>OW386285.2:186255281-187455281 GCA_936432065.2 Rutpela maculata
TAAAAGGCATCCGGAGGTCATTTCAAGGTTAATTTGAGAAAAACGGAGAGGAAGCTGTTAAAAAATCTGAAAAAATTTACATATAGGGTTTTTGGGTCGCTGAGTCTGTATCCGATGCCGGTTGACCTCTATCACGTCAGTTTCAAGGTCACTTGAAGGTCAAACTAAGAAAAGGTGATTGAAAAAATCTGAAAAAATTCACGCATAAGTTTTTGGGATCGGTGAGTCCGAATCCGGTGTTTGTTTACCCTTAAAAGGCATCCGGAGATCATTTCAAGGTTAATTTGAGAAAAACAGAGAAGAAGCTGTCAAAAAATCTGAAAAAACTTATATATAGGTTTTTTGAGTCACTGAGTCTGTATTCGATGTCGGTTGACCTCTATCACGTCAGTTTCAAGGTCATTTGAAGGTTAAAGTATGAAAAGGTGGTTGAAAGAATCTGAAAAAATTCACACAGGTCTTTCGGGTCGCTGAGTCCGAATCCATTGTTCGATTACCCTTAAAAAAAAGAGGCATCCAGAGGTCATTTCAAGGTCATTCTGAGGTCATTTCAAGCCGGCATTCGTCCGCCAGCTTTAGCTGCACATGACGATTCTTCGGCTATCTCAGTGCAAATATATTTAACTCAATGAATCACCTACCTATTTTCTTCTGAGAAAGGATGGCCTTTAGGTATAGTTGCAGAAGCAGAGCGAACATGCAAGTAAAGAGTACCACGGGCGTTGGCTTCACTCACTTGGAGCTCAATCAGTGCTGGTTTTGCCTATAAGCTGAGTAAACGCCAGCTTAGGGCCTCTCATTTAGGGGGCCTCAGAACTCAGATTTCATACGCAGATATGCACGTTTATTTTATTAGAAGAGAAAGCTTCAACGAAAAACATACCTAGAGCTGCTTAGGGCCTCCGGTTACCTAAAACCGGCCCTGAGCTCAATCCTGTCAGGGTCAAAGTAATTTAATGGTTTCCTGAGTCAGACAAACTGACAAGGAGGCAGACAGACTGTCAGATAGAAACATTTAGTCATTCAGTCAGACAGAATTACTGACAGAAAGGCAGGATGTCAAATAGATGGACAGAGAGAAAATGCAGGCGGATGATAAATACAGACTAACAAGCAAACAAACAGGTGTGCAGGTATAAGGGCAGACAGATAAACAGACAATAAGTAGGCAGGTGAGCATTCGTATAAATTTTTTCTAATTTTTTTCACCTCCTATTCTTACTTTAACCTTCAAATGACCTTGAACATGAGGTGATAAAGGTCAACCGACATCGGATTCGGACTCAGAGACCCCCCAAGAGCCTATGTGTGAATTTTTTTAGATTTTTTCAAATACCTTTTCTTAGGTTGATCTTCAAATGACCTTGAACCTGACGTGATAGAGCTTAACCGACCTCGGCAACGGAATCAGCGACCCCAAAACCCCTGGGTACCTAGGTAGAGTCCGGTGTATTTTTTCAAACTGAATGTTGACCAGTGTAATCTTCCACCTTCCAAAGATATTTTAAAAACCTAGATTATTCTGAAGCAAAAATGTAAATATTTCCCTCTAGCAAGAAATAAAAATGTTTTAAAAAGCATTCGAGACCAAAACTCTAGAATATATTTGTTGGTTAATCATAAATTTTGCTATACTAATTAATGATAGTTTGTTGGAGTCATCTCGAATGCATTTCAAAAATTTTTAAACAATTCAAAAAATTTTCTCTTGCTGGAGGGAAATATTTACATTTTTGCTCCAAAATGATTAAGTTTTGAACATTTTACTTCTTTAAGTATATCATCTCTTTGAAATATTTTATATTATTTTCTGATTTTCTGCATTCCGTTGGTTCCAAGTTTTCTCCTCGTCAAACATGAATTTGGAGAAATACTCTGTAAGAATGTTGACGTAATGCCTCGGATGTTGCTGACAGTCTTCGTAGAATCCCGGTAGTACTAGATTGGCGGACTAACTTATTGAAGATAATGAATCTTTGATGATTCAAAGATGTAATTTCTTTTTTCGTTGAGCTACGTTGTTGAATATACGGACAACCTCTTCGAGATCTTTTCTTTTCTTGACGCATTCCACCGTTTGCACTTTTCCTTTACCAAAGAAAGCTGAAGTGTTATCGCATCCACTGAACGTGTGGCCATACAGCTATTTAAAACTTCCGAGGACTGCAAGTCACGAGAACTGTAATCTTTATTTTTTATTTATCTCTGAGCCTCTCTTAAGAAACGGATATCTTTATCTTCAGGTGCGAGAGCGATAATCAATGCGAGAAGATCAATATCTTGTCCGAGGATGACCACTGTATCGTTTCCATGAGATTCGTTTAAGGCGGTTTGAACTATGAGTATGTGAACGTCGACTACAGCAGTAATTGTTTTGATTCCCTCGTTTTTAAATCTCTCCACCAATTGCGAAATAAACCGTTCCTTTTTGTGAGATTGTTTATCATTTTATTTTGCGTTTCAGTCAGTGGCGTGTTCTCATGAAAAACAATGTCCGGTGAAATGCGTTTCAAAAGACGCTGCTGTCTTTCGATGCTCTTCATACTGCAGTCAGCATATCCGGCAAACACTACAGTCACTTTTTGGCCGTAATGTTTACAAATAAAGCTGCTTCGGCCATACTACACGATGAATCAAATTGCCGCCATCAACAATGAACTGGCAATCGGAAAAATCTATTGTCCTCTCTCGTACAGCATTGAAAATATCATACAGACGATTTCTTAATTTTCCTCATTAACCCTTTCTTATTGAAGAGAAGAAGTGGAATTGAAGCAAGCTCAGAGTTGAAATATGACTCCAAATCTTCTTTTGTGTGAACAGTACAGATTATCCTGTAATATAATTGCAAAGAAGGGGAAAATACATAAACTACTTGCGACAAAACCCTCTATATATGCATCTAATAGAGAAAATTCTGCTCAATAAATTCATTCCTGAGCATTTTTCTCGTTAAAGTAACCGGTTTTAAGATATTCGGAGTCAAACTTGGAATAGGATGGATTTTTACCCCTGCGCCCCAAACTACGCCTCTGTTCGGACGCTGTTAGCGCGAAATAGGTGAGGATAAGCTACAAGGTTAATAGTACATTTTTTATGCAGAATTTAACATGACGATTTTTTTATTTCCTATACTTTTTTCTCTTTCGACGAACGGTTTACAAGATACAAGTGAAAAACCAGCGTTAAGTCCCCGTAATATGGCCGAAGCAGCTCTATTCATAATCATTACGGACGTTTCACCCCCAAATTGTGGGGAACTATTCGGGTATCTATTTCGAACCCTATCTAGATTACGCATCCCAAATATTATTACTTTATAAATTATTTCTTCTAAAATATCTAATTTACGTGGACTAATATGTAACAATTGTGTTACAAAATTGAACTGATTCAGTGATGTCTTTTGAAAAGCATTTTAAATAGTAATAATAATTCCCTTAAGAACATATTTTGAATTACATACATTATTCTACAATAGATATTTAGCGTGAACGGTTCATTTTAAAACAGATATTCGCACATTATCGGGTAAAACACCAATGTAATCTGATAGAGTATAACTTACACAATATGAATCATCATAATAACAATCGCACACGATTGCATAGCGCAACTAATTGCGCAAGCGCTAGAGCATTTTACACTATAGAAGTCTGGCAACCTCGAAGGAGGCAAAGTCTACCGTTATATATAACAGTTTTAAATACATTGAGTCAGAGAGGTACAATTTATATAACGAGGTGTAAACATACCAATCGTATAAACAAAAAAGTGTATGTAAAAAAAGATAAAAATCCTTTTTCCCCTCCTTGGTGGATTAATGTTATTTTCTTCCGGTCAGTTATTCTGGCTCCTTTTTCCGTTTCTTATCTGGGTGGCTGGAACCCCCCGGGAAAGTTTTCGCCTCTTCTTGCCTCACTGGAAGAGGTGTCTTTTGTGTTGCTCTATGACAGGGGCCTAAGAATTCTGTCATCGCGCAACTTCCTCGAACGATAAAAGTCCCCTGACGAAGGCCGCGTGTTCTTAGGGCGTAGATGGACCCCAATTCATCTGGGGGCAGCCACATTTCGTCTGCTGACTTGAATGTCCAATTGAAGGTGGTTGGGTGAAGTGTTGGGGCGGATCATGTCCGTTTGAGGTCTAGGGTTTGGCTAGTCAGGTCGAGGTCTGGTTAGCACTGTTTCGGGACCTATCGCAATACTGGTTACTGTTCGGTTGCGGGCGGAAGGGAGGTTGCCGTAGCGTTGTGGGGAAGACTCCCGCAATTTGGCATTGTGCGTGACGGGTAACCTGAGGGCGACGTACCCGTGCTTATTTGCCCTAGTGTGTGTTGTTGTACATAGTAGTAATCCTGAGGTGGACTACTAAGATGCTTATTAGCCTCAGTAGTTTTTGTTTTTCTTTTGTTTGTTGAGTTCTGGTTTGTTGTTGCACAGTCGTAGCCTCGAGGTGGACTACGATGATGCATTTTAGCCTCCATAGTTTTTCTTCTCTTTCCTTCCTTTCGGGGTTGTGGTTTGTTGTTGCACAGTCGTAGCCTTGAGGTGGACTACGATGATGCGTTTTAGCCTCAGTACTAGTTCTTGAGTGGTCATTGATCTTGATCTGAGAGAGAAAAAAAAGAGAGATGAGGAGAGACTTCATCTTTTCTTACCCCCTTTTTTTATGAGAGTAAAGGGGATTGTCACGGGCTCCGTGCACCCTAGTAATTAAGTGATTAAATTCAGTTATGGCATCGCAGAGTCATCTTACGACCAGAACTGTCGATCGGCTTTCAAATGGTTCAAGCAGTGATCTTGGTCCGCATGTGAGCGTTTATTTTGACGCATGCTTGAGAGGACTCCTTCTTGGTTGAAGGAAGGCAGCCATTGCTACTTTATCTAAAACGCGGCCTCCATTACGCTTTGAAGCAATTCAACGCCCTCGCGGCTCTCCCTAGAGGATTTGTGAATATCGCTACAGACCTGTGTTCTCCGAAGTTCGTTGTACGTGTTAGTGGTTATATGCGAGAACCCATCTACTTTGGTAGGATTTTACGCATATTGGAGGTAAGCGTGTGTGTTTCTTTCCCTATCTCGGCCATCGTTCTTAGATTCCGATAATTCCAGGTCGCGTTCCTGCAGATTTATAGCTGCCTGGCTGCGTTATGTTTTTGGCCATTTGGTAGCGGCCGCACTATTTTCCATCCCCGTGCCTGAGAGCCAATTCGATGATCAATCATCTTCCTGGTTTCCTGGTGGGACGGATGGTATCTCGATCCTTGCCTGCTTAGGGGCTAAGATCACCGCAATCTTCTAACCCTAGGTTGGAGCGGTGTATCTTCCAGGCCGGAGAGTTGAACGTCTGGAATACGAAAAATCCTACCCTCTTCGAAGGGACGTCAGATCCCGTTAATGCACCGGTGAGGCACCCATCCAAATCATATATATGATATTTTATTTTAGTGTATAATACGTAATCACCCAGATTGTATATGTGTTTATTTTATTTCGGTGTATATTAAGTAATTAATGCTCAATTTCCCTTTTGTACACCCAGTATGATCATACCCGGTAGGGCATCATAACCTAGTTAGGACGGTCAGTGTTGGCCACTGTTACATAACTGAAATATTTATATATATATGGGGTTTAGGAGGCACATATCATTATATGATATATGGGTCACATTTTACTTGTTTGTTGTAAATATTGAATAATATATTCACTTAGTAATCGAAAGGTGCCAGTGTTTTATTTACTTGCTACAATCAGGAAGAGAAGGCCGTACTTTAGAGTCATCTGTATGTAACTGGGTTCAGAGACGCCCTGGAGAGCTGAGCTAGATATTTTCTCTAACGTCGTCCCGCTTAGGTTATCGTTCTATCCGGGCTAGAAGCGGTTCGACATGCCACCTGCTGTACCCTGGTAAGTCTGACATTCATTAGCTACCCTCGATTACGCTGAGGGGTAGCAACCCCGTGGCATCATGTTTATTAGGGTACAGAGGTTACTCGTGGCGGCGGGGGCCAAATCTCGAGGAAAACATTTCTTTTCCTATTGTCGATCTACTGACACCAAATGAGGCCCAAACGCTTCTGGGGCCATTTTACCATACTTATTCTGCTATACCCTTTTCATAATCTGTTTGTCTTTTACATATAAAACAATGTTAATTTGCTATATCGCTACATATTCCCATAAGAAACCATGTATTGTAACACAAAATTATTCGCGTGCATCTTTACCGTATACCTATCTTATGTCAGTAAGGTTACGGCTATCTGAAATGATTTCATTTGTTTACATTAATAGTTTCCTGGAATCCGATAATGTCTCTGCATTATGTTCTTATTCTTACATTGGAATCTAAGCGTAGAGAAGCGAACGAATATTTATCGTATATAAAACTCAAGCTAACGAGTCTGAACTTGTCTGAAAAGCGTTTATATCAGGTCTCGATATTTCCTTTGATCTAGCCTCTGTAGTTATCTAAAGGTAATTAATCACGTTTTAAATATACATATAGCCGTAGACGGTCGGCATTTATTCACATTAACAATTTCCCGGAATCCGATAACGCCTCTGCATTTAGTCATAGTTTTAACATTGAAATCTTAACGTACTTAAGTGAATGAATATTTATCTCATGTATATGTGTTTATAAGACTTGTCTATTTAATCTCAATGATGGAGGTCATTTCTTAACTTCTAACGCCCTCTAACGTAAACATGCAATACTATTCACCAATAACTATAAACAATAAACGGCAGCCATCTTATTTTTATTACTAGATACACCCTGTATACTCTTAACCAGAGATGGGTAAACTCCCGGAGTTTTGATTACTCCGAAAGTTTCCAGGAAGCTTTCCTGGAAACTTTCCATTGGGAATATTCAGAGTCTATTTTATGGTGAAATCTGATTCGTGATGATCTAAGCTTCATTTTGATACCAAATAAGTGCATATAAATATATTATTTACATTACTTTTACAAACTTTTACCAAATAACTGATATTATATGACACCTGCTATATGTGACCTGTGCTATATGAAGAATATGGAGCAATTGGGTGGTTACCCAGTAATTTGTTTTTTTGAATTATTAAATAATTAAATATAAATAAAATAATTTATAGAATGTGATAAATATGTGGATTATAAAATTAAAAATTTATGTAAATGTCATATGTAAGTCGCAACTCCTATTTTGTGCAGAAACGGAAATGCAGAAGGCAAGACAGAAATAAGATCTAAATATCATATTATAGTTATATTAAATTAAAAGTGTAAAACAAATAAATAAAATAATAAATAAATGTTTATTTGATTTTAAATTTTAACACTTAAAAAAATAATAACAAGAAAGTAATATCAAAATAAATTAAACCATCCACTAAAACACAACGTTATTCATCATAATTTTATTAAAATAAAAGTAAAACTATTAAATGTCTTATAATTTGTAAAAAAAATAAAAGTACATTTCTTTCTAATCATTTTCGTTTTTAATATAACAGAAAAAAATGCTAGATATTATTCATCGAGAAGCGATAGTGCGGGTAAACAAATAAACGTAACTTATCATATGTCTGTCAACTCATCCGTGATCATAGCCAATAGCACGAAATTAGAGAAATTCTGTGCCAATAGTAATAATCCGAGTGGTGACCATATGAAATCCTACGTCATCAAGCATCCGATTAATTTTTGATAATTTCGAAAGAATATCAACAAATTAAAACTGGATTTCTGGCTTGAGGTTATGTTAGATCATCGTGGCGGCAATTTCAAATTTATGAGAACATCTGTAAGTATTCGTGAAAAATTTGGAAACTTTCCCGGAGTTTTGGAAACTTTCGGAATATTCAAATATTTTAAAGGAAACTTTCATTTTTATCAAAACTCCGTTCCGGAATCTTCCGAAAATTTCCTGGAAACTTTCCAATGGAAAGTTTCCTTGACCCATCTCTGCTCTTAAACACGCTCTTTTAGATATAATCTCTCATCCTTAGCTATAATCTAATATCTAAGCTCGGGGATTGGATCTCCCATCTCCCCCCTCTCCCTCCCATTATCATCTAAGAAGATCCCACCTCACAGTAGTACATAAGTCCTATCATCTATAACTTGCGTTTTATAAACAATAAACGGCGGCCATCTTATTTTTATTATTAGATACACTCTTAGTATACTCCTAGCCACGCCATTTTAGATATAATTTCTTATCCTTAGCTATAATCTAATATCTAAGCTCGGGGATTGGATCTCCCATCTCCCCCCCCTTCCACCTCACCCAACCGCATAACACTAGATCCTAGAACAGATGAAAGGCGGGGCCTCTGCAGGAGTGGGAGTAATTGCTGAGTACCATCTCCCAATCATCTCCAAGACTCGCCTCCTAGATAAATCGAAATGTGTTTACAAGATGGATTTCATTTTAGCCCCATATGAAAATACATGTGGGGCTGGAACCAAATGAAAATTTCGATTTTTCTACGACACGCCCCATGTTATCTCTTATGGGAAAATGACCTTGAAGTGAGTTCACTTCGGCATTACTTAACTACTGGGGGTCAAAAATTTTGTACTTTATGACGTAAGACGTAAGTTTTCAGTCACCCGCTTCCTGTTCAATAAACACGTGACAATTGGTGTCAGAAGCGGAATTATAACAGAAGATTTCTGGATTGTTCGAGGAGGTATACAGTGTTCTTCTCGGAAATTAGTGGTGACACGAAGAATCGACTTACGGGACATTGTGTAGGAACTAAGTAAAAACTGTGAACAGTGCGTTTTCGGAAAAATGTCTAGAACATTCTATTCAGAAACTGGTGGAGATATTTACATTCTTCCAACTGAAAAGTGACAAAGACACTAAAAAAGACTCATTTGTGTGAGTTCGCGAAAATTTCTAGAATTCCATTTGAAAACTAGTGGAGATAATCAAATTCTTCCAACTGAAAAGTGATATACGCACTGAAAAAGACTCATTGGTGTTAGTTAGCGAAAATTCTAGAATATTCTATTCAGAAACTAGTGGAGATAGTTAAATTCTTTTGTAGACACTAAATAAGATTTATTTGTGTGAGTTTGAGAAGATTTCTAGCACATTCTATTTGGAAATTACTGGAGAGGAATTCTAACAACCGGATAGTGACGTAGACTCTAAATAAGACTCTTTCGTGTCATTTCGAGATCTTTCTAGAAAGTTCCATTGGAAATATTGATGAGATATCTAAATTTTCTTAACGTTATTATGCAACAAACTTGGTTAACGTCATCGTATGCCCATAACAACGAGAAGCATGGCAGGGGAGAAACAAATGCAGGACCTACTTGCCGAATTTAGGAGGATGATGGGGCAGCAGCGCCAAGAAGAAAAAGGCGATTTAAAAAAAATGGAAGACCTGAAAATAAGACGCCAAGAAGAAAAAGTAGAACAAGAAAAGCGGCGTCAAGTAGAAAAAGAACAGCAAGAAAGAAGAAAGACGAATTGAAGGAAATTATGGAAAATCAAGAAATAAGGCACCAAGAAGAAAAAACCGAACTGAAAAGAATTATGGAAGACCTGAAGATACGACAGCAAGAGGAGAAAGAAGAACAAGAAAGACGACATCAAGGGGAAAAAGAGGAACAAGAAATACGTCAGGAGGAATTAAAGAAAATTCTGAACGAACAAGTAAAAATACAACAGGACGCTATCATTTCTGCCAATGAAGAACTAAAGAGTTATGTCAAAGAAGAAATAAACAATTTTTGGAAGCTGCTTTGAACTTGAGATATAGCGACCAACACCTCGCCCAAGTTTACCATGCTCAGCTGAAATCACGGACACAGAAAGCTGGGGAAAGCTTATAAGAATTGGAAGCAGCAATAGAGAGACTGGCACACCTGCCATATCCGAATGCACCTAGAGAATTTCAGGAACAATTAGCCGTGGAGGCCTTTTTAGATGGTATAAGGGACGAAGAAGTCAGTCGAGTTCTAAGATTATCACGGTACCAAAATAGTAGCGAAGCTTTGGTGCGTGCCCTTGAAGTAGAGGCTGCCTATAAGGACATTCCACCGGTCAAGAGTGCGTGCTGTGACAGTCGAAGAGGCTCATCAGACAAAAAGGAACTTGACACTATGGACATGCATGAAATGTTCAGTAAATTATTGGTCAAATTGGATTTTCTGGGAGAACAGGTTAAGCAACAAAGCGGTGGAAAGACGAGCCAAGGTGGAGGTATCCGATATTATCAGTGCAGTAAATTAGGGCACATTAAGAGAGACAGCGAAGCCCTGAGAAAGCAAATGCCGCAGTTGTCGAAAAGCCGCAGGACAACTAGAGGTGGTCAGCACCACGGTGACTGTGCTGCCTGGGAAACATGGTGCCCCCAGAGAAATAAAGATTTCCCAGCTTCGAAGGATTCCGAGTAGTCTACTATTGCCAGGTTATGTACACAAAAGAAAATGTACGTTTACCATCGATACAGGTGCTACGTCATCAATAGTGCGACTATTTGGGATAGAAATCGACAAGACGCCAAATGAAATGATCGTTTAGGCAGCTACGTGAGACAAGGCGGCAGTTCATGGAGAAGCCGACCTGGATTTGCAGATTGGACGTTTAAGGTTTAATCACAAGGTAATTGTGGCTGACATTACGGATGACTTCATTTTGGGACTGGACGTTATGGGAGAGTATGGATTTATTGTTGACGTAGGAGAACAAATTTTAAAAATTGGAAATGAAGAATTTATTCTATCAACAACAGACGAACAATTTAAAAATACAAGGTTATTGACAACACAGGCTGTCAAGATTCCTGCGCGCACGGAACAAATACTCGAGGCTGCTTTAAAGGGAAACCCTGAAGGACACTGCATTGGCCTCATAGAAGAAGATAACTCAATTAATACTGAAAACATTATTTTGGCAAGAACTTTAACCTGGACTACAGACAAAATTCCACTTACAGTGATCTACTTGAATGATCACTCAGTGACACTCAAGGAAGGTGAAGCAATTGGCTCTTATGAACCAATTACGTGGATAGCAAGGTGCGAAGAGCAGATAGAGGAGAGTTTATCTACAAATATAAACGAGGATGTTGTGGCCTTGCTGAGTTTTCAGTTTGAGCATTTATTCGAGGACGAGCATAGGGAGGCAATCAAGTTCTTGAAGAAAGCGAGTATGGTATTTGCCAAAAATACAGAAGCCTCTACAAAGACTAATATTGTCCAGCTTCGGATAAATACTGGTGACTCAACCGCCATTCGTCAACAACCGAGGAGGCTCTCTCTAGCAAAACAAGAAGAAGCTTCCGCAATAATTCATAAAATGAGAGAAAAGGTGGAGTAATTGAGGAGTCAACTAGTCCCTGGTCGTCGCCAGTAGCTTTGGCTGCCAATAAGAACGGAACGGTGATTTTGCGTCGACTACAGAAAGTTGAGCGATGTCACGAAGAAAGACACCTACCCATTACTACGAATAGACGACACATTAAGCACGCTGGCGGGCTCAGGTGGTTTTCCTATACCTTAGGAATGGGTATTGGCAAGTGGGACTTCACCCTGACGACAAAAAAGATGCTTTTTTAACAGGCAGTGGTCTTTACCAGTTTACAATGATGCCTTTCGGACTTTGCAATGCGCCAGCTACTTTTGAAAGGTTGATGGAATTTGTACTTCGAGGATTGACTTGGAAGATGTGCCTAGTTTACCTGGATGACGTATTGGTTATGGGTCGGGACTTTAAGGAACATTTGCGAAACCTTAAAGAAGTATTCGGGAGAGTTAGGAACGCATACCCGAACTTGAATCCAAAGAAGTGCTTACTATTCCAGAAAGAAGTCAAATTCCTTGAATAGATGGAATACAAACAGACCCGGAGAAAATTTTATCAGTATGAGACTGGCCACGACCATCAAATATTCATGAAGTATGAAGCTTCCTTGGACTATGCACTTATTATAGACGCTTTGTGGAAGGGTTTGTGGATATTGCGAAGCCACTACATGGGTTAACAGAGGAAAAGTGAAGTACCAGTGGAAACCTGAGTGAGAAACATCGTGGAAAAAGTTGAAGGCCGCATTATGCACTAGTCCTGTGCTAACATATCTACAACGGAATGGTCTTTATATCCTGGACACTGATGCTAGCAATTCTTCGGTTGAGTATGTACTGTCTTAAATCCAAAATGGACAGGGACATGTGATCGAGTACTTCAGCAAGGTGCTGTCTAAACTGGAAAGAAATTATTGTATGACAAGGAAAGAACTATTAGCCATTGTCAAATCCGTGGACCATTTACATAAATACCTGTATGGACAACATTTCAAGATTCGGACCGACCGTGCTGCGTTAAAATGGTTATTACAAATGAAAACCGCAGAAGGCTCGCTGAATAGATACAACAATATGATTTCACAATCGAACATCGATTTGGAAAATCTCATAAAAATGTAGATGACCTATCCAGAAGGCCGTGCTAGGAAGATTGCAAGCACTACCAACGTGTAGAGAAACTGCAGGGCATGTAGTAGTCAACACTGTCAAGATAGACCTTCCAGACGATTGGACAAAGGATGCTCTAAGGCAAGAGCAATTGAATGATGAAGAAATTTGACCTATATTGAGAGCAAAAGAAGAGGGAACCGGTCCAGAGGGAAAATATATTTTAGACACAGGAGTGGGGCTGAAAGCTTTATGGGCACAATGGGATTCGCTTAGAGTCATAGTCGGGATATGGCAAGGAAGTTGTTATGCATCTAGTGATTTCCATGTGACAAGTACCAAAAGTACTTCAGGAGATGCATGATGGAGCATGTGGCGGAAACTTTGGCATCTATAAGACCCTGAACAAGGTGAGGGAACGATTTTACTGGATCAATAACCGACTCAAAGGAGGAACTTTGAATCAGAGATGTTCCAGGAAATCTGCAAGTTATTGCGAATCCACAAGATACGGACGATAGCTCTTCATCCTCAATCAGATTGAATGGTGAAGCGGCATAACAAAACTATGAAGGGACATCTTTCTAAGGTGGTTCATAAAAATCAGCGAGATTGAGATCGTTACTTGAAGTTCTTCATCATGGCATACAGGCCTGCCATCCATGAGACTACGAAACAGACACCGGCCTGTGTGGTATTTGGACTTGAAATCAGACTGCCGTGTGACTTAATGTTTGGAATACCAGGCCAGGAAACCCTCTCAGTGAACAATTATGCAGATGAGATTAGAGAGCGATCAAGAAATGTTCATGAATTGGTTCTAGACCAAATCACCATAGCCAGTGACCGAATGAAAGCCCGTTATTACTTAAGTCCAGTTCAGGAGGATTCAAGGCTGGAGATCTGGTTTGGCTGTACAACCCCCAGCGAAGGAAGGGAAGGTCCCCGAAGCTTCAACCGCCTTGGGAAGGACCGTACTCTGTCATCACCCGAATCAATGACGTTGTCTATCGGATTCAAAGAAGTAAAAAGTTGGAGATGAAAATCGTACACTTAGACAGACTGGCTAAATACGTTGAGGAGACTAAATTGCCTGACCGGGACGTTCAGGCTTAAGGAGCAGGCAGTGTGACATGTTCTACCACCAGAGACATCTATGTGAGTTGCCCCTAAGTTCTCATGTATATGTAACAGGACTAAATTAGTTGGTTGGTTGGTTTGGTTATCGTCCCATAGATGGCGCAGCGGTGTCAAAATAATAATAGTTCTTAGGAGGAAAAACTGCTTTTTAAAAAGTAAAATCAATTTTTCTTGAACACGATTTATTTGTTCACTACACATAAAAAGATTTCATACATGTGTAACGTACAACAGTTATGATACAACTGAATAGAAAATGAATATTATAATAAATGATAAACGTGGTTATCAAGTCAGCCGGGAAGTGCTGACTTGGTAACTTTGTAATTGTGTGCCACTAAGTCACGTACATATTGAAATATAGGGATCTGGAAATATCTAGAACTGGTGACATTTGCTCAAGAATAGTAGAATATTCCAGAAGCGAAGCTAATATTAGTGAAATAATTATTTGCTGTAATTAGTACGTAAGTTAATAAATTAGTGTGGTATGATTTCTGGATCCACGATATCGATCTATAAGATTTTTTCCTTCTGGGAAAAAGTATCAAGTAACAACTCTGTCCTATTCTTAATTAACATCGTGACCAACAAAATTATTTACGCGGGCGATTCGTCACGCTGCGCCGGTACCCTTTGCGTTCCCTCGTTACTTACCGTTGGCATTGGGTGTTTGAAGCTCTGAAGTGAGTTCACTAGACCCTTGTGTTTGACACTGCGTTACGCCCGCTGAATGTCAACTTAACTTAAGTTACGTAACAAAAACCTACGATCTGTAGTATATTCGATATATGTTTTTCAGATACTTTCGGTATTTGAATACTTTTGTTGTATTCGGATACTTTTAGTTATTCGAATGCTTTTCGGTGTATTCAGATACTTTATTAATTTATGGCCGATACGGACAACGGATACAAATTTAAAAAAAATATTCGAGTACGGCTTCGGATATAGAAAAAGTACCCGAAAACTTTATTCGATACAGATGCATTCAGATAATTCCCAGCTGTATGCCCTAGTTATTTTCCTAAAAAAGTGCGTGATCACCGGTGTATTGTTAATTTCAATGAACTAACTGCAAGTTATAGAAAAATTAAATAAAACGCTCATTAGGAATACTCACTTTCCCATCATGATATTTTTCTGATTCGGATTTGTCATCATCATCACTTTCTAACTCCATATGTTCTTCAGTTGTTTGAGGCATAAGTTGAAGTTCTTCTTTAGATTTAAATTCCAATTTTAAAATATATGGCATAAAAGCAAGTCCCATTATAATCTAAAAGGAAAAAATAACAAAAATTTGACACTTAAAAATAATTTTGATAGCAAACTTTAATATTTGTGTTCTTTCTTGTGCGTAAACCTCCCATCCATAGATCCGCAAGGATTGTCTGTGAACAAGGATGTGCTAATAATGCTCTATGATTCGCAGCAACAGCCAAACTGAGACATGTGTGGCCGGACCAATTTTGTAATTCACATGTTAAAAGTTGTTGTGTTTGATCATCATCTTGACGATAACAGTAATCCAATACCTGAAAGGCTAAAAATTATTTTAAATCGAAAAATAGACTAAAAAATTCCGAAATATAGCATAGCACCATACACTGTACAACGCAGTTTTTGGTCAGTCTAAGTAAATAAGTAACTAAAGTGTTTCAGTTTAAGTTTTGCTGTATATTCGTTCTTGTTTATATTGCACTTCCCGTTGTGTTGTGCTCTATTCTCGCTCAGCAAGCACTCAGTTTCGCTAATTAAAATATTTTTAAGGGTCAATTCTGCAAAAAAATCGATTTTTATTATAGCCTTTTGAAAAGAGGAGACGCTATTCTGAAAAATGGTACCATATTCGGATTTATTTGATGTTTTATTAACTTCTGAAATTACTATAGAAAATTGCCATAGGTCTCCGTCAGTTGATCTGCCCATTAATACGGAAAAATTGTACAGGTCACATGCCTTAACGGATCAACTTGAATGTTTGTTTTTTCATATTATCAGCCATAGTCAACGGTCTGGCGATAAAGAAATAAACACATATGAAACTCATATGATAATGGTATATACTACATTACTTAGCATCAGACTAGGCTGAAATACGTAGCAAAATTGCACATACTTTTTTGACTGTAAAAAGCATATGAACAAAGTATATACAATTTACTGGCAAATTTCGTATTAGCAATTACATAATAAGAATATGAAATAATTGACGAAAAGAGAATGAATCTAAAAGTATGTACTATGTACCCGCTTTAATTTTTCTTTTAAGTGCATCCCATTTATATAACTACTGTCATAACTATCAAAAGTATATGAAAAATACCTAATTCTACCAACTTGAATAACGATGTAATACATAACTACAGTAATTGATTTATGGACGTGATTGAACGCTTTTCTGATTCGAGAAGTTCTGTGCACATTTATAGAGCGCGTGCACCATTTGACAGCCGACGAGATTGGAGGCCACACAACCAAAATTCTTGAATCTTTTGTTTTTAATTTGAAATTCACTGTTTCCCTTTACTTGTTTTAACTTTTGTGTGCTCTCAAGTATTATAATAATAATAATAATAATAATAATAATTTTATTTCATCCAAATGATCATGTACATGATATAGGATATGTCAAGAAATTATCTGAAATATCAGATATAATATAAAAATACAACAATATTAACAGTCACATACGAAACACAATAAGACAAATATAACTAGAACAAACAACATAAAATTACGATTTAAAGTATACAAAATAAAAATGCCAAATAGTGTATATAACAAGATAAACATTAAAATAAAATAAAATAATATATTATTGGTAATCAAGAGATGCAGATAAAAATTCCTTGGTGCTATAAAAACATCCATTAACCAACATGACTTTTATATATTTTTTAAACATATCTAAACTTGCAACATTTTTCAAATTAGTAGGCAATTTATTGTATAATTTGATGCAGTTATAATTTGCTGAATGTTTGTATGTTGTAGTATTATGACGAGGAATATTCAATAGCTCACCGTGCCTCGTGTTGTGTTCATGAAAACAGGAATTATTGGTGAATAGATGATACTGCCTTTTAACAAATGTTACGCATTTGTATATATATATTGAAGGGGCAGTGAGAATTTTATTATTTATAAAAACCTGCCTACAACTTTCAATGCTCCTCATATTAAAAATTAGCCTTAAAAGTTTCTTTTGGGCTACAAAAATTCTGTTAAAATCTCTAGCACATCCCCAGTTTATTATATTGAGAGAAATGTGTGAGTATGCCATGGCATAATATATGCTTAGAAGTCCTGAAACAGTTAGGATATCTTTCATTTGTAAGATCGCATAATACGACTTGTTTAGTTTTTTACAAACACCGTCCACATGAGCGTCCCAGGTAAGTCTATTATCAATGCAAGTACCTAGGAACTACTGAATCTGAAAATTCCATATCACCGGTCTGTATTTTGCTAGCAGGAATGCCCCTTCTTATAAAAAAATTTATACATTTGGTTTTGGTTTTATTCAAAACAAGTCTGTTCCTCTCGCACCATATGCTTAAATCACATATAGCACTTTGGATCAGATTTTCTAGCTCTTGTGGTGTTTCTGCTGATACAGTTATAGTTGTATCATCTGCGAACATTGTAACTATGCCCCCTGGGATATGGATAGGAAGGTCGTTAATAAATAACAAAAACAGTAATGGGCCTAGTACAGATCCCTGTGGAACACCGACTGATATTTAGTGTTTGAAGCAGATATTAACAAATAAATTTAAAAATGAATGCAGACAGCAGAGGCATAACCCCAATGTCCATGAGCGGCAATATCGCCGAGAATTGGAAGTTATGGCGTTCTCGCTTTGAAAATTATTTGGTAGCAAGCGAGATAAATAAAAAGGGAGAAGCAGTTCAGTGCGCCCAGGTCCTACATTTTATTGGTGAGGAAGGCTTTAAAATATACAGCACGTTCAAATTTGAGGATGATCAGAAAAATAAATTGAACATATTACTAGATAAATTTGAAGGTCACTTTCTACCTAAGGAAAATTTAACATATGAAAGATATAAATTCTTCTCGTATAAGCAACAGCCCGGACAAACTTTAGACCAATACGTTACCGAACTGAAGAATATGGCAACTAAATGTAAGCTAGGCAATTTGCAAGAAGAACTAACGAAAACGGTTCTAATATGTGGCGTTACCAATGCCTCGATAAGGGAGAAATTATTGCAGGAAGATGACAGTTTAACATTGGAGAAAGCCATAGAAAAATGTGAAATCATCGAAATGGCCAAAGAAAGAAGCGAAATAATTTCAGTAGGACAGGCTCATCATGGTTCAGTAGTGGATGCAGTTTACAAGGGTAAGATGCAGCTCAAGGGTACAACACAAAAGGGATCAGCTGACCAACACAAGAAAATTAATGCATGTACAAGGTGCGGTAAGACTCACCCTATAAATAAATGCCCAGCATATGGAAAGATATGTAACTTTTGTCACGTGAAAAATCACTTTAGTAATCAATGTAGGAAAAATAATAATAACAAAGTACATGAAGTTGTATCGGAAGACAGTAAGGTAAATACTGTAAATGAAAATGATACTTTGTTTATCGGTGCTATAGAAAATACTACAAATGTGAACTCTTTAGACGCGGAATGGGTAACAAACCTGGAAATTAACAGTAAAATTGTAAAAGTAAAAATTGATTCAGGGTCAATGGCAAATATAATTCCCTATGCATTATATAAAACACTAGGTTTATCTCCTAATAAAATTAAAAGTACAAATGTAAAATTAAAATCGTATACAGGGGATCAATTAAATGTAGTAGGCACATGTATGTTAACTTGTTATAGAAATAATTATGCATATGATCTTGAATTTTTCATTGTAAATAGTGACACTGTAGCTATTTTAGGCTTAACTGCGTGTTGTACTCTGAATTTAATCAAAAGAATTGAACCAATAAGTTTAGAAATTAAGAATGAGTACAAAACACTAATTAATCGCAGACTTGTTTGAAGGTATTGGATGTTTGAGTCAGAAGTGTCACATAGAACTTGAACCAAATACTAAACCAGTTGTGCACCCAACAAGAAAAGTCGCATTTCCTTTATTAATTTCTTTAAAAGACACTTTACAGGACCTAATAAATCAAAAAATTATTGAAAAAGTTGAGGGTAGCTCTGACTGGGTCAATGCATTGGTTATAGTGCGCAAGCCGACAGGTAAATTACGCATATGCTTAGATCCAGCAGATCTAAACCGTGCAATTAAACGTAAGTAATGCAAAATACCTACTTTCGAAGAAATTTCAAGTAATTTAGCAGGTGCAACAGTATTTAGTACACTCGATGCCACAAATGGTTTCTACCAGATGAAGAGAGCACTAAATTATGTACATTTGGAACTCCATTTGGGCGTTATAAGTTTCTTCGTTTACCATACGGAATTAAATCGGCTTCTGAAATTTTTCAAGAAAGATTTAGAAATATTTTTGACATCGAGGGGGCAGATGTGTATATAGATGACTTGATCATTTGGGGTAGGACACAGGCTGAACATGACTTGCGTCTGAAGAAAATTTTAGATATTGCTAGAAGTAATAATATTAGATTTAATCTGAATAAATGTAGATTTGGTCAAAAGAGTATCAAATATATGGGTCATTTAGTATCAAGCGATGGTATCGCTCCAGACAACTCTAAAATCAAAGCTATTTCAGAAATGCCACGTCCTACAAATAAACAGGAAGTACAGCGCTTGCTAGGCATGCTAACGTATGTAAGCAGATTTGTAAAAAACTTCTCAGATCAGACATTCCCTTTACGAAGTTTATTAAAAAATGATGTTGAATTCTTATGGGATGATGATCACGAAAAAGCATTTAACCATTTAAAAGAAACGTTAACAAGCAAACCGGTATTACAATTCTTTGACATAAGTAAAGAGTCTGTAATATCTGTCGATTCTTTCCAAATCAGGGGTTGGGGCTTGTCTCTTGCAAAATCAGTTACCTTGTGCATATGCGTCGAAAGCACTGACTGACACACAAACACGATATGCTCAAATTGAAAAAGAACTTTATGCAGTTTGGTTTGGATTAAATCGGTTCTATCAATATGTTTATGGTCGTAAAACGGTTGTAGAGACAGACCACCAACCATTAATCACAATTTTTAAGAAACCTCTCAATAAGTGTCCCGCACAACTTCAAAAGTTTGACTTTGAACTAAGATACAAACCAGGAAAAGAACTTCTCTTAGCTGATGCGCTATCCAGAGCGTATTTACCCAATAAAAATCTTGATGACTTTGACAATGACATAGAAAGCCAAGTTTGTATGGTAAAATTAGAAATTAACGCGACTCCAGAGAAACTGGATCAATTAAAAAAAGAAACGGCTAACGATATTGTTTTAACTGACCTAAAAGAGGTTCTTTTGAATGGTTGGCCTAACTCAAATAAAAAACTTAAAGAGAGTTTAAAAATATTTTGTCCATTTAAAAGTGATTTAACCGTCATTTATGGAATAATCTTTAAAGGCTCTTGTATTGTAGTTCCTAAATCCCTACAACAAGAAATGCTGAATCGAATTCATTACAGCCACCTGGGGGTTAACAAATGTGTAAAACTAGCACAACAATCTTTATTTTGGCCAGGCATGGTTGATCAAATTCGTCAAAAAGTTTCCAATTGCCACCAATGTCTTACATACTCTAATTCTCAAAATAAGGAACCTCTGAAGTCGCATTCCATTCCGGATTTGCCTTGGAGCAAAGTTGGATGCGACATTTTTGAAATAAAGAGTACTAAGTACCTTCTTGTAATCGACTACTACTCCAAGTATGTTGAATTAGCTTGTTTAAATAATAATGCGACAAGTCACATGATCATTAAAAACTTAAAAGAATTCTTTTCGAGACATGGGATACCTTTAACTCTTGTCAGTGATGGTGGTCCTCAATTTACATCCCAAGATTTCAAAAACTTTGCCTCGCAGTGGGATTTTACTCATATAGTCTCATCACCAACTTACGCTCAGTCAAACGGCATGGCTGAGAGACACATTCAAACAGCTAAAAAGACACTTAAACAAATCATAGATGACAGAAAAGACATCCATCTGGCTCTTCTCCATTACCGATCAACACCTTTTTTCGAAAATATTTCCCCTGCAGAAATATTAATGTCACGTAAATTAAGAACAAATTTATTAGAAATAAATATTCAGTTAAAACCTAGGATCGCTAAGTGTTACAATAAACAAATTGTAAATAAGAAACAAGAACAACAACAACGATATTATAATAATAGAAATTCTGCAAAACATTTGCAAGTACTTGACAATAATCAAAATGTCTATGTTCAACTAAAACCACAAGGTTTATGGTTTCCTGGAATTATTATTCAACAAGTTAGAGATAGGACATACAAGGTCAAAATGAATAATGGTTCTATATTAATTAGAAATCGTAAATTTATAAAACCTGTTTCCAAGTTTGGTGAAATTGTACCAAAGGCGACACCAAGTAAGGCGCCTCAGGAAAGGGAGGAAGTGAGGTATTTTATAGAGTTAAGTCCCGATAGTGGAACCACAAGTGATACTGACGTTATACCCGATAGTGACATTGAACCCAAAGAAGTTTCCAATAGTGAAAATGTTGAATTTAATAATGCTCATACTGATTCCACGGAAAATGATGACACAGTAATTAATGATGTTTTAGGTAGAGATTCAGCGTTGAATTATGATGAAAGTTTCAGTAGTTCAGATTCAGATGTGGAGAATAAAATTATTAATAAAACAATTGTAACGTCGTCAGGACGTCTCTCTAAACCCCCGAAACGCCTCTGAAATTGAATTCCTGAATACATATTTTATTTAAAAAAAAATGTACCTAACTTAAGAAGAGGGATGTAGTATAGGCAACACACATTGTGTTTAAGTGTGTTGTGGGTGACGTAATACATCGATGCCCAGTAGTTTATATATTATGTAGCCAACTGTACCACAGACTATGCCACGTGTTGAAATAAAAGTATTACAGTGTAATCAAAGTGTTTTAATTCAAATAAATAACAAATAATACAAATGTGACACGTATTAAGGACAACCGATTTCTTCTTATTATTATTATTATTATTATTATTATTATTATTATTTTTATTATAGTCACAAGTACAGAAGTATGGCGCCTATTGGGTCGGACGTAAATAACTCGACCTCTGTAGACCCATACAGAAAATCTAAAAAAGTTGCACAAAGTAGTGTGAAATGTGTGATATGTGGAACTGTTTCTCACGCTGGTTGTGCTAGATTACTTAAAAAAGTTGAATTTATTAGTGAAACTACCATAAATTGCTGTGATACTTTGGTAAACATAGATAACGAAGAGGACAAGGACATATCCTTCCATAGTTCCAAGTGACTCTAGGTATAAAATGGAAATTTCATACCTTAATAATCTTTTAAAACAAAAAGATCTAGTGATTTCTAACCAACAGGTGACTATTACCTCTCTCAAAGAGCAAGTTTCCTTATTAAATATATTAATCGACATTAGAAAATCTGATAATCAATATTCCAACAATGCGCCATCTGTCAGACAAACGCTAAAGCCTCCTCAGCAGGAACAAACCAAACACAGAAAACCTGCCCAGCTGTCACATTCTGACGACCATGCTAGAAGAGCGGTTAACGTTTTCGCCAGCGGCTCTGGCACGAATGCAAATAAACAGAATCTCCAAGAGACTCACAAATCGACAAACATAAGTAAAAATACAAAACAAGACGTCGCGATAGCCATATCGCAAGTTAACACTCAACAAAAATGTGATGAAATTATAAATCTTAATGATGACAGCGAGCCCTTTACACAAGTAGCTCGAAAAAATAAACGACGAAATAACAAACCAATAATTGGCCAAATGATTTCAAATGCTTCTTTTAAAACTGCTCCAAAACTAGCTTTTCTATACGTTTATAAAGTTCATCCAGAAATGAAAGTAGTTGACCTAACAAATTTTTTAAAGCCCACTTTTCCTGAAGTGATGGTAGAAGAAATTAAATTCATGTACCCTCAATATTATGCGTCTTTTAAAGTAACGATTCATGAAAAAAATTTCTGTAACGCTATGACTCCCAGTGCCTGGCCTGAGGGTGCCCATATAAACCGTTTTTTTCATCCAAGAAAGAAGATGGCCCTATCGACCTAGAAGATATTAATGATTTAAATTCCAACGTCATAAATAGTCAGAGTATTTCTGTAAGTATGATACACATCAATATTCAATGTTTCTCAAACAAAGTGGATAATTTATCACTGTATCTCGACAAATATGTATATGATATAATCTGTTTGTCTGAACACTGGTTAAACCAGGCTGCTCTTGATAATATTAATTTACCAGGTTACATACTGGCAAGTTCCTTCTGTAGATCTATAAGCAAACACGGTGGTGTTTGCATTTTTTTGAAAAAAAATAAAATTATATTTAAGCCTTTATTACTCTCAGAGTTTTGCAACGAAATCAATGCAGAATTCTGTGGTATTGAGATTTCCTAGTATCAAGACAGCGGTTATCACCTTATATAGATCATGTGTTGGGGATTTCTCTATATTTTTAGAGAGACTGGAGGCACTCTTGGAATTTCTCTCTGATAAATATAATAAAATAGTGCTTGTCGCGGACTTTAATATAAACTTTAGGTCTACCTCTGGTAATCTTAATGACCTTATATGCCTACTAAATTCTTTTGGACTTACAGCAACAATTTCAGAATTTACTAGGGTGACAGCCCACTCCGCCAGCTGTATTGATAATATTGACAAACTTGGAGGAGGAAGGCTATGAGGTAGGTGTCATAGATCCTTGCCTGTCTGACCATTTTGGACAATTTATTAAAATATATAGTAACGATGACACATCGTCTGTCGTTTTTCGCAGGAGATTTACTAACCATGGTTTAGTAAGGCTTAGAAACCAATTGCTTGGACCAACACTGACTGGAGTATCTTTTATAGCAGTAATAATGGTCATAATAATAATAGTAAGTATTTGTCCGAGCTTCTGGTAAATAGATTTCGTAACTTGATAAATCGAATTTTTCCTTTAAAAAAATGTACTTTAAATAAGAAGATGCCAATCAATTGGTTTACTGATTCTTTACGAAATAAAAGGGACACGCTCTCCTCCGTTAAACTAATTTGTAATATCACTAGAAATCCGGTTGATTACTCTATTTATAGTGCTCTGCGTAAAGAGTACATAAACGATATTAAAATTGCGAAGAAAAGAGCTTGCAACAAATTCATCAATGACTCTACCAATAAGGCAAGAGATAGTTGGAAAATTATAAATTTTGAAATAAACAATTGTCGGGATAACGTCGTCAATCCACGTATTTCACCAAACACATTTAACAACCACTTTATATCTGTTGCAGGCGACTTAATTAATTCGTTGCCCAACATTAACATTCAAACTAACTTTACCTACAACAAAATGTCGAATACATCCTTTTCCTTGCGTCCAGTAACCATACAAGAAGTAAAATCAGCTATTAAATCATTAAAAAACTCAAATTCTTTAGATATACATGACTTAAATGCCAAAATAATTAAATCTACGGAGGATATTATCGCCGCTTCTCTAGCCGCTCTATATAATAGTTATATCGCCAAAGGTGTCTACCCAGATATATTTAAAATTGCCCGCGTTATACCGATATTTAAAAAAGGAGTCGACTCCTTATTAGACAACTACCGCCCCATATCAATCCTCCCCATTTTTGGTAAAATATTTGAAATTATTTTGACAGAAAGATTGTCAAGTTATCTGGAACATGAATCACTTCTCAGCCCCTATCAATATGGTTTCCGCTCTGGACGCTCAACCACGCAGGCCGTCGTAAAGATCGTGAGTGACTTAATCGAGGGTCTTGAGGAAGGGCATCATACGGCTATCACTCTGTGTGATCTTTCCGAGGCCTTTGATTGTGTCTCTCACGATAAACTAATCGATAAAATGCAGTTATATGGAATTACCTCTATCTCTTTTTAGCTCTTATTTGCAAAAGCGTCAGCAATGTGTAGTCATAGGAAATAGCATGTCAGATACTCTAGATATTAATCATGATGTACCCCAGGGCTCTGTCCTGGGGCCACTGTTATTTCTGATCTACATGAATGACTTTCCACAATTTATGTTGCCTAGCAAATAAACTTTGTTTGCTGACGATAAAACTCTCTTGTGCTCTGACCGCAACATTGCCAATCTGATCCAACTTAGCTCCGACATAGAACTCCAGGCAAAAAACTGGTTCACCTTGAATAAACTAACACTTAATCAAGAAAAAACTCAGAGACTTATAATATCAACCAATAAAAATGTATCCAAAGGTGAGCACGTTAAACTCCTAGGTATATATCTAAATGAAAACCTTAGCTGGGTAAACCATATTGATCAGTTAAATAGAAAGCTCTCAAGCACGATCTTTCTCCTCAGGAAATTAAAAGGCATTCTCGAATTCGACATCTTAAAAAACACTTATTTTTCCCTTTTCCACTCTAGACTTTCCTACGCAGTGGTCTTATGGGGTAACTCCTCCCACGCATTAAAAGTTTTCCGACAACAAAAGAAAGCTATAAGAATACTTGTTAGTGCTAAGTTTACGGAACACTGTCAACCTATTTTCATTAAACTGGGCATTATGCCCCTCCCTTTATTGTTCATTTATTATAGTCTTGTAGAGATTCACAGGAGTGCGTCCAGTCTCTCTGTCCAGTTTGATTACCATCAGCACAACACACGTGCTGCTGGACTTCTTAGAGTACCTCGCTACAAGTTAACTCTAAGCGCTAAAAATTCCCCCAACCTAAATTTGTATAATCATTTACCATGTCATATAAAGCAACTGAACTTACTGTCCTTTAAAAAGAATATAAAAAATTTCATTCTAAAGTACTATTTTTACTCGGTTGACGAATTTTTTAAGACTGGTGCTAATCCACACTCGACTATTTAAATGCTCATATTTACAGAATGCTCTGATACTCTACATATTTTTGCATATCATACTTATTCATATCTTCTGTGTATATCAATGTGAAATGTTATATACATCTATATGTTTTTGTGTTTTTATAAATTTATTGTTTTTATTGAAATGTTATATTTACATATATATGCTTTTGTGTTTTATAAACTTGTAAATATTATAAATTGCTGTTCACCAGCTTTTACCCTGACTTGCTGCAAATGTTCATGTAAGTACATATAGTGGTGAAATAAAGACTATCTATCTATAGTTATTATTTTTTTTTTGTTAAAAACCAGTCACCCTTCTCTGTGGCTCCGACCCTCACAGAGGGGAGCTGGTGGTACCGGCAGCCACTCCCCACAAACGTGGGGCAAGTGCCTACTGGGTCCGAGAATCGTGTACCCTGAGCAGACGTAATGAACCGAGGATGACGGCCTTCTGCATTCTGCCGGCTAAGACCTCTGCCGAATTTTGGCATGCCGGTATGATCTTAAGTTCCGAAAGCAATGTGTGTCTCGTTCCACCGAGGGCTCCTATAATCAGTACCACTATCTTAACAGTATGGTCTGGATACAGTCTGCAGAGTTCGAAGAGCAGATCTCGATATTTTGTCCGTTTTTCCTCCTCCTTCAAGACAATGTTGTTTTCCGCGGGAGCCGAGAACTCCATGACAAACATTGTCTTGAATTGATGGTCGAGGAGGACTACGTCAGGCTTGTTGGCTTGTATTTGCCTGATGGTGGGAAAAGAGTAGTTCCAATAAATTAGACACTTCGCATTTCCCACAACGGACTCAATATAACCCGGAGCATTAGGCAGCACTAGTATTTCGTCTATTCCAAACGAGTGCCTTAAATGGTAATAAAGCACTCGTAATGCTCCGTCGTGTCTGTGGACATAGGCCGAGACTGCATATGTCGGACAAGCCGACAACAGGTGCATAAGAGTCTCTGGCGCCCTGCGGCAGGCCCTGCAGCTGACATCAGGAACCTCTATACCCATGACAGGACTACGATAGACCTGGGTGTTAAATACACCATCCTGGCAAGCCACTATGAATCCCTCGGTCTCAGACTTCAGCCCGGCTGACCTTAAGAAGGTAAGGATAAGCCAAGGTTTTCTATATTTTTATAGAAAACTCCATGCATTGGCTTATCCGCGTAAAGCTGCAGAAAGATGTTGTGTTCTACAGCTTTAATTTGGGCTGTTCGTCGAGCAGGTTCCAACTCGGTGACAGAGTCGGGATTTACCCGCTCGACGTCGAAGAAGAGACCAAATTCATCGGCAGCTCTCTGTGCTACCTTAAACAAAAAGGCTCCTACCCCTGCATTTTCATGGTCTCGGACCATACAAAGGAGGATATCCGAACTCATGATGAACTTACCGGCTCCATCCAGAACCATCCTCTTATGGAGACTCTCCAAACTCAAGAGTCCACGGCCTCCCCGATATCGTGGGAGGTATAACCGTGGAACGGACGATTTAGGATGCAAACTCCTATTGAGATGCATCTTCTTGCGGGTTCCTACGTCGAGTTGACGCAACTCCTCTCGAGTCCATTTCACTACTCCAAACGAGTAGAGTAGGATCGGAACGGCAAGCATGTTGGTAGCAGACACTTTGTTCTGCCCCGACAGTTCTGAAGACCAGATCTGTCGGATTCGGTGCTGATACTTGCCGCGGAGAGCGTTTTTCACTACATTCACTTCTTGGGTGGAGCGTTGCTCGACACCCAAGTAAGTGTGCGACTCTCCGGTATCTAGATGATGTAAGATGCTTCCGTCCACGAGCTGCGCGTCATCTCCGTAGTTTCCGCATCGTCCTCTCTTGAGATGGACCAGTGCACATTTGTCCAACCCGAACTCCATACCGACAGCCTGCGTGTACTCCTGAGGGACTGGTGTAGGTCCCTGTCCCCGGAGGCATACAGTTTAAGATCATCCATGTAAAACAGATGGGTGACCTTATGCCTCCTATCGCCGGGGGTACCGCAGTTGTATGGCAGTAGTGAGATGCAGAACAGAAGGGGGCTGAGGGAGTCTCCCTGAAATACTCCCCTTCTGAATGTTACCGACTCCGTCTGGACTCTACCGTTACCCGATGTAATAGTAAAGCGAGTCCTCCAGAGCGGAATCAGTTCTTCGATGCATCTCACTACGGGACCGGGTACCGCAAGACAACGGAGCAAGTGAACAATGAGCTCATGCGATGTCATAGCAAATGCTTTGCGGTAGTCGATCCAGTTTATTTTCCGCCAGCCCCCTTGCCCGCCTCACTAGTGATTTTTTACAAACCACTAGCATCCGTATCCTGTCGAGACAGTGCTGTTTGGTGGTTCGCAGCACTGCCTCATTGAGTGTGTGATGGACGCGTCTTAAGTTGGCAGCTATTGGATGCACTTTAGGCGTGAAAGGGCCTAGTGGCCACCATATAGTCCATCACACATTGGATACGGGATGCGTGTTGCCTCGCCCACCGGATCTTGGCTTCCATCTTTTGCATGCGCCGCTTCGCCCTCTCCTGTGGGGAGGCAGTATTACGCCTCTCCAACCGAGAAAAGCGTTGAGCAGCGGCATACACGGCACAGTTTATGTGCCAAATGTCAGCCCATTATGCTAGCGCTTCACGAAGTTCTTCATCCACTCTGGCCAGATCTTGTGGCCTAGGGGCTTTTATGTGGTGTAGCTCCCGTCTGGTACTGAGGCTCTCTGGTATTGGTGGAACGGCAGGGACTGCATCCTCAACCGGTTCATTCGGTAGATCTTCGGCCACCTCATTCACCGGCTGAGGAGCAGCACTCACGTAGCCCCTTCGACGAAGATGGGATACATAATCACGCAGGTTTTGTGGCGTGAAGGCGCTGTGCTCTGGGTGCCTTGCATGCCACAGAACATGAATTCGCTCCATGTATCCCCTTCGCGCGGGCTCACTGCTTTCGTAGAACTGAATAAGGTCGTCTCTCAGTTCATCTGTCCACAAAAAGCGCCTTTGTTCATCGCGGTCGTCAACAATGGGTTGTCGATCTTGTTATGCCCCACCACCTTGCCCTTGACCCCTATCCGCACGGGGTCGATCGTGGGGGCCCTGTCTTCGGCCAACAGGAACCGGAAGATTGAGCTTGTGGGCGGTTAGCCCAGCAAGCCCACGACCGACACCAGAGGGGAAGATTCTTTCTCCGCGCTAGGGCTGCCAGTTCGATTTTGCATCCCCAGCTGGAGTAAGTGGAGGCGCTACTCACCAAAGGCTAGATGGATGACGGTTTGCCCCTCCTGCTTTTTTATAGTTATTATTATTACTATTATTATTATTATTATATTATTATTATAATTTTTTTCGCGTGTGCGATGCTGGACAGTTCTCTCGTGTCTCCTACGTTCTCACGGGAGAAGCTCCAGCGAATTATCCACAGCCACTCCCCGCCTTCCGCGGGGTTAGTGACTGTAGATGCCAGATCCGTGTGCCCTAAGAAGACGAAGGGACCCCAGGATAACTGCCTTCTGCATTTGGCCTGCCAACCACCCATTATTATTATTATTATTATTTTTTTTTTCTAAAAGCCAGTCACCCTTTAAACTCTGTGGCTCCGACACTGACAGAGGGGAGCTGGTAGTACCGGTAGCCACTCCCCACGCCCGTGGGTTGAGTGACTACTGGGTCCGCGAATCGTGTTCCCTGAGCAGACGTAATGAACCGAGGATGACGGCCTTCTGCATTCTGCCGGCTAAGACCACTGCCGAATTTCGGCATGCCGGTATGATCTTAAGTTCTGAAAGCAGTGTGTGTGTCTCGTTCCACCGAGATCTCCTATAATCAGTACCACTATCTTAACAGTATGGCCTGGGTAGAATCTGCGGAGTTTGAAGAGCAAATCTCGATATTTTGTCCGTTTTTCCTCCTCCTTCAAGACAATGTTGTTCTCCGCGGGAGCCGAGAACTCCACGACAAGCATTGTCTTGAGTTGGTAGTCGAGCAGGACTACGTCAGGTTTGTTGGCTTGTATTTGTCTGACTGTGGGAAAAGAGTAGTTCCAATAAATTAGACACTTCTCATTTCCCACAACAGACTCAATATCCCCCGGAACATAAGGCAGCACTGGTGTCTCGTCTATCCCATACGAGTGCATTAAGTGATAATAAAGCACTCGTAATGCTCCGTCGTGCCTCTGGATATAGGCCGAGACTGCATGTCGGACAAGCCGACAACAAGTGCATTAAAGTCTCTGGCGCCCTGCGGCAGGCCCTGCAGTTGACATCAGGGACCTCTATACCCATGACACGACTTCGATAAACGAGAGTGTTAAATAAACCATCCTGGCAAGCCATTATGAATCCCTCGGTCTCAGACTTCAGCCCGGCTGACCTTAAGAAGGCAAAGGTCAGCCTTTCGGATAAGCCAAGGTCTTCTATATTTTTATAGAAGACTCCATGCAGTGGCTTATCCGTATGAAGATGTTGTGTTCTGCAGCTTTACTTTGGGCCTTTCGCCGAGCGGTTTCCAACTCGGAGACAGAGTCGCGATTTACCCGCTTGACGTCGAAGGAGAGACCAAGTTCATCGGCTGCTCTCGGTGCTGCCTTAAACAAAAACGCTCCTACCCCTGCATTTTCATGGTCCCGGACCATGCAGAGGAGGGGATCCGAACTCCTGATAATCTTACAGGCTCCATCCAGAACCGTCCTGTTATGGAGACTCTTCAAACTCAAGAGCCCAGGCCTCCCCGATGTCGCAGGAGGTATAACCGTGAAACGGACGATTTAGGATGCAAACTCCTATTGAGATGCATCTTTTTGCGAGTCCATTTCACTACTCCAAAGGAGTAGGGTAGGATCGGAACGGCAAGCATGTTGGTAGCAGACACCTTGTTCTTCCCCGACAGTTCTGAGGACCAGATCTGTCCGAGTCGGTGCTGATACTTGCCGCGGAGAGCGTTTTTCACTACACCCACTTCTTGGGTGGAGCGTTGCTCGACACCCAAGTAAGTGTACGACTCTCCGGCATCTAGATGATGTAAGATGCTTCCGTCCACGAGCTGCGCGTCCTCTCCGTAGTTCCCGCATCGTCCTCTCTTGAGATGGACCAGTGCACATTTGTCCAGCCAGAACTCCATACCGACAGCCTGCGTGTACTCCTGTACCACCCTGAGGGACTGGTGTAGGTCCCTCTCTCCGGAGGCATAAAGTTTAAGGTCATCCATGTAAAACAGATGGGTGACCTTATGCCTCCTATCGCCGGGGGTACCGCAGTTGTATCCACGGGTTTTCCGGAGCGAAACGGATAATGGCAGTAGTGAGATGCAAAACAGAAGGGGGCTAAGGGAGTCTCCCTGAAATACTCCCCTTCTGAATGTTACCGACTTCGTCTGGACTCTATCGTTACCCGATGTAATAGTAAAGCGAGTCCTCCAGAGCGGCATCAGTTGTTCGATGCATCTCACTACGGGACCGGGTACCGCAAGACATCGGAGCAAGTGAACAATAAGCTCATGTGATGTCATATCAAATGCCTTGCGATAGTTGTTCCAGGTCATGGAGAGGTTCCGCTTATACTGCACTGCGTGACACATCTGTCAATCAACAGGTTCTCCTTGCAGCCAGCGACACCTCTCTTCGACCCTCGTTGCTCATATATCCGTTCGTAAACCGGTTCAACTGCGTGGAGCACTCGCATGTACAAGATGCGCGTAAACACCTTGTAACATGCGTTTAAACAGATTATCGGTCGGTAGTTTCTTGGGTTGGACAAATCTGCGTTCTTAGGGATCAGCACTGTCCGCCCTTCAACCACCCAAGAAGGAATTTGCTGCTCCCCATTTAGCCAGGTATTAAAAATTCTGGCCAAATGTTGGTGGGTGCTCGATAAATTTTTCCACCAAAAGTAATTCATCCCATCGGGACCTGGAGCAGCAAAGTTCTTAGAGCCCTCGAGAGCTCTTCGAACCTCTTATGGAGTTATTGGTTGGCACACTTCCTGTGGTTTCAAAGTGTGCAAGGGCCGGAGAGTCTCGGTTGAGTGGAAGCTTCTCCTCGTAAAGCGTTTTCCAGAAATTTTCCACCTGATCAACAGTCGGCGGATTCTCTGCAACACGCGGAGGCGGTTCGAAAAGGCGCGAGGGCTTTTGGCGGAAGTGTTTATTTTCCGCCAGCTCCCTCGCCCGCCTCACTAGTAGTTTTTTACAAACCACTAGCATCCGTATCCTGTCGACACAGTGCTGTTTGGTGGTACGCAGCACTGCCTCATTGAGTGTGTGATGGACGCGTCTTAAGTTGGCGGCTATTCGACGCACTTTAGGCGTGAACGGCCTATTGGCCGCCATGTAGTCTATCACACATTGGATACGGGATGCGTGTTGCCTCGCCGACCGGATCTTGGCTTCCATCTTTTGTATGCGCCGCTCCGCCCTCTCCTGTGGGGAGGCAGTATTACGCCTCTCCGTCCGAGAAAAACGTTGAACAGCGGCATATACGGCACAGTTTATCCAGATATCAGCCCGTTCTGGTAGCCCATCACGAAGTTCTTCATCCACTCTGGCCAGATCTTGTGGCCCGGGGGCTTTTATATGGTGTAGCCCCCGTCTGGTACTGAGGCCCTCTGGTACTGGTGGAACAAGGAGAGCAACTTTCTCAACCGGTGAATACGGCGGTCTCTCGGCCACCTCATTCACCGGTCTAGGAGCAGCCCTCACGTAGCCCCTTCTACGAAGATGGGATACATAGTCACGCAGATTTTGTGGCGTGAAGGCGCCATGTTCTGGATGCCAGTCACACCACAGAGCATGCATCCGCCCCATGTATCCCCTTCGTGCGGGCTCACTGCTTTCATAGCATTGCAGAAGGTCGTCCCTTAGCTCATCCGTCCACTCAAAGCGTCCTTGTCCATAGCGTTCGTCAACGGGCGCTCCATCCGGTTGGGCCCCACCACCTTGCCCTTGACCCCTATCCGGACGGGGTCGATTGTGGGGGCCCTGTCCTCTGTTGTCAGGAACCAGAAGTTAGGGCTTGTGGGTGGTTAGCCCAGCAAGCCCACGACCGACATCAGAGGGGAATGAGCTTTCCCCTCCCGGGTGCACTAGGGCTGCCGGTTCGGTTTTGCACCCCAGCTGGAGTAAGTGGTGGCGCTACTCACCAAAGGCTTGATAGATGGAAGTCAGCCTCTCCAGCTTATTATTATTATTATTTTTTTAGTTTATAAAAGCCAGTCACCCTTTATACTCTGTGGCTCCAACACTCACAGAGGGGAGCTGGTAGTACCGGCAGCCACTCCCCACGTCCGTGGGGTGAGTGACTACTGGGTCCGAGAATCGTGTGCCCTGAGTAGACGTAATGAGCCGAGGATAATGGCCTTCTGCATCCTGCCGGCTAAGATCTCTGCCGAATTTCGGCATGCCGGTATGATCTTTAGTTCTGAAAGCAGTGTGTGTCTCGTTCCACCGAGGGCTCCTATGATCAGGACCACTAGCTTAACAGTATGGCCAGGGTAAAGCCTGCGGAGCTCGAAGAGCAAATCTCGATATTTCGTCCGTTTTTCCTCCTCCTTCAAGACAATGTTATTCTCCGTGGGAGCCGAGAACTCCACGACAAACATTGTCTTGAGTTGGTGGTCGAGGAGTACCATGTCGGGCTTATTAGCTTGTATTTGCCTGACGGTGGGAAACGAGTAGTTCCAATAAATTAGACACTTCTCATTTCCCATTTCCATTATTATTATTATCTCCATATCTCGTTAATACGGTTTTTAAATGATATCTTCGGCTGGATGCAAGAAAATATCATTGACTCAAATTTTTATTATTATTTTTTTTCGCGTGCGCGATGCTGGACAGTTCTCCCGTGACTCCGACATTCTCACGGGAGAAGCGCCAGCGAACTATCCACAGCCACTCCCCGCATCCCGCAGGGTTAGTGACTGTAGATTCCAGATTCGTGTGCCCTAAGAAGACGGAGGGACCCCAGGATAACTGCCTTCTGCATTTGGCCTGCCAACCACTCGGCTGACTTTTGGCAGCTTTTTTTTTATTATTATTATTATTATTATTATTGTTATTATTATTATTATTATTATTATTATTATTATTATTATTATTTTGTAAAAGCCAGTCACCCTTTAAACTTTGTGGCTCCGACACTCACAGAGGGGAGCTGGTAGTATCGGTAGCCACTCCCCACGCCCCACGGTGGCAAGAAATGCCAGTGTTCCACCCAAATTACTCTAGAGGTCGTAAATTTTAAGTTATTGAGACACTTTTTTTTTAATGTTCATCTTGAATTTACCTATCGATCCCTCTAGCCGGATTTTGAAATTTCATTTTTAATTTTTTTTAATATTTAATAGAAAATCATATTTTTACAAAAAAATACTGTTTTTTCTATTAAATTTATTCTAACGGGCCGTAAATTTGAGTTTTCGTAACAATTTTTTTTAAATCTTCGTCTTTTAATCAGCTATTGATTAGTCTAGATGAATTTTTGATTTAGTTGTTAACAACTGTCAAAATTACTGTCAAATATAAAAAAATACGATTTTTAGATAAATAATTCATACAATAACAGGTTGGTGTTCAGAAAAATATATATAGTGTTTTCAATGTACCTGGTCCTGAAGTTGACAGGAAAATATGTATTTCTAAATTTGGCAGCTGCCATAATTTTTGTCAAATTTCCAAAGATAGATGGAAGAGCTTATTAATTTTAAAAATACCCTGTAAATGTATAGAAAAATAGATATATATTGTTTTTGATCTGGTTGATTTAGTAATTGACAGGAAAATATGAGTTTTAAATTTGGCAGCTGTCACAATTGCTGTGAATTTTCAAAATAAAAAGGTAACAGCTTATTAATTTTAAAAATGCACTATAAATGTATAGAAATATATATATATATATATATATATATATATATATATATATATATATATATATATATATATATATATATATATATATATATATAACAAACCTTCACAGGTATATCATATTACATGATAACGACCTTCTTATCTTAGAGATATTATATTTCACCTTCTCACATTTTATGCTGACTGTCGAATTGCATTTCCTTTGTTCTATATTTTGCCTACTCAGGTTCTGGATGTTATAAATACGACTAGACATGCTTTGTAAAGTCAGTTATTAAACTCACTTAGAATGAAACACTTCTAATTATTATTATATTCCTTCTCCAAGAGCCAACGTTGACTCCATTTAAGTAAATAAATCTTTTTATAAAGTCACTCATGTAAACCGTGATCTAACATTGGCGCAGTCGGTAGGATCCGTAAACATCATCAGAACAAGAAGCCTAACTGGTAGTGAAGCGTAAGAGAACAAGGAGAACATCTGCAGAAGGTGCCTAACTAGTGCGTGTACATCTACGAGAACAAGGAGACCTTCCTCACTGGTGGTGGCGGATCCCAATCCCTTGACGGACGAAGAACCTACCTATGGAGATGAAAATAACGTAAGTCATTCTAAGAATCATCTCGTACCATTTTACTATTTTATTATTTTTCGCAACTTATTATATTAAAAGTGTATCATACTGCTAATACACTCGGCGCACAAAGCCAGTTTTCTTGTCAAAGTGAATCCATTCCTTTACAAAGACAACGAAACAAGTTCATTTAATTTTAAGTTTATTTATTTTCGTATTATACTGCTAATACGAAACATTGTGTATTATACAGCTAATATACAATCCATTTACGCACGCAACGTAACAAGCTAATTTAATTTAAGTTCGTATCATACTGCTGATACACAACCAATCTTAAATTCAAATAATCTCTAATACAACAGCAACCATGCCAGATAGAGATACAGCTCAACCAGTAGCACCCCAACCAATAGTACCGGCATCAGCCGAACAACAACAACAACAACAACAACAACAACAACAACAACTACAACAACAATAACTACAACAACAACAACCACAACAACAACAACAAGAGCAAATTGAGCTTTACAAGCTCTCTGAAATATTTTCTCTAATACCTGAATTCGATGGCAATGCCATTAATTTACAAACATTCCTCAACTCCTGACATTGCGCCCAAAGCATGGCAATTGGAGATCAAAAAATTTTTTGACCGTCCACATAAAAAATAAATTGAAAGGCAAAGCTGCCGAATTAATAAATTCTCGTAACCCTGGCACCTGGCCAGAAATCAAAGCACTATTGGAAACCCACTTTGGGGATTCCAGAGATCTAACGGCCCTAATTCAGGACCTACAACGAATTCACCAATTACCCGATGAATCCGCCTTAACATTTGTTTCGCGTTTACAAACGCACAATGCGAAAATGCACGCTGCAGTGCAAAAGCAAAATTTAACATCGACGCAAAGAACCGCACAATCCGACCTCATCGAAACCATGATTTTAAATAATTTACTAACGGGCTTAGAACCAAACTTAGGCCGCATCATACGTACCAGCAACCCTCCAAATATATTGAAAGCTGTAAGTAGAATTCGGAGAGAACTACAACTTTCGTATTTTGAACAACAAAAATTTCCAAAAAATAGTTCAAATCAAAAATCTCACTTTACAAATCAAACGACCAACCTCGAACTTTCCGCAGAAATTCTGCTCATTCTGTAAAAGAAATGGACGTGTAATAAGCGAATGCCGCACAAGGCAACAGTCTCAAAACTTTCAGAGAACCAGCTTCCAAGGAAACTCAAACTCCCAAAATTTTTCACATCAAAATTTCGCACAACCAAGTAATCAATTTGGTCAAGGACTAGAGTTGGGCGATTCGACTCTTTTTTAGGATTCGTACCAAATAAATCCGTATCAAGAAAAGATTCGTATCGAGAGATTCGTACGATTCGTACCACTTCGTATCACTGATTCCATGATACTAAACAGTATCATGTACTGATTCGTACCATTCGTATGTTTCGTACCACTGATTCCATGATACGAAACAGTATCATGTACTGATCCGTACCATTCGTACTATTCGTACCCACACTTCCACTCCACCAGTGTTCAGCATAGATTATAGAATATTATATGTGGTGTTAGTTAGGGTCAGAGTATTATAATGTTATATTAACCATACAGTGTAAACTTTTAGGACTTCGAGCACCTTCTATTTCATTAATAATTTCGTCGTCGTCATTAGACATCAGTAAAAAGATAGATAGATAGCGTTTATTTAAACATATTATATACATATTTGTATCATATTACGTATAAAAACAGAGAATTTTTTCAATTATGAGATTATGAGTATTTTAAAATCTGAAATCTCCAGTTTAAACGCGCGGTCCCCATCCACCGTTTGAAGTTTAACCTTATACAGCTGGCCCAGTATCGCATCGCAATACCGGTACCGAAATTGCATATTCGTACCAATCGTATCGTTGATACGAAATGTATCAATCGTATCGGCGATACGAAATGTACGAATCTTTTATTTTTGTTCGTACCACTGCAAGGATTCGTACCAATGATACGAATTATACGAGTACTACCCACCTCTATAGAGGACATTCCCTCAAAACCAACCTAATCAATCGCAACAAAACAGGCCCTCAGCCGTAAGGCCGAACCCGAATTTCAATCAATAAAGACCCTCTGCTATTCAACCAAACCCAAATTTCAACCGTTTTAATCAACAAAAAACGCATCATTTAAATTACGAATCCTATGAAAACCAATGCGATTTTAATCAATACAGTGACGATTCTTCTGATTACCAAACTGCAGAGGATACTTATGAAAATTATAACTTTGAAACTAACCAAAATTTCCAAGATAATTATACAGCCAATTCCCAATACGAACAATACGAGGATTATACTGCTAATCCTCAGGATTTTCGATTAGATACGGAGTACCCCACGGATACTCCAACACAACAAACCTACCAATTCGAACCAATTACGGAACTAGAAACCCAAATGCAAACAATGAATCTCAACGACAGTTTGGACCCAATGCTGAACTTCCCAGAACAAACGTTCATGTAGATACGCTTTCTCACACCTTATTAACCGTAAATTCAAAAAATCTTTATTACATCAAAGATGCAACCGGTAAATTTAAAATTCTTATTGATACAGGCGCAGGTATATCAATTTTTAAACCTAAAACAGCTGAAAATTATAGACGTAGATCTCCTGAAAATGTAATTATACAGAGTATTACTGATCAAAAAATTTATATCAACGAATCTGTTCTCATCCCATTCTCAGACGAGTCACAAAGTGTATATCTATAATCCAGATATAGATTTTGATGGACTAATAGGCGCAGACTTTCTAGAACATTACGAATGCCGAGTAGATTTTAAAAATAAGCAACTAGTCACAAATTTTAAAACCGTACCATTATCTAAGAAACTACGGTAAATTTACCTTTACAACCAACTATTAATTCCGATACAAAAAATTCAAATTTAAGCAACATCAAAAATTTAATTTCTATTGAACCTCGCATGGAAAAAAATTGTAAACTAAAATGTAACCTGCGAAATACCGAGGCTATACTGTTAGCCCAGGAAAACAAAAGGGTACGCTTACCGAATGCTCTCGTAAAAATTGATAGCAATGGAGAATTTTTAACCTCAATTATAAACGCGAATGCAATACCAAAAACGGTAAATTTCTCGAACCTCGAACTAGAACCAGTACAAAAATTCAAATCAATTTTCAATCTAAACACTCAAAATTCCGACCCACACGTACTGACGGACAGATCCTTTGAAATCAGGAACGAATTGCGCTTGGATCATCTAAACGAAGAAGAGGCCGAAATACTAACGCAGCTTTGTTTAGACTTTCAAGATATATTCTATTTAGAAGGAGACAATTTGACCTTTACCAACGAAATCAAACACCCTACTGACACCGACAATTCCCGACCGATATTTACGAAATCGTATCGCTATCCCCAGGTCCATAAAGAAGAAGTTAAGTCCCAAGTATCGAAAATGTTAAGTCAAGGTATCATTCAACTCTCAATCTCACCTTGGTCCTCCCCTGTTTGGGTAGTCCCCAAAAAACTGGACGCTTCTGGTAAACAGAAATGGCGCGTTGCAGTCGACTACCGCAAACTCAACGAGGTTACAATCGGTGACAAATATCCTCTGCCCAACATTTCCGATCTTTTAGACCAACTTGGCAAATACCAATATTTCACAACCTTAGATTTGGCTTCTGGTTTTCACCAAATTGAAATTAATCCCGCAGACATTCAAAAGACTGCTTTCACAGTCGAGAACGGTCATTATGAATTCGTGCGAATGCCATTTGGACTCAAAAATGCTCCATCAACTTTTCAAAGAGTTATGGATAACATCCTGTTAGGTATTCAAAACGAACGATGTCTCGTCTACATGGACGATATCATTATTTACTCTCCTACAATTCACGAACACATTTCCCGTCTAACTGAAGTCTTTAAACGCCTTCAAAAAGCCAACCTCAAAATTCAACCAGACAAATGCGAGTTTCTCCGCAAGGAAGTTGCTTATTTAGGACACCTTATTACAAAAGATGGCGTAAAACCGAACCCTTCGAAAGTTGACGCTATTTTAAATTTTCCTCAACCGAAAAATCCAAAAGAAATTAAATCATTTCTAGGCTTAGCCGGATATTATAGGCGCTTTATCCCTAATTTCTCCAAGATAACCAAGCCCCTAATAAAACTACTACAAAAAGACATACCATTTCTCTTCGACAATGATTGTGTAAATTCTTTTCAAAATTTGAAACAAACATTAACAACTCCGATATTAATTTACCCTAATTTTGATGAACCTTTTGTTCTAACCACTGATGCAATCGCATTTGCCGTCTGCTCAGTGCTGAGCCAGGGGCCTATTGGCAAAGATTTACCCATTGCCTATGCTTCTAGAACCTTGTGCAGTGCAGAAACTAAGTATTCAACGATTGAACGCGAGTTTTTATCCATAGTACGGAGTGTAAAGCACTTTAGACCATATCTGTACGGTAGAAAGTTCAAGCTTGTAACCGACCACAGACCACTCACCTGGCTATTCTCTATAAAAGATCCAGGAAGTAGACTTGCCCGTTGGCAACTCAAATTAGAAGAGTACGACTACGAAATAATTTATAAACCTGGCAAAATCAATAAGAACGCGGACGCACTTTCCAGAATCAAAATTAATCATTTTTCCGAATGTTCCAAATTCCATTCAAAGGTTCTAGCCGCGAATAATGAAGAGTCAGACGACGACGAAAACCCAGACGATAACAACGAAATCAGTAACGAACAAATTTCCCGAGAATTTGAAACTTTCACCAACCTATATAAAACAACATCTTTAATAGACTATTCAAAAATCAAAGCCTCAAACAAACAACTCTTATACCGAGAACATAAAGATATTATAACCTTTTTCCAACAAAACAACTTACAAGACCTATATCACAAAATTATCGAGGACATATTCGAAGAAAACCCCGAATTTCATAACGATAAAATCAATATTGTATCGAGCAAAACAGTCAGACATAGGAGATATTTTATCATCCCTCTACCTTTTGATATCGAATCTGTAATTGAACATCTATTTTTGGTATTATTTAAAAATCAAGATGTTTTGGATCTTTCTAAGACATACTTTGTCGAAAATAATTTAGACCTCCCCATGCATGAAATCTTATCATTCATTTTTGCGGAAAAAGACTTAAAAGTAGTAATTTGTCAAGATATCGTCAGAACTGCCGACGAAGATGAAATTCCAATTATATTGGAGCAAAATCATTTTGGTAAAAATAATCTACATCGCGGAATAAATGAAACGATTCGAAGAATTAGAGAAAAATACACTTGGCAAGGTCTAACTAAAGACGTTGAAAATTTTATAAAAAATTGCGAAACTTTCCAAAAAACTAAAGTATGCCGCAAAAACCTTAATAACCCTCTGGTAGTCACAGAAACCCCAAGAACACCATTCGAAAGAATTAATATCGATTTGTTTGAATTCCCAACTAGAAATTACGCGTTAATTATTCGCGATGAGCTAACTAAATTGACACAAGCCTATGCAGTCCCAGACAAATCCGCAAAATCCGTCGTAAATACCTTGTTGTTATACTTTCAACATTACGGTACCCCGCTAAGAATTCACTGCGATTACGGTGGCGAATTTGACAACCGTTTGCTTAAAGATCTTTGTACCCTCTACGACATAAAACTGACGTATTCAAGCGTAGGACATCCCCAATCCAACGGATCCTTAGAAAGATTTCACGCTACTTTAGCTGAAATGATAAGAATTCATAAAACTGAAAACCCGAACGAACATCCGCTCACGATTCTACCATATGCAGTAATATGCTATAACAATTCAGTAAATAAAACACACGGTTTCACCCCATACGAACTTGTATTTAGGCATACGTCTAACAGACCACCTGAAACTTTATATAACCAAAAAGAGTTAATAACCAAATACGTTAGGGATTTAAACAACAGAATATCCCACTACTATAAAATAGCCCGTAGTCGAACGCAAGCTCAAAAGGAGAAATCGAAAATTCGCTTTGATAGAAATGTTCCCCAAAAACGACCTGAATACAAAATAGGTGACTTAGTTTATGTAAAAGAATCACAAATTAAGAACAAACTACAAAACAAATTTAACGGTCCCTTTAAAATAAAAGAAATTTTTCAAAATTCTGCTACCTTATTAAATCTCGAAACGAAACAAGAAACTAAAGTAAATTTTGATAGAATGAAACCATATACTGAAAATTAAATTTATTTTCAGGTTTCTCCTGCTGTTCGGATCAGCACTCTGTCAATACAAAATTACCCCGATCAATAACACTGTTGGTGTATACTACCACCAAGACACGGACATCGTGGTGACAAATGGACTCTGCTAGTGCATAAAAATATTTCATCCCTCAAACTAGCTTTTGACAAAAATCAAAATATCTTAGACAAAATCTTGTACACTCTCAATAATGGTGATAATAAGTCAATTATTTTTACGAGTGAAATTAAAACAGACTTTAACCTTTTAACACAAATATCCATTCCGCTGCGAACAGCAATAGTCTACACACGCGTTATTATAGTGCTCCATTGGTAAAGTGAAAAAAAAACACTAGAATACAGTGAATTATATATAACTCACAAAGTGCGTTACATTAAACAATAGTGGCATAAGTTAAGTGTTAGTGATGCCCCTTCCCCTACAAGGGGAAGGTAGTTCTAATAATGGGACGTATAATATCGCCCATGTTGTGTTATCCGATGAAGAAGAATTTTATAATTCTGATTCGAATTTTAAATTAAATAAAATGTCATCTAAACCCATGGAAATCGAAAATAGTAGCAGTATCGCCTGTAATGAAAAAGAGAAGTCTAGCCCTATAACAACAGAACAACCGGACCCCCAGAAAAACAAACCAGTTAAACTTTTTTGCCTGGATGCCGATAAGTATTATATTTCTGATAATGTTTTTGTTTTTATTGAAAAAACAAACTGTGATAATATAGGCCGTCTACACCCATTAGTAGTGGGTCATATACTTCACAAAAAACTCTCTGTTAAAAACATACTGTCTATTAAAAGTGCTGGAAGAAACAGAATTAAGGTACAGCTCAAAAGCATTATTGATGCTAACTTATTAGTAAAAAATAAACACCTTGAATCTGAAAACCTACGCGCTTTCATACCCAATCACTTATTGGAAAGAAAAGGTTTAATCAGAGGTGTCGACACCTTTTTTAACAATGAATATTTAAAGGACAATATCGTTTCTCCTACCAATATACTGGATGTCCAAAGAATGCAAAGGAAAACAATAATAAATAATGAATCTACTTTGATCCCAAAACAAACCGTAATCATTACTTTTCAAGGAAATGTTCTTCCTAACGAAATTGTTATCAATAGTGTTATTTTCCCTGTTGAAACTTTTTATGGTAGGGTTACACAATGCTTTAATTGCTTAAAATACGGACATACTTCTAAACAGTGCCGTAGTTCTAATCCTCTTTGCATTAAGTGCGCCAAACCCAAAACCGATAACCACGAATGTCTTGATAAAGACATCTACTGTTTGTATTGCAAAGTCAATGGACATAAATCAAATGACAGTAAGTGCCCCACTTTTAAAAAACAAAAAACTATCAAGAAAATTATGATTGATAACAATACAACTTTTGCTGAAGCCAATCAATACTGTCAGAATTCTTTTGCCACCTTCACATCGCATAATAAATTTGATATACTGGCTGACCTTTCAGATTATGATTGTAATTTCCCCCAAACTACCGAACCAAGAACCCACTACTTCATATAATATTTTCTCCTCATCTCAACAAATACGAAAAAAAGCTTTTTCTAGAAATAATAAAAACCGTGTTACATTCTCCCAGCCATGTAACAGTACAAATACTTCTTCTAATGTCCTTCCCCTAAATAACTCAAAAAAGAGAAAAATAAATCCTGCTTCTCCCTCGTCTTCCATTGCCCCATTTAACTTCCAAACTGTATCAGGCCCAAATGCCCCATTTAATTTTAGAGGATCCTCTTCGTCTTCCCACTCTTCCTCTTCCAATAATCCAACTACCCCCAACAATTCCTCACTGCATATTGATAAAGATAAAAATATAATAATCGATTGCTTAACTAAGGTTATATGTGATTTTTTGGGTAATTTAAATACAATTGATGATATTAGAAAAATTAATATGGACATTATAAGACAAACATTGAATTCAGCCTTGGAGGGAGGTATTACAAAATAAAATTCACTCCAAAAAATGAAAAAATAAATATAATGCAGTGGAACGCCCGTTCCGCTGTATCCAATAAAAATAGTCTGAGTAAATTTTTAAATGATATGAAAATTGATATTGCCTTAATCAGTGAAACTTGGTTCAAACCGGGTACAATTATTAATTTTCATGGCTATAATATTGTTCGTAAGGACAGATGCGACGGGAAAGCTGGTGTAGCGATTCTTATTAACAAAAACCTTAATTTCAAAGAGATACCTCTTGTCAACAATTTCAATGATGAAATCTGCGTTTGCGGCGCAAATATCACTATTAACAAAACAAAATATAGTTTTTTGTCCATATATAGACCTCCTAACACGAACACTCACATAAACGACTGGGAACATATTTTTGGTCAAGTAGCACCCCCCTGCATAATAGGAGGTGATTTTAATGCACATAACACATTCTGGGGATCTTCCAAAAACGATAACGTGGGCTGTCAACTAATAAATGTCATCGACGACCTTAGCCTCATAACTTTGAACAATGGAAATGCCACTCGTCTCCGGCACCCCTTACAGGACAAATCTGTTGTTGATATAACATTTTGTTCCGCTGACATTTCAAATAATATAACTTGGAACACTTGCCAAGACACGCTTGGCTCCGATCATTTTCCCATAGTCCTTAATTTTTCACGTCAATATGAAATCAAAAATATTATCTTTCCTAAAGCCAAATGGAACTTAAAAAAGGCCAACTGGCCTTTATACTCCAGTTTAATAGAGCAGAAATTTAATGATCTACCTTTATTTGATAACACTAATGACAAGTTTAAGTTTCTTACTGATTGTATTAACTCTGCAGCTCTTCTTTCCATGCCTACCTACAAACCCTTTAAATGTAAATCCCGGGCCCCTCCACCGTGGTGGAATGAATCCTGTGATCAGGCTATTTCCGCTAGAAAACAAGCCATTAAAAACTACACACTTAACCCTACGGAGGATAACTATTATCTCTGCAAAAAAAATTGTGCAAACACTAAGAGGATGTTAAAAAACGTTGCCAAACAGAGCTGGATAAATTGGTGTTCCAACTTGAATAAAAATACCCCACCGTCTGATTTATGGAAACAAGCCAAGAAAATGCAGCGCATTCCAGTTTCACAAAAAACAGCAGATAATGGTAAATGGATTGATGATTTTTTTGACAGAGTGGCCCCCCCATCTGTTAACAATCTTGACTGCCCTCGTAATAATTCTATCATCAATGATCATTTCCTATGTCTCCCTTTCCAACTGTACGAATTAGAAATAGCTCTTAAGAATATAAGAAATTCATCAGCAGATTGTGATGACATAAAATACCCAATGCTTATGCATCTTCCCAGTAATGCTAAAAAAGTTTTATTGGAGCTTTTTAACGATATATATCTTACAGGCTGTAATATCGCTGACCTAAAAAATGTCCTCATCATACCTATACTGAAAGTGGGAAAAGATCCCAACTGCTCTGAATCATATCGCCCTATTTCCCTTATGTCTTGTAGTCTTAAAACTCTCGAACGTATGATAAAAGCCAGATTAGAATGGTGGCTTATGAATCAAAACCTCCTTCCTTTAAACCAATTTGGCTACAAAAAAGGAGTCGGCAGTCTTGATGCAGTTCTAACCTTAACTACAGATATTCAATTAAATTTTTCTCGCAATAACTACTTAAGTTCTCTCTTTATAGATTTAAAATGTGCATACGAGTCAGTAAACTTGAATATTTTAGAAAAAAAATTGTGCAATATCTATCTCATACCTAATGTTATCGCTAAAAATATCATAAATCTGTACACAAACAGAGTAATATACATTAGAAACAGCAGTAATGAAAAAATTGGACCAAGATTAGTCAACTCCGGAATTCCGCAGGGTTCTGTTCTGGGGCCCCTGCTTTTCAACCTGTATATGGGTGACATCCACAATACAAATATTCCTGATTTAAATATCGTACAGTATGCGGACGATCTTTGCTTCTACACTGAAAATAAAACATGGCTTAACTCGCTAGAAACCCTTGAAAGCGGTATACTGTATTTGATCCAATGGATCTTTGAAAATGGCTTCGAAATTTCGACAGAAAAAACAACATTTTGCGTTTTTACAAGACATAATACACCTAATCTTTTACAGACTGGTAATATCCAGTTTGCTGGTTATTCTTTCCCGTCTCGTGCTGAAATAAAGTATTTGGGAGTCGTCCTTGATAAAAAACTCAGCTGGAAACCTTTTATAGAGTCTATTAAAAATAAATGCTTGAAGGGCATTAATTTTTTAAAATTTGCGACAAAAACCTGGTGGGGAGCTGATGTTAAAACCGCCCTATCTTTCTACAAAGCTTATATCAGATCTATATTGGATTATGGTTGTATTTTGTATGGTTCCGCTAGCAAAAGCCTTTTGAGTAATTTAGATATTATACAACGCAAAGCTCTGAGAATATGTCTGGGCGCAATGAAGTCTACACCAAACGAAGCCCTTCACGTGGAAGCACTTGAACCCCCGCTTTCAATAAGACGAGACTTTTTAAGCAATAAATTTCTGCTTAAACTTAATCTTTGCAACACTCCTCTACTACAAAAAATTTCTGCTCTAAACAGTTTCGATCTGACTAACAAATATTGGAATAAGAAGCCCTCTCCGCCCATGTGTACTTCATTCCGTGACATCAATGAACTGTCAAATACCGTTGAAAAAATTGCCGTAAGTGAATTCAACTACTGGTCGATGTGTTTTGAACCTAACGTAATCATCCCTGACTACAACGAAAATACCATTTTTAGCGAGAAAATACTTCTCAACGTCCTTGATCAATTTAATGATCCAACTATTATCTACACTGACGCCTCAAAAAGCAAAAATGGCAATGGATGTGCTTTCTTCATTCCATTTAAACGGGAAGAATTTAAATTCAAACTTGACATTAATTGCTCTATTTTTACCTTGGAAGCAATCTCCATCTTCAAAGCCTTAAGCTATATCAAAGATACAAACTTTAGAGAAATTATAATTTTATCGGACTCCCTTTCCGTTCTTACAGCTGTTAGAAATACTGACTCCTTTTCATATAAAACAAACCCATATATTTTAAAAATTAAGGACGCTGTGTACTACATTGTACAATCTGGTAAAATTGTCACATTTATCTGGGTCAAAGCTCATATAGGTTTAACACATAACGAACATGTTGATATTTTGGCCAAAGACGCCGCCATTAACGGTTCCCCATTAAACAATAAAATATGCCTAGCTGATTCTTATAATCTGTGTAAATTTGAAGGAAAAAATAAATGGACATATACCTGGGATCAATATGTTTTAAATCATTCAACTAAATATTGCCAAATTCAACCAACTATCCCGCTACAATACTGGCACGACCGTATCAATTTACCACGAAAATACATTGCTACTATTATCAGATTAAGATTTGGTCACGCCTGCTTTCCCGCCCATTTGTATAAAATTGGAGCGGTATCGTCACAACTTTGCGATTCGTGTTATGTTATAGGCGATCTTGACCACATTTTCTTCGCTTGTGATAAACATAAAACTGCCACAGATGAATTAATTAAGAATATTTCTTCATACTGTAATACGATGGCCCCATTTAACATGGTCAACGTACTCCATATAGGTACTAAAAAAATCTACGAAATGATTATCAGCTTTTTGTTAAACACCAATATTAAATTATAGGTTAGCTTTGTTTTCCTCTATGTTTTTACCTCTATGTTTTTACCCATCTTTCCGTGGTCTTTTTTTTGTGATGTCAAAATTTAATGCCCTGATAGACCCCTGGGCGAGAAGCGTGTTTCCCTGTATTTCCCGTTGTTGATCTTCTTTACATTACTCCATTTTGTTTTAGGTATAGTTTTCTTAGTTCATTAACATATTAACAGATAGCGACTGGCTGTATGGTCTTTGACCCAAAGCCAAAAAAAAAAAAAAAAAAAAAAAAAAAAAAACACAAATATCTAACTCTATAAAAACGAAATTTGACGAAATCTTTTCAGGTACAAAAAGATCTAAACGAGGAATACTTAACGGTATCGGTACAATATTCAAATCCATAACTGGAAACCTAGATGCTGAAGATGGCCAGTACTATACTAATTGTATAAGTAAACTAACTAATGACGAACATCAGTTGGAAAACTTAATCAAAAATCAAATTTCAGTTACAACTTCTGTTATTGAAAACTTCAACTCGACTATACAAAAATTACAAATTGACGAGGAAACGTTTAACAAAGATCTCGAAGAAATCGAACACACAATCCAAACTATGACTCAAGCTATTGAGGCTGCTCACATAAAACTAAAATTCTTATACATTTCCGAACAAATAATGGCAAGCTATTTGTATTTCGAAGATAATTTAAACGACATTCTAAATTCAATAACATTTGCCAGATTAGGAATCATTCACACGTCAATCATAATCACTTAGTGACAGCACTTCAAGAAGTTTCACAGAGCTTACGAAGGAACAATTTGCCTCTCCCCATTAAATTATCGGCAGTTGCTAAGTATTTGGACATTATTGAATTGCAAGCATTTCAAATGGATTCTAACTTGGTATTTGTTTTAACAATACCACTTGTTGAACCCCAAAATTATAACACCTATCGCCTATACCCTATTCCGATACTTGATAACAGAACTGGTCTACATCACATTTTATCTATCTCACAAAAGTTTATCGCGAGAGACGATGATTCTTTAATGTACATACCTATACAAAATTTGAAAGAATGCAAACCTCTTTATTTTGGAACCAAACTATGTTCGAACCTGTTTGCGTATCCTATCGACCAAAATGCCATATGTGAAGCCAGAATACTAAAACCATTGCCAAAACTTCCAGAGCACTGTCAAACTTTCTTCATTATTATTCAGGGATATAACGTCCAAGAACTTGAAGACAACACATGGCTAGTAATTAATTCCGAACCGCTTCACATTACCATCAACTGTCCAATGAGAGAATCCACAACAGAGTTAATCAACAAAAATTCCATCATCAAATTACAACCAGGATGTTACGCCTATGCAGGCATTACTAGAATACAAGTCAGTGCCAAAGACTTTTCCGAAATTAAGGACAATTCACATCCTATCCAAATTCCTTTTGAATGCTGTAATCACATGCCCGACAAAATCGAAATTCCAAAACTAAAACCTCTCAAATTAAACAGTCTCGACGTAGAAGACCTAGATATTGCTAAAAACAAATTGGACCAATATCCCAAAGACCTGGATGACCTCATAAACGAACCTTTTGTGACCAAACATGTATCTTGGTTCACATATTTCATAATCACTCTCATCATTCTATTAGTTCTACTTTACTGTAACCTGTAAATGCAGAAGAAGAAGATGTGGAGAATTGCGAATCCAACCCTCAACGGACAACCCTCCTTCAGAGCGAAGCAGAGCTTTTACCAAATTTCCTAGACTGATCCCTCCAAGAAAGCGACCCGGTATTAAACCTCAAGAAGAAGAGAACATCGAGTAAACATAGACTTTCATATGTGGAATTTTACCCTTGTCTATTAATTTAGATCATTGCATTTTATTCTTATCACATTTATGTAATGTACTCCTCGCTTATTATTATTATCATTTACCAATTTTAACTTTTACGTATTTTATTATTTTGCTTTGTATTCATTCAACATTGTTTCAATTTATTTTGCATTATATTCATTTAACGTTTCTAACAATTTTCAAAAGTTGCTGCATAACATCAACTTTTTTATTAAGGGGGAAGTTGTTAATATAAAATTATACGCTTATTACCAAGACTTAGCCATAACAAACCTTCACAGGTATATCATATTACATGATAACGACTTCTCTTATTAATCGCTTATCTTAGAGATATTATGTTTCACCTTTGTTTCTCACATTTTATGCTGACTGTCGAATTGCATTTCCTTTGTTCTATATTTTGCTTACTCAGGTTCTGTATGTTATAAATACGACTAGACATGCTTTGTAAAGTCAGTTATTAAACTCACTTAGAATGAAACACTTCTAATTATTATTATATTCCTTCTCCAAGAGCCAACGTTGGCTCCATTTAAGTAAATAAATCTTTTTAAAAAGTCACTCATGTAAACCGTGATCTAACATATATAGGTATAGACGGTACATTGTGTAGCCCGATATATCGATAGGTCGTTCATAAGCCCGGCATTTCCCGAGTGTATAAATTAACAAATTTATTAAATATGGCGATTGTTATGCTTCTTTTCTAACAGGAAGCCACTAGAGGTAGCTAATTATTATTTCTCTTTTAATTATATAGACATGGCATATTTCAGAGCCCGGATATATTTACTGATCGTTTCAAAGCCCGCTGTATATAAGAATATAGTTAGCGTTCGTTCTCTGTCCCAGCGATGTTGCCAATATAATCGGGCCTCAGTAGGTTACATTTTTATAATATATATTTCTTTGATGCATGCATCGTCACCAAGCACGATATTATATTGTTAGGAGTACTTGCTATACTGCGCCACTATCATTACTGTTTACAGTAGAGAAGCTATTGGAGGGCCAGCTAATAAAGAAAATATATTCATTCTTTGAACTCCACAATAATATAACAGTTACGTTTTTTATTATTCATTGTTATGAATTTGAAGATATATTAAAAGAACCTAATAAAATATTAGGTTATTTTTTTATGCAAATAGACATTAATTATTATTAATAACTGATAATGTAATTACTCCGTGGTAGGCCTATAAGTATTTAAATATTTTTAATTTGTCCTCATTTTTTGTTTTGCACTTTTAAAGTATTGGCTCATTCACATTAGAATAAAAAGATGCACAGGGGTAGAAATTAAATTACGTTTATTTACCTAACAGAGATATATAAAACAAATTGTTTTAGTAGTACAGTAACATTAGGTATAATAGTAGAAGAATCCCTTGCAATTTTTCTTTTGAAACTGTACTTATTTTGAGACAGCAAGTTTCTGTTTCCGAGTATATGGTCAAATATGAGCAAAATTGATTGCTATCGAATAACAACAAAGCATGAAGTTCTCTTTGAAGTATTTATAACTTTTTTATTTAATTTTATTTCACTGTCACTATACTTATAGGCTTAATTTTAAAAAAGTTATTACAATGACCTTTACTACGTACCGGCTGTCCCAAGTTAACATCAATTGAAAGTTGCATTATATGAAATTAGTTTTCAGATTCAGTTTGTCCCACTGTGCAAAGACGGATACTTCTTTAAAAATTAAAAAATATATATTTTTTTTAAATTGCGCGGAACCCTCAAGGTGTATAGGAACAAAAGTGTCCTCTTTACAACAGCTTTCAAACAAAAAAAAAGAAAATAGAAATCGGACCATTAGGAGCTGAGTTTAAAAATCATTTAGTGTGGCTAATGGCCGCCATTTTGGTGTTCTGCACGGATGTGCTCTCTATAGGGAATGTTACCTTTTGGCTCAACTATGACCACAGAAAGTGGCCCATCCCAATCAAAAAGTGCAGCTTTTTGGCTTATATAGCCATGTACCCGACGTACTATAAAGCACAAAGTTTTCTCTTAAGTATGGCAAGCAAAAATTTAATATTTTCTTTTATTGATTATATTTTATATGCTTGCACTAATAAAAATAATTATTATTATTAGTGCAAGCATATAAAATATTTGTGCCCGACATTAATTAGTCCTCGCAGGTCACACTCTTAAAAAGAAATTTGTGTGGTATTCTTTTGTTTTATTTCTTTTTGAGTTCAGAAGTTACTAACAATAATTGCAACAAAATGTGCTATTTCCCCAATATTTTAAAAATTAAGCGAGATAGGGCAAAACACTATACATACCTTTTCGGCAGAGCATAAAATTTTCTAGTATAATGGTTATAATAAAAAATGTAATATAGTCCACAGTACATCGCCTTTTTTCGTGAGTAGCTTCGTTTTGACGAGAGGCCCAACTTTTCTCTTTGCGAAAATTCTCGGTAGTGGTAGCTAATAGCAAAAATTATTTTTTCTATTTCACACGAATTAGACAATTCGACAACCTGTCAAATTATGTTGTTGTGGACAAACACGGAGCTTATTATAATTAACTCGCGCAAACGTTACCAAGGCAATCGAAAAACAAACTCTTTAACAAACGTTTAATGAATGAAAAATATATTTCCAAACTAATTTGACAGGTTGTCGAATTGTCTAATTCGTGTAAAATAGAAAAAATAATTTTTGCTACTACTACCGAGAATTTTCGCAGAGAGAATAGTTGGACGTCTCGTCAAAACGAAGCTACTCACGAAAATTCAGCCTATTACTAATCATTAAAAAAGGGCGATGTACTGTGGACTAATACTGCGTACAGTCATAATATGTTTTCTTAATATATATGGCTAGTTTAGGCTAACCTCTTCCTTTTGTGTGTAAACTCTTTTGTGCACAATGAACACTTATTTATTTATTTTACTTAATTAAATTTGTACCGGTCGCCAAACTATCAAAAATGAGGTAATGAAACGCTTGTCTGTCGTCATTTAAAATGCAATTAAATATCTGAAAAAGCTTACGTCATCTGTAGATTCCAGAAAACACTTTTCAAGACACAACGGATTTTTAAATTTATGTTGTTTCCATTTAAATAAAAATTGATTTCTTCGTATTGTCAAAGCATTTTTCGATTTTCGGGTCTTAGATAATTTTATGATCTTATAGAAACATAAAAATAAAAACTTTTACTACGTAAAATTATAAACAATCCAATCAAAATTCTGCGAATTTACTAGCTGAGAAATTTGTGCATTTGTCAGTTAACAAATAGACCTTTTGACATAAAATTTGAATTGGTTGAATTATTATTTACACATGAAAAATTATTACAATTATGTTAAACGTTGCTAGAACACTGTTTATATTTCGGCATGCGCGTGATCTCTCTTTCTCCCTCCCTCCTGTGGGTGTTGCATTGTGCCTCGTTTAGAGTACCTTTTTTCTTACATTCTTCTACCTACATTCAACTTAAATCTGGTGACATGTTGCTTTCTTGCAGAAAGCAATATAACAATTAAAGCGTCTCAAATGCCAAAAGAACTGTTGCCAATGGTATACAAAGCAACACAACGCCTTTTTAAAGCAAGATAGAGTTATATTACAGTATTTAGCCGTAAATCTAACTAAATAATTATTAGTCCTATATTACTATGACGAAAATTAAATGTATAAATAGAGCATACAAAATTATTTTAGAATTCGTTTAAATTAAATACTCAAAACATTAGAATACATTACAACAAATTAACTGAGCAATTGGAAATTTAAAATGAAATGAAAGTCATTGTTTATATGAAATGCTTTTGTACAGAAAAAATAATTTTCAATTCCGTAAAAATACATGGCTAAAACTGCAGTCCTAGAGGTAATGACGTATACTTCACGAAATTTCTTTATTTTTTGAATAGACAGACACGTGATATTTTTAACTTTATTATTTTATAAACAACTCGAAAAATAAAGCAATAAAAGATATAGTTTCACTCACTTTCGTTATAGATTTATGCATTATTACACTATTTTTCTTAAATTATATATAGATAGTAATTTTTAATGGTTTTTATTTTCTTGCAAGTTAACAAATTACCAGAAAGTTTTTTGTCTATTTTTATTCAAAATGTGTCTTTTTATTTTTTGTGATTACTAAGACCGGAGATAATAAGAAAAATAGCAGAAAATTCTAATATTGGCACATACATTGTTTATATTTTTTGAAGCAATGGTTAATTGCTTAGCTTTAGTTCAGAACTTCTCATTGCACTTGTTACCACACCCAAACAAATTAAAATAATAAAATCGCTGCAGAAAGAATTCCATAATCACCTTTCTTGATGCTGTCATAAAGTTGTTTAGGGCAAACGCTCTGCTCTTCTCCCACTAATATTTGCGTTAGTGTTTTCTAACTGTGATTAAAATATACCTTTTTATCTAAATATGTAGGTATATTTGCCTACATATAATAAAACAAGAATAGCAGTAGTCCATGTTTTAATTCTGACTTGTATTAAATAAAATGGACATTTCGGACAGAACGCTTTGGTTATGCAGACAAAATTAATGTTTTGAATCTAGCTTTTTTCAATTTCCACGGCATACTTGTTAAGAGTATTTTCTCGATTTTTAAATTTTTATTCACAAAATAATTTTCATGTTTATGTATACCTACGTTGTTTTTGTTATTTTTTAGATCTAAAAAAAGATATAAACACATTCGGCGATTATTAATAACAAATTGTTTATTAAATAAACAAATAAATTAACAAAAAAATTCTGTTTTTCACCTTGTGGAGAATTGCAAATAATAAATTTAAGAATAATTTTTTTTCTTAATAATTTGTTTAAATAATGAAAAAAGAAAAAAAGTGATTATAAACAATTAAAAACAGTTTTTGAGAATTTTTTTTAATCATAATATTTTATAACAAATAAAATGGCAAAAAAATATTTTTCAAAATACGTAATTTATCTATATGTTTATAAAATTTGTTTAAACAAATAGCAATAAAAATTTAAAGTTTACGTAATCTATAGTCCAATCAACGAATGGGGATTGTTGAGAACATTTAGGAGGGGAGAATTTTCCTCTTCAGGGATGTGTTGGGGGCAGTTAGGAGGTAAGAATGCTAAAAGTCGCCGCCCCTAGCCTCACCGCATCAGGGCGGAGGAGGTGGAAAGGTTCTTTTTTTCGATTCTTCGTTTATAACTCGGAAACGATGTGTCGCGTAGGGAAAAAAGTAATCTATGGAAAATAAAACGGAATTAAATTTTCCACTGGAATGTTTATATTCATTTTCTTCCTATTTGTTATAGTTTACGAAAATATGTTGAAAAAAATAAAACATTTTGAATGTTAGACATTCTAAAAAATGCATCCGATCGGCGCCACAAACGTATATACACCAAAATTTGATTTGGTTGTTGATGGGGGATTTCTCATACATAAGCTCATTTGGCAAATGGAATCCTCAGTTTCCGCAATTTGTGGTGGCTACGTGATATTCGTCAAGACCCATCAATATGATTTTTAATATTTTTCCTCATATTTTGGTACCGTAGGTGAATGATTTTCTGGTCATAATTAGATCCTGATTTTTTCTATACTTGAGTAAAATTTGATTCAAATCGGAAACAAAATGAAAAAGTTATAAGGGTATCTTCATTTTAAGTGAGTCACACTGTATATTTAAGGAAATGTATAGATTTCGACAAAATATTACGTTAGTAAATACGTCCAGTGCTGTAAAATAGAAATCGTTTTGTGACTGTGATTTATTAGCAGACCACGGTAAACCGCTTTGATAAAAATATTCAAAGTACGTAATTGATTTTTTTTTATTAATTATCGATTTTCGCTGGCGAATATCTCATAAACTATAACACATAGGAAGAAAATTAATATAAACATTCTTGTGGGAAATTTAATTACGTTTAATTTTGCATAGAGTACCTTTTTCCATACGACGCATCTTTTCCAAGTTATAAGCGAAGAATCGAAAAAAGGAACCTTTCCACCCCCCTCTCCCCCTGAAGCGACGGGGCTAGGGGGCGAGGACTTTTAGTATGTTTACCTCCTAACCACCCCCAATACATTCCTGAAGAGAAAAATTCTCGCCTCCTCAATGTTCTCTACAACTCTTTCATTGACTGGATTAATAGTATTTTTGAATAAAAAAACAGTAATAATAAATAAAAAAAAAATTTCGACCTCTCTATTTTATTTTTTTGTTAGGTTAAATAATTAATAACTAATAGACTATAACAATTAAAAACATCGCAATGTCATAATCCCATAAATTGTAGTTGACATACGGTCTCCGCTTAGATGTAGAGTTCCGGAGTCAGGACGTTTTTATTGGAAATTTCTTCTTCTTTAAGAATCCTTCTTTAAAATTTCTTAAATATTAATAGTTCTCGAGTTATTTGCAAAAAACGGAACTCGTTAATTTTCCAATATTTACTAGTTTATAACTTTTGCAATTGTTTATGTGCGGGTTTGAAACTTTTGCAGATTTTTCTAGATGTCACACACAGGCGAAAATAAGTCAAAACCTGGATAAAACTTGTAGCTGTGTAAATTACTTTTCTTTTGGTCTTGATAAATTACGTATTAGGTAAAAATGTAATTTCAATTTAGTTTTTGTGTTAAAACAGCCGTAATAATAATATAATAATAATAATAATAATAATAATATGACTTTATTTCAGGCGGAGTCTGGTCTTAGCTACTAGAATCTGGTGGAATACGAAACAATAACACTTTATATAAATTTAAATAATTATTATTTTTGAACAGGCATTTCTAAATCTTATTTACAAAGAAAAGAAATACGTATGTAACAAATATTACATAGTATAAATTCTTTGTTTACCTCCAGGAAGAACATCCATTGAAAATAGTTATTTATAAAACACAAAAAACTGAAAAGTATAGTCTGAAAAATAATCGTCCACTGTCTCCGATTAAATAATATACATTTGTCACTCAACAAGTCGAACTTTGGAGTGACTATCAGAAGCGGTATGAGACAGCTAAGGTATTTTTTTCTATTGGTTGCGTTTGTCGGTCTTTTCTCTAACCTATCAGGGTCGATTTCATGTTGCCATGTGAATATTGTATTTTAAACTTTTGTCCAGGTTTTTAATTATTTTCGCCAGTATGTGTCATTCCGAATCCAATGCAATCAAGGTAGGTGCATGATGTTATCAGACGCACCATGCAGAGAGACCGACTACAAATATAAATTCAAATAACCAGCATAAAAACATATGTGTTCATTAATTGAAAAAACCGCTGCCTAAGAAATCACTACTTCCACATAGATTTTCCTATCCAAGCCTTTTATAGCAAAAAAAAATGTCGATACTATATTTGCAATCCAATCCCCCCTTCCCCCAAAACTTCAACGGAATAAGATCAAAACATAATCTATTTCCAGATCTCATTATAATACAAATTTTGAGTTAACATCATGAACGGTTCCAGAGTAATCGTGCGCACAAAAAAAATTACAGAGAGATTTTTTTTGCTGAAACTTAAAATATCGACCTTTCGTGACATTCTAAGCCTGTTTTAAAAAAAAAATTACCTTTATTATACGTCCACTCCACTATGTGGAGAGCTTATAGTCATTATGGACAATGCGACTTATAATAGGTAAAACATCATTCTGCATAATAATAATTATGGTATGTATTGTATGTATGTCTCGATGAAAATTTTAGCACCAAAATTATCAAAATTAAGTATAGTATTATTGAATACTGAATGAAAAAACACAATCCTAATTTAGGGACATGGAAACATCAATTTAGTACAACAATAAACAAAGACAATGTATTTTATATTTTGTTCTTATTCTAAATTCTTTCTCTTCTGATATATCTTTTATCCCTTTATATGAATTTCTGTATAATTCAAAACACATTTTGAGATGTTTAAGATGCTAACAACTATTCTTCTTTCATAACACTGTACCATGTATTTTATAATTCTTAGTAGGCATATAAATTTTTTAATTTAGAAAAATTGTTCGAACATGATACAATACTTGTGAGATTAAAAAATTGATTCGAATAAAGAGCTTTCATTCATCGATTGTGACTTCACGAAGAAAGTATTTAAGAGGAAATAAGAATCGAATGTTATCGAGCCATTACAACGATGCCAAATATCGGGCTTTATAACGTGCGCTAAGTATCAGTTGTAAAAGAGTCTTGGATATACAGGAACAGCGCCGCCTGACTCAGTAGTGCTGAACTAAAAGTGTATCTCGGAACATGAAAATATGACTTTTTGAAGCCCACCCCAAAATTTTGTAGGAAGGAAGCTAACATGATTTGTGGCCGTTTAGTGATGATATACACGGGGATACGTTGATGAGCCCGATCCCGGGCTTCACAGCGTCAAATCGGGCTGCACTACAACCCCTCAGTGTCTGAAAAGGGCCTGTATATGACCATGCATATCTCTCTCTCTCTCTCACTCTTTATATATGCATGTATATATATATATATATATATATATATATATATATATATAATGTTTTCAAACTGCCAGATTTAGTAGTTGACAGGGAAATATGGTTTTTAAATTTGGCACCTGCCATAATTGCTCTCCAATTTTAAAAAACAGAAGTTAGAGCTTATTAACTTTAAAAATACCCTGTGAGTATATAGCAAAACGGATACAAATTGTTTTTAATGTAGCTGGTTCCGAAGTTGACAGGAACATATGATTTCTAAATTTGGCAACAGTCATAATTGCTGTCTTATTTCAAAATATAGAGGTAAGAGCTTATAAATTTTAAAAACACCCTATAAATATATAGAAAAATAGATATATATTATTCTTGATCTGTCTGATTTCGTAACTGATAGAAAAATATCATTTTTAAATTTGGCAGCTGACATAATTGCTGTCAAATTTCAAAACATGGAGGTAAGAGCTTGTTAATTTTAAAAATACCTTATAAATGTATAGAAAAATTGATGTATATTATCTTTGATCTATCTGATTTCGTAAGTAATAGATAGATAGATAGATAGAGGATATAATTTTTAAATTTGGCAGCTGTCATAATTACCTATGCACCAGCGATTCTGGCGCCTGACGGCAGGTCCTGCAGGTGATATTGTTGTAGAACTCTCCAAAATCGTCCTAAGTTGAAGACAGAATCAAAATTCGACTTAGGCAAAAACTTCATTTGAAGACATTTTTGGGAGTCTGCAGAGGCGCAGATCAGTCCAGGAGGACCGCTTTGGGTTCTATAAGGCGTTGGAAATGACCAGGTGAAAATTCGAAGAAGCACCGAATTTTCACTTAGGAAAAATATTTTTGGTTCAGAATATGAGAGTAGAAGTATATAATGACAAAGAATTATGAATAATATACTTTTTCAAAGGTACCACAAATTGGACTTTGAAAACTAATATTTTTGGAAGGGCGTCAAAATTTGGCCCAGGAATCGATTTATCGAAAGTACGTCAAAGTTTCACTTGCAGACTAAATTTTCAAAACTGCGTTGAAATTTGGCTTGAAGATCGATTTTTCAAAAGTACGCCAAAATTTCACCCGCAGATTAACTTTTCAAAAGTACCTTGAAATTTGGCTTGAAAATCGATTTTTCAAAAGTATGCCAAAATTTCACCCGCAGATTAGTTTTTCAAAAGTACCTTGAAATTTGGCTTGAGAGTTGATTTGAAAAGTACGCCAAAATTGGTCTTCAAATAGAATTTTCAAAAGTACCACAAAGTCAGTTTAAAAAGTACCACGAAAATATACTTTAAATTATTTTTTATTTTTTATTCCTCAACCAAAGACATTGACCTTTGAGGTACGGTCATTGAAAGCCCAATTCTAAAGTATGAGCATAAAACTTTAACGATGCACTGCATCTAAAAGACAAAATAGAAGATTTTGACAAAGCCGGCGTAGTGCCGATAAGCAAAAATTGATAAAAATCAATGCACATGTACAAGGCCGGTTTCTCGCATAGAAAGAGTTTGGATTGACTCAACGGCTCGCAATTTGGTCGAGCGCGTTGAGTGGTCCAGACAAAGCAATGGTAGAAAAGCCAATAACTGGGCTTTTCAAATGACAAAGTTATAGAGGAAAACGCCTTGTGCGTAAAAATCCAAAAATTCAATTTTGCCTAAAAGTCGCTCGAAGGTGGGTCGCTGCCATATCAATAATATTGAACGACTGCGATAAGGGCTAGTAAGTCGTGGACTGATCGAACACCACTCAACTTATGCAGTAAGTCCTCTGAATGTGTTCGAGTACGTGGCTCTTCACGATACAAGAACTTTAAAGCTAAGTATTCTCTAGCGAGCCTAAATTCAATGAGTAAAACTTTTAAAGTTATTTTAGTCAGTCATAATTATTTTTTTACCCAGAGTCTGAGACAACTCTAAAAATGCTCGCATTTTGATTCTGAGAAGGTATGTATGAATCTTTTCTACCTAATCGATCGTTAGCGTGAGCGCTCTCGCTTGTATGGTCTGAAAGTCATTACCTTGATTGGGGAAGGCACGATTCTTATCTTGAGAATTTTGTAAAACCAATTTTGTTAAATAAACGGATTCTTTGAACTAATGTTTCTTAATTGATCTTGAGGCCTGTTGACGGTCCATAATCCCTGGAACTTTCGTACAGAAAGCCGGATGTGTCGAGTTAATTCGCATTAACGTTCGACCTTCTGGTTGCTTTACGGAGGTTTGAGAGGGATTTTTTCATGCGTTTTTTGAGAAATAGATTCCGTCATTAACGGACCAAAACGTGGTTTCCACGTACAAAATTAATCCCTCCGTAGAGAAATTCTTCGGTTGGGATTTTTTTATGCAAAATTTCAGGAAATTAAGAGGTGCCTAAACCCCTAACGGGGGAATTCAGGTCCAGAGAGAGCGTCATTTCCGATCTGTGGTAGTGCAGCCTTGGTCCATTACTCGAAGTGCATCTTATCTCGAACCCGCCTGGGAGGTAGAAGAACGGAGTAATACGCGACTGGCGCCCCCTGAGAAATAAATTGGTAGTGCGTTCTTCTACAATATCAGGGGCCTCTACAGCCATTACGCAGCTTCGGCAGACCAATGTGTTTATTACTCCATCCTGACAGGCCACAATGAATCCCTCGGTCTCCGACTTAAGCCCAGCTGATCTTAAAAAGGCGAATGTCAGCCTAGTCGATATATGTTCTTATAATACACAACATGCGTGGGTTTATCGACATGCTGCCTGAACAGATTCTCCTGTTCGGCAGCTTTTATTTGGGCTTTCAGACGATTTGGCTGAAGCTCGGTGACTGACTCTGGATCAGCACCGCGCCGGCCACCTCGTCTGACGTCGAATACGAGACCAAGTTCATCTGCGCTCTTCTTGCTGCCTTGAACAATCCTGCGCCCACCCCTGCCATTTCATGATCTCTCACTAATAGCAGGAGCGGGTCCGAGCTCCTAAGGATGTTACATGCCATACTCAGCACTACTCTGCCATGCATACACTCCAGACCCAAGAGTCCTCAGCTCCTCTGATGACGTGGGAGGTAAACACGAGGAACGGACGATCTAGGATGAATACTCCTATGGATGTTCATCATCTTGCGGGTATCTCTGTCTAGTTGGCGCAGCTCATCTACAGTCCATTTTACTACTCCAAAGGAGTAGAGCAGAACAGGAATGGCAAGCATGTTAGTGGTAGACGCCTTATTCTTCCCCGAAAGCTCGGACGACCAAATCTTTGGGAGTAGGCCTCTGTATTTGCCGCGGAGAGACTTCTTGATTTGTTGCACATCCTGGATGTTGTGTTGTTGCACACCCAGGTATGTGTAGGTCTCTCCGGCATTCAGATGTCTTAGGATGATTCCGTCTGCGAGTTGCGCGTCCTCAGAAAATTCCCCGCATCGCCCGCTCTTGAGGTGGACGACCGCGAACTCCATACCAATGGCCCGCATGTACTCCTTGACCACCCTCAGAGCGTTTTGAAGTTCTCGCTCTCCGGAGGCATACAGTTTTAGGTCATCCATGTAGATTAGATGAGTGACCTTATGCCTCCGATTGCTGGGTGGGCCACAGAGATACCCGCGGGTTTGGCGGAGCTCAACAGACAACGGCAGCAGTGAGATGCAGAAGAGGAGCGGACTCAGAAAATCTCCCTGGAAAACTCCTCTTCGGAATGCCACCTGCTCTGTCGTAACTCGCTGTGTACCTGATGTTATGGTGAAGCGGGTCTTCCAGAGTGGCAGCAGTTGTTCAATGCATCTCACTAGTGGTTCTACTACCGCAAGACATTTGAGCAAATGTGACAGAAGTTCATGTGAAGTTGTGTCAAATGCCTTACGATAACCAATCCAGGCCATCGATAGATTCCGCTAGTATTGCACTGAATCCTGTATAATACAGCGGTTTACCAGCAGGCTGTCCTTACAACCTGCCATGCCCTTCTTGGCGCCACGCTGCTCGTATATCTGCTGGAAGACCGGATCAACCTGCCGTAGTGTCCGAGCGTACAAGATACGTGTAAATAGCTTGTAGCAGGAGTTCAGACAGGTGATTGGTCTATAATTCCTTGGATCAGACAAATCACCCTTTTTAGGGATGACCACAGTGCGTCCCTCGACAAACCAGTCCAGAATCTGCTGCCCCTCGTTCAACCATTTGTTGAAAACGCGTGCCAGACGACGGTGGGTGGAAGGAAATTTTTTCCACCAACAATTATTTATGCCGTCTGGCCCCGGAGCAGCGAAGTTCTTGGTGCCAACAAGAGCTTGTTGGACTTCCTCCGAACTGATTGCCGGGTACACGTCTTCTGACTCTTCAAAGGTTCTGTGGCACAGAGCCTCGAAGTGGGCTATTTCTGGAGTGTCGCTCCTGAATGGACGTGTCGTTTCGTAGATTCCTTTCCAGAAGCTTTTTTGTTATTTTTATTATTTTTTTTTTCGCGCACGCGATTCTGGACAGTTCTCCCGTGTCTCCGACATTCTCACGAGAGAAGCGCCAGCGATTTATTCACAGCCACTCCCCGCATCCCGCAGGGTCAGTGACTGTAAATTCCAGACTCATGTGCCCTAAGCAAATGGAGGGACCCGAGGAACTGCCTTCTGCATTTGGCGTGCCAACCATTCGGCTGACTTTTGGCAGGCTGGTATGGCCTTTAATTCCGAGAGCAGCGTAGGCCTTATTCCACCGAGTACACCGATTATCAGGACGACCATCTTGGCCCAGTGGTCTGGGTATGGCGCTCGGAGCTCATACCGGAGACCTCGGTATTTAGCCCGTTTTTCCCTCTCCTTCAAGATAATGTTTGTCTCGGCAGGTGCCGAGAATTCCATGACATACATCACCTTGGTTTGATGGTCAAGGAAGACTATGTCAGTCTTGTTTGCTTGTATCTGCCTGACCGTCGGAAACGAGTAGTTCCAATATATTCGACACTTCTCGTTCTCGACAACGCACTCGATCTCTCCGGGGACGTAAGGCAGCACTGGTGTTTGGTATACTTCGTACGAGTGCCAAAGATGGTAGTACAGCACTCGTAGAGCAGGGTTATGCCTATGGATGTTGGCCGAAGTCGCATATACCGGACATGAAGATGGTAAATGCATGAGCGACTCCGGCGCCTGACGGAAGGTGCTACAGGTAATGTCAAGTACCTTATGATGGATATAATAATATTAAAAATCCATGATAAATGAATATATATTCAGTTCTTGGTTATACAAATAAACATTTTAACATTGTATAAATAAAATATTGGTACTGCAAAATATATTCTCTTGTTATTATAATATTTTTGTTTCTTCTTCTTTTACTTGGTTACGCTGCTAGACCTCCAGTGTGGGCGAGTCGCACATATCATTTACTAGAGTAAACTAGTCGTCCGTTAAAAGAACAATCAATCAATCAAAGTATCAATGGCGAAACGTACCTTCTTAACAGGTTTTACAGTGACGTCGCATTTGTCTGACAGTAAATATGCTGGTTTAATTTTATCAATATTTACTGTGACAGTTTTAGTTCCTTTAACAAATGTAATTAATTTGTCTGTACGGGACACTTTAAATGGTCCATCATACAGCGGAGTAAAAGATTTCTTAAAACGTTCTTTCCGAACGAAAACAAAATTACAAGTCAAGATGTCTGAATTGACGAATGATTTGTAATTAACATGGTGAAAAGGTGGAATGAACATTAAATTATCAAAACAAGTAAGTAATTTAGTAATAAAACAAGGAATATCCGTACAATTATGTGATTTATTAAAAAATTCACCTGGTAGTCTTAAAGTTTGACCAATAACGAGTTCTGCGGAGGAACATTGCAAATCGTCTTTAGGGATTGTCCTGAGAGCTAATAGTACGATAGGAAGTTCATCTACCCAATGTGGTGTAGAAGCTTTAGCTCTCAGAGCAGTTTTAAGACTTCTGTTAAATCTTTCTATCATTCCGTTGCTACTGGGATGATATGATGTGGTTCGTATTCTATGAAATCCCAAAAATTTGGAAATTCATTAAAGAGTTTAGATTCAAATTGAATCTGATCGGTTGTCACTGTGACAGGGACACCGAATCGGCAAACATAATTCTGAAATAACGTACGCGCTACAGTTTCTGTAGTAATATCCTGAAGTGGATAAGCTTCGGGCCATCTAGTAAAACGTTCGATCACAGTAAGAATATAAGAACAACCTTTAGAAGGAGGTAATGGTCCTATTAAATCTATATGTATGTGGTCGAAGTGTCCTTTAGGTATATCGAAGTTAGCAATCGGGCTCCTTGTATGTCTTATCACTTTATTAGTTTGACAGCTAATACAAGTTTTTGCCCAGAGATTACAATCTGAAGTCATTTTGGGCCAAAAATAATTTTTAGAAACTAACGTTCTAGTTGCTTTGATACCAGGGTGAGATAAACCATGAAATATATCAAAAATTGTCCGTCTATAAACGATAGGAACATAAGGACGAAGTTTAGGGCGGGAAACGTCACACCAAATAAACTTGTCAGAATATAGAATTTTAATTTTCTTTAAATGAAAAGTTCTCTTTGTGTTCGATGAATTATCTGATAATAAAAATTTAAGGTCGGAATCATCTTCCTGAGCTTCGCTCAATAAATTTAAGTCAAAGTTAATATCAACTAGGTTAGACTTTTGGGTAACAATTGGGGAAATTCATTGTTGTAAAGAAGACGTATCATGCTCACGTGATAAAGTGTCAGCAACAATATTATTTTTCCCTTTGATATGTCTGATTTCGCAGGCAAATTGAGCAATGAATTCTAAATGTCTAATTTGCCTGGGAGATCTTTCAGTTTTAGTGAATAATGCTTTGACCAAAGGTTTATGGTCAGTAAAGCAAATAAATGTGCGACCTTCAAGTAAAAACCTGAAATGTTTAATCGCTGTGAACAAAGAAAGAAGTTCCTTGTCAAAGGCACTGTACTTTGTCTGTGCTAAAGTAAGTTTTCGTGAGAAAAAGGCTAATGGAGCAAGTACACCATCGCCATCGCGCTGTTCAAGAACTGCCCCCATAGAGACATTTCAACAATCCACTGTCAGCGATAAAAACGAGTTATCATCACAGCGAGGATGCGCTAAAAAAGTTGCACTAGCTATAGCAGCTTTGGCTTTGGAAAGACTGTGAGGACAGTCGGCGGGCCAATCAGTTATTATTTTAACTTTATCATGCAGTAATCTAGTACATAGAGCATGTAAAGGAATTAAGATTTCAGCGAAAGAAGGTATGAAACGACGATAAAAGTTAACCATACCTATGAAACGCTAAAGTTGTTTAACTGTAGTAGGTAAGGGAAAATTATTTGACATCAACCCCTTCAAAAGAAGGTAAAATACCGGCTGAAGAAATATTGTGTTCTGAAAATGTCAAATGACAGACACCTAATAAGCATTTTGACGGTTTAATATTTATGCCGTACAATTCTAACTTCTGAACAACAAGTTTCAAGTGCTTTAAATGTTCCGAACTAGATTTACTTGCAATCAGGATGTCATCTAAATAGATGAAAATTAAGGGCATACTCACTAAAACTTCGTTCATAAAACGTTGGAAAGTTTGACCGGCGTTACGTAAGCTGAAAGGCATACGCTCAAATTCAAACAAACCGAACGGCGTAGTAATCGCTGTTTTAAAAATGTCACTTTTTGCGATAGGTATTTGGTGATAAGCACGTACCAAATCTATTTTTGAGAAAATAACACAATTATACAACTGCGAATTAAAGTCGTGGAGGTGCGGTAACGGGTATCCGTCAGGAACAGTAATTGAATTTAGACGACGATAGTCTCCACAAGGCCTCCAATCGTTATTTTCTTTTTTTTGCCACCATATGCAATGGTGAGTATACGAAAGAAGAAGAAGGTATTGTTTATAATTTATTATTTGTGGCATATTCATGATTTCTTAGTTTGTTGGGTATTTTGCCACTGTAAAAATATTTAAAAATTTTGATGAAATAAACCTCTGCGGGACTCCGCGAAAATTTTGGAAAAGAAAGCAACTCAACTAAAAGAAAACTTAAGGAATCCGCTATTATTTTGTTAAATGAGGATAAATGTGTTTCTAATTATTCTATAGATTTCTGTACCAGCTGGTTGCCGATCCTCAGAGACGAAGTAAGTAAAAATAAAATAAATATAATTTAATGCCTCACGTGACTATGGAAATACATAAACAACAAACAACAAACATTCTCAAAAGTGAAAGTTTTGATAACGGAAAAAGAACTATTTTCCGAAACGTCAACTGCCTTCGTTTTAATTTTTTCAATTTATCATTTAACAATTTTGTTTCAGTTTATATATTTTTAGGTGTGAGACATTTTGTAATAGAAGTATAAAAACCAGCCTCTGTCTGATCCTTTTGGCGCAGAGGTTTATTTCATCAAAATTTTTAAATATTTTTACAATGGCAAAATACCCAACAAACTAAGAAAAAAAAGAAGAAGGTACACAAATACCTAATTCTACCATAGTATTGAATTCATTCTGAGCTATCTCAAATTTAATATTATTCAACCTACGTGGTCATGAGAAAGGTAAATGACCTTCTGTTATAATATGATGCTCTACGGAATGTTTAACGGGCAAATCGTAATTTGGCGAACTAATTAAATTAGGAAATTCTAAAAGTAATACAGTGAATTCATTTGATATGTTAAATAACTTAGGAGAATGCAAAGGACCTTCGTTAGAAAATAAATATGTTGATAAACTAGTGATATTGTCGATTAAACATTTATGTTTCAAATCAATAATTAAACCAAAATGTGCTAAAAAGTCAGCTCCTATATTAAAAACAAAAGGAAATAACCTAGGTAAGTTTAAATCAATTTTGTCAGTACAATATCGGGGTTCTTCTTAGCATCTGTTAACAGATTCCGAGGTACTATCGATAAATCAGAGCCTGTGTCAATGAGAAATTCTAAGTTATTAGCATTATCAAATATAAAAAGACGACGTTTACTATCTGAAATATTAACGTCAGTTGTCAAAATATTATTGACTTTTAGTCATCTTTGATTGTCGGCTTTGACATCTTTGGTGAAAGTTCACCAATCTCCGAGACATTTAAATGCTTTACGACCATAAAGTTGATGGTAATAGCAAACTTTAGCATTAGAAAGATTATATCTAACGCGGGTACCACTTCGACTATTAGAACGGGGCCTTGAGCTACTGCGATTTCCGGAGTCGAGGCGACTTTTACAACTATCGCAATAAGTGACAGAAACTGTAGGAGTAGCGGAAGTTATTGAAGAAACTTTAAACTCTATAGCATGCAATTGAGATGTAAAAATTTCTTGTTTGTGTAATACCTGATTCAACGTATCTTGAAAGGTTGCGATCAAATTTGGCGTAGAAACTGTGGGACTAACGTTTCAAATTGAATTAGAGGTAAGGGAATTCATAGAATTTTGACGCGACTCCCATATTCGATCAGCAATGTCGACTAATTCCTTAATCTCAGTCTTTCCGGATGCGGTGATTGCAATGAAGATGGTTTTAGGTAATCGCCGTTTTCATAACTTGACTAGGAGCTCCTGGCTCACCACATGGGATCCTCCGACAATTGACAGCATCGACCGGTAAAAATCGGACGGTTTGAGGTCCTCTATCTGGAAACCAGAGAGCAAGTGTCTTCGCTTGGGGTCAAACGAGAAATTAAAATAGTTTTTAAATTCTCATACACATCTCTCTCGGGTTGATTAGTGACAACGTTATAAACCGTTGTAATAATTTCCGGGGGTAAACTGGCAATAACATAATCGTACTTTTTCTGATCATTAACGATCCTGTGAATAGAAAATTGAGACTCTATTTGAGTGAACCATATTTCCGGTTTATAAACCCAAAAAGGAGGAAGTTTAATAGTATAGGAATTCGCAGCATAATTACTGTTAGGTTTCGCTGTATCTGACGAGACTGGTTGATCGTCTAACAAAATATTCTCCGTAGGAGGTGCCATTTAAAAAAATGAGTGATAATAACGAATGATAAAAATGATTGATTTGATTGATCAATTGTTCTCTGAACGGAAGAAATATGGAAACACAACTCACTTACTTAATAAAAAATCGATGATGTGATAAATTCCAATCATTCCAAATCAAGATGCACCATAAATTCAAAAAAAGTTTCGCAATAGGTCTTGTTCGGATAATCAATTTACAAGCTCAGTGTTGGGATTACTAATTTATAAATACTGCATCGGGATCATCAATTAAAAATTCTGTGTCGGGAATACCAATCCATAACTTCACGTCGAAAACGTATATTTTGGAAGAATTGCAATTCACGTCTAAGACGTATATATATTATTAAGAATAGTGTCTTCTGCTGGGGTAACCAATTTATAATATAGCGTTATAAGCTTCTGTCCAGGTCACCAATTTATGGTCCCAAGAGGTATACGTGAAAATTTACGGGGTCACCAATTTACAGATATGCTAATTTTTTTCTGAACATCTATAATAATATTAAAAATCCATGATAAATGAATATATATTCAGTTCTTGGTTATACAAATAAACATTTTAACATTGTATAAATAAAATGTTGGTACTTCAGAATATATTCTCTTGTTATTATAATATTGTTGTTTCTTTCTCTTTTACTTGGTTACGCTGCTAGACCTCCCGTGTGGGCGAGTCGCACATATCATTTACTAGAATAAACGAGTCGCTACAGACCTCCACACCCATAACGCGATTGCGGTAGACCAATGTGTTAATAACACCATCTTGACAGGCCACAATGAATCCCTCAGTCTCCGACTTTAGCCCTGCTGACCGTAAGAAAGCGAAGGTCAGCTTTGTCGATAAACCCAGTGTCTCTATGTTGTTATAGAATATACCGTGCATGGACTTATCGACGTGCCGCCTGAACAGATTTCTCTACTCGGCAGCTTTAATTTGGGCTGTCAGGCGATTTGGCGCAAGCTCAGTTACTGATTCTAGCTCAGCACCTCGCCGGCCTCCTCGCCTGAAGTCGAATATGAGACCGAGATCATCTGAGGCCTTACGTGCTGCCTTGAATAAAAATGCGCCAACTTCTGCAGTTTCATGATCCCTCACAAACCGCAGGAGTGAGTCCGAGCTCCTAAGGACGTTGCATGCCACACCCAGTGCTACTCTACCATGCACACACTCCAGACTCAAGAGTCCTCGCCCCCCACCCCCCCCCCGTTGGCGTGGGAGGTACACTCGAGGAACGGACGACCTAGGATTGATGCTCCTGTGAACATGCATCAACTTGCGGATATCCCTATCCAATTGGCACAGCTCATCTAGTGTCTACTTAACTACGCCGAATTAGTAGAGCAGCATCGGAACGTCAAGCATATTAGTTGCAGACACCTTGTTCTTCCCCGAAAGTTCGAAAGACCAAATCTTTCGGAGCCGGTGTCTGTACTTGCCGCGGAGAGTATCCTTAACTTGTTTCACGTCCTGGATGTGATGTTGTTCCACATCCAGGTACGTGTAGGCCTCTCCGGCATCCAGATGGCGTAGGATGCTTCCGTCAGCGAGCTGCGCGTCTTCAAGGAATATCCCGCTTCGTCCTCTCTTGAGGTGGACGACCGCACACTTGTCCAACCCGAATTCCATGCCAATGGCCCGTGTATACTCTTGGACCACCCTTAGAAAGTTTTGGAGTTCGCACTCTCCGGAGGCATAAAGTTTTAGGTCATCCATATAAAATAGATGGGTGACCTTATGCCTCCGATTGCTGGATGGGCCACATTGGTATTCGCGGAATTGGCGGAGCCTGACAGATAACGTCAGCAGTGAGATGCAAAATAGGAGAGGACTCAGGGAGTCACCCTGGAAAACCCCTCTCCTAAAAGTTACCAACTCTGTTGATACCCGCTGAGCACCAGATGCTATGGTGAAGCGGGTTCTCCAGAGTGGCATCAGTTGTTCGATGCATCTCATTATTATTGTTATTATTATTAATTTTTTTTTGTTAAAAACCAGTCACCCTTCTCTGTGGCTTCGACCCTCACAGAGGGGAGCTGGTAGTACCGGCAGCCACTCCCCACACCCGTGGGGTAAGTGACTGCTGGGTCCAGGAATCGTGTGCCCTGAGCAGACGTAATGAACCGAGAATGACGGCCTTCTGCATTAATAATAATAATAATAATAATAATTTATTTTCCATAATGACAACATTACAATTGTATAGGAATAGTCAACTTTACAAGCATATACCTTTAAAAAACTAGGTAAAAAAATCACATACAGAATAAAAACATTTTGACAGTAAAAACAATTTTAATTTACTTTTAAAATCCTGTAAACTTCTAGCTAATTTGCATTCTGTAGGTATGTAATTAAACATTTTTGGGCCCATGTAATTTGGGGAATTGCAAGTTATATTTAGTCTTGCATATGGTATTCTAAAATCTTCCTTGCTACGGGTATTTATGTTATGAATATTTTTATTTACAATTAATACATTCTTATTTTGATAAACATAAACACACATTTCAAAAATGTATAAACATGGCAAGGTTAAAATATTACACTCTCTAAATACCCCTTTACAAGAATGGGTACTAGAAATATTAGCTATACAACGCAATATACGTTTTTGAGCAATAAAAACGTTCTGTGATAGAGTGGAGTTTCCCCAGAAACAGACACCATACCTCAATCTAGAATCTACTTGGGCATAGTATAAATTAACCAATTGTTGTTTAGTAAGCATTGTTTTAATATTATTAAACAAAAATGTAATTGATGCCAGTTTGGAAATCAGATATTCACAATGCGATTTCCAGTTTAAGCATTCATCAATATGTAAACCCAAAAACTTTATACTCTCATGGGTACCTGTTATTAATGATTCATTGACCTTAAATGAAATAGACTCGCAGTTTTTCTGTCTATTATGGAACTGAGTTATTTGAGTTTTTTCTGCATTAAAATACAACTGATGTTGATTGAAAAATGTAGATACTTTTTGTACAACATTGTTACATTTACTTTCTAACACATTATGCATAAAATCTGAAATAATCATAGAAAGATCATCAGCATACATTGAAAAGAATTCATTACATAGAATAAAATCAAGCTCATTGATATACAATATGAATAATACAGGGCCCAATATTGAACCCTGTGGAACTCCCATACTTAAAACCGAACGTTCAGAATTGGCTCTATATACATTATTTTCACTGACGTGTTGTATGCTGACATACTGTTGACAATTAGTCAAGAATGAATTGATCCAGTTTAGCGGTTGTCCTCTAATCCCATAGTTATACAATGTAGTCAACAGTGTAGTAGATTTTCCACTACGAAACCCATGTTGTTTTTCGGACAAAATTTCAAATTTCGTCAAAAAATTTAACAAGCGGTCTAGGTAACAATATTCAAGTAATTTAGAAAAACTAAATGGTATTGTTACAGGTCTATAATTCTCTAAAAGATGAGGATTATTTTTCTTACAACTTTCTTACAACTTTACCCATTTTCAAGGTATCTGGAAATGTTCCTGTTTTAAAAGACAAATTTACCAAATAAGTAAATGGTGTCACCAGTATCTTTAAAACTTTCTTAATTAAAAAACCAGGTACTTCGTCTGGCCCAGATGATCTTTTGTTTTTAAGTTTATTGTTTAATAAGGAAAACATCTCATCCTCAGTAAATGGTCTTAAAAACAATGTATGGTCGATAGTTCTTGAATTTGTAGAAAAAGAGGCAGTATGGGTGTGTGGTATTTGATTTACTATATTAACTGGTGTATTAATAAAAAAATCATTAAACAATGAGGCAACCATTTCTGGATTTTCAATGGTATTGTCTTCGTGATGTATTATCAAATTATTATGTTTTTTATTTTTATTTGATAACTCTGAAATTGTTTTCCAAGCAGCTCGTGAAGGATTACTTGCATTAATAATTTTATTTTGATATTCTTTTTTTGTTTTATTAATTAAATTATTGTGTACCCTTCTTGCCTTATTATAGGTAGAAGTCAAGTCGGGATATGTTCTTTTTAAAATACATAAATCTTTCAATTGTGTACTAGATGATCTAACCGCATCATTTATCCATTTTTTGTCATTACTTGTATTAATATAATATCTACGCTTAGGAAAAAAACAGTTAAAATAATATAAAAATGTTTCATAAAAGACATCAAATGCTGAATTAAGGTCGTCTATAATATAAAGGTATTGTCAATTTTCATTTTGAAGTGCTTGTTCAAATTTTAAAATAGCGTTATCATTAAAACTTCTTTTAATATGAGTACTCTGTGAGTTTTTCTCGGAATGTAACTCTAATAGAACTGTTCTATGGTCTGAAAAGGTATTGACTAAAACTAAACAAATTCCATCGTTTTTACAATTAACAAAGATGTGATCTATAGAAGTACATGTAGTGTCTGTAACACGGGTTGGCCACTCTACCACAGATATTAAGTTAAAACTGGATAACACAGTACATAAAGAATTAAAATAATTAACATTATACATGTTATAATTAAAATCACCACATAAAATAAAATCAATATTTGGTCTGAACAAATTATTTAATACATCGGAAATCTTATTTAAAAAGATACCCTCGTCCCCACAAGGAGACCTATAACAATTTAATATTATACGGGTGATACCATTTTGTTTAAAAGAAGCAGCGCAAATTTCAAAATGTTGTTCAATACAATAACTTTCAAGAATAAATTCTTTTGCGTCAATATTATCTTTTGCCCAAATTCCAACCCCTCCACATTTAAAAGAAGATCTACAAAATGAGCTTATTAATTTATATTCGCCAATATGAATTGTATTAATTATATCTGATTTCACCCCAGTTTCTACCAGGCAAAAGAAGTTTAAATTTGGGTAGCTACTTATATCCAAGTTCAAATTATTAATTTTATGGATATTCAAAGTATTTATATTGAGCAGAAGAATATTAGGATCAAATATTAATCTTTTTGCATTCCCTTTCTGTGGCCCATCTGTAAAAAACGACTGATGCACGCACCAAAAGGCCATATTGATGGACTCATCGCCGTCTTGAAACTGGATTCATATATAGATACTTTGTATGAAGAATAAAGTCCAGGATGTTTTGGCGCTATAGATTCACATAATACTTCCGGCAGATGAGATTTCAGCTGTTCTGCCGGCTAAGACCTCTGCCGAATTTCGGCATGCCGGTATGATCTTAATTTCCGAAAGCAGTGTGTGTCTCGTTCCACCGAGGGCTCCTATAATCAGTACCACTATCTTAACAGTCTGCGGAGTTCGAAGAGCAGATCTCGATATTTTGTCCGTTTTTCCTCCTCCTTCAAGACAATGTTGTTCTCCTCGGGAGCCGAGAACTCCACGACAAACATTGCCTTGAGTTGATGGTCGAGGAGGACTACGTCAGGCTTGTTGGCTTGTATTTGCCTGACGGTGGGAAAAGAGTAGTTCCAATAAATTAGACACTTCTCATTTCCCACAACGGCCTCAATATCCCCCGGAGCGTAAGGTAGCACTGGTGTTTTGTCTATCCCATACGAGTGCCTTAAATGGTAATAAAGCACTGGTAATGCTCCGTCGTGCCTTTGGATATAGGCCGAGACTGCATATGTCGGGCAAGCCGACAGCAAGTGTATAAGAGTCTCTGGCGCCCTACGGCAGGCCCTGCAGCTGACATCAGGTACTTCTATACCCATGACACGACTACGATAGACGAGGGTGTTAAATACACCATCCTGGCAAGCCATTATGAATCCCTCGGTCTCAGACTTCAGCCCGGCTGACCTTAAGAAGGCAAAGGTCAGCCTTTCGGATAAGCCAAGGTTTTCTATATTTTTATAGAAAACTCCATGCATTGGCTCATCCGTGTGCAGCTGCAGAAAGTTGTTGTGTTCTGCAGTTTTAATTTGGGCTTTTCGCCGAGCAGGTTCCAACTCGGTGACAGAGTCGGGATTTACCCGCTCGACGTCGAAGGAGAGACCAAGTTCATCGGCTGCTCTCTGTGCTGCCTTAAACGGAAAGGCTCCTACCCCTGCATTTTCATGGTCTCGGACCATGCAGAGGAGGGGATCCAAACTCCTGATGAACTTACAGGCTCCATACAGAACCATCCTATTATGGAGACTATCCAAACTCAAGAGTCCACGGCCTATCCGATGTCGTGGGAGGTATAGCCGTGGAACGGACGATTTAGGATGCAAACTCCTAATGAGATACCTTTTCTTGCGGGTTCCTACGTAGAGTTGACGCAACTGTTCTTGAGTCCATTTCACTACTCCAAAGGAGTAGAGAAGGATCGGAACGGCAAGCATGATGGTAGCAGACACCTTGTTCTTCCCCGACAGCTCTGAAGACCAGATCTGTCGAAGTCGGTGCTGATACTTGCCGCGGAGAGCGTTTTTCACTACACTCACCTCTTGGGTGGAGCCTTGCTCGACGCCCAAGTAAGTGTACGACTCTCCGGCATCTAGATGATGTAAGATGCTTCCGTCCACGAGCTGCGCGTCCTCTCCGTAGTTCCCGTATCGTCCTGTCTTGAGATGGACCAGTGCACATTTGTCTAACCTGGACTCCATGCCGACAGCCTGCGTGTACTCCTGTACCACCCTGAGGGACTGGTGTAGGTCCCTCTCTCCGGAGGCACAAAGTTTAAGGTCATCCATAACAGTTGGGTGACCTTATGCCTCCTATCGCCAGGGGTACCGCAGTTGTATCCACGGGTTTTTCGGAGCGAAACGGATAATGGCAGTAGTGAGATGCAAAATAGAAGGGGGCTGAGGGAGTCTCCCTGAAATACTCCCCTTCTGAATGTTACCGACTCCATCTGGACTTTATCATTACCCGATGTAATAGTAAAGCGAGTCCTCCAGAGCTACATCAGTTTTTCGATGCATCTCACTACGGGACCAGGTACCGCAAGACATCGGATCAAGTGCACAATAAGCTAGTGCGATGTCATGTCAAATGCCTTGCGGTACTCGATCAAGGCCATGGAGAGGTTACGCTTATACTGCATGGAGTCCTGCGTGACACACCTGCCAATCAGCAGGTTCTCCTTGCAGCCAGCGACATCTCTCTTTGACTCTCATTGCTCATATATCCGCTCGTAAACCGGTTCAACTGCGTGGAGGACTCGCATGTACAAGATGCGCGTAAACACCTTGTAACATGCGTTTAAACATGCGTTAATCGGCAGGTAGTTCTTTGGGTTAGACAAATCTCCGTTCTTCGGGATCAGCACTGTCCGCCCCTCGACAACCCAAGAAGGAATTTGCTGCTCCCCGTTTAGCCATGAATTGAAAATTCTGGCTAAATGGTGGTGGGTACTGGATAATTTTTTCTACCAAAAGTTATTGATCCCGTCGGGACCTGGAGCAGCAAAGTTCTTAGAGCCCACAAGAGCTCTTCAAAACTCTTCTGGGGTTATCGGTTCGCACACCTGTTGTGGTTGCTGAAACCGTTGGCAAAAGATTTCAAAGTGTGCCAGAGCTGGAGAGTCTCTGTTGAGTGGAAGCTCCTGTTCATACAACGTTTTCCAGAAGTTTTCCACCTGATCTGCAGTCGGCGGATTTTTAGCAACACGCTGAGGCGGTTCGAAAAGGTGCGAGGGCTTTTTGCGGAAAAGTTGATTTTCCGCTGTCCACTCGCCCGCCTCACTAGTGACTTCTTACAAGACACTAGCATCCGTATCCCGTCGAGACAGTGCTGTTTGATGGTTTGCAGCACTGCCCCATTGATTGTGTGATGGACGCATCTTAAGTTGGTAGTTACTCGCCGCACTTTAGGCGTGAAAGGCCTATTCGCGCCATATAGTCCATCACACATTGAATACGGGATGCGTGTTGCCTCGCCGACCGTATCTTGGCTTCCATCTTCTGTATGCGCAGTCTCGATTTCTCTTGTGGAGAAGCTCTGTTCAGCCTCTCCACCTGAGATAAGCGTTGAGCGGCAGCATATACGGCACAATTCATGTGCCAGATGTCAGCCTCTTCTAGTAGCGCCGCACGAAGTTCTGTATCCACTCTGGCCAGATCTTGTGGCCCGGGGGTTTTTATGTTGTGCAACCCCCTTCTGGTACTGAGGCCCTCTGGTACCGGTGGAACGACTGGGACTGCAACCTCAACCGGTTCATTCGGTGGACCTTCGGCCACCTCATTCATCTGCTGAGGAGTAGTTCTCACGTAGCCCCCACGACGAAGGTGGGACACATAATCACGCAGGTTTTGTGGCGTGAAGGCGTTGTGTTCTGGGTGCCTTGCACACCATAGAACATGCATTCGCCCCATGTATCCCCTTCGTGCGGGCTCACTGATTTCCTAGCACTTCATAAGGTCGTCCCTAAGTTCATCTGTCCACTCAAAGCGTCCTGGTTCGTCGCGGTCGTCAACAATGAGCTGTCGATCTTGTTGGGCCCCACCACCTTGCCCTTGACGCCTATCCGATCGTGGGGGCCCTGTACTCGGCCAATAGGAACCGGAGGTTTGGGCTTGTGGGTGGTTAGCACAGCAAGCCCACGACCGACACCAGAGGGGAAGACGCTCTCCCCTCCCGGATGCGCTAGGGCTGCCGGTTCGATTTTCCATCCCCAGCTGGAGTAAGTGGTGGCGCTACTCACCAAAGGCTAGTAGATGATGGTTAGCCCCTCCTGCTTATTTATTATTTTTATTATTTTTTTTCGGTTTCCCGCTGCCGGACGGGGCTTCCGTGGCCTCCGACATCACCGCCGGCTAATTCATTACACCCACTCTCCATGACCTGTGGAGTTAGTGACTGTAAACACCTGAATCATGTGCCCTAAGCAGACGAAGGGACCCCAAGGTAACCGCCTTCTGCATTTGACCTGCCAACCATTCTGCCGAATTTTGACAGGCCGGTATGATCTTTAATTCTGAGAGCAGCGAAGGCTTCATCCCTCCGAGTACGCCGATTATTAGGACGACCATCTTGACCGAGTAGTCTGGGTACAGCACTTGGAGCTCATACCGGAGATCACGATATTTGGTCCGTTTTCCCCCCTCCTTCTGTTTGTCTCAGCAGGTGCTGAGAATTCGATGACAAACATCACTTTGTTCTGATGGTCGAGGAGGACTATGTCAGGCTTGTTGGCTTGAATTAGCCTGACGGTCGGGAACGAGTAGTTCCAATAAATTCGGCACCTCTCGTTCTCGACAACGAACTCAATATTTCCGGGGATGTAAGGCAGCACTGGTGTTTGATCTACCCCGTACGAGTGCCGTAGATGGTATTATAGCACTCGTAAAGCCGCGTTATGGCGGTGGATGTAGGCTGAAATCGCGTATATCGGGCATGCTTAAAGCAAATGCATCAGCGATTCCGGCGCCTGACGGCAGGTCCTGCAGTTGATATCAGGGACCTCTACACCCATTACGCGGCTTCGGTAGACCAAGGTGTTTATTACACCATCCTAACAGGCCACAATGAATCCCTCGGTCTCCGACTTAAGCCCAGCTGACTTTAAAAATGCGAATTTCAGCCTAGTCGATAAACCCAGTGTTTCTATGTTCTTATAGTACACACCGTGCATGGTTTATCGACATGCTGCCTGAACAGATTCTTCTGGTCGGCAGAATATATTTGGGCTTTCAGACGATTTGGCTGAAGCTCGGTGACTGACTCTGGATCAGCACCGCGCCGGCCACCTCGTCTGACGTCGAATACGAGACCAAGTTCATCTGCGGCTCTCTTTGCTGCCTTGAACAATCCTGCGCCCACCCCCGTCATTTCATGATCTCTCACTAATAGCAGGAGCGGATCCGAGCTCCTGAGGATGTTACATGCCATACTCAGTGCTACTCTGCCATGCATACACTCCAGACCCAAGAGTCCTCGGCCCCCCCGATGACGTGGGAAATAAACACGAGGAACGGACGATCTAGGATGAATACTCCTATGGATGTTCATCATCTTGCGGATATCTCTGTCTAGTTGGCGCAGCTCATCTACCGTCCATTTTACTACCCCAAAGGAGTAGAGCAGAACAGGAATGGCAAGCATGTTAGTGGCGGACGCCTTATTCTTCCCCGAAAGTTTGGACGACCAAATCTTTCGGAGTAGGCGTCTGTACTTGCCGCGGAGAGACTTCTTGATTTGTTGAACATCCTGGATGTGGTGTTGTTGCACACCCAGGTATGTGTAGGTTTCTCCGGGATCCAGATGTCTTAGGATGCTTCCATTTGCGAGCTGTGCGTCCTCAGAGAATTCCCCGCATCGCCCTCTCTTGAGCGTTTTGAAGTTCTCGCTCTCCGGAGGCATACAGTTTTAGGTCATCCATGTAGAATAGATGAGTGACCTTATGCCTCCGGTTGCTGGGTGGGCCACAGAGGTACCCGCGACTTTGGCGGAGCTCAACAGACAACGGCAGCAGTGAGATACAGAAGTGGAGGAGACTCAGAGAATCTCCCTGGAAAACTCATCTTCGGAATGCCACCTGCTCTGCCGTAACCCGCTGTGCACCTGATGTTATGGTGAAGCGGGTCTTCCAGAGTGGCAGCAGTTGTTCAATGCATCTCACTAGTGGCTCTGCTACCGCAAGACGTTTGAGCAAATGTAACAAAAGTTCATGTGATGTTGTGTCAAATGCCTTACGATAGTCAATCTACGCCATTGTTAGATTCCGCTTGTATTGCACAGAATCCTGTGTAATAGAGCGGTCTACCAGGAGGCTGTCCTTACAACCTGCCATGCCCTTCTTGGTGCCACGCTGCTCGTATATCTGCTGGAAGACCGGATCAACCTGCCGTAGTATCCGAGCATACAAGATACGTTTAAATAGCTTCTAGCAGTTCAGACAGGTGATTGGTCTATAATTCCTTGGATCAGACAAATCGCCCTTTTTAGGGAAGAGCACAGTACGTCCCTCGACAAACCAGTCCGGAATCTGCTGCCCCTCGTTCAACCATTTCAACCACAGAGCCTCGAAGTGTGCTATTGCTGTAGTGTCGCTCCTGAATGAGCGTGTCGTTTCGTAGATTCCTTTCCAGAAGCTTTCGACATCGGCTACAGTCGGCGGATTGTCGACAACACGCTGTGGCTCCTGAAATAGGCGGGAAGGATTCGTACGGAACAATGTGTTTTGCTCCATACTTCGTACCCGCCTATTTAGCTTCTTCTTAATAGCCATAAGCGCTCGAATCCTATCTAAACAGTGCTGCTTAATAGTGAGCATCACTGTCAGATTTAGAGTGTGGTGCTGGCGTCTCAGTCCGGCTGCTGTTCGCCGAACTTAGGTGTAAATGCTTTGCCAGTTGTTACGTATTCCACCACACTCTGGATTCGAGAAGCGTGTTGTCTAGTCAACTGTATTTTGCCTTTGATCTTTTGTACACGCCGCTTAGCCTTTTCGATACCGTTCGAGGCATTATTTGTCCTCTCGCAGGGCACGAGTTGGCTAGCAGCGTTTTACACGGCAGTGTTGATCTGCCAGATGTCGGCGTCTTCTGGTAGTTCCTCATCGATGACAGCGTCCATCCGTGCCAGGTCTTGTGGCTTTAGGGTAGCCCTGCTGTTAAGGCTAACCCTCGTCCTTAAGTCAACATCAGCGTATCTTATAGAATGTTCCCCGTCAGCTATTTGCTGCGGTGGAAGTGCGGCTGGCACTTTTTCTTGCTGCCGGGGTGCCCTTACGTAAACTGTCCTGTGCAGGAAGGATACTTGATCTCTGAGCTGTTGCTCAGAGAAGGCGCGATGCTCTGGATGCATGTTGCACCAGATTTCGTGCAATCGCGCCATATACCCCCTGCAGATCAGCAAGTCATCCCGAAGTTCCCTCGTCCACTTAAAGCGTCCTTGTCCATTGCGTGCGTCGTCAACATTGAGACCATCCGACTTGTCTCTGATCACCATCCGAATGGGGTCTATTGTGAGGGGCCCTTTATCTGTCGATTGGAACCAGAGACCTGGATCTCAGGATGGTTAGCTCTGAGATCCACGTCCGACATCAGTCAGGCAGAGTTTCCTCTGCCTGTCCATGTACACCGCGTGGAGGCTGCCGGTCCGCTTTCCGTACCCATTATTATTATTATTATTTTTGTAAAAGCCAGTCACCCTTTAAACTCTGTGGCTCCGACACTCACAGAGGGGAGCTGGTAGTACCGGTAGCCACTCCCCACGCCCGTGGTTTGAGTGACTACTGGGTCCGCGAATCGTGTGCCCTGAGTAGACGTAATGAACCGAGGATGACGGCCTTCTGCATTCTGCCGGCTAAGACCTCTGCCGAATTTCGGCATGCCGGTATGTTCTTAAGTTCTGAAATTAGTGTGCACAGTGGGCTAGAACCACCTTTAAATGAAATATGCATGCACTCTCTCAATTCCTACGGGAAATGGTAGTTATCCGTCCTGAAACAATTCCCGTAAAATCTGAAATCATTCCCTTGGCCGTTTTCTAGAAAATTCACTTTATTTTTTTTTTTGAAAACTGATTTTTTGCATTGATAAAAACAAGAATCTACTACATTTTTAAGCCTCTGAATACCCGGACATATTTCAAACAACCTATCAGTTAAGTATCAGTTATCTTCTTCAATCCGTGATTCTTACGTTTATAAAATAGACAAAGACAATATCTATTTTCATCGTGCGTTCTTGCATGATTTGCATTGCATTTGCATTTTGCATAATTTCTTTGATTTTAATCATGGCCACAGAAAATTTTCACTATTGCAATCTTGGATTGTTTGCCTAGTGAAGTCTAAAGAGTAACTGACCGAGCGACGCCAATATTCTTTGGCAGTGATGACGGTCTCAGATATCTTAGGTCGAGTAGGACTACTGCTCTTTACCCTAGTACATCGCTGTAGACCTGGACCGGGGTCGTACGGGGTGGGCGAGCTTACTTTACATTAACCCCACTCACATATGTGAGTGGCGTGGATGATTTCGGCCCACCTCCCCGGGTCCTGGCCTTTTGGACCTTGCTGGCTAAGGCCTTTATCTTCTGGGGCTCTTCTGTCTTGATGATCTTTCTTCGCCAGCTTGTCACTCCCTGGGTAGCCATCTGTCTGTTCGAAAACTTTGGGGTATTTTAGGCTGGGATTGACTGCCGGTATGCAGAATGTCAATTGACATCCTGCCATCCGGATCATCGGTTAGGTAGGAATGAGCTATGTAGCTCGATTAAGTGCAGACCTAAGTGCTTTGGTAGCACTTTCGATCTACACGGAGCTAGGTGACTACGGGTACTGGCATTTCGTCCGATACCTGCAGGGTAGTGGGTGGGTGGTTGGGTTATCGTCATGTCTCTTCTGTGGGTTGTCTTCATCGGCGGTGGTATAGTTCTCATACTCACCCGTTATCCGACTGAGCGAATGGAAAGTCTACTTAGATGGCTAATAGAGGCGCTCGGATTTCCCTATAGTAAATCCAGTTACGCAAATAGTAATGTTATTCATTGGTTACGGATATATTGGTAGACAAAAATTGCTGTCATTCAAAATAACATAGGAATAGATCTAATGATTTTGTCTAAATTGACTACTTGGAAAGTTTATATAACCCGATTATTATCAAAACGTCTGGAGTTGTCGAGCATGAAAGTTTCTTGTATGTTATTTCCCCAAACTTAGCTTAAGTTGAAATTTGTATTGGAATGTTCAATTTTACTTGTGACATTTTAATAAGCTTATCAATGCAAAAAATCAGTTTTCAAAAAAAAAAAAAATTAAAAGTGAATTTTCTAGAAAACGGCCAAGGGAATGATTTTAGATTTTACGGCAATTGTTTCAGGACAGATAGAGCTACCATTTTCCGTAGGAATTGAGAGAGTGCATGCATATTTCATTTAAAGGTGGTTCTAGCCTACTGTGTGTGTGTCTCGTTCCACCGAGGGCTCCAATAATCAGTACCACTATTTTAACAGTATGGTTTGGATAGAGTCTGCGGAGTTCGAAGAGCAAATCTCGATATTTTGTCCGTTTTTCCTACTCCTTCAAGACAATGTTGTTCTCCGCGGGAGCCGAGAATTCCACGACAAACATTGTCTTGAGTTGGTGGTCGAGGAGCACTACGTCAGGATTGTTGGCTTGTATTTGCCTGACGGTGGGAAACGAGTAGTACCAATAAATTAGACACTTCTCATTCCCACAACGGACTCAATATGCCCCGGAGCGTAAGGCAGCACTGGTGTCTCCTCTGTCCCATACGAGTGCCTTAGGTGATAATAAAGCACTCGTAATGCTCCGTCATGCCTCTGGATATAGGCCGAGACTGCAAATGTCGGGCAAGCCGAAAACAAGTGCATCAAAGTCTCTGGCGCCCTGCGGAAGGCCCTGCAGCTGACATCAGGGACCTCTATATCCATGACACGACTTCGATAGACGAGAGTGTTGAATACACCATCCTGGCAAGCCATTATGAATCCCTCGGTCTCAGACTTCAGCCCAGCTGACCTTAAGAAGGCAAAGGTCAGCCTTTCGGATAAACTAAGGTTCTCTATATTTTTATAGAAAACTCCATGCATTGGCTTATCCGTGTGAAGTTGCAGAAAGATGTTGTGTTCTGCAGCTTTAATTTGGGCTTTTCGTCGAGCAGGTTCCAACTCGGTGACAGAGTCGGGTTTTACCCGCTCGACGTCGAAGGAGAGACCAAGTTCATCGGCTGCTCTCTGTGCTGCCTTAAACAAAAAGGCTTCTACACCTGCATTTTCATGGACCTGGTCCTGGTCCTGGACCATGCAGAGGAGGGGATCCGAACTCCTGATGACCTTACAGGCTCCATCGAGGACTATCCTGTTATGGAGACTTTCCGAACTCAAGAGTCCACGGCCTCTCCGTTGTCGCGGGAGGTATAGCTGTGGAACGGACGATTTAGGATGCAAGCTCCTATTGAGATGCATCTTCTTGCGGGTTCCTACGTCGAGTTGACGCAACTCCTCTCGATTCCATTTCACCACACCTTGTTCTTCCCCGACAGTTCTGAAGACCAGATCTGTCGGAGTCGGTGCTGGTACTTGCCGCGGAGGGCGTTTTTCACTACACTCACTTCTTGGGTGGAGCGTTGCTCGACACCCAAGTAAGTGTACGACTCTCCGGCATCTAGATGATGTAAGATGCTTCCGTCTATGAGCTGCGCGTCCTCTGCGTAGTCCCCGCATCGTCCTCTCTTGAGATGGACCAGTGCACATTTGTCCAACCCGAACTCCATACCGACAGCCTGCGTGTACTCCTGTACCATCCTGAGGGACTGGTGTAGGTCCCTTTCTCCGGAGGCATAAAGTTTAAGGTCATCCATATAAAACAAATGGGTGACTTCTGAAAGTTGTGACACTTTGTGACAAGGGGGGCACAAGCAATTGTGATGTCACAATACAAGAAAATCTGAAAAAGAATTTTTCCTTGCAAAATATGTATCATAGTTCAAAATTTATAATTTTTATTAATTTACATAAAAGTTATAGTATGACGTGACAGACAGGGGGTGGGATCTGGCGAGCGTGACAATGTGTCACACAGGGGGAGTGGGGGGCCAAAAATTGGCAAAAAAAGCGTGACATCATTTATGGACGGCCCCTTATGCCTCCTATCGCCGGGGGTACCGCAGTTGTATCTACGGGTTTTCCGGAGCGAAACGGATAATGGCAGTAGTGAGATGCAAAACAGAAGGGGGCTGAGAGAATCTCCCTGAAATACTCCCCTTCTGAACGATACCGTCTTCGTCTGGACTCTATCGTTACCCGATGTTATGGTAAAGCGAGTCCTCCCGAGCGGCATCAGTTGTTCAATACATCTCACTACGGGACCGGGCACCGCAAGACATTGGAGCAAGTATAAAATAAGCTCATGGGATGTCATGTCAAATGCCTTGCGGTAGTCGATCCAGGCCATGGAGAGGTTCCGCTTATACTGCACGGAGTCCTGCTAGACACATCTGTCAATCAGCAGGTTCTCCTTGCAGCCAGCGACACCTCTCTTCGACCCTCGTTGCTCATATATCCGTTCGTAAACCGGTTCAACTGCGTGGAGCACCCGCATGTACAAAATACGTGTAAATACTTTGTAACATGCATTTAAACAGGTTATCGGGCGGTAGTTCTTTGGATTAGACAAATATCCGTTCTTGGGGATGAGCACTGTCCGCCCCTCAACAACCCAAGAAGGGATTTGCTGCTCCCCATTTAGCCAGGCATTAAAAATTCTGGCCAAATGGTGGTGGGTACTCGATAACTTTTTCCACCAAAAGTTATTTATCCCGTCGGGACCTGGAGCAGCAAAGTTCTTAGAGCCCTCTAGAGCTCTTCGAGCCTCTTCTGGGGTTATTGGTTGGCACACTTCCTGTGGTTGCTGAAACCTTTGACAAAAGATTTCAAAGTGTGCTAGGGCTGGAGAGTCTCGGTTGAGTGGAAGCTTCTCCTCGTAAAGTGTTTTCCAGAAGTTTTCCACCTGATCTACAGTCGGCGGATTATCTGCAACACGCTGAGGCGGTTCGAAAAGGCGCGAGGGCTTTTAGCGGAAGAGTTTATTTTCCGCCAGCCCCCTCGCCCGCCTCACTATTGATTTTTTACAAACCACTAGCATCCGCATCCTGTCGGGACAGTTCTGTTTGGTGGTTCGCAGCACTGCCTCATTGAGCGTGTGATGGACGCGTCTTAAGTTGGCGGCTATTCGACGCACTTTAGGCGTGAACGGCCTATTGGCCGCCATATAGTCCATCACACATTGGATACGGGATGCGTGTTGCCTCGCCGACCGGATCTTGGCTTCCATTTTTTGTATACGCCGCTCCGCTCTCTCCTGTGGGGAGGCAGTATTCCGCATCTCACCCGGAGTTAAGCGCTGGGCAGCAGCGTATACGGCACAATTTATGTGCCAGATGTCAGCCTCTTCTGGTAGCGCTGCACGAAGTTCTGCATCCACTCTGGCCAGATCTTGTGGCCCGGGGACTTTTATGTTGTGCAGACCCCGTCTGGTACTGAGACCCTCAGGTGTTGGTGGAACGACAGGAACCGCTTCCTCAACCGGTTCGTTCGGTGGCTGTTCAGCCACTTCCTTCACCGGCTGAGGGGCAGCTCTGACATATCCTCTAGCACGAAGGTGGGGCACATAATCACGCAGATTCTGAGGTGTGAAGGCGTCATGTTCTGGGTGGTTTTCACACCACAGAGCATGTATTCTCGTCATGTACCCCCTTCGGCCGGGCTCACTGCTTTCATAACAGTGCATCAGGTCGTCTCTCAGTTCATCTGTCCACTCAGAGCCTCCTTGGTCATAGCGGTTGTCATCAATGGGCAGCCTTCCTTGTTGGGTCCCACCACCTTGCCCTTGACCCCTATCCGCACGGAGTCGATCGTGGGGGTCCTGTCTTCGGCCAATAGGAATCGGAGGATTGGGCTTGTGGGTGGTTAGTCCAACAAGCCCACGACCGACACCAGAGGGGAAAGGGCTTTCCCCTCCCGGGTGCGCTAGGGCTGCCGGGTCGGTTTTGTACCCCCAGCTGGAGTAAGTGGTGGCGCTACTCACCAAAGACTAGGTGGATAACGGTTAGCCCCTTATAGCGTTAATGCTATAAATAAAATTAAAATTTATGTAAATATACGTATATTTGTTTTCTTTAATACATCTTTTATTTTACATGATTTTTGTGTATTTCAAAGTATATTGTTATTATTTTTGTTATCGAATGTTTTTTCTTTTGTTTCTTCTCGACTCCATAGGAACTTCTCGATTTCCAGTGAGTGAGTCGCTATAGTCGCTATATATGATCTATATATGCCCGACGTGATCTATATATGCCCGACGTTATCATATGACCTTCATGATGAGATCCAAGTTATCTGATTAATTGAAGAAGAGACAAAATTATTTCTACTCTCGAAGATAGAAGAATATTCAGATATAATTACCCGAAGATCAACACATTCCTGATTTAGAACCACTTTTATCAGTAATTTCAAGAAGAGATTCAATATACCAACTATAAATTTATTCAGATGATGCTAATCGTTTAATGAAGAGAAGAATTTTCCTGATAAAGTTTGAATAGATGTTCCAATTTTGAATAGATGTTCCTCTAATTTATGGTAATTTCCTATTTCCCAATTGAAGTTGAACATTACAAGTACTGTCATCTGCTGGTGAGTGAGTTGAAGTACATTTCCCTTTTTATCTGAGAAATAGTCAATCAACCAATCACAATCAATTAATTATGCCAACACAACCTTCAGACGAGGATTTTCCTCAAATCCACTATGTCACATCTGTCAAGCTACCACCTTTTTGGAAATAGAAACCTGAAATTTGGTTTACCCAAATCGAATCACGAATTCGAATCGAATCATCGAATCAAGTTATAGCTAATTTGCCATTAGCTGTGATAGATGTAATGAAGCATTCTTTAAATTCCTGCTCCATTACTAAGATTCCGGATTTACACACGACACCAATGTGCACACGGCCCGCAAACCTGCCCATCTCCCGTCTAGAGGCATGAATTTGCACACAACACTAAACTATACGCAGTTCTACGTCACCAATAAGCGAGGATTCTCGGATATAAAAGCCCGGCCGAAAATCAACATAATTCAGAGTGGATAATTCTGCCAATCTGTCTACAGCGTGCTGAGCTGGACATATTACAGTTTTGTACATCTCCCGACGCAAACACGACGGAACGAATGCAATCTGACCCTGGGTATCCTACAGCGTGTTGGACTGGGACCCCTCGAGTCGTTAGTCATTCCCCGGCGCCGTTTCGCCGCCAAAACCAGAGCGAATGAGCCTGACCTGGAGACCTCCTACAGCGTGTTGAACTGGGAAACTTCTTGAGTCGACGATATTCACCCGACGCCCGATGCCACTCCCGTAGCAACAACAAACGTCGCATCGCAATCGTTACACTTTCTCTCTCTCTCAGATAATACAAAATGTTGTCCTAAGAACCGTAAAAGATACGGACATATAACCTGTACCTGTATGTTATGTAACACTGCCACACATTACCTGTTTGGAAAAGTAAATAAATTGTTTATATTTTTATTGGGCTGTCTTATTAACTAATCTGGACCCTGATTAATCTCCGAACCAGCTACCCGACAACAAACCGTTACATAATTTGGCGCCCGAGCAGATTTTGAGATTTTAGTTTATCCAGATAGCCCAAAAAGAGACATTCACGAATGAGAGAGAGATATAAAGATATTCCAAGTATATTTATAGAGAAATAAATATTACAAATACTTCTACATAATTAAAGTCAAAGGATTTATTTAAAATGGGTCTGTCAGACACAGAAGGTGCTTATGGGCTAGAAGTCGCGGACACCACAGTAGGATGGATCTACAAATTAAAAAAAGACGAGTTGCAGACAGAATTATCCAAGTACGGCGCAACAACAACCGGAACTGACGAGGAATTTCGCAGCAGGCTAAAAAGCTGTATTAAAAGTGAGCTGCCCAAGAAAGTAACAACTCCCCAAATAAGCCCCCCGCCAACACAAATGAGTTCACCTGATCAGATGTTATACGTCGCACAAACGCCCCTGGGCGCAGTTTTGACAGAAATCCGCAAATGGAACGTTCATTTCGACGGCAAAAACGACGTTTTCTCGTTTTTAGAACGTATTAAAGAACTACAGACTGACTATAATTTTACTCGGGAACAAATGCTAAGAGCCCTACCCGAACTACTACGAGGTGATGCATTATTATGGTACAGAAATAAAACATCCTGGACTACGTGGAATCAATTTGTCACGAAACTAACAAAGTTTTACGCACCCTCCGATTACCACTTAAAACTGGAAAATGAAGCCAGACTTCGAATACAAAAAGAAAATGAAAATGTAAAAGATTATGTAGTAGCAATCCAGACTCTACTACGTAGACTTACAAATGTAACCCCAGAACAAACACTATACCGAATATATTCAAATTTAAAGCCAGAGTACCGAAAATACATTAAACGCACCGATTTCCAGACACTTGATCAACTTGTAACTCTGGCAGGAGAACATCAAACCGTTTGTCAGGAGGAAAGAATCGCTAAAAAGATATTACAAACAGGCACGCCGAAGTTAGATTATAATACCACACAAGCTAGAGGTTACCAGACACCAAATTACAGATATAATTATAGAAATAACGCACAAAACTACAGTATGCCAACCACCCAAAATTACTCTAGAGAACAGGCCGCCCCCAGGAATGCACAAAACAGTAGAGATACACGAACAATAAATCCCAGACACTCCGTACTCGAAAACTATAATCGCACCCGCCGGTATTGTAATAATCCACCAAAGATGTTTTGTTCCCGCTGCGGACCACTAGGCATATTCTCCCGCGACTGTCATTGCAATAATAGGCTCCAGGGAAACGAAAGAACGACTGCGTTGACACGCGGACAACCCAGTCGGTAAGTACAATTCCTCCCGCGTCTACAAACGAAGTACGACCAAAGATCCCAATACAAATAGGAAACTACAATTTCACAGCTATTATAGACACAGGGTCCGCCCGCTCGTACATAGGTGACGCTGTATGCACAAAGTGCAAATCAAATTTATTAGAAATAAGCCGTATCCAACGAAACATCAATCTGGCAGATGGAACCGAAACACAAACTAACAGGGAGTTCAAATTAAATTACTACACAACAGGACTAAAATTAACCGATAATTTCTTTTACTTACCAAATCTAAGTTGTGATATTATTTTGGGCATGGATTTCCTAATAAAACGTCAAGTTGTCCTCGATTTTAATTTACAAAAGGGCCAAATAATGGGAAATTCGATAGATTTTAAACACAAGATAGAAGAACAAATACCGCTCTCCCTGATTCAACCCTCAGTAGACGAAAAACAGATCCTGTCAAATTTCTTACAAGTGGAACTTCGAAAATTTGACACAGTTCAAGGTGTTACCCCACTAACACAACACAAAATAAGACTCCTGGAAGACACACCGATTAAACAAAGGTACCGACCTTTAAACCCGGCCATGCAGGAAATTGTTAATACAGAGTTCGATAAGATGTTGGAAGAAGGTATAGTAGAACCGTCTAAAAGCCCGTGGAACTCCCCAGTGGTTATGGTAAAGAAAAAGGATAACAAATATAGATTCTGCATAGACTTCCGGAAAGTAAACGAAGTTTCAATAAAAGATGCTTACCCACTACCCTTTATCAACGCCATTTTAAACAAATTACGGGAAGCCCGCTTCATATCTACTCTGGCAAATATCTTTGACTGACGAAAGTAAGCCGATAACCGCATTTACAGTACCCGGAATAGGATTATTTCAATTTCTAAGTTTTACCTTTTGGCCTCCATTCGGCTCCCAGTACATTTCAAAGACTCCTGGACCAGATTGTAACCCCTAATATGACATACGCATTTGCGTACCTAGATGACATCGTCATAGTCAGCAAGACGTTTAACGAACATTTACAACACTTACAAGAAATATTCGAGCATTTAAAAAATGCGAATCTACAGTTAAACCCAGACAAATGTAACTTTTGCAGAAAAGAACTAAGATATTTAGGACACCTGGTGAGCGAACAAGGCATTAAGACAGACCCTGAAAAAGTGAGTGCCATTGTGTCAATCCAGCCCCCAAAGAACGTTAAACAATTACGACGCTTCCTTGGCATGACATCCTGGTATAGAAGATTCATAAAATCGTATTTGGACACTGCCGCACCCCTAAATAAACTGTTGAGGAAACACATGCGCTGGAAATGGACACCAGTTGAAGAAGAGGCTTTCACAAAACTAAAAACTGCACTAACAACTGCCCCTGTACTCAGCTGCCCTGATTTTACGAAAACTTTTTACCTCCAGACAGACGCGTCGACACAAGGACTTGGTTAGGCGCTCTTACAAAAAATCGATAATCAGGATCATATTATAGCTTACGCAAGTCGCTCTTTAACAGACGTTGAAAAGAAGATGTCAGCCGTAGAATTAGAATGTGCCTCCATCTTGTTTGCCATACGGAAGCATATAAGTTACATACAGGGATATCATTTCGTCGTTGTAACAGATCATCAGAGCTTAAAATGGCTATATTCCACAAACCCCACAAATGGACGCCTGGCTCGATGGGTAATGGAATTGCAACAATACGACTTCGAAATAAAATACAGAAAGGGAGTTTTGAATAAAGTAGCAGACGCACTCTCCCGCCAGCCAATCATGACCGAGGAAAAAAATAACTCAGAAGAAGGTATTTTCTTGATCGAAAATACAGAGAATTGTGCTTGGTACCAAGATACCGTTAGACTGGTACAAAATAAACCCGAAAGAAAACCAGATTACTGCATTATAGACGGAAACCTGTACCGCCATATATGGAGCAGTAACAATTTTACAGGCCCCGAATTTTCCAACCCCTGGAAACTTTGTATTCCGCAACCTCAACGCAAACAAATCCTGATAGAAAATCACGATGCACCATGTGCAGGACACCTTGGAATAACAAAAACTATTACCCGTATCGCCGATAAATATTACTGGCCTAGAATGTATAGAGATATTGCCAAGTACGTAAGACACTGCCCGAACTGTCAAAAATACAAATCATCTCAACAACAAACCGCAGGAAAAATGCAATTCCCGAAAATAAATGGATGTTGGGATACTGTTAGTATCGACGTTGTCGGACCACTCCCGAGGTCTAGCAAGGGCAACAATAACCTCATCGTATTCCAAGATAGATTCACCAAATGGGTAGAATGCCACCCAGTAAAAAAAGCAACAGCGGCCGCCATTGGCAAAGCACTAAAGGAGAAGATAATTGCCCGATTTGGGTGTCCAAACTATATAATTACCGATAACGCGAGATAGTTTACTAGCAATGAATTCACTTCTCTGTTGTCCGAATACGGAGTTACACAACGTACCACACCGCCGTATTCACCACAATGCAATCCAGTAGAGAGGACAAACAAAGTAATAAAGACTACGATTGCCCAATACACCGAGAATGACCACCGAAAATGGGACCAATTTTTACCGGAATTTACATTAGCCATAAATTCGTCCAGACACAAATCCACGGGATTCACACCAGCTATGCTTAATTTCGGCAGAGAATTAACACTACCCAGATCTCTAAACATAGAAAATCATAATGAAAACTTCGCAACCGAGGATACACCGAGAAATCAGGTAGATAAATTGCAGAAAATGACCGATATATTTGAACTCGTCCGAGTAAATCTAGCTAAAGCATACCAGACACAGAGTCATCACTACAACCTTCGTCGCCGAGAATGGACCCCACGTGTCCAGGTCATGAAAAGAGAACACCCTTTGTCCTCAGCAATACGAAATTTCAGCGCAAAACTAGCACCTAAATTCTCGGGCCCATACATCGTAGCACGAAATATATCACCAGTTGTCGTCGAAATTAGACCCCTTACCGGTCGCAAGAAACAGCGCGTTCACGTGAAAGATTTGAAGCCGGCGCATGTCTAAAATCACATAAATTAACACACGCTCACATCCAATGTCCAGTTAGACCAAAACCACTCAATTTGAAAGATGTGGACGATGACACCTCCGTCTTACTACCCGGAATCAGACGATCCAACGCCGACGCCTCCACCACGCCCGATGTCGCCGCCCGGATCAGGGTACGAAAAAATGTATATTTATTATAGCCCTCCCAAGGCGGTCAATCCCAAAACCCCGCCACTCGCTAGGATGAGGTCATAGGTCCAAGTACCAGCCCTGCTGTCACCCCTGCCTCCGACGCCAGAAGCCCGAGACCACCCCTCAGGCAGAGACGGTGAAAAGACACCACCACCCCCAGGTCCAGACACACCAGCCCAGTTGTCCCAGGCAATGAGGACCAAATTCCAGGCCCTGTTCGGAGACAGCCCCAGCCTCACGCAACAGCCAGTCCCGATGCCGTCCCCAGACAGAGACGTGCCATCCCTGATGCCGTCCCCAAGGGGGTTTCCAGGCCGACGATGCAGCCCTCCCGGTTCCTACTCCGCAACGGAAGCGGAAATTCAGGCGCCGCAACAACGACGGCACCGTCGCAGCTAGGATTCCGGGCATCACCCGCCTCTCCGCCATCAGCCCCCTGCTCCAGACGTCCGAAAGTGCGCGAGAATAATAATGTGTACGGCAAGCGAGTGCGCGAAAAAACTACACAAGAAAAAAAACTATATTTGTTTGTATAAACTTTTATTAATTTCTTTATTATAGAGTTCACTTACTTTACTATTTTACCTGTACCATAGTTCTAAGATGTTTTACATACTTTTTATGTTATTGAAAAATTTGTTTTTCTCTACATATGCACATACATGTATATGTATATATACCAGGTGTATACGAAAGAATTGGCCATTCTTTCTTTATTTTGTTTGAAGATGTTTAGTAACTTGTTTTCTCATTGTTATATTTTGATGTTAAGTTAGTAAAAATGTTCTCTTTGATAGAATTTTGAAATTTTTTTTTGTAAAGAAAGAGGGGAGTGTAACGAAGCATTCTTTAAATTCCTGCTCCATTACTAAGATTCCGGATTTACACACGACACCAATGTGCACACGGCCCGCAAACCTGCCCATCTCCCGTCTAGAGGCATGAATTTGCACACAACACTAAACTATACGCAGTTCTACGTCACCAGTAAGCGAGGATTCTTGGATATAAAAGCCCGGCCGCAAATCAACATAATTCAGAGTGGATAATTCTGCCAATCTGTCTACAGCGTGCTGAGCTGGACATATTACAGTTTTGTACATCTCCCGACGCAAACACGACGGAACGAATGCAATCTGACCCTGGGTATCCTACAGCGTGTTGAACTGGGACCTCTCGAGTCGTTAGTCATTCCCCGGCGCCGATTCGCCGCCAAAACCAGAGCGAATGAGCCTGACCTGGAGACCTCCTACAGCGTGTTGAACTGGGAAACTTCTTGAGTCGACGATATTCACCCGACGCCCGATGCCACTCCCGTAGCAACAACAAACGTCGCATCGCAATCGTTACACTCTCTCTCTCTCTCAGATAATAGAAAATGTTGTCCTAAGAACCGTAAAAGATACGGACATATAACCTGTACCTGTATGTTATGTAACACTGCCACACATTACCTGTTTGGAAAAGTAAATAAATTGTTTATATTTTTATTGGGCTGTCTTAATAACTAATCTGGACCCTGATTAATCTCCGAACCAGCAACCCGACAACAAACCGTTACATAGATAACATATACGATATAATATCTAATCCCCCGGAAACAGATCTATATATAAGTTTAAAGAAAATTTTAATTTCACGTTTATCATCGAGTGAGGAAAAACACCTCAATGATTTGTTATCAGGTTCCCAAATGGGTGATCTGATGCCGTCAGATTTCTATAGATCCATGCTGAATATGGTTGGAGGTTTCAGCATGGTTAGTCAAGATTTATTGATAAAGTTATGGAAAAGACCTTTGCCTCAAACTGTATATATCGCTATTACAGCTTCCGGGAAAACAGACACAAAAGAGATTCTCGATATTGCAGATCGGATATGGGAGTCTTGTCAAACTTCGATGCTTGCATCGTACTCCAAAAATCCTCTTGACACTGAATCAACCCCGTTATCAGATTTAACTACCACTATCAAAAATTTTTCAATCACTTTCCATGATTCAATTAATCAAGTCTTACAAAGACAAGAAATTTTTAATTCTCGATTAAACTCCTTAGAATCTAAATTACCTATCAATCTTTCGAGCCTCAACCTTCTACTTCTTTCTGTAGTAATTGTAGGAGTAGAAACATTTCACAAACTCGTATTTCTAATCGCCATCGTTCACCCAGTCGTAATAATTTTCCCAAGAAGTTTGATCGTACAGACAATACTATTTGTTACTACCATCAACTTTATGGTGCCAATGCCTATCGTTGTGGAGGTGAATGGTGCAAATTCAGTAAGAGTTGTAAAAAATCTGATAATCCTCAAAGATTACTGAAGTTTGATAATTTTATGACGTCTGACTTTGACTTTTCTGGCAGCAAACGTCGACTTTTTATTTATGATAGATCTAACAACTTGAACTTCCTAATCGACATTGGCGCCGATTTATCTGTGGTGCCACGTAATGTTTTCACAGATTTTAAAAAGAATTTTGATACGATATTAACCGCGGCTAACGGTTCAACCATTTTTACATACGGTAAGAAATTGTTAAAAGTCAATCTAAACTTACGCAGATTGTTTCCTTTAGTTTTCAATATTGTAGACATTGACATTCCAATAGTCGGAGCAGATTTTTTGTCTCATTTCGGTTTAGTTGTCGATCTTAAAGGAGCTCGAATAATTGATAACAAGACTAATTTGTCAATTAATTGTTTTATTAAATATAGTCCTTTAGACAATTATAGATTAGACACACTTAAATTATTTCCTTTAACAGATAAAGATAACAAATTACTTTTACAATTTCCTAATTTAATTAATTCAACAGATTACAATTTACCTATTAAACATTCTGTTGTACATCATATAGTTACTGAAGGTCATTTACCTTTTTCACGACTTCGTAGATTAGACAATCTTAAATTTAAAATAGCTCAAACAGAATTTAACAACATGGTGGAATTGGGTATCTGTAAACCATCATCTTCTCAAATTTCTTCACCACTTCATTTAGTAGCAAAAAAAGAGAAAAATGACTGGAGACCTTGTGGAGATTATCGACAACTAAATACAATTACTATTCCAGACAGATATCCATTACCTCATATTCACGACTTTATCTCTCAGTTGTACGGCTGCACTATTTTCTCCAAGATTGATTTAGTGCGAGCGTACCATCAGATACCTGTCGCTGAAAATGACGTTTATAAGACAGCCATAACAACTCCTTCCGGACTTTTTTAATTTTCCCGCATGCCTTTTGGTCTACGCAATGCCGGTCAAACTTTCCAACGTTTTATGAATGAAGTACTTGTCAACTTACCTTTCGTTTTCGTCTATTTGGATGATATTTTAGTCGCAAGTCAATCAAATGTACAACATTTGGAACATTTGGAAATAGTTTTCAAAAGATTAGACACATACGGAATATACATTAAACCATCTAAATATATCTTAGGAGTTGACAAATTAACCTTTTTAGGTCATCACATCTCTTCATCAGGTATTTTACCATCAACTGAGAGAGTCGAAGTCATTAATAACTTCCCTTTACCGACAACTCTCAAACAACTACAACGTTTCATAGGTATGGTAAATTTTTATCATCGTTTCATACCTCATTTTGCTGAAATTTTACTTCCCCTATATTCTCTTTGTAACAGTTTATCTCATGATAAAATTACAAAGATAAATAGTTTCCCTGATGAATGTTTAGATGGATTTTCGAAAGCCAAAGACGCTATAAGTAATGCAGTAGGTTTAGCTCATCCTTGCAATAATGACGATACTATCTTATCTGTCTCAGTTGATTGTTCTAACCTTGCCATGGATGCAGTTTTAGAGCAAAAAGATAATAAGGGATTTCTTGCTCAGTTAGCATTCTTTTCCCGTAAATTAACCACAGCACATTATTGGGTTTTCTACAAAAAACTTTTAGCATTATATGCTGCAATTAAGCATTTTAAATTTATACTTGAAGGTCGAAAGTTTAATTGTTTTACAGATCACAAACCTTTAATCAACGCTTTATTCACAAAAGCAGAAAGATCTCGTCAAATACATCATTTAGAATACATAGCTCAATTTTCTTGTAAAATAATAATAACTTTATTGACCATTTTGGGATACAAAATTATGCATATATGGTAAGTCAGAAGTTTAAATATATATATATATATATATATATATATATATATATATATATATATATATACATATATATATATATATATATATATATATATATATATATATATATATATATATATATATACATATATATATATATATATATATATATATATATATATATATATATATATATATATATATATATATATATAAAAAAAATATTTAAAACAGGTACAGTGTGCACATATACACTTAAGTAAAAATTACAGTAATATAATAATCAATAAAATAAAATAGAACAAACAAAAATAAAAAATCATTTCAAATTGTCCTCAAGATATTCTCTTAGAGAGTAATACGATTTTTCTAACAGCAATCGTTTTATCGTTGCTTTATAACTATTTCCATTTAGCAACTTGTAACTGTTGGGTAATTTGTTGTAAATAGTTATTGCTAGATATTTTGGACTCTTTTTATATATTACTAGATTATGTAAAGTTACTTCTAAGGTTAGACTATTTCTGGTTTTATAAGAGTAATTTCTATTTAAGGTATTGAAACTACTTAATTCCGACTTGGCATAGAGCAGCAGCTGATAAATTAAAATACATGGAAGAGGTAGCACTCCTAATTCTTTAAACATTTCCCGACAGCTAGTTCTTTTGCTTACTCCCTTGATGTACCTAATTGCATTTTTCTGTAGTCGGAAAACCTTTATACTTTCATGAGAAATGCCCCATGCTATTATTCCATAGGATATCACTGAGTGAAAATGCGCAAAATAATACATTAACAATATCTGTCTATCAATCACTTTTCGAAGCTGATTTATTACATAACATGCTGGTGCAACTCTTTTGCATATTTTCTCGATATGGGAACTCCAAGAACAATTGTCTGATATATGAATTCCTAGGAATTTTGTGACATTTTCTTGTTTAATAGAGCCACTGTTTGTTCTAATTAACAGGCTATGATCGAGTGTCTTTCTGGATAGGTTAAATCTTAAAACTAATGATTTCTTGTTATTTAATATTAGCCTATTTTGTGTAAACCAGGTATCAGATTCCTGAAGTTGTAAGTTGGCTTTCTTAGCCAGAGAAAACATATTTCCTTCACTCACTAGGATGGTAGTGTCATCAGCATACATGATGGAGTTTTGTACGCAGAAATCATTTACATAGGTAATATATAATAGTGGGCCTAGAATAGATCCCTGTGGTACTCCAATGGAAGATGGTAACATTTTGGATTTATGACTGTCTATTTCTACATAATGCCTCCTGTTTTGAAGGTAACTAGTAAACCACATTAGCGGTATTCCACGTACACCGTACTTTTCAAGTTTATTTAAGAGGATTTTATGATCTACAAGGTCAAATGCTTTACTTAAGTCAAGGAAGATACCTACTGTTTTTTTCTTCTCATCCAGATTTTTATATAATGTATTAAAAAGTTCGGTAATAGCATTTACAGTTGACAATCCTCTACGAAAACCAAATTGAAAAGGGCTAAATAATTTATATTTATCAAATTAACTTAAAATACATTGAGATACATATTTCTCAAAAATTTTTGAAAAAGACATTAATAGACATATTGGCCTAAAATTTTCAATTATTGTTTTGTCACCTGATTTATGCAAGGGTATAATCTTAGCAATTTTCAATTTTTCAGGAAAGACCCCTTCATTAAGTGAGAAGTTTATTAATTTTGTTAATGGTTTACTAATTAGATGCCTACATTTTTTCAATAAATTTGTGCTTATGTTATCGTCCCCAGATGAGTTAGAGTTTTTAAAATTTTTTATAATACACAGAATATCTGATTCAGTAGCTGGTTCCAAATAAAACGAGTCGTGGTTATTGTTTAACGGAGGATTTGGTACATCATTATTTAGCATATTTGCATTCAAGGTTAACGATGGTATACTGTTAAAATAGTTATTATATTCATTAGACACATATTCAGGATCATTTACAATTACATTATTAGAGTTTAATAATTTGTATTCCATTATATTCTTGTTTTTTTTTTAAGGTTTATGATGTTCCACGCTGTCTTTGATTTATTGTTGGAGTTTACTAAAAGAGATACATTATACATTTTTCTAGCTTTATTAAGCAATTTCCTATAGATACTTTTATATTTCTTATAGAATGCATTTATCCTCGCATCTCCTGTCAATGTTAAATTGTACAACTCTTTTAACCGCTGGCGCTGTCTAGAAATTATTAGACCAGGTGTGATCCACTTATTTTTTTTATTTCTTATTGTGTTCGGTTTGACAGTTTTAATACAACATGTTAAAGGAAAACATAACGTAGTAGCTGACAGCTTGTCACGTATTTACGACACTTCTTCTTTAAAACAAGATATTTTACCACTTCAACTTAAAAATTCTCCCTTCCTTAATGTTAACTTTGACCTAAAGTTGCTTAGTGAAGCTCAGGAGAAAGATTCAAGTCTCAACTATTTATTGTCAGATAAATCATCACTCACTAAAACCAATTTCATTTTAAAAAAGATACAAATTCCAGATTCAGATGAATTTATTTGGTGTGATGTTTCTCGTACAAAAGTTAGACCTTTTGTTCCACTTGTTTACAGACGAACGATATTCGATATTTTTCACAACTTATCTCATCCTGGTATTAAAGCCACTAAACTGTTGATTTCAAATAACTATTTTTGGCCGAAAATGAACACAGATTGCAATTTATGGTCAAAATCGTGCATTAACTGTCAAGCTGTCAAAGTCAGCCGACATACGAGAAGTTCTCTTGGAAACTTCACCATTCCGAAAAGCAGATTCGACCACATCCATATAGATTTGGTAGGACCATTACCTCCATCCAAAGGTAACTCTTACATTTTTACGGTGATTGAACGATTCACTAGGTGGCCGGAAGCGTACCCTCTTCGCGACATCACAGCAGAAACAGTTGCGCGTACTTTATTTCTGTTTGTCGATTCGGTGTTCCCTTGTCGGTGACGACTGATCAAGATCATACAATTCGAGTCAAGATTATTTAATGAATTTGCAAAGTTTTTGGGTTTTCATAGAATACGTACAACTGCATATCACCCACAAGGGAACTCTCTAATTGAAATATTTCATCGCTCACTTAAATAATAATATAATAATAATAATAGTTTATTATCCATAAAGCCATACGAACGGATTGGAGTCGTTAAAAGATACATAGATACATTTTATAGTTCTGGAGATGCATATTTTATACATTCTACATATCTCAAAACATAATAAAATAATAAAACCACATAATCAAAAAATTGAGTATACAATAATATACTGGGTAAATACACATACAATAATATACTTGAGTCGTCTAGAATGAAAACTCACATTATCCAAAATCTGACTTTTTGGCTAGCACAGAAAAACTAGTTTGGAAGCAACCTTTTATCTGGGAAATATTCTATTGGTATATGCTTAAATGAATTTACAATAAAATAAGTCGATATTGTGAAAAACAACAATAAATGATTCCATAAACTTAGAATAAAATACTAAAGTTTGGATAATGTGAGTTTTGACTCTTATTTATGGATAATGTGAGTTTTGACAATTTAATAAGTGGATTTTGTGAGTTTTGATACTGTGGTATGGCTCATCATCAGAGATTAAGACTATCTATTCTATAGGAGATTAAGACAGAAGCAAGGTTACCTCACCCTACTTCGGTAACTGAAAAATGTTGAAATAAGTTTTAAGCTGTAAAAGGTAATAAAACAGTCAACGCAAATAAATGGCTTTATTTTGAATTAATTGTTTACAAACAATTGTTTGTCAAACTGATTAAAGTTAAATTTTCAAATCTATATCTTCTTCTGTGGGTTCACATACCATTTCATTTGCTGTTTGCCTTGAAATAGAACGTCGTGATTGGTTGTTTCAAAACTAACATTCAAAACTAACATTATCCAACGGATAATGTGAGTTTTGACTCCAACATCAATCTTTGTAAATTTTTTACGCAGGGATAATGGCAGTTTTGACCTTAATGAATATATGGCGTTATAAAGTTCAGGCAACGTTAATAGATGGCACTTTTACGTAAAAATTCGCGATTTTGGAGAATGTGAGTTTTGATTCTAGACGACTCACTTGATAAATACACGTACAATTAATATATATTAAAATAATACACAGGTACAGTTTGACTAGGTGGTAAAATTAATGTATTCATGGACATTGTAAAAGCAATTCTGTTGCAGGAAGCCTTTTAAATTAAATTTAAAGCTATTAAAGTTGGTAGTATCGGTTATTTGCTTTGGCAACTTATTGTACAGAGAGATGCCAGAATAAGTAGGCGATCTTTCGTAGAGAGTCGTACTATGGGGACAGTTTTTAAGCAGATGCCCGTATCTAGTGGGATAACGATGTTGTTCAGAAGTACTTGTAAGAGTAGCTAAATTTTTCTTTATGTGTAGGATTGTTTTATAGATGTATATGCGGGGTACAGTCATTATTTTATATTTGACAAAAAATTGACGACATGATTCCCTGCCGGGAATATTGAACATTAGTCTGATTATTCTTTTTTGCAAGATAAGGACTCGATTTGCACCATGTGTTTTCCCCCATAGTACGATATTATATGAGATATGTGAATAACAGAGGCTAAAATAGGTGCTGATTAAGGTTTGTTCGTCAAAACTGTCTTTTAAATTTAAAATGGCAAAGTAAGAAGACCTAAGCTTGTTACACAAGTTGTCAATACATGTGTTCCAGGAGAGGTCTGAGTCAATTACTGTGCCTAAATATTTGACGCTGTCAGAAAGAGGGATGTTAGAATTATTGATTACGATATTTATATTTGCTATAGGACGTCTGTTATAGAAATTTACACATACAGTTTTTTCAGAATTTATCAAGAGCCTTTTTGAGTGGCACCACGTTATGAAATCTCTCATAATCATATTAATTTGTTGCTGTGCTTCTGTAGGGTTAGGTGCAGTCACCAATATAGCCGTATCATCGGCAAACATTATAATTTCGCCCCAAGTGATATTATTTGGAAGATTATTAACAAAAAGTAAGAATAGGAGCGGTCCAATAATGGAACCCTGTACAACTCCAAGATCAATGTTGTAAGGATCAGAATTTACGCCATTAGCAGTAACTATTATTTTTCTATTGGTAACATATGATAATATGAGGCGCGATATGTTGCCCCTGATACCAGCTTCCTCTATAGCTTGGCAGAGTAGATTAGGGTCTACGCTATCAAATGCAATGCTTAGATCGAAAAAAAGTCCTACAACAAAATTGCCTCTATCAATTTCACCGTGAATAAAGTCTAGGCATTGGATACAAGCAGAATCGGTTGATTTTTCCGACATAAAACCATGCTGAGCACAAGTTATAACCTTATATTTTTTTGTGAATTTTAAGATTCGTTTACAAATAATTTTTTCAAATATTTTGGAAATTACACTCAGTATGGCTATAGGTCGGTAATTTTCTATGTTACCTGAATCGTTACGTTTATACACTGGGATAACATTTGCAACTTTTAGTGAATCAGGAAATGTGCCTTGATCTATGAATAAATTAAATAAGTGCAACAGTGGTACCAAGATAGCATCAGATATATACTTTATAATTTGCACCGAAACTTCATCACAGCTGGTCGAATTTGTGTTTTTGAGTTCTGTAATGGCACTTTTAATTTCATCCTCGTCAATGGGAGCAATTAGCATGGAGTTCGGTAGTGAATTGCTTGACTTATTTCCTGCGCGGCTAGTTGTTGTGTTGCCATAGATTGAATTTGAACGTGTGGTAGCGTTTGTGGAAAAATACTCTCCGAAAGCATTAGCAACAGTTTTGGGGTCACTGGTATGTAGTCCTTCGTCTGTTTTTATACTTATTTTAACATCTTTGTTTTTGTTACGTCCAAGTTTGTCATTTACTAATTGCCATATCTTTTTTTGCTTGTTTGTAGAATTTTGAATTTCAGTTCTTACGTGTTCTTTTTTGGTAGTCGTAAGTAATTTATTGTATTCGGCTTTTTTAACTTTGTACTGTTTTTTTAGTTCGGTGCTGGATGAATTTTTTAGAAGCCAGTTCATGTTTTTTAATTCCTTGCCTTTATCTTTAATACTTTGGTTAATCCATTTTTTGAAACTGTTTGGTTTTTTTCTGGTAGTTGTAATAGTTGGACAAGTGTTTTCTATACATGTTTTAATTATGTCAAGGAAATATGTGTAGGCGTTGTGTACATCTGTGATGTTTTTTATATAGTTCCAGTCGATGTGGTATAAATTCTGTAATAGTTGTTCTAAGTTTTGTTCATTAATAATTTTTATTTCTCTTTTTGGCGGTGGTGGATTATTTTGTAGCAGGGGTTCTTTGATATTTAAGAACATTGCAGCGTGGTCGGAGATACCTGGGTCCACGACCTCGCATTCAGTAAGATTGGCTGAAATATTGGTTGCTATATAGTCGATGGCTGTCGCAGATGTTTTACCATGAGTATTTGTGAAGACTCTTGTTGCAGTACTGCTCTGGTATGTAATTTCATAGGACTTGAACACATCTTCTAAAATTTTTTGCCTGGAGCCATTTTGCAGGCTATCGATGTTAAGATCACCACAGACTATTAAGTAATGGTGGGATTTATATAATTTATTGAGCACTGATGTTAGTGCAGATATAAATAAATCAAAATTACCATCTGGGGATCGATAAATATTCAGTAGCGCAGCTTTATGATTATTATAGTAGAATTGTACTGCACAAGATTCAAAATGTTTCTCTTGATTATAGTTATTTAGGAATTTGATTTCTTCGACTCGAACATTTTCATTGCAGTATATGACTGTCCCTCCGTGTTGATAATTTTTTCTTGAGTATGAGGACGCAATTTTGTATCCAGGTAAGTTGAAGTATTTTATTGCTGTTTCTTGTAGCCAATGTTCGCTCAGGCATAACATAGTGGGATTATGTAAGCATGAAAAAACTTCAAGGTTACACATCTTGCTTTTGAGGCTTTGTATGTTTAAACTAACTATTTTAGTTTGACCTGCGGCTGGGGTCACGGCTATTTCTTTTGTAACGAAAAAAATCAAAACGTTTTACGAGTATATTTTTTGGCCAGAACTCTTCTGAGTAAAGGGTTGTCATTAGATCGAAGTCAGCACTGATTTTAAATCCAGCACTTGTGTCGCATTTCACTAAGTCAACTGTAAACTCTCGCTTCGGAATTTTTTTGTTTAGGTATTTTTTTACTTGTTCAGGTGTGATAGATGATATTATACGGCGTGCATATAGCCATAGTTTTTTCGAGGCAGCTGTGAGCTCCTCTTCGTCATTTGGATTAGCGGTTCCTTTTCCAACGATGATCTTGCTTTTGGGGTTTGGTTTTGTTTTTGCAGGTCTTTTGTTTTTCGGTTTGACGACTGTCCAGTCGACAACGGTATCGCCTGAGCAATCTGAGCTAAATGAAGACTCTAGTTCATCTTTACTTGAAGATGTGCCTGCAGCTACGCCACTGTAACTGGGCTTAGGAAGGTCGCGGACAGAATTGTTTTTTGTCAGTAATTTTATCATATCAATGTTACTTTTTGTAAGATTATTTATTTCTCTCTGCAACTCTTCGATTTTATCGAATAGAGGTTTGGTGTGACTTATAATAGCATTATTTAAAACTTCGTTTATGGGAATAAGAGGGTTTTCTAAAATAAAATGTGTATACTTACAATGGATTTTAATGTAAATTATTATATGAAATCTATTGTATTAGTAAGTTTAGAGGTATTGTAACTTTTTTAGGTTGACTACTATTGAAATCCCATGAAAAATTTTCAAATTAATAGTTGTAAATAATACTTTTCAATGGGTGCACTGAGAAATCCTTATTAAATTCTTATATAAAACTAAACTAATAATAACCCTTCAAATCTTATATATACTAATTATTTCTTATTAAATGTTATAAAATTCATCCCTGGTTTCCTGATGAAACATTATTAATTTTACTACTATTGAAACCCCATGAAAACACTTATGAAATTAATGGTTGTAAATCATTATTAATACTTTTTAATAGATGTCCCTATAAATCCTTATTAAATTTTTATATAAACTAAACTGATATGGACCCACGAAGTCTTATAAAAATAAGTACAAATATATCCTTATAAAAATGTATAAAATGCCTACCATAGGAACTCCTTGGTATATCTTTTCAATTTCATTACTCTTCAGATTCCAAAAAACTCACAAAAGTATTCGATAATATCTTATTCATAATTTTTAACATGCATCCTTACACGTTTCCATTAAATTATTATATAAACTAAACTGATATATACCCATGAAGTCTTATAAAAATAAGTGCAAATATATCCTTATAAAAATGTATAAAATGTCTGCTAGGAACTCAGTATATCTTTTCAATTTCATTACTCTTCAGATCCCATAAAAAGCCACAAAAATATTCGATGTAATACCTTATTAACACTTTTTAATACGTATCCTTATAAATCCTCATTAAATTATTATATAAACTAAACTGATAACAACCTCTTAGATCTTACAAAAACCATATACTAATTGTTTCTTATATAAGATTACAGAACTCGTATTTGATTTTACTGATGAAACCTTTTCAGTTTCAACACTATTCAGATCCCATGAGAACTTATCAAATTAAAAGTTGTAATGCCATATAAAAACTGTTTTTAATATAAACACTTATGGAAACATACCAATAACAACATGGGTATTCCAACTCAATTAAGACTCCTTTAGATACTTATTCATCCCAATATAATTTCTATATGGCAAAATTAATATACTGTATAAAACCTGATAAATCAGATAGGCTCTTATGATTACCCATAAAAAATTTATAATTATCTATAAGTTTGAAATAGGATTTTTTGACAGGGAGTATATAATGCTAAAAGTTCTTTGTCGAAAACCGAATAATTGGTTTGTGCTGTGGTTAATTTACGAGAAAAGAATGCTAACGGAGCAAGAAATCCCTCATTATCTTTTTGCTCTAAAGCTGCACCCATGGCAAGGTTAGAACAATCGACTGAGAGAGATAAGATAGTATCGTCATTATTGCAAGGATGAGCTGAAACTACTGCATTACTTATAGCGTCTTTGGCTTTCGAAAATCCATCTAAACATTCATTAGGCCAACTATTTATCTTTGCAATTTTGTCATGAGATAAACTGTTACAAAGAGAATATAGGGGACGTAAAATTTCAGCAAAATGAGGTATGAAACGATGATAAAAATTTACCATACCTATGAAACGTTGTAGTTGTTTGAGAGTTGTCGGTAAAAGGAAGTTATTAATCACTTCGACTCTCTCAGTTGATGGTAAAATACCTGATGAAGAGATTTGATGACCTAAAAAGGTTAAATTGTCAACTCCTAAGATACATTTAGATGGTTTAATGTTAATTCCGTATGTGTCTAATCTTTTGAAAACTATTTCCAAATGTTCCAAATGTTGTACATCTGATTGACTTGCGATTAATATATCATCCAAATGGACGAAAACGAAAGGTAAGTTGACAAGTACTTCATTCATAAAACGTTGGAAAGTTTGACCGGCATTGCATAGGCCAAAAGGCATGCGGGAAAATTCAAACAGTCCGAAAGGAGTTGTTATGGCTGTCTTATAAACGTCATTTTCAGGTATCTGATGGTACGCTCGCACTAAATCAATCTTGGAGAAAATAGTGCAGCCGTGCAACTGAGAGATAAAGTCGTGAATATGAGGTAATGGATATCTGTCTGGAATAGTAATTGTATTTAGTTGTCGATAATCTCCACAAGGTCTCCAGTCATTTTTCTCTTTTTTTGCTACTAAATGAAGTGGTGAAGAAACTTGAGAAGATGATGGTTTACAGATACCCAATTCCACCATGTTGCTAAATTCTGTTTGAGCTATTTTAAATTTAAGATTGTCTAATCTACGAGGTCGTGAAAAATGTAAATTACCTTCAGTAACTATATGATGTACAACAGAATGTTTAATAGGTAAATTGTAATCTGTTGAATTAATTAAATTAGGAAATTGTAAAAGTAATTTGTTATCTTTATCTGTTAAAGGAAATAATTTAAGTGTGTCTAATCTATAATTGTCTAAAGGACTATATTTAATAAAACAATTAATTGACAAATTAGTCTTGTTATCAATTATTCGAGCTCCTTTAAGATCGACAACTAAACCGAAATGAGACAAAAAATCTGCTCCGACTATTGGAATGTCAATGTCTGCAATATTGAAAACGAAAGGAAACAATCTGCGTAAGTTTAGATTGACTTTTAACAATTTCTTACCGTATGTAAAAATGGTTGAACCGTTAGCCGCGGTTAATATCGTATCAAAATTCTTTTTAAAATCTGTGAAAACATTACGTGGCACCACAGATAAATCGGCGCCAGTGTCGATTAGGAAGTTCAGGTTGTTAGATCTATCATAAATAAAAAGTCGACGTTTGCTGCCAGAAAAGTCAAAGTCAGACGTCATAAAATTATCAAACTTCAGTAATCTTTGAGGATTATCAGATTTTTTACAACTCTTACTGAATTTGCACCATTCACCTCCACAACGATAGGCATTGGCACCATAAAGTTGATGGTAGTAACAAATAGTATTGTCTGTACGATCAAACTCCTTAGGAAAATTATTACGACTGGGTGAACGATGGCGATTAGAAATACGAGTTTGTGAAATGTTTCTACTCCTACAATTACTACAGAAAGAAGTAGAAGGTTGAGGCTCGAAAGATTGATCAGGTAATTTAGATTCTAAGGAGTTTAATCGAGAATTAAAAATGTCTTATCTTTGTAAGACTTGATTAATTGAATCATGGAAAGTGATTGAAAAATTTTTGATAGTGGTAGTTAAATCTGATAACGGGGTTGATTCAGAGTCAAGAGGATTTTTGGAGTACGGTGCAAGCATCGAATTTTGACAAGACTCCCATATCCGATCTGCAATATCGAAAATCTCTTTTATGTCTGTTTTCCCGGAAGCTGTAATAGCGATATATACAGTTTGAGGCAAACGTCTTTTCCATAACTTTATCAATAAATCTTGACTAACCATGCTGAAACCTCCAACCATATTCAGCATGGATCTATAGAAATCTGACGGCATCAGATCACCCATTTAGGAACCTGATAACAAATCATTGAGGCGTTTTTCCTCACTCGATGATAAACGTGAAATTAAAATTTTCTTTAAATTTAGATATTATACCGTATATATTATCTATCACATCTAATGGCAAATTAGCTAAAACCTGATCATACTTTTTCTTGTCATTGACAATTTTTGCAACAGAAAACTTGGATTCGATTTGGGTAAACCAAATTTCAGGTTTTGATTTCCAAAAAGGTGGTAGCTTGACAGATGTGACATAGTGGGTTTGAGGAAAATCCTCGTCTGAAGGTTGTGTTGGCATAATTAATTGATTGTGATTGGATGATTGACTATTTCTCAGATAAAAAGGGAAATGTACTTTAACTCACTCACCAGCGGATGACAGTACTTTTAATGTTCAACTTCAATTGGAGAAATAGGAGATTACCATAAATTAGAGGAATATCTATTCAAAATTGGAACATCTATTCAAAATTTATCAGGAAAATTCTTCTCTTCATTAAACGATTAGCATCATCTGGATCAATTTATAGTGGTAGTTAGTATATTGAATCTCTTCTTGAAATTATTGATAAAAGTGGTTCTAAATCAAGAATGTGTTGATCTTCGGGTAATTATATCTGAATATTCTTCTATCTTCGGGAGTAGAAATAATTTTGTCTCTTCTTCAATTAATCAGATAACTTAGATCTCATCATGAAGGTCATACGATCACGTCGGACATATATTGATCACGTCGGGCATATATAGATCACGTCGGGGTCACCAAATTTATAGCGTTAATGCTATAAATAAAATTAAAATTTATGTCAATATACGTATATTTGTTTTCTTTAATACATCTTTTATTTTATATAATTTTTGTGTATTTCAAAGTATATTGTTATTATTTTTGTTATCGAATGTTTTTTCTTTTGTTTCTTCTCGACGCCATAGGAACTACTCGATTTCCAGTGAGTGATTCGCTATAGTCGCTATACCCCTCCTGCTTATTTTATTATTATTATTATTATTATTCTTTTTCTTTTCTCTCAGTATTTTAGACTGGTGTTAGGCGGAAGTGCGGGCTAGAGCCAAAACATATTCACACCTCTAAAAATTTGCGGGTGATACGTGTAGTGTTAAGAATGACGGCTTTTTGCATTATTTTGAATAGATTTGGATCCAATCCTAATGTTTTAATATTGTTTTGCAGGCCTAAAGGTACAAGCCCTGTGGTCGAAAGTATCATTGGCAGAATGTGGACTTCGTCTAACTTCCAGATCCGCTTAATTTCAAATTTGAGCTCCGTGTATTTCTGTATCTTCTCGTCGATTGTGTTTTGCAGGTTGTGGTTATTAGGAACAGCAATGTCGATTAGGAATGCTGTTTTCTTCTTCTTATCCAAAAATGTGATATCCGGTCTGTTACAATGTACGGTCTTGTCTGTTGCTATTGTGCGGTCGTAGTATATTTTGAAATTTTTCGATTCCAATACTGCTTCCGGAGAATATTTGTAGCAGGGTGTTTGTTCTACTAGGAGATTGCTGCGGATGGCCAATTCTTGATGTTTTATGTTGGCCACTTGGTTGTGACGGTGAAGATAATCAGTCTGTGAGAGTTTACTGCATGCTCCTACTATATGCTGAATGGTCTCAGGCTTCTCATGGCATTTCCTACATCTATCATATGTTACTTGCGCATTTTTAATTATGTGTCTCTGGTAGTTTTTAGTATCGATTGCTTGATCCTGGATCGCAAGAGGGAATGCCTCGGTCTCTGGAAATAGATTGCCGCATTTCAACCACGCGTTCGACGCACTTTTGTCGATCTCATTGCGGTCAAGATCATGCGGATATCTACCATGCAGAGCCATACTTTTCCATTGTTGGATTTTTTCTGCGTTTGTTTGGACCATTTCGTTCCCCTGCTGTTCGATACTGTTGAGATTGAGAGGTATGTATGACTTATCGGCGAGACAAATGCAAGATGGAGTCTAGCTTTCTTTGATGGAAATAAGTTCTTAGGGCTTTAATCTGGTTGTTGTGTAGGTTACGAATGTCGGTGATTCCCCTTCCCCCCTGTGCGCGAGGTAACGTCAGGCGCACCATATTGCGCGCGGGTGGTGCTTTCTGTATTTTGTGAGCGTCTTTCGAATCTTTCGCTGCATGTTTTCGATATCCGTATCACACCATGAGATAATTCCAAATGAGTAACTCAAGACGGGTATTGCAAATGTGTTAATTGCCTTTATCATGTTCTTGCTGCTGAGATCAGTTTTACAGATTTTTTCAAGCCTGGAGTCTTTAATCAGTGTTTTCTTTATTATTATTATTATTTTTTTTTTCGGTTTCCCGCTGCCGGACAGGGCTTCCGTGGCCTCCGACACCACACGGTTGCCGCGCCGGCTAATTCATTACAGCCACTCTCCACGACCTGTGGAGTTAGTGACTGTAAACACCTGAATCATGTGCCCTAAGCAGACGAAGGGACCCCAAGATAACCGCCTTCTGCATCTGACCTGCCAACCATTCTGCCGAATTCTGACAGGCCGGTATGATCTTTAATTCTGAGAGCAGCGAAGGCTTCATCCCTGCGAGTACGCCGATTATTAGGACGACCATCTTGACCGAGTAGTCTGGGTACAGCACTTGGAGCTCATACCGGAGATCACGATATTTGGTCCGTTTTTCCCCCTCCTTCAAAGCGATGTTTGTCTCAGCAGGTGCTGAGAATTCGATGACAAACATCACTTTGTTCTGATGGTCGAGGAGTACTATGTCAGGCTTGTTGGCTTGAATTAGCCTGACGGTCGGGAACGAGTAGTTCCAATAAATTCGGCACCTCTCGTTCTCGACAACGGACTCAATATCTCCGGGGATGTAAGGCAGCACTGGTGTTTGATCTACCCCGTACGAGTGCCGTAGATGGTAGTATAGCACTCGTAAAGCCGCGTTATGGCGGTGGATGTAGGCCGAAATCGCGTATATCGGGCATGCTGAAAGCAAATGCATCAGCGACTCCGGCGCCTGACGGCAGGTCCTGCAGTTGATATCAGGGACCTCTACACCCATTACGCGGCGTCGGTAGACCAAGGTGTTTATTACACCATCCTGACAGACCACAATGAATCCCTCGGACTCCGACTTAAGCCCAGCTGACCTTAAAAAGGCGAATGTCAGCCTAGTCGATAAACCCAGTGTTTCTATGTTCTTATAGTACACACCGTGCATGGGTTTATCGACATGCTGCCTGAACAGATTCTCCTGTTCGGCAGCTTTTATTTGGGCTTTCAGACGATTTGGCTGAAGCTCGGTGACTGACTCTGGATCAGCACCGCGCCGGCCACCTCGTCTGACGTCGAATACGAGACCAAGTTCATCTGCGGCTCTTTTTGCTGCCTTGAACAATCCTGCGCCCACCCCTGCGATTTCGTGATCTCTCACTAATAGCAGGAGTGGATCCGAGCTCCTGAGGATGTTACATGCCATACTCAGTGCTACTCTGCCATGCATACACTCCAGACTCAAGAGTCCTCGGCCCCCCCGATGACGTGGGAGATAAACACGAGGAACGGACGATCTAGGATGAATACTCCTATGGATGTTCATCATCTTGCGGGTATCTCTGTCTAGTTGGCGCAGCTCATCTACCGTCCATTTTACTACCCCAAAGGAGTAGAGCAAAACAGGAACGGCAAGCATGTTAGTGGCAGACGCCTTATTCTTCCCCGAAAGTTCGGACGACCAAATCTTTCGGAGTAGGCGTCTGTACTTGCCGCGGAGAGACTTGATTTGTTGCACATCCTGAATGTGGTGTTGTTGCACACCCAGGTATGTGTAGGTCTCTCCGGCATCCAGATGTCTTAGGATGATTCCGTCTGCGAGCTGCGCGTCCTCAGAAAATTCCCCGCATCGCCCTCTCTTGAGGTGGACGACCGCGCACTTGTCCAACCCGAACTCCATACCAATGTCCCGCGTGTACTCCTCGACCACCCTCAGAGCGTTTTGAAGTTCTCGCTCTCCGGAGGCATACAGTTTTAGGTCATCCCTGTAGAATAGATGAGTGACCTTATGCCTCCGGTTGCTGGGTGGGCCACAGAGGTACCCGCGGGTTTGGCGGAGCTCAACAGACAACGGCAGCAGTGAGATGCAGAAGAGGAGGGGACTTATTATTATTATTATTATTTATTTTTTTTTTTTTTCGGTTTCCCGCTGCCGGACAGGGCTTCCGTGGACTCCGACACCACACGGTAGCCGCGTCGGCTAATTCATTACAGCCACTCTCTATTATTATTATTATTATTATTATTATTATTATTATTTTTTTTTTTTTTTTTTAACGAGCTAAAAACCAGTCACCCTTCTCTGTGGCTCCGACCCTCACAGAGGGGAGCTGGTAGTACCGGTAGCCACTCCCCACGCCCGTGGGGTAAGTGACTACTGGGTCCGGGAATCGTGTGCCCTGAGCAGACGTAATGAACCAAGAATGACGGCCTTCTGCATTCTGCCGGCTAAGATCTCTGCCGAGTTTCGGCATGCCGGTATGATCTTGAGTTCCGAAAGCAGTGTGTGTCTCGTTCCACCGAGGGCTCCTATAATCAGTACCACTATCTTAACAGTATGGTCTGGATACAGTCTGCGGAGTTCGAAGAGCAGATCTCGATATTTTGTCCGTTTTTCCTCCTCCTTCAAGACAATGTTGTTCTCCGCGGGAGCCGAGAACTCCACGACGAACATTGTCTTGAGTTGATGGTCGAGGAGTACTACGTCAGGCTTGTTGGCTTGTATTTGCCTGACGGTGGGAAAAGAGTAGTTCCAATAAATTAGACACTTCTCGTTTCCCACAACGGACTCAATATCCCCCGGAGCGTAAGGCAGCACTGGTGTCTCGTCTATCCCATACGAGTGCCTTAGGTGATAATAAAGCACTCGTAATGCTCCGTCGTGCCTCTGGATATAGGCCGAGACTGCATATGTCGGACAAGCCGACAACAGGTGCATTAAAGTCTCTGGCGCCCTGCGGCAGGCCCTGCAGCTGACATCAGGGACCTCTATACCCATGACACGACTACGATAGACGAGGGTATTAAATACACCATCCTGGCAAGCCATTATGAATCCCTCGGTCTCAGACTTCAGCCCGGCTGACCTTAAGAAGGCAAAGGTCAGCCTTTCGGATAAGCCAAGGTTCTCTATATTTTTATAGAAAACTCCATGCATTGGCTTATCCGTGTGAAGCTGCAGAAAGATGTTGTGTTCTGCAGCTTTAATTTGGGCTTTTCGTCGAGCAGGTTCCAACTCGGTGACAGAGTCGGGATTTACCCGCTCGACGTCGAAGGAGAGACCAAGTTCATCGGCTGCTCTTTGTGCTGCCTTAAACAAAAAGGCTCCTATTCCTGCACTTTCATGGTCTCGGATCATGCAGAGGAGGGGATCCGAACTCCTGATGACCTTACAGGCTCCATCCAGAACCATCCTATTATGGAGACTCTCCAAACTCAAGAGTCCACGGCCTCCCCGATGTCGTGGGAGGTATAGCCGTGGAACGGACGATTTAGGATGCAAACTTCTATTGAGATGCATCTTCTTGCGGGTTCCTACGTCGAGTTGACGCAACTCCTCTCGAGTCCATTTCACTACTCCAAAGGAGTAGAGTAGGATCGGAACGGCAAGTATGTTAGTAGCAGACACCTTGTTCTTCCCCGACAGTTCTGAGGACCAGATCTGTCGGAGTCGGTGCTGATACTTGCCGCGGAGAGCGTTTTTCACTACACTCACTTCTTGGGTGGAGCGTTGCTCGACACCCAAGTAAGTGTACGACTCTCCGGCATCTAGATGATGTAAGATGCTTCCGTCAACGAGTTGCGCGTCCTCTCCGTAGTTCCCGCATCGTCCTCTCTTGAGATGGACCAGTGCACATTTGTCCAACCCGAACTCCATACCGACAGCCTGCGTGTACTCCTGTACCACCCTGAGGGACTGGTGTAGGTCCCTCTCTCCGGAGGCATAAAGTTTAAGGTCATCCATGTAAAACAGATGGGTGACCTTATGCCTCCTATCGCCGGGGGTACCGCAGTTGTATCCACGGGTTTTCCGGAGCGAAACGGATAATGGCAGTAGTGAGATGCAAAACAGAAGGGGGCTGAGGGAGTCTCCCTGAAATACTCCCCTTCTGAATGTTACCGACTCCGTCTGGACTCTATCGTTACCCGATGTAATGGTAAAGCGAGTCCTCCAGAGCGGCATCAGTTCTTCGATGCATCTCACTACGGGACCGGGTACCGCAAGACATCGGAGCAAGTGAACAATAAGCTCATGTGATGTCATATCAAATGCCTTGCGGTAGTCGATCCAGGCCATGGAGAGGTTCCGCTTATACTGCACGGAGTCCTGCGTGACACATCTGTCAATCAACAGGTTCTCCTTGCAGCCAGCGACACCTTTCTTCGACCCTCGTTGCTCATATATCCGTTCGTAAACCGGTTCAACTGCGTGGAGCACTCGCATGTACAAGATGCGCGTAAACACCTTGTAACATGCGTTTAAACAGGTTATCGGTCGGTAGTTCCTTGGGTTGGACAAATCTCCGTTCTTAGGGATCAGCACTGTCCGCCCTTCAACCACCCAAGAAGGAATTTGCTGCTCCCCATTTAGCCAGGCATTAAAAATTCTGGCCAAATGGTGGTGGGTGCTCGGTAACTTTTTCCACCAAAAGTTATTTATCCCATCGGGACCTGGAGCAGCAAAGTTCTTAGAGCCCTCGAGAGCTCTTCGAACCTCTTCTGGGGTTATTGGTTGGCACACTTCCTGTGGTTGTTGAAACCTTTGACAAAAGGTTTCAAAGTGTGCAAGGGCCGGAGAGTCTCGGTTGAGTGGAAGCTTCTCCTCGTAAAGCGTTTTCCAGAAATTTTCCACCTGATCTACAGTCGGCGGATTCTCTGCAACACGCGGAGGCGGTTCGAATAGGCGCGAGGGCTTTTGGCGGAAGAGTTTATTTTCCGCCAGCCCCCTCGCCCGCCTCACTAGTGATTTTTTACAAACCACTAGCATCCGTATCCTGTCGAGACAGTGCTGTTTGGTGGTTCGCAGCACTGCCTCATTGAGTGTGTGATGGACGCGTCTTAAGTTGGCGGCTATTCGACGCACTTTAGGCGTGAACGGTCTATTGGCCGCCATATAGTCCATCACACATTGGATACGGGATGCGTGTTGCCTCGCCGACCGAATCTTGGCTTCCATCTTTTGTATGCGCCGCCTCGCTCTCTCCTGTGGGGAGGCAGTATTACGCCTCTCCACCTGAGAAAAGCGTTGAGCAGCAGCATACACGGCACAGTTTATGTGCCAGATGTCAGCCCGTTCTGGAAGCGCTTCACGAAGTTCTTCATCCACTCTGGCCAGGTCTTGTGGCCCGGGGGCTTTTATGTAGTGTAACCCCCGTCTGGTACTGAGGCCCTCTGGTATTGGTGGAACGTCAGGGACTACATCCTCAACCGGTTCATTCGGTGGACCTTCGGCCACCTCATTCACCGGCTGAGGAGCAGCTCTCACGTAGCCCCTGCGACGAAGGTGGGATACATAATCACGCAGGTTTTGTGGCGTGAAGGCGTTGTGCTCTGGGTGCCTTGCACACCACAGAACATGCATTCGTCCCATGTATCCCCTTCGTGCGGGCTCACTGCTTTCGTAGCAATGCAGAAGGTCGTCCCTTAGCTCATCTGTCCACTCAAAGCGTCCTAGTTCATGGCGTTCATCGTCAACGGGCGCCCGTTCCGGTTGGGCCCCACCACCTTGCCCTTGACCCCTATCCGGATGGGGTCGATTGTGGGGGCCCTGTCTTCTGCCTGCGGGAACCAGAAGTTAGGGCTTGTGGGTGGTTAGCCCAGCAAGCCCACGACCGACACCAGAGGGGAAGGAGCTTTCCCCTCCCGGGTGCACTAGGGCTGCCGGTTCGATTTTACACCCCCAGCTGGAGTAAGTGGTGGCGCTACTCACCAAAGGCTTGATTGATGAAAGTCAGCCCCTCCTGCTATATTATTATATATTATTATTATTATTATTATTATTATTATTATTATTATTATTATTATTATTATTATTATTATTATTATTATTATTATTATTATTATTATTATTATTATTATTATTATTATTATTATTATTATTATTATTATTATTATTATTATTATTATTATTATTATTATTATTATTATTATTATTATTATTATTATTATTATTATTATTATTATTATTATTATTATTATTATTATTATTATTATTATTATTATTTTCCGGTTTCCCGTTGCCGGACAGGGCTTCCGTGGCCTCCGACATCACATGGTAGCCGCGCCGGCTAATTCATTACAACCACTCTCCACGACCTGTGGAGTTAGTGACTGTAAACACCTGAATCGTGTGCCTTAGGCAGACGAAGAGACCCCAAGATAACCGCCTTCTGCATCTGACCTGCCAACCATTCTGCCGAATTCTGACAGGCCGGTATGATCTTTAATTCTGAGAGCAGCGAAGGCTTCATCCCTCCGAGTACGCCGATTATTAGGACGACCATCTTGACCGAGTAGTCTGGGTACAGCACTTGGAGCTCATACCGGAGATCAAGATATTTGGTCCGTTTTTCCTCCTCCTTCAAAGCGATGTTTGTCTCAGCAGGTGCTGAGAATTCGATGAGAAACATCACTTTGTTCTGATGGTCGAGGAGGACTATGTCAGGCTTGTTGGCTTGAATTAGCCTGACGGCCGGGAATGAGTAGTTCCAATAAATTCGGCACCTCTCGTCCTCGACAACGGACTCAATATCTCCGGGGATGTTGTAACATGAAAAGGGCCAAATCCTTAAAGTAAGCAATAAATCGTATTTGATTCTGCTAGAATAGTTTTCACGTCCACAGTGTCTGTCGAAGCATGAGGCTTACCCATAGGCAACCCAACATACGGCAATAAGTAGTGGCTTGCCCAACTACAATGTGCGGAGCAAGTAAATGTATTATCTTCTCATTCTCATTACATCAGTCCTAATTTAGAAATCATTAAAATTTTGTTTGTCACTAGCACAAAAGTTAATTAGAATACCACCGAACATTAATTAATTTTCATATTTATTTATGTGATAAAAATGTTAAGTTGGCACTTCCAAAATTCCCTAGGGTCTGTCGGATTCTTTGACAAATATGACGTTTCACAAATGACGAGTTTAAAGCGTTTATTTTCTGCGTCAATCTAAAGGAAGTAGTTTTTTTGATTAAACCGATAGGAAATAATCGGTGGGGAAGGGAACCATTTTGATCCCAGCTTCGGTTGGTGATATGCACGCTGGAGAAGAGTAAAATCTAACAACATCAGGTATTTAATATTATATTTTTCTTATTGTAATTTTCGCTTTTAACTTGCTCTCCACATCATATATATATTGAGTCGTATTTTGGTTTATCACAGGTTTTTTATGGGGGACGTTGAGATTATAGATTTGAGATATGAAATCTGAGGTCCAAATTAGAAATTTAATATATGTCCAAGATCTGAAAGTACTTCGACTTTGAGGCCTACCCCTTTTTATTGGTTGGAATTAAAAGCCGATGCAGCTAACCATTTTGGTCCTGTAAAACATTAATTTACCAAAGGGTGAAATCACCCGGACAGACACCTGTGGAGTGGAATGCAGCACACGTAAACTGCCCATGGTACACGATAGCTCCGGAGAGCACCACCTTTTCCTTTAGTAAGGTATTTATCAGTTAATATATTTTGGGGCCTTCAACATAAAATGGTTCACCACAGCTTTCTGTAAGCATTAGGATAAGGGTAACATCAACGTGACCCATTTTATAATACATTGTACAATTGTTCAACACTACGAAGCTTTGCAGATTAATTAGTTTGATATAAATTCATATGTGTTTTTTCTTTGTATATAAACATCTAACCCACACTAACCCACGTTTTAGAGTAATAAAATTTATGTATACTTTTGAGCTACTATTTTTCTTAGAATTCCCCTTTTCTCTCCCTGGGGATTTACCTGCGAATAAATAAGGGGGGGTGGCGCCTGGCAAAAACATCAAATCTTTTTAAACCTACACCCAGCTCTACGCAACAATTGACTAGTCGTTCGCACTATTGGTATGTGTGGCGGTAAGGGTAAGTGGCTACTTTATTGTTACAATGTAAGGCAGCACTGGTGTTTGATCTACCCCGTACGAGTGCCGTAGATGATAGTATAGCACTCGTAAAGCCGCGTTATGGTGGTGGATGTAGGCCGAAATCGCATATATAGGGAATGCTGAAAGCAAATGCATCAGCGATTCTGCGCCTGACGGCAGGTCCTGCAGTTGATATCAGGGACCTCTACACCCATTACGCGGCGTCGGTAGACCAAGGTGTTTATTACACCATCCTGACAGGCCACAATGAATCACTCGGTCTCCGACTTAAGCCCAGCTGACCTTAAAAAGGCGAATGTCAGCCTAGTCGAAAAACCCAGTGTTTCTATGTTCTTATAGTACACACCGTGCATGGGTTTATCGACATGCTGTCTGAACAGATTCTCCTGTTCGGCAGCTTTTATTTGGGCTTTCAGACGATTTGGCTGAAGCTCGGTGACTGACTCTGGATCAGCACCGCGCCGGCCACCTCGTCTGACGTCGAATACGAGACCAAGTTCATCTGCGGCTCTTTTTGCTGCCTTGAACAATCCTGCGCCCACCCCTGCCATTTCATGATCTCTCACCAATAGCAGGAGCGGATCCGAGCTCCTGAGAATGTTACATGCCATACTCAGTGCTACTCTGCCATGCATACACTCCAGACTCAAGACTCCTCGGCTCCCCCGATGACGTGGGAGATAAACACGAGGAACGGACGATCTAGGATGAATACTCCTATGGATGTTCATCATCTTGCGGGTATCTCTGTCTAGTTGGCGCAGCTCATCTACCGTCCATTTTACTACTCCAAAGGAGTAGAGCAGAACAGGAACGGCAAGCATGTTAGTGGCAGATGCCTTATTCTTCCCCGAAAGTTCGGACGACCTAATCTTTCGGAGTAGGCGTCTGTACTTGCCGCGGAGAGACTTCTTGATTTGTTGCACATCCTGGATGTGGTGTTGTTGCACACCCAGGTATGTGTAGGTCTCTCCGGCATCCAGATGTCTTAGAATGCTTCCGTCTGCGAGCTGCGCGTCCTCAAAAAATTCCCCGCATCGCCCTCTCTTGAGGTGGACGACCGCGCACTTTTCCAACCCGAACTCCGTATCAATGGCCCGCGTGTACTCCTCGACCACCCTCGGAGCGTTTTTGATTTTATTATTATTATTATTATTATTATTATTATTATTATTATTATTATTATTATTATTATTATTATTATTATTATTATTATTATTATTCAGGTTATTTTCTCGGTTTAGTTTTACCGGTGTGTGATGGTTCTTTTATGCAAGACAGAGAAGAAATTCATTTTGTTCTGTCATGCATTTAGGAACTTGCGCACAATATGGCAAGTTTGTAGAATAACTGCTTTCTGAATGATTTTGATGAGACCTTTCGGAATATCCAATTGGTCCAGATGTTTACTGAGTTGTTTCGTAACTACCCCAGTAACTGATATTATGATAGGTATTACCCGAACGTGGTTTAACTCCCAGATATGTTGGATCTCTATTGCCAAGTTCTGATATTTATCGATCTTTTCTCTTTCTGTCTTTTGAAGGTTGTTTGTCAATGGGCAACCAATATCAATTAGGGTAGCTCTTTTGTTTGATTTGTCGATGATTACTATATCTGGTCGGTTGTAGTCCACGGATCGGTCTGTAGTTATTGGTCTGTCCCAATATAATACGGTGTCTTCTGATTCCAGAACTGCAGATGGTAAGTATTTGTAGAAAGGGGGTGGGTTTTCTACTAGGTTGTATTTCAGAGCCAGCTGTCTATGGATAATCTTGGCGATCTGGTTATGCCTTCCTAAATATGCGGTGTTGGATAATGATGGGCATCCCGCTGTTATGTGTTCAATGGTTTCCCCAGGTAAATTACACTTTCTACACATATCTATACTATAGTTCCTGGCGTTTTCAAAATATACTTCTCGTAGTTTCTTGTGCGAATTGTGCAGTCCTGGATAGCCATAATAAATCCCCCTGTTTCGGGGTGGAGATAACCTTCTTTTAGCCATAGCATTGTAGTGTTGTTATCTATTATGGGGTTGTCAAGTGAGGTTGGGTACTTTCCATGTAAGACCTTGTTCTGCCAAGTGAGATGAGCTTCCTCGTTTGTCCTAATGATTGGAATGGCTGCTTGTCGGTCCCGGAGATTAAGGGGAGTATACTTCATATCTACTTCTGTTATTATACGTATAAGTGGATGTTCAGAGTTATGGAAATACTGGCGCATATTGGATTCTTGGGATCTGCATAGGTTAAATATATTAATTAGTCCTCTGCCACCTTCGTTTCTAGGAAGGTATAGTCTTTCGATGGCACTTTTTGGATGGTGGAATCTGAATTTTGTGAGAGTGGTTCTAGTTAATTTGTCCAGCCCGTTGAGATCGGTATCAGAGTATTTCAGAATTCTAAAAGAATACGTCAGGACAGGTACAGCATAGGTATTTATTGCACTGATTAAATTTTTAGAATTCAGTTTTGTGTTTAATAATTTATTAAGCCTACTTTTGTATTTCTGTTGAAATTCCTCTTTTAGCAGAGTGTGGTTTATACGTCTATTTTGTTGGATCCCTAAATATTTGTAGCTGTCCTGGGGCATCATCTGATCGAAGTTGCAGTTCTGATCAGGCAGCTGAGTGAGCTTTCCATTCTTAAGGTGGATTTCGGCACATTTATCTAGTCCAAATGTCATCTGAATATCTTCACTAAAAGTATTAACCGTTCTAGTAAGTATATTCAAATGAGTGTGGTTTTCTGAATACAGTTTTATTTCGTCCATGAATAGTAAGTGACTGATTCGGGTATTATTGTGTTTCAGATCAAGTATGTAGCCTTTATTGGTCAGTTTAAGTAGTTGGGAAAGCGGATTCAGTGCTAGGCAAAACCACAATGGACTTAGTGTGTCGCCTTGGTAAATTCCTTTTCGAATTTTTATCATCGACAAAGGGCTATTATTTATTTGTAGCTGTGTTTGCCAGTTATCCATGATACAGGTAAGTAGTTTGATAATATGTGGATTTACTTTGTATATTTCTAGAACTTTTACCAGCCAGTCATGAGGGACCGAATCAAAGGCTTTTCTGTAGTCGATATAGCTCATACTTATGTTCCTCTGTTTGGATTCGGCTTGCTTGATAATAGTGGCATCAATGGTGAGTTGTTCCTTGCACCCTAGGGTATTTTTAACACATTCTTTTTGTTCCATACTGATTATATTATTAAGGTGACAATGTTCATATATTTTCTGATGAAGTACAGATGTAAGCAGCTTATTATTATTATTATTATTATTATTATTATTATTATTATTATTTATTATTATTTTTTTTTTTCGGGTTGCCCGCTGCCGGACAGGACTTCCGTGGCCTCCGACACCTCACGGTAGCCGCGCCGGCGAATTCCTTGCAGCCACTCTCCACGACCTGTGGAGTTAGTGACTGCAAATACCTAAATCGTGTGCCCTAAGTAGACGAAGGGACCCCAAGATAACCGCCTTCTGCATCTGGCCTGCCCACCATTCTGCCGAATTCTGACAGGCCGGTATGATCTTCAATTCTGAGAGCAGCGAAGGCTTCATCCCTCCGAGTACGCCGATTATTAGGACGACCATCTTGACAGAGTAGTCTGGGTACAGCACTTGGAGCTCATACCGGAGATCACGATATTTGGTCCGTTTTTCCCCCTCCTTCAAAGCGATGTTTGTCTCAGCAGGTGCTGAGAATTCGATTACAAACATCACTTTGTTCTGATGGTCGAGGAGGACTATGTCAGGCTTGTTGGCTTGAATTAGCCTGACGGTCGGGAACGAGTAGTTCCAATAAATTCGGCACCTCTCGTTCTCGACAACGGACTCAATATCTCCGGGGATGTAAGGCAGCACTGGTGTTTGGTCTACCCCATACGAGTGCCGTAGATGGTAGTATAGCACCCGTAAAGCCGCGTTATGGCGGTGGATGTAGGCCGAAATCTCGTATACCGGGCATGCTGAAAGCAAATGCATAAGCGATTCCGGCGCCTGACGGCAGGTCCTGCAGTTGGTATCAGGGACCTCTACACCCACTACGCGGCTCCGGTAGACCAAGGTGTTTATTACACCATCCTGACTGGCCACAATGAATCCCTCGGTCTCCGACTTAAGCCCAGCTGACCTTAAAAAGGCGAATGTCAGCCTAGTCGATAAACCCAGTGTTTCCATGTTTTTGTAGAATACACCGTGCATGGGTTTATCGACATGCTGCCTAAACAGGCTCTCCTGTTCGGCAGCTTTTATTTGGGCTTTCAGACGAGTTGGCTGAAGCTCAGTGACTGACTCTGGGGCAGCACCGCGCCGGCCGCCTCGTCTGACGTCGAATACGAGACTGAGTTCATCTGCGGCTCTTTTTGCTGCCTTAAATAATCCTGCGCCCACCCCTGCGATTTCGTGATCTCTCACTAATAGCAGGAGCGGATCCGAGCTCCTGAGGATGTTACATGCCATACTCAATACTACTCTGCCGTGCATACACTCCAGACCCAAGAGTCCTCGGCCCCCCCGATGACGTGGGAGGTAAACACGAGGAACGGACGATCTAGGATGAATACTCCTATGGATGTTCATCATCTTGCGGGTGTCTCTGTCTAGTTGGCGCAGCTCATCTACTGTCCATTTTACTACCCCAAAGGAGTAGAGCAGAACAGGAACGGCAAGCATGTTAGTAGCAGACGCCTTATTCTTCCCCGAAAGTTCGGACGACCAAATCTTTCGGAGTAGGCGTCTGTACTTGCCGCGGAGAGATTCCTTTATTTGTTGCACATCCTGGATGTGATGTTGTTGCACACCCAGGTATGTGTAGGTCTCTCCGGCATCCAGATGTCTTAGGATGCTTCCGTCTGCGAGCTGCGCGTCCTCAGAAAATTCCCCGCATCGCCCTCTCTTGATGTGGACGACCGCGCACTTGTCCAACCCGAACTCCATACCAATGGCCCGCGTGTATTCCTCGACCACCCTTAGAGCATTTTGAAGTTCACGCTCTCCGGAGGCATACAGTTTCAGGTCATCCATATAGAATAAATGAGTGACCTTATGCCTCCGGTTGCTGGGTGGTCCACAGTGGTACCCGCGAGTTTGGCGGAGTTCAACAGATAACGGCAGCAGTGAGATGCAAAAGAGGAGGGGACTCAGAGAATCTCCCTGGAATACTCCTCTTCCGAATGCCACCTGCTCTGTCGTAACCCGCTGTGCACCTGATGTTATGGTGAAGCGGGTCCTCCAGAGTGGCAGCAGTTGTTCTATGCATCTCACTAGTGGCTCTGCTACCGCAAGACATTTGAGCAAATGTAACAGAAGTTCATGTGATGTGTCAAATGCCTTACGATAGTCAATCCAGGCCATCGATAGATTCCGCTTGTACTGCACAGAGTCCTGTGTAATACAGCGGTCTACCAGCAGGCTGTCCTTACAACCTGCCATGCCCTTCTTGGCGCCACGCTACTCGTATATCTGCTGGAAGACCGGATCAACCTGCCGAGCATACAAGATACGAGATACGAGTTATTTATTTATTTATTTTTTTTTTTTTTTAGCGAGCTAAAAACCAGTCACCCTTCTCTGTGGCTCCGACCCTCACAGAGGGGAGCTGGTAGTACCGGTAGCCACTCCCCACGTCCGTGGGGTAAGTGACTACTGGGTCCGGGAATCGTGTGCCCTGAGCAGACGTAATGAACCAAGAATGACGGCCTTCTGCATTCTGCCGGCTAAGATCTCTGCCGAATTTCGGCATGCCGGTATGATCTTGAGTTCCGAAAGCAGTGTGTGTCTCGTTCCACCGAGGGCTCCTATAATCAGTACCACTATCTTAACAGTATGGTCTGGATACAGTCTGCGGAGTTCGAAGAGCAGATCTCGATATTTTGTCCGTTTTTCCCCCTCCTTCAAGACAATGTTGTTCTCCGCGGGAGCCGAGAACTCCACGACGAACATTGTCTTGAGTTGATGGTCGAGGAGTACTACGTCAGGCTTGTTGGCTTGTATTTGCCTGACGGTGGGAAAAGAGTAGTTCCAATAAATTAGACACTTCTCATTTCCCACAACGGACTCAATATCCCCCGGAGCGTAAGGCAGCACTGGTGTTTCGTCTATCCCATACGAGTGCCTTAAATGGTAATAAAGCACTCGTAATGCTCCATCGTGCCTTTGGATATAGGCCGAGACTGCATATGTCGGGCAAGCCGACAGCAAGTGCATAAGAGTCTCTGGCGCCCTGCGGCAGGCCCTGCAGCTGACATCAGGGACCTCTATACCCATGACACGACTACGATAGACGAGGGTGTTAAATACACCATCCCGGCAAGCCATTATGAATCCCTCGGTCTCAGACTTCAGCCCGGCTGATCTTAAGAAGGCAAAGGTCAGCCTTTCGGATAAGCCAAGGTTCTCTAAATTTTTATAGAAAACTCCATGCATTGGCTTATTCGTGTGAAGCTGCAGAAAGATGTTGTGTTCTGCAGCTTTAATTTGGGCTTTTCGTCGAGCAGGTTCCAACTCGGTGACAGAGTCGGGATTTACCCGCTCGACGTCGAAGGAGAGACCAAGTTCATCGGCTGCTCTCTGTACTGCCTTAAACAAAAATGCTCCTATTCCTGCACTTTCATGGTCCCGGACCATGCAGAGGAGGGGATCCGAACTCCTGATAACCTTACAGGCTTCATCCAGAACCATCCTATTATGGAGACTCTCCAAACTCAAGAGTCCACGGCCTCCCCGATGTCGTGGGGGGTATAGCCGTGGAACGGACGATTTAGGATGCAAACTTCTATTGAGATGCATCTTCTTGTGGGTTCCTACGTCGAGTTGACGCAACTCCTCTCGAGTCCATTTCACTACTCCAAAGGAGTAGAGTAGGATCGGAACGGCAAGCATGTTGGTAGCAGACACCTTGTTCTTCCCCGACAGTTCTGAGGACCAGATCTGTCGGAGTCGGTGCTGATACTTGCCGCGGAGAGCGTTTTTCACTACACCCACTTCTTGGGTGGAGCGTTGCTCGACACCCAAGTAAGTGTACGACTCTCCGGCATCTAGATGATGTAAGATGCTTCCGTCCACGAGCTGCGCGTCCTCTCCGTAGTTCCCGCATCGTCCTCTCTTGAGATGGACCAGTGCACATTTGTCCAACCCGAACTCCATGCCGACAGCCTGCGTGTACTCCTGTACCACCCTGAGGGACTGGTGTAGGTCCCTCTCTCCGGAGGCATAAAGTTTAAGGTCATCCATGTAGAACAGATGGGTGACCTTATGCCTCCTATCGCCGGGGGTACCGCAGTTGTATCCACGGGTTTTCCGGAGCGAAACGGACAATGGCAGTAATGAGATGCAAAACAGAAGTGGGCTGAGGGAGTCTCCCTGAAATACTCCCCTTCTGAAAGTTACCGACTCCGTCTGGACTCTATCGTTACCCGATATAATGGTAAAGCGAGTCCTCCAGAGCGGCATCAGTTCTTCGATGCATCTCACTACGGGACCGGGTACCGCAAGACATCGGAGCAAGTGAACAATAAGCTCATGCGATGTCATATCAAATGCCTTGCGGTAGTCAATCCAGGCCATGGAGAGGTTCCGCTTATACTGCACGGAGTCCTGTGTGACACATCTGTCAATCAACAGGTTCTCCTTGCAGCCAGCAACACCTCTCTTGGACCCTCGTTGCTCATATATCCGTTCGTAAACTGGTTCAACTGCGTGGAGCACTCGCATGTACAAGATGCGCGTAAACACCTTGTAACATGCGTTTAAACAGGTTATCGGTCGGTAGTTCCTTGGGTTGGACAAATCTCCGTTCTTGGGGATTAGCACTGTCCGCCCTTTAACCACCCAAGAAGGAATTTGCTGCTCCCCATTTAGCCAGGCATTAAAAACTCTGGCCAAATGGTGGTGGGTGCTCGGTAACTTTTTCCACCAAAAGTTATTTATCCCATCGGGACCTGGAGCAGCAAAGTTCTTAGAGCCCTCGAGAGCTCTTCGAACCTCTTCTGGGGTTATTGGTTGGCACACTTCCTGTGGTTGTTGAAACCTTTGACAAAAGGTTTCAAAGTGTGCAAGGGCCGGAGAGTCTCGATTGAGTGGAAGCTTCTCCTCGTAAAGCGTTTTCCAGAAATTTTCCACCTGATCTACAGTCGGCGGATTCTCTGCAACACGCGGAGGCGGTTCGAAAAGGCGCGAGGGCTTTTGGCGGAAGAGTTTATTTTCCGCCAGCCCCCTCGCCCGCCTCACTAGTGATTTTTTACAAACCACTAGCATCCGTATCCTGTCGAGACAGTGCTGTTTGGTGGTTCGCAGCACTGCCTCATTAAGTGTGTGATGGACGCGTCTTAAGTTGGCGGCAATTCGACGCACTTTAGGCGTAAACTGCCTATTGGCCGCCATGTAGTCCATCACACATTGGATACGGGATGCGTGTTGCCTCGCCGACCGGATCTTGGCTTCCATCTTTTGTATGCGCCGCTCCGCCCTCTCCTGTGGGGAGGCAGTATTACGCCTCTCCGTCCGAGAAAAGCGTTGAACAGCGGCATACACGGCACAATTAATGTGCCAGATGTCAGCCCGTTCTGGTAGCGCATCACGAAGTTCTTCATCCACTCTGGCCAGGTCTTGTGGCCCGGGGGCTTTAATGTGGTGTAGCCCCCGTCTGGTACTGAGGCCCTCTGGTGCTGGTGGAACAAGGAGAACCACTTCCTCAACCGGTGAATGCGGCGGTCTTTCGGCCACCTCATTCACCGGTCCAGGAGCAGCCCTCACGTAGCCCCTTCTACGAAGATGGGATACATAGTCACGCAGATTTTGTGGCGTGAAGGCGCCATGCTCTGGATGCCTGTCACACCACAGAGCATGCATCCGCCCCATGTATCCCCTTCGTGCGGGCTCACTGCTTTCGTAGCATTGCAGAAGGTCGTCCCTTAGCTCATCCGTCCACTCAAAGCGTCCTTGTCCATAGCGTTCGTCGTCAACGGGCGCTCCATCCGGTTGGGCCCCACCACCTTGCCCTTGACCCCTATCCGGACGAGGTTGATTGTGGGGCCCTCTCTTCGGTTTACAGGAACCAGAAGTCAGGGCTTGTGGGTGGTTAGCCCAACAAGCCCACGACCGACACCAGAGGGGAATGAGCTTTCCCCTCCCGGGTGCACTAGGGCTGCCGGATTGGTTTTGCACCCCCAGCTGGAGTAAGTGGTGGCGCGACTCACCAAAGGCTTGATAGATGAAAGTCAGCCCCTCCTGCTTATTTATTATTATTATTATTATTATTATTATTATTATTATTATTATTATTATTATTATTATTATTACTATTATTTTACTACATACTCGACATTATTATTATTATCATTATTTTTTTTTTTCCGTAAAAGCCAGTCACCCTTTATACTCTGTGGCTCCGACACTCACAGAGGGGAGCTGGTAGTACCGGCAGCCACGTCCGTGGGATGAGTGACTACTGGGTCCGAGAATCGTGTGCCCCGAGTAGACGTAATGAGCCGAGGATAATGGCCTTCTGCATCCTGCCGGCTGAGATCTCTGCCGAATTTCGGCATGCCGGTATGATCTTTAGCTCTGAAAGCAGCGTGTGTCTCGTTCCACCGAGGGCTCCTATGATCAGGACCACTAGCTTAACAGTATGGCCAGGGTAAAGCCTGCGGAGCTCGAAGAGCAAATCTCGATATTTCGTCCGTTTTTCCTCCTCCTTCAAGACAATGTTATTCTCCGCGGGAGCCGAGAACTCCACGACAAACATTGTCTTGAGTTGGTGGTCGAGGAGGACCATGTCAGGCTTATTAGCTTGTATTTGCCTGACGGTGGGAAACGAGTACTTCCAATAAATTAGACACTTCTCATTCCCCACAACGGACTCAATATCCCCCGGAGCGTAAGGCAGCACTGGTGTCTCGTCTATCCCATACGAGTGCCTTAAGTGATAATAAAGCACTCGTAATGCTGCGTCGTGCCTCTGGATATAGGCCGAGACTGCATATACTGGACAAGCCGACAGCAAATGCATTAATGTCTCCGGCGCCCTGTGGCAGGTCCTGCAGCTGACATCAGGGACTTCTATACCCATGACACGACTTCGATAAACGAGTGTGTTGAATACACCATCCTGGCACGCCATTATGAATCCTTTGGTCTCAGAGTTCAGCCCGGCTGACCTTAAGGAAGCAAAGGTTAGCCTTTCGGATAAGTCACGGTCTTCTATATTTTTATAGAAAACTCCGTGCAATGGTTTATCCGAGTGTAGCTGCAGAAATAGATTAATTTCTGCATATTTGACTTGGGCTTTTTGCCGAGCAGGTTCTAACTCGGTGACAGAGTCGTGATTAACCCGCTTAGCGTCGTAGAGCAGACCGAGTTCATTGGCGGCTCTACGTGCTACCTTAAACAAAAAGGCTCCTATCCCTGCAGTTTCATGGTCTCGGACCATGCAGAGGAGGGGATCCGAACTCCTTATGACCTTATAGGCTTCATCCAGAACCTTCCTGTTATGGAGATTCTCCAAACTCAAGAGTTCACAGCCTCCCCGATGTCGTGGAAGATATAGCCGTGGAACGGACGATTTATGATGCATCTTTTTGCGAGTTCCTACATCGAGTTGTCCCAGATCCTCTTGACTCCATTTAATTACTCCAAAGGAGTAGAGGAGGATCGGAACGGCAAGCATATTGGTAGCATATTGAAGACCAGATGGAGTCGGTGCTGATACTTGCACTCACTCACTCACTCACTTAGAGAGTTGCTCGACACCCAAGTAAGTGTACGACTCTCCGGCCTCCAGATGGTGTGAGAGGCTTCCGTCCACAAGCTGTGCATCCTTTCCGTAGTCTCCACATCGTCCTCTCTTGAGGTGGACTAGTGCACACTTGTCCAACCCAAATTCCATGCCGACAGCCTGCGTGTACTCCTGTACCATCCTGAGGGACTAGCGTAAATTTCTCTCTCCGGAGGCATTAACATGTAAAACAGATGTGTGACCTTATGCCTCCTATCGTCGGGGGTACTGTAGTTGTAGCCACGGGTATTTCGAAGTGAAACGGATAATGGCAGTAGTGAGATGCAAAACAGAAGGGGGCTTAGGGAATCTCCCTGAAATACTCCCCTTCTGAACAATACCGGCTCTGTCTGGACTCTACCATTACCCGATGTTATGGTAAAGCAAGTCCTCCAGAGCGGCATCAGTTCTTCAATACATCTCACTACGGGACCGGGCACCGCAAGACATCGGAGCAAGTGAACAATAATCTCATGGGATGTCATCAAATGCCTTGCGGTAGTTGATCCAGGCCATAGAGAGGTTACGCTTATACTTACGGAGTCCTGCGTGATACATCTGTCTATCAGCAGGTTTTCCTCGCAGCCAGCGACACCTCTCTTTTACCCTCGTTGCTTATATATCCATTCGTAAACCCGTTCATCTGCTTGGAGCAGTCGTATGTACAAGATGCGTGTAAACACCTTGTAGCATATGTTTAAGCTGATTATCTGCCGGAAATTCTTTAGGTTAGACAAATTTCCGTTCTTCGGGATCAGCACTGTCCGCCCCTCGACAACCCAAGAAGGAATTTGCGGCTCCCCATTTAGCCATGAATTGAAAATTCTGGCCAAATGGTGGCGGGTACTGGATAACTTTTTCCACCAAAAGTTATTTATCCCATCGGGATATTATTGTTATTATTATCATTATTATTATGTGTGGTAACAAAAGTATCTCCCAAAGGGAGATTCTAATTACAAGTATGAGATTTTGAATATTTGTTTTATGTGTTTGGACGCAATCAGTTCGTAGGCTCATCGGGAAAATCTCAAAAGGCGCAATTCTAGAATATCGCCCATTCGGCAAAAATGCCTAGAACTGGCACTGATAAAAGATACGCTCGGTGCGAGTAGCAGCTTTTGACCTGCTGTGTGCATAGCGACTCGCTTTCAAATCGAGCCTGCTGCATCTGCGGGTACGATGTTTGCCTAAAAATACATTGAAAATCATAAGACCTAGAAAGCTGAAATTTGCAGGCAGATTTTTACTTTTTAATATCATTGAATTCAAGGACTGCATTTGTTAGGGTTTTTTCATTTTGTAATAAGGCCGCTGTGGGTTTAAATGTTGGTGAGACCTCTCCAAAATAATTGATGCACCGTTGATTTTTCAACGGATTATAAGCTATTAGTATATTAGTTGCTATTTATTTTGTTTTAATTTAATATGAAATTTTGAACTCATTTAATTAAACATAATAAATAGCAGGAGTATATAATACACTAGGTACTTTAATTTAATTATGAAACAGTGCATTTATCTAACGTTATTCAGGAAAATAGACAAACAATCAAGAATGAAAAATATTTATTCTATTATTTAGTAGTAATTTTAACAATTTTTTTATCGAGATAAATTGCCGGATTCTTTAATGTCTCTATTATGAAAGTGCATTTTGCATCTGCAAAATAGTGTTTTTGCAGTATGACTTAATTCCATAGCGCGTGACATATCGAGGTGTTCTCTAATGTAATTATTACAAATATTTAATGACTTTCCATTGATTTGCTCAAAAATCTCATTATCTCATTCATTTTTTGACCTCCGCAATAAAATTTGATTTCGATTCGATTATCTACACTGTAGGTATCGTCCGCGAGGGCGTTTGACGAACAGAAGCTGAAAATTGAAGTAAGCGACGATACTCTAATCTACTATATTTTTCAATTCAGAATATTTTTCTTTGCCAAACCATTGGTTGTATAAATACTCTTTAAGGGATTTTTCTTTTATGGAGACGAAAAAACATGATCCACCTAGTGGTGAAATAGGGAACTTATATGAAGTGAATGAAGTGAATGGAATGGAGACAAGAACAGATTCGGAAAATAAAGCGATAAAGAAATAATACTCTTGTAATACCACCCCTTCGACAATTTAACCTCCTCCATTCACTTCCCATCCCTTCACCCTCACCTCTAACCAAGGCTCACCATATTTTTTCAAGGTAACTGCGGTGTGGCCTGCAAGAATGAAATGATTTACAATCAATCATTAGTGAAATTCATATGGCGAGGCTGAGTCAGGTGAGGGGGGGTTTATGAAAGGTGGTAAATGTTCGGCGGGGGGGGGGGGGTGAAGGGTCGGGGGTAATGGTTGTCTGAGAGTAAAAAGATGTTGGTTGGCCAATACTCATGATCAGTTAAATCCATCTCCAATCTTCTTCGGGGCAGTATTGGAGGAAGGGGTTTGATTATCGGGGGTGGTGGGGGTAGGGGAAGTAGCAGGGGAGGGGTTAGATGGTCGGTGGTTGATGGGTCAAAAGGGTGGTTATTTGGGGTAGCCGTTGGGTGGAGTACAAGAATAAATTGTTTTACATTCAGAAATCAATTATATCCTAGCCCCTTGGGGGTGGTTTTTGGGGGAGAAGGAGGGGTTATGGGACCTTGTGTCCATTGAAACTTTTGATCTACATGTTGAGAACTATCAACCTGCAAAATTTCAAGAAAAAACCGCTGCCTAAGGAATCACTACTTCCACATCCAGATTCTCTATCCGAGTCACTCACAACGAAAAAACTTTGTATGTGAAAATAATTGTTTATGGAACTTTAATAATATAATATTTAAAATCCTCTACCCCAAAAACCCATAAAACGATACCCCACATCGGTAGTGGGGTGGGGGTGGTGATAGGGGGGTGGTAGTGGGGGGTGGATGAAGTAAAGAAATATTTTGAGGTTTCTGATTCATGTACATGCACTAAATCACATTTTCATCCCCTTTAATAAGGAGGTGGGGGTGGTAATGGGGGTGGCTAATGCCAAAATTTTTTTTGAGACCTCAGCTTCTCTTGTATATACTAATTACCAATTTCATGGACTCCTACCTGCTTAATTTACCTATTTACCTCAAATTTACCCCAATTTACCCCCCAACCCTTCGACGGAACAAGATGAAAATATAATCTAGTTCTAGATCTCGTTAAAGTACATATGTGTACCAAATTTCAAGTCAATATCTTAAACGGTTTCAGAGTAAACGTGCGCACAAAAAAAAGTTACAGGCAGACAGACAGACCGACAGACAGACAGACCGACAGACAGACCGACAGACAGACCGACAGACAGACCGACAGACAGAAATTTTTTTTTCGCTCAAACTTAAAATCTCGACGTTTCATGACATTTTAAGCCTATTTGGACAATAAAAATTTTTTAAAATTTTTTTGTCGTTACTATACTTCCACTGGACGTGGAAGTAATAGCCGAAAGCCATTTTCTATAAGAAAAGTGCGGGGTCCTTTTCAGAAAAATGTTAGAAATTCAGGAAAATGTCAAATTTTCTGAGAAATGTCACTTTTCAGAAATATGTCAAATTTTCGGTGAAATGTCACTTTTCAGAAAAATGTCAAATTTTCGAAAAAACGTCAAATTTTCGAAGAAATGCCACCTTTCAAAAAAATGTCAAATGTCCAATTTTTGAAGTAGTCACTTTTCAGAAAAATGTCAAAAATTCAGGAAAATGTCAAATTTTATTAAATGGACTCAAAGGAAAATTCCCAAAAAATACCACGGGTCCATCTGTGGTATAAGTTCTCAGCTAGTGTGTTAAAGCGTGCAGACTGTATGCTGAGTATTTTTGACGTGTCAAGTGCATGGAGAAATTACAAGTTCTTTCGACGTTTATAAAGCCCACGGAAGGTGTGAGAGGCCTTCCTGAATCGCTCGCAAGCCCTACAAGTGAAGTAACCCCACCGGAACGCTTTCGGTGAGTTTTTTTCCAATAAAACTTTAAAAGTGACAGTGACATTATATTTTAAAAACTATTTCCGCTACTTCCGACATCCCGCCGGAAATTCTTCCGGCAACATAACCTAAAAATAGTGCTGCATTACCTAAAAACAATCTAAGACATTGGTACCAACCTAAACATTTTTCAAAAACCAAATTCCCCAGAGAAACATTGGAACCAAAAATTTGACAGCTATCACTTCCCCGACCGATTTAGTGAAAAATCGATCGAGGCTAAAAGATAAAACAAAATATATCAACTTAAACTTAAACGATCCACCATGAACACTACCCCGGCCACATCTGGCAGGGAAGCTGTCCACCAAGAGTTATATGGTTTTTTCCAAAGATGGCCATCCCTGCCATCCATCCATCCATCCATCCAACGAACGGGTTTTTTCGTTTAGTTGTTTCCCGTATCAATAATCAAAATTATTAAGTGCTCTTGCCTACGAACGTTTTTATAGTGTTTGGTTTATTTTTATATTAATTTTATAGTCCAGTCAATGAAAGAGTTGTAGAGAACATTTAGGAGGGGAGAATTTTTCTCTTCAGGAATGTGTTGGTAGTTAGGAGGTAAACATACTAAAAGTCCCCGCCCCTAGTCCCGACGCTTCAGGGGGAGAGGGAGGTGGAAAGGTTCCTTTTTTTGATCTTCGCTTTTAACTCGGAAACGATACGTCGTACGGAAAAAGGTAATCTATACAAAATTAAACGTACTTAAATTTCATACAAGAATGTTTATTTTCATATATTTCCTATGTGTTATAGTTTACGAAATATTCGCCAGCGAAAATCGATAATTATTAAAAAAAAAAATCAATTATGTACCTTGACTATTTCTATCAAAGCGGTTTACCGTGGTCTGCTAATAAATCACAGTCACAAAAAAATCTTTATTTTACAACACTGGACGTATTTACTAACGTAATATTTTGTCAAAATCTATACATTTCCTTAAATATACAGTGTGACTTACTTAAAATGAATATGTATCCTTATAACTTTTTCATTTAGATGGCTAATTGGTTAAGCCAAAGCCATTTAACCCAAACACACAACAACTTTTTCAATTTGTTTCCGATTTGAATCAAATTTTACTCAAGTATAGGACAAATTAGAATCTACTTATGACCAGAAAATTATTCACCTGCTATAAATAAGGCAAAGCCACCTGCGGTACCAAAATATGAGATTATGAGGAGAAAGATTAAAAATCATATTCATGGGTCTTGACGAATTTCACGTAGCCACCACAAATTGTGGAAACTGAGGATCCCCTTTGCCAGAAATCCCCATCAATAACCAAATCAAATTTTGGTGTATGTGCGTTTGTGGCGCCGATCGAATGCATTTTTTAAAATTTTTAACATTCAAAATGTTTTATTTTTTTCAGCATATTTTGGTACCGCAAGTGGCTTTGCCTTTGTAGCAGCCGAATGTTTTTCTGGTCATAAGTAGATTCTAATTTGTTCTATACTTGAGTAAAATTTGATTCAAATCGGAAACAAAATAAAAAAGTTATAAGAGTATCTTCATTTTAAGTGAGTCACACTGTATATTTAAGGAAATGTATAGATTTCGACAATATATTACGTTAGTAAATACGTCGATAAAGGTTGTTTTGTGACTGTGATTTATTAGCACACCACAGTAAGCCGCTTTGATAGAAATATTCAAGGTATATAATTGATCTTTTTTTATTAATTATCGATTTTCGCTGGCGAGTATCTCGTAAACTATAACACATAGGAAGAAAATGAATATAAACATTCTTGTGGAAAATTTAATTACGTTCAATTTTGCATAGATTACCTTTTTCCGTACGACGCATCGTTTCCGAGTTATAAGCGAAGAATCGAAAAAAGGAACGTTTCCACCCCCCCTCCCCCCCCTAAAGCGGCGGGGCTAGGGGCGGGGACTTTTAGTATTTTTACCTCCTAACTACCTCCAACACATCCCCGAAGAGGAAAATTCTCCCCTCCTAAATGTTCTCTACAATCCCCTTTTAGTCATTCATTGATTGGACTATTAGGTCCATGTGGATACATTATATTTTTAAACCCGCCTACAGAAGGCAGGAGCTACTATCCCACATTTCTATTTTTCTCCAAGCCAAACCAGACCTACCCCGTCCAGCCTCACACCCGCCTCGGCGGTGTTCACCGTGGTTGTCTGGCTGGCTCCGGGCTAGGATTCGATGAAGCATATATTTGTATTAAAACATTGAATAAAATATTAATGTTGTGCAGACTATAAATTTAACTCTTAAGTTCTTAGGTCCGAACCCAGACGGCACACTATATTCACTGAATATGAAAATTACATGCCAGTTTTCTATAGAATATCCGCAATTAATTGAATATGCCTGATATATTCCAGATATATCCGGGATATTCGTTAACAAATATCAATATTGTACGCATATGATTTACCAATATCCTGAGGATATATGGTTTACATATCTCAAGATTATATTTATTTCATTTAAATTGTGAAGAATATTCTTTATAAACATATGGAATATCTGAATTATAACCTACAAAAAATAGATACCTAAATAAAATCTGCGAAAATGTAAAAGGTCTTTATTATGTCGCTTTTTTTCTAATAGTTTTGGTGAGAAGGTATTATTATATTGAAGTTATTTTATGCCAAAATATATAGGTATGATAGGTAAAATTGCTTATAGTCTCGTTGGATCGCTAGACAAGTTTGTCATGTAATTCTAAAATGTTATTTTTGCTTTAAATCTTATGTTAGTTCTAATTTCTAATGGCATTCGCCTTTATAAATGAATTTTGTCATCAGCCGCGGTAGGGTATTCGGTATACCGCCAAGCCAAGGATAACGTAAACAGCGTTAAAGCAAAACAAGCTTTGCTACAAGAAGGTAAATTCTGTCGCTATTTGTTACGTCACAGATGACTGTCAATTTTCATTTATATTTCTGTTAATACCATATTGTCTTTTATTATAATAAAGTAATATTAATATAATATACAAATACACCGCAGTCGTATACATGATATTTGTATGTAAAATCGAGGTATTTACAAAGTTTGCTGCACCTTCCTATAATAAAACCTTGGTGGGATCACATGATTACATACACGGCTGGCTTACTGCGCACCCTGCTGCGCACTCGCAGTACGAACTTGATTTCTGAAGTGAGGTCGCCATTGTTATTTGTTATACATAGCGTTTATGAGAGCTGTAAACTGTTTTGTGTATTTTTAACCTTTTTTGTGATTATAGTTTTATGTTTTTATGCTAGTACCTTATCTGGTGGTAGTCATTTTTAGAAGAAAGTGTGTTTAACGGTAAGTACGTTTATTTATTTTACATAGGTACCTAACATAAATAAGTTATTGAAAGTGTAATAAATTCATTTTCAATCGTCTCTTTGAAGGGGTAGTTTAGGGGTTGAAAGTGTTGTTTTTTTTAAATATTTTCCTACCTTGTAAACATTGGTTAAAAAGTATGTTTTCTAAGGACTTCGTAATATCTATCAATAATATACATATGTCGTGTTTAATATATCTTGCCAATAAAGACAGAAAAGTCTCAAATTTTATAGACGACCCACGGGGGTATATTTTCGATCACCGCACATATTCAGCCTCAGCCAGGTGGTAACTCGGAGGTGGAAGGAGTAAATTTTTTTGTTTAAAATTTTTCAAAATAAATCGTATTTTTCAACGAGCCTTTTTACATGACCCTATAATAGGGTTTCAACAATTTTTATTAAACTGATTTTTCGAATTTATAGGCTATGTAAATAACAAAAATCGAGAAATTTGACTCGGGGATCTAGGCCATAACGCTTAAAAAAAATAGAAAGAACCAGGTGGGCATTTTTAGACATAATATTAAATATTAGTTGTTTCATCTTTTGTGGATCGATATGTAGGTACATATTTTCAGTTCTCTGTTATTTATAAACAATAGTGATATTTATTTCATGTATCAAAATTCATATATATGTCATGTCATACTATTGTCACTTTGACGTTGGATAAAGTTTACAACTTGACATATGAATAAGACCTAACTTTTAATTACCACATTAAGCAGTGTGTTCCTACAAATATCAGGCAACTTTTGCTTTCGTTGGCATACCTAACCAACAGATGCTAATTAGTCTAAAAAAGATCTATAATTACATTTTTGTGTTGAATTACACTTGTGTTGTCTAGGTACCTAAAGGTTAGGATATAACAGCATGGTCTCTTAGACATGACATACCAAAATTTTAATACTTAGTTATTATGAAGTTGAAGTTATTTTATGTGAAATTCACTGATAAATCAATACAATGATTTTAAAGATTCTAAGTCAAATAAGTATACTTATGAAGGTTTCACCAACGAACCTTCCCTCTGAAACTGGTTATAATTACAGACAAGAAAGTCACATGGCGACGAGGTGAACGAATAAGTTTGTCTTGAATATTAACAATATCAAATTATTGAAAATAAATATCACTATTTTTTATCCTGGTATTAATTTTTAAATATTGTTTATTATTTTTAGGAAAAAGGACACTGGAAAAGAAAATAATATGGAATAAGATTCTAAAATTTTTTTATAATTATGAAATATCTGAATAATATGTGTTAAAAAAAATTAACGGTTTTCATTACATCCCTGTTTCCCTTGAAATGTGAAGCTTTGGAACTTTTTATTAACATATTGATGGAAATCTAATCAGAATTATAATTCAGTAAAAAGTTAGATGCCACGATAAATACCTAATCGTATTCTATGTACCTGGAAACTCTGCCTTAGTACCTTTAAAATTGAAAGATTTATAGAATAGTAGTTTTAGGCTACACACCTTGTATATGTGGATATCTATATGTTGAGTGATCCTAAAATGCTCGCACCTTTTTTTTTAAAACAGTTCTTCACTAGAAAAAAGAACAGACACTTTTTGTTTTTCCAAATTCTGATTCATATTTAAACTACTACTATTAAAGTAGTAGTGTCTAAGAAATATTTGGCAAATTTTTTTCAAAAAAATCTAAGTAATTTCCTTCAATAACATTTAACATGTGCATTGCCTTTTTAAGTTAGTAACCACTAGGTACCAGTATTAGGAAAAACAAAATGTGCTATTTTTGGTGAGAAACTTTTTCATAAATGGAAGACAATTACAGAAGGTAGGTAATTTCATATTGAAATTAAAACGTGTGAAAGTTGTGATTTGTTTAATATCTGAATGTTATTTTCTAATCAGGACAGAAAGAAAACTATAAAAAATAATTTTAGTGGCCCATTTAAAAGAGGGGCACCTCTCTAGAATGTTTAAATATGCGGAAAAAGTAAAAAAATCATATCAGGCATTTTATTATCGGAAATTTTTTTTAATGAAACTTGTTCAAATTGTCCAAAAACTTAATCAAAATTAAAAAATTTAAATTTTAAAAATAATTATTAAAAAAAAAAGAACTGCAAATCAAAATTTCAATATTTTTTTATTCTGATTGAATTTTGGACTTACAGTTTTTGGACAATTTCGAACAAGTTTCATTAACAAAATTTTCCGATAAAAAAATGCCTAATCTGATTTTTTTATTTTCTCTGCATGTTTCGGTACCGTGTAGATGGCTTTGCATTTGTAGGAGACGAATGTTTTTCTGGTTCGTAATTAGATCCTAATTTATTCTATACTTGAGTAAAATTTGATTCAAATCGCACAATAAATAAACATTTTAGAGAGATGCCTCGCTTTTAAATGGGTCACTCTGTATATCTGTGAGATATCTTATTTGGATATAAATATATATCTATCGGATATTGCGTTTGAATATAAATAGTATATCTATCGGATATTCTATTTGAATATAAATAATATATCTTTGTCTTATCTTATGCATATTCTGCGTGGGAAAAAAAGATATCCCAGGGATGTGAAAGAAGGTGTCTTTCAATGGTCCCAGGCATATGCTCTGGATATATTTGCGTGGATATGGCATATTCCTGCTAAAATGCAATATTCGGAATAAATATTCTCAGCATATTTCAGAGATATGTTTGTGTTGTCTGGGAATCCCACCGAACGCAAGATTTTTTTTTCTGATTTAATATGAAAAAAATATTTCAACTTAATAAATATAATTAAATGAGATCGTTCATATTGTTTAGTGCTCTCTTCGGCTTCAAAGATCCACCGGGTGGGGAGGTTCCAGCCGCTTCCAGTAGCTGCCGATTTTTATTTGTTTATTTATTATAAAATGGAAATTCCGAATATTTCAGAATTTTTTTGTTAAATTCTGTAATATTGAAATATCACTTATGATTTTAACTTGAAACCATGTGTCCTTTTTGTATAACAAATAATACAGGATTTTAAGCTATAAATGCAAGGTACATTTCATCAAATGCGAAATATAGCCAAAATTCCGTGTTTCACCTTCTAGGGGTAGTTTACCCACACCCAGCTCTGAATGCTCCAAATTACATTATAATGACGTCCGTACTCAAATTAGTCTCCAAATTAAAATAAAGTCATAACATAACGACAAAATGACGTCACCAAATCACGTCGAGTCGCTGTGACATATTGTCTTCTTCTCCTCGTCATATTCACGTAATTCTTTGGTGAATTATGATGTTATCTATGGCCTAAATATCAGGTGAACATGATGTCATTTTGCTAACCAATTTAGTCTTTGAAATGTGTGAAGTTTGATACTACACTATTATTTATTTCGAAGAAGCATGCATATAATTAAGGTCGAATTTCACTTAAGGTAAGTTCGTTTGATTTTTGAATTATATTTCGGCCTCGTCTCATAAATAAAAATAGTGTATGTATTTTTTCACGTTCACTCACAAACTGGTGAGGCTAGATCTATCCCGTTGAAGAATTTGTAATATATTACTCACGACTCTGAATGATGATGATATTATTTTATAAATATACAATACTTTTGAATGCCGCCCCAATCGGCATTGTTTATGGAGGTACTTGTTTGCATTCTTAGAAGTAAAAAACTATTTAGGGCCATCGGTCATTATATATTTTCGTACCAATCCAAGCCAAAAAGCTAGCCCTGAATTATGACGCCTGAGGCGGTTGCCTCGCAGCCTCACCCTACCACAGGGTCCTGGGTATAACTCTAGACATAATGAAATTTCAGGTGCCTTCATATATTGCTCGTCATTGAAATGCAGCGGTTGCTGACTTTTCTTTAATTATTTATTTAGGATTATCAATAGAACGTCAACAAGATACCGGCGGTTAAGGGTCTCTTGCTTCAGTTAGTTAATGCGCCGGCAACATCTATCTCTTAACAAATGAGAAAGAAAACTACTACCTACTACTTATACTATTCTGTTCTAACATGACATAATAAATACCAATATGTTCAAATTCCTTTCCATAACCACGAAGTTCTTCATAAACTTCTGTTTCCATATCATCCTCTGCTGCTTCATGCGCCATTGACTTATACAGTTTACATGCCACGAGTGCTTTAGCTAGCGCTTCTTCGCCATGTTGCCACATTAGCAACGCCATTTTGTGCCGTTTCATTAAAACTGCCCATATCTGTAATAAAACAATAATTTTTAGATGTTCTTCAATCCCTGTCAAAAAATCCTTACAAAAACTTATAAAAAAAATGTATAAGTTTTTATAATTTTTGATATGTGTATTTGAAATGTGTTTTAATTGTATATTCTCATATGGTATCTACCAGTATTGATGAGTTTTTATAGTATATATAATTAAAAGTTTTTATAGGTTTTTACAGTGTTTTGAATGTAAATTCCCATATATCTATTAGTATTGATGAGTTTTTATAGTACATGTAATTAAAAGTTTCTCTAGGTTTTTATAGGTTTGTATAGTGTTCTGAATGTAAATTTCCCATAGAAATTCTATTAGTATTGATCTGTTAAAGATTTTGGTTGTTTTTGAAATATATGCCAAATCCCATAAACTTAATAGGTAAATAAATATTATTTACTTACTATTAATATTTCAGATATCAATAGTAATATAGTGGTAAACACTAAATACTGCAAAAGTCCTTGTTTCCTCTAGCGTTCGAGCCTAAACGCAGTTAATAAGTTAGCAGTAAAAGAGACTGCTTTTCTTTCGATTTAACAAGCCCACGCTAGTTTCTTAGGTCACATTAGATTAGATATGAATTAGCGACATGTATAACAGCTCCAGAGCTGGGTAAAGTACTCTGGTAAAGTGCTTTGAAGTAGTACTTGAAGCACTTTTAGGGCTTCAAGCACTGTGCTTCAATTACTTTTAAAAGAGAGTACTTGGTACTTGACATTTGAAGTACTTTGCATAAGTACTTGGGGCTTTAAAGCCCTTTCAGAGGGCTTCAATTACTTTCGAAAGTGCTTCAATTACTTTTGAAGTAATTGAAGTCCTTTTTAGTACTTCAATTACTTTAGAAAGTAATTGAAATCCTTTTGCAGTGCTTGAAGTATTTCTAAAGTACGTGCAAGCTCTTTTTAAAATTCGTTCAAGGCCCTTCTAGACAATAAGTCTTATCATGAATTGTCAGGAACTAATAGAAAAACAAAATCGCTTGTGTTCACTGTTTAGTTATTCATAATTGGTGATGCAAGTGGGTGATTACCATTCCTGTTGTGTATTTGTGAAATAAAGAAAAGGTTAAGTCTTAGTTTTAGAATAATTGAGGACTGATGAGATGAGATAGTTAATTTATTTTCACCTTAATATGTGCAATAATTGAATCTGAAGCAACATTTTTTTAAACTGTAGGTGTTATAGGTACTTTTAATTGGTTTTAACGAAATAATTATTTTATGTTTAACCATGTTTTGCAATTTTTTTTTTTTTTTCGATTCGTTTATAGTGCTAATGAATGGATTTTGATAAGAACCTGTGCAATGTGTTTCTAATGACGTTAATAAAAAAGTTGAAGATTAGAGTAGGAAATGATTGCAAGGGGTAGAAAACTTCTTTTATCACGGGTTCCGTAACTTGTAGAATTAGGTCAAAAATGAAAAAAAAAATTACCTTTTTTGGCCCAAAATAAGATGTTTTTACTCTTGTGAATTTTTTCGAAAAATGCATATTTTTCGAGATATGGCAACTCGAAAATTCCTAAAAGTGGGGGAGGGGAAATGTAAAAGTTGAAAAGAAATCTAAAAAAATTTAGGTGAATATATTATAGAAATACTTACAAGACTTTTTTCATTTGCAACTTTTCTGTAAAGTGCGTTTTCGCCGAGTTTTACCGGAAAAACACGAAAAACTACGCCTTTCTTTGAGATTGTAGCGCTTTAAAAATATGTAATTTAAAAATTTGAAGAAATTCAGACGTATGCATTGAGACCTTCTAAACAAGTTTTGTCTCTCGGAATTTTTTTGTAACTTGCTAATTTTTCGAGTTACAGGCACTTTTTCACGATAAATAATGTACTACATTTTTTTGCACATTAAAAAATACGTGAAAATTCGAAAAAAGAGCATGATTTATATATATTAGGCTAACAGTTTGTCGTGTCTCACATCCAAACAATAAATTTGATGATTTTTAATACTTATTTAAAGATAATGAAATGACGCTCTTTTATGCAGTGCTTGTTTACTGCATTTTATTCTTAAATGGCATTCGAAAAGATATATCACGAATTTTATCTTCCTTATTGTTACGAAATAAATGGTTTTTTGAAAATAAGTTATTGATTAAAAAAGTCTTATTTCAACCCTTTGAATCAGTTCTCCCACTTTTATCATTAACAAATAAAAATTGTGAAAAAAAAAAAATTCGGAAAACTTTTTCATATTTTCAATTTAAAAATTATATTGAACCTTTAGAAATGGTATAACTTTATAGGTTTCATATTTTTTATAATAATATATATAGATCAAGCTCAGTTTTCGAATGTTCATGTATTTTTTTAATGTGCAAAAAATGTAGTACATTATTTATCGTGAAAAACTTCCTGTAACTCGGAAAATTAGCAAGTTAAAAAAAAATTCCAAGAGACAAAAAATATTTAGAAGGTCTCAATGCATACGCCTGGGTTTTTCAAAATTTTAAATTACGTGTTTTTAAAGCGCTACAATTTCAAAGAAAGGAGTAGTTTTTCATGTTTTTCTGGAAAAACTCGGTGAAAACGCACTTTACGGAAAACTTGCAAATTAAAAATAGTCTTGTATTTCGATGATACATTCATCTGAATTTTTTCAGATTTTTTTTTTTCAACTTTTATATTTCCCCTCCCTCACTTTTAGGAATTTTCGAGTACCATATCTCGAAAAATATGCATTTTTCTAAAAAATTCACAAGAGTAAAAACATATTATTTTGGGCCAAAGAAGGTAAATATATTGTTTTTTTTGTCATTTTTGACCTAATTCTACAAGTTACGGAACCCCCGTGTCTACCCCTTCCGATTATTTCCTACTCAATCTTTTTTCAGTTTTTTTATTAACGTCATTACAAACATATTGCACAAGGTTTCATCAAAATCCATTCATTAGCACTCAAATTAGAGATTTTGGTCATTTTAGCGCTCCATTGACTGGACTATTAGCGCTTGTATTTTTGCGATTATTTTTACAAAACTGAAAAGTTTTAACAGGTTTAAAAAGTAGGTAGGTACAAAACATAATTAAAAAAATAAATATTCTCTTATGTTAATTGGAAACCGATACAGTACTTTAAAAGAAAATTAATTTTCTAAAAAAATTGTTAAAGTAAACGTAAAAAATTATTTCATTATAGACTGGCGGTACATGACCAGTCAGGTGCAACATTTTTAAAATGCATGCCAATCATATATATGAATGAAATTACCATGAATATGCCAGAAATGCAAATTTTAGGCAGGCATCGCGTGCACAAGGGGGTGCAAATCGGTTTTTTTTGTTTCTTTTTTTTTGGGTTTTATTTTTTTTTTTTTTTAATGGATGCCAATAGTGCCAAACGAAAAGCCTTGAAAAAAAATCCAAAATCAAAATCATTCAAAATCAAGAACACCAAAAAATTTTACGATTTAATGTGCACATTAACAGTTGCTTTGAGCGCGGAAACTGCATGCCAATGAATTTCCGCTGGATTCTTTTTCACGGCTTTTCGTTTGGCACTATTGGCATCCATTAAAAAAAAATAAAATAAAACCCAAAAAAAAAGAAACAAAAAAAACCGATTTGCACCCCTTTGTGCACGCGACGCCTGCCTAAAATTTGCATTTCTGGCATATTCATGGTAATTTCATTATGATTGGCATGCATTTTAAAAACGTTGCACCTGACTGGTCATGTACCGCCAGTCTATTAAAACCATTCAAAAGTATCTTTAAAAACCCACCTACAGTTTAAAACAATATTGTTTCTGTACGACTTAATGGCATAATGATTATAGAGCCCGCAAACTTTTAAATAGTTTATGGCTTTTGGCTGTTTAAACAAATATTTGTCTTGAAACTTTCTGTGGTTGTTAACATCCATAAAGAGTATATTTCCTCAAATTGTAAATAAATGGATAGATTATTATTAAAGCTATATTAAATTATTCAAAAAAGCTATATATTGGCTTGATCTTTTTTTTGAGGTTAGTACATATTTAATAGAGGCCTAGGATATCTTAATCTGTTTGAAAATTTGTTGTGAACAATCTCCATTTTATATTTTTGCAATATGACCAATACGACAGGAGATATTCATAAAAATGCGAGAAAAAACGATACAATGTAATTTCAATTGTTTGTCAACCTCGCCCAAGCCAAAAATGTACAGTTATACTTTGTTACATGCCAGATTCCAACAAAAAGAGGTCCTCCCCAAACACTTTTTAAGAAGTTTATTTTTACCCACTATAGTATTAGTATAGTATAGAATAGTCTAGTATAGGTTTGACTTTTTTAGATATGTTCTTATATGAAATGTTTATTTTAATTTTAATGTGTAATGTGTATATTATTAATATTATTATGTACCTACACTACTTACTAATAAATACATAAATAATTTTCTTTTAGAGCGTTTATTCTTCCTGAATATTTCATGATCGTCATATCATAAAGGTGTGATTGGCGTGACAATAATGCTGCTTTTGTTTTTTAATCTCATATTACCACTTAACATTTATATTTCTGAGGGCTTGGTACTTGGTACTTTATTTTTTCAAGTACTGTACTTGGTAATTGAAGTACTTTTGTAAATAAAAGTACTTGATACTTGATGCTTTAAAGCACTCTAGCTAAGTGCTTGGTACTTGGTGCTTGAAGCACTTTCTCAGAGTACTTTACCCAGCTCTGAACAGCTCCCTCTACTGGAGACTGGAGTACGTAACACGAAACTTTTATAAGTTTTAATTATGTGTGTACGTGTTTTAAATGTACATTCCTAGTATGAAACCTATTAGTATACGTAAGTTTTTATAGTATTTGAAATACAAAGTTTTTTTATAAGTTCTAAATGTGGTCTGATGTGCGGCCAGAGCTGTTGAAAGTACCCAATGAAAGTACTTGAAGTACCAAATACCAAGTACCTGCTCCAATTCCCAAGTACTATGACCTGAAGCAAAGTAATTCAAATACCAAATACTTGTCGAAAGTACTTCAAGTAAATCGCAAGTACCGTATTTCAAATATTTCAGATTATTTGAAGTACTTCACTAGGTACTTCAAATCTCAAAGTAGTTCAATTACTCTAAAGTATTTCAAATACTCAAGTATTTCAAATACTTTAACATATTTCAAATGCTCCACAGTTCTTCCAATACCCATACAAAATTTTATTCATTAAGTTTTTCTCTTAATAATTTGTTATTATTATTATTTATTAACAGCTTTCTTTAACTCAGCATCATTCAAAAACAATAGAAAAAATAATTTATTATTATATAAATATAAAAACCAACAAAAATAAATATTGCTGCGGTCGATTTCCCTTCAAATGTCAGGAAAGTAATAAAGAAAACCAACTTATACACTATCGGAAAATGTTCGCTTTGGTATGGGCAATAAGAGCAAGCGAGAGTGAAGCAACTATTCTATTCCTTTTTATCATATAACACATCCTACAATCGTGCCACCTGCTTTCCCCACCACATGTGCATGGGCAGCCTGTCTGTGGAATTTCAATTTGTTTCCGCCTTGATGCTTGATGATTCGTGTCACTATTTGCCCCTCTGCTAGAGCTCCGGTAGACGCCTTTATTGTGGGCGGTCGGTTAAGTCGTTGAAACTATGCAACACCAAAGCCAGGACTTTCCGATACTGTATATAAAACATAGTAATAATTTTAGGTAAGTACAAGTACAAATAATAAAATTGAGATCTATCTATTTCCATTAGCTTTCAATAGCACCCAATTTTCGAAATTTCCATTAGTTAATGCATTTCTTCTGGGAGCATTTATAATTTCAGTAAATGAAAAGAGTCTTTCTACAGCTGATGATGCAAGGCATGTATTAAACCGATAAAAAACTGTTTTTACTGAGAAGTAAGTTGGGTGTCAGAGTCATTTAAGTATTGAAAAATGTTTAATTCAATGCTTTTTTATCACTGGCTTTTATACAGTGTGTTTCACTTGAAATGGTAACAGCCCAATAACTTTTTATTTTTTTCCGATTTGAATCAAATTTTACTTAAATATGGAACCAATTAGGATCTACTTATGACCAGAAAAGCATTCGCCTCCTACAAATGCAAAGCCACCTGCAGTACCAATATATGCGGGGAAAATAAAAAAATCATATTAGGCATATTTTTATCGGAAAATTTTGTTAATGAAACTTGTTCAGAATTGTCCAAAAACCGTAAGTCCAAAATGTAATCAAAATAAAAAAATGTATACATTTTGATTAAAATTGTCCAATATATATTTACACCATTTGAAAAGCCATAAAAAAAGCTTTTTAATTATATACTATTTATCTTAAAAAAAATTTGTCTAATTTACTATAAATTTACAATTTATCAAATTATCCATAGAAAACAAAAGTATGTAAATTAAAATAAACAATATGTTAGTTCTGTCAAGATACATGTTAGTATCTAATTTCACTTTATTTTAAATAAAATGGAGAATTTCAATAATTGATATATATTTTTTCTACTCCCTTATGTAAATAAGAGGAATGCATAGGTTTAGTGAAATATTTCGCCGCCAGGCGGTTACCGATCGACTTTGGGTACGCTATTCATTGTGTTCTGTGCTTTTCAGTTTTGATGTGTTGAAATAAGTTTGTTTATTTGAAACCTACGGAAAATGGATAGTTTAGGTGAACTAAAAGAAAAGCTTGGCATTTTTAAAGAAGCAGTAAACAAAGATGCACAGAAAATGAGGTTATGTTGCAGTACCCAAACGCGACTCTGACGCCGCCTACATGCATTCGGTCTGTGAAATGTTTTGAACACATTAGATGGGCTTTTTTGTAATTTGAGAGCAACTATCCACTTTCTTCTAAAACTGCTGCATACTGGAAACTGGTGAAACTTTAAATTTTTATTTTTTCTCTAATAGGAAGTGCATTGAGGCACACAACAATTGCTTGGCATTTTTAAAGAAGTAGTAAACAAAGATTCACAGAAAATTAGGTTATGTTGCAGTACCCAAACGCGACTCTGACGCCACCTACATGCATTCGGTCTATTTACTGTTTTCTGTATAGTCTGTAGAATGGATGAGTAGGCAATTTCAGGTAACTGAACGGATATATTTCATATCAGTTCTAGGCTGGATATGAAATGAAACGGACCAATCACAGTTCGTATACATATGCAACTATTCATTTTAAAATCAAATTAGTGCGTAAGCTGTCAAAGTAACTGTCAGTGTGTATTTGTCAAGTATACTAATGTTTAATAAATATTGTAGTTTTTTAAGCTGGTCGTAGACAAAGTATGCTGTACAGTGTACATACAACTCGAGTGGATTATCCATATCGCACTCAAAAGATTTGAGCACTCCGCCTACGGCGTCGTGCTCAAACTTCTTTATCGTGTGATATGGATATCAAATCCACTCTTGTTGCACAAACTACTATTTCGGACTACCATGACTTAATGTAAGAAAATATAAAACTTATAATATCTACTGTAGTTTTTAAGAAAAATTTCATACGTCATACATCATTGAAAAAGGTTTTTCTATGGCCTTTCTAATGGTGTAAAAATATATGGGGTATTCCATTAAAAAAAAAAACAAAGTAAAGCTCGTATCTCAGAAATTTGACTTTTAATTGTTTTTCTGAAATGATTTTTGGAAAATACATGTGATTTCTCATAACTTTTATTTTTAAACGTTTTTACGTAACTCCAAAAATAACGAAGTTAAATGAAGTTCTAACGTTCGCGTGACCACCCTGTACAGTTGACTATAATAAGGAACTTCAGTCTAGTTAAAATAAAAAACACATTCTTAAATAAATTAATGTTCTGATACCTAGTACATACTGATAATAATATTTTTTTGTTTTTATGTGCCTTTGCTATTTTTCAAAAAATTTGCCGTCCCTGGATTTTGCCGCCCTGGGCAATAGCCTCTATAGCCAACCCCCTAAATCCCCCACTGCCCACATAATGTTAACACTGATTACTAAATAAAAACAGATATGCAGTAACAATTTTTTAGTGAAATTTGTTTTTTAAAATATCTAAAACATGGAACTACAAGGACTTCAAATACTTTTAACTAATTTAAATATCAAAAAACATATTTCAAATACTATAAATTGTTAAGTCTAGTACTTCAAATACCGGGACAGTACTTGAAATAGCGGAGAGTATTTGAAATACCAAGCAAAGTAATTCAAATACCAGTATTTCTGAAAACCAAATACCAAATCCAAATACTCGAAGCAAAGTATTTCAAATACCAAGTACCAAATACTAAGAATCGAAAGGATTTGAAGCAAAGTACTTCAAATACTGAAAGTATTTGAAATACTTTTTTCAATTACTTTTATTTGAAGTACTCCAGCTCTGTGTGCGGCTATTTGAAATGTGTTTCTAATGTAAATTCCTTGCCTGAGGTCTATCAGCATTTGCATTTATTAATAGGAAATGCGAAGTTTTTATAATATTTGCTGCGTACAATGGGTTTCTAATGTAAATTACCATTATGGAGTCTATCTGTAGTTATATGTATTAGTATATTTAAGTTTTTATAGTATTTGAAATACAAAGTATTTTTATAAGTTCTGAATGTGGTTCATTTGATGTGTTTTTAATGTAAATTCCTTGCCTGAGGTCTATCAGCATTTGCATATATTAATAGGAAATACGAAGTTTTTATAAGATTTGCTGCATACAATGGGTTTTAATTGTAAGTTCCATATATGGAGTCTATCAGTAGTTATACGTTTTCACTGTAATTGAAATATGAAGTGTTATAGATATTTTATATGTATTTGAAAAGTTTTTCTCCATACGGGGCCTATCAGTATTTGTAAGTTCTTATATGGTGTTTGAAATACGAAGATTTTATAGGTTCAGATGTGTCTAAGTTTGTGAAGTATTTGAAATGTGTTTTGAATGTAAATTCCTTACCTGAAGTCTATCAATATTTGCACGTTTCAATAATAAACAAGAAGTTTTCATAAAATTCTATGAGAATATGCAATGGGGTTTTAAAGTAAATTCCCTGAATGAAGTCTATCGGTAATGGTAATTATGGTAATTAAATCACGAAGTTTTATAGGTTTTTATATGAATTTGAAAGATATTAATGTAAATTCTCAGTTCGAGGCCTATAAGAATTTATATGTTTTTATGGCGTTTGAAACACGGAATTTTTATAGATTCTGTGAGTTTTTAATGTATATTCCTCACTTGAGGTCTATTGTAAGACTTTTATGCTTTTATGGGAATAAGAGGGTTTTCTAAAATACAATGTGTATATACTTACAATGGATTTTAATGTAATTTATATGAAATCTATTGTATTAGTAAGTTTAGTTTAGTAAGTATTGTAACTTTTTTAGGTTGACTACTATTGAAATCCCATGAAAACTTTTCAAATTAATAGTTGTAAATAATACTTTTCAATGGGTGTACTAGAAATCCTTATTAAATTCTTATATAAAACTAAACTAATAATAACCCTTCAATCTAATAAAAACCATATACTAATTATTTCTTATTAAATGTTATAAAATTCATCCCTAGTTTCCTGTTGAAACATTATTAGTTTTACCACTATTGGAACCCCATGAACACTCAAATTAATAGTTGTAAATCATTATTAATACTTTTTAATAGACTTATAAAATGTCTACTAGGAACTCCTTAGTATATCTTTTCAATTTCATTACTTTTCAGATCCCAAAAAAGTCACAAAATTATTCGATGTAATTCCTTATTAATACTTTTTAATGCGTATCCTTATAAATCCTCATTAAATTATTATATAAACTTAAACTGATCTCAGATCTTACAAAAACCATACTAATTGTTTCTTATAAAAGATTAAAGAACTCGTATTTGATTTTACTGATGAAACCTTTTCAGTTTCAACACTATTCAGATCCCATGAGAACTTATCAAATTAAAAGTTGTAATGCCATATTGAAACACCCCCAACCCCAGTCGTGTATTTATCTCTTTTTCTTTTTGGTTGAAACAGAAAAATACACAAAGGCAGTTTACGTGATCGACTAGATTTTTAAAGTTCTTTACGTTGTGATAGTAATAATATTGAAAACAGATTCTTTTTATAAAGTTTGATATTACTTGTTTCTATTTACTGATTAAAATATAATTATCTTAATTTTGGAAAACCTCGTTTAATGATAACTTTTACGTTTGTACTCTTTTATTTGTTCGTTCTGCACTTTATTTGATACTGACTTCACTGTAATTACAAATTTTATTTGTACTTGTTTTATTTGTTTAAAGAAATATAATCTTATTTAGTCTCACTTATTCCTGAAAAAGTAAAATATGGAAGGAAAACACCGAAAACGTTTTAATACGTTTATTTTATACAATATGAATATAAGTTGGGGCAACAGCCTCGATTATAGTAAAATATATGTCGAAGTATATATAATAGATGTATAATCATTGTTGGTACAAATCGTCCTAATAATCATTGTTGGTACAAATCGTCCTAATAAAATTAAAGATAAATAGTGCGTAGGGAGCATTGTCACTTAAGACTCTGAAATGATCAACACAAATCTGCAAACAAACAGTAATGTTTTGTTTTGCATGCCATCTCTGAAAACTTGTAATTTTTGTTCGGTCAACATAAATTTTCCGCAACATTGACCAATAAACCCCACACAAAAGTCTATGTGATGGTATTCACAATTTTCGATGATTCGTCGCACACTCCACAACATGGTGGTTGTGTAGGTAGGCCAACAGGGACCTTTGCGTATTCGCTGGCGGGGTAGACAAAACTGGTTGTCTATGACCCGATGATACGCTTCGTAGTTCGTCATTTATTTTATATAAATTGATAACACCATCAATAAAATCCTGTGTTAGGCATTCGGACAATAACCGAATCCATTACTTTGAGAAAAGAGCTACTGTCAAACCTTATTGTTGCTAAATAGCATCCTTATTTACAATACCCCCTGCATCGAACACTTAAAAGAAAACGATGGCTCATAAAGTTCAACACAGAAGTGTATAGAGAGGTGGACATTATCGGAAGGATTATGTCGAGCACAGTTGACCGCGGTCCTAAAGGTTAATGATCGAAGTAGTTTGTTTACATGAATTAACCATTTCACAGTTTGAATTGTTAAATTACAAAGAAATTCTCTTTTTCTGAAATCGATCGGGAATGTCTACGTTTTCGGCGCGATTTTAGAGCAAAAAATGCACAATTCCAGTATTTTAGTCCGTTGCTAGGAAACTATCAGAAAACAGACCGGAAAAGATTCGTTGCCAAGCAACGATCAACAAAGCCGTACGGGAATGTTACTTCCCGGCCTAGGCCGGGAAGTAACATTCCCGTACGGTTTTTTATATATATTTTAATATGTTAATATTTTTGATTTTTATACGTTTAAAATAGTATTGACTGTGATTTCAGAATTTTTTTTTTAAATGTTCATATTTTTGATTTTTATACGTTTAAAATAGTATTTATTGTGATTTCAGAAAAAATAGTATGTGTACTTCGGTGTGAAAGCACATTCCCAGACTTCGATGTTTGTTGGCCTCGGCTAGCGCCTCGGCCAACAATTGCATCGTCGTCCGGGAATGTATCGCTTTCACACCTAGATACACAATATGCTATTACGCAATCCTATCAAAATTAATAAGAAAAAGTCTTTCAATGGCACAAAATAATTACGCTTAATTAAACGTATCTTATTCGAACAGTTTGACCTAAATTAATAAGAACAAATTACTATAAATATAAGTAACTAATTACCCTCAATTAATATTACCATCATGGTATCACAGTAGCCGATAGTATTACGTTGGTGGTTTAATATATATATATATATATATATATATATATATATATATATATATATATATAGCGTGTAGTTCGGGGTCGAAAAAAAGCTTTAAGTGGTGACTATGAGAACTTTTGTATATTTTGAGGTCAGTCCTCAAAGTAACAATTTTATAAAACCGTCTGTTTGAGAACATTGACCCCAAAATATACGAGTGATAGATAAATGTCATTTTATGTTTATTATAAGGTACTGTCCCCAAATTAACGGTTTAAAGAAAAAAACATTGCTAGTGTAGTTTGGGGTCACTAATATGCATGTAATTTTTATATGAAATGTGTGGTACAGATTTTTTAAATATTCACTTGTTTAATTTCTAATTGGTGGTACAAATCTTAAAATTAAGATATATTTTTAAAATTGTCGACGTTTCGATAAATTTATCTTCTTCAGAGCACAGTGTTTAAAATATTTAAAGTTTAAAATATAAATATAATACATATATTATACAGAAATAATAAAATATGAATTAAAAACATCCAATTTTAAATGCTTATTATTCGCTAAAAAAAATGAATAAGGGCCACAAGTATATGTGTAGTTTTTATTGAATTCACAAAAGGTGCTGCGTTTTTTCCATTTCAAGTACAGGAACTGAGATCACGGAAAAGCTAAAATGTTCTGTTTCTTGATGTTTACCTTTCCTTATTTTACGTTGCATCCAAGGCACGTTCTACTTGTAAAATTACGTTCAGTCTTGTTAATTCATAAAATACAGGGTTTTTTATTTCCTGTCCAAGTAAATAAACGTATGATATTCAATATAAGCCAGTATACGTTTTGATATATTTACATCTTTGACATTTTCGGCAAGTTTTGTATATGAACTATTACTGTATTTAAAAAAAAATGTTCAACACCGAGACGGTAGCTCAACGGACTAAGGCGTACATGTAGCAAATCATTTTTAGTTGATATTTGTGGCCCCCATAATCTTTAGTCAGACGTTTTCGGAGGTTTGGGTTTCTAAAGTTCAGAACTTTCATTGTTAAATGAAATGAGTCTCTTTAACTTGAAACAGTTTTAAGCAGAATAATTACAGAAATTTTATTGATTTTAAACTCGTTATTAAAATTGATGAATTCTGTTCATTAGGCATACAAGTAAGTATACACGTTTTAATTTAGAACAACAAGTAAAATGGATTGAAAAATAAAACAACTAAAGTAAACATTTAAATGTGTATTTGTTTAGCTAATGTTATAGTATAAAAAATATTTTATTCATAAATTCATTACTACACTACACTTTCATAAAACAACTTTGCTTTTTTTCAGCAAATTCGTTTATGGCATCATCATAATTTATTGAATTAGATTCTTGGCTCTCAATTGATAGTATAGCGAGGTTCGTGAGCCTCTCTTGTGCCATATTTGATCTTAAATAATTTGTTATGAGTTTTACTTTACTAAAGCTTTTTTCACACCCAGCAAATATTATTGGTAAGGTTGCGTAGATCCTTAACGTTATGCAAACTTTTGGGAAGGCATCCATTAAATTTCTGCTGTGGATTAAGTTAAAGTAAATCGTTAGGTAAATCGTTAAGTAAGAGCGTTAATTTTTTTGAGAAAGACTAGACTCATTCAGTAAATTATATTGCATATAAGAAATGTTGCTAAAATATTAATAATAGATGACGAGCTTGAATAGTAGATTTTAAAAACTAAATATGAAGTTTCTTATATATCTACATTAATTAGTAAATCATTTGTTAAAGTACATTATTCATTTACAAAAATCTGTTTTGCCGCCCCACAGTAAATATGCCGCATGGGGCAAACGCCCCCTTTCAACCCCTCCCCCCCCTATCCAGCACTGTCAAAATCACTTACATTATGATTCAGACTGATATTAATATTTATTTATTATAATTATAAAATAGTTTATTTCATTAATCGCCATAAATCAAGTAATAAGCTTATGGAATTGTTTCTTTTACCAAGTTTGTTTTTCCAACGTTTACCTAGTTTATTGATTCACGTTCTTTAAATATTGATTCATAAGAAATAAGTATTAGGGATGCACATATCGATAGTCGATATTCTTTAAACATCGATGTTAGGTTAAAATCTATTGATAACTAGATTGCGATATTCTAAGCAGATATCGATATTAGTTACGATTTTGATTAGAAACGGCATTAATTTATTTTTTAATTATAGATATTTAAGATGTTTTAATTACTGGACTGGTTACTATCATGCAGAAGCATTAATAAGAGGTTTGTGGCTTAACTTGAACTATATGTCATTTACACAGAAAAGAAATCTATACCTATGCTATTATGATCTAGTAGCCAGTTAATTTTTTAGTTAAATCTTGAGATAATTTGATAAAAAACACGAAAGAACGTTTGTCCTACAAGTGTTCCCCACCCACAACATATCCAAATAACGAGGTCGAAAAAAATGATTAGTAACCAGCTGATTTTTTTACTATTGCTTAATAGATATTTTTAAAATGAAATGGCCACATTGTCCTACAAATTGAATGCTATGTTTTTCCAGTCCTACGCTCGGAAATTGTCAGTTCCACGGTAACACTTTTCTCATTAGTAACAACCTAATTTTCACGATTTTACTAATGTCCTACAAAAAAAGCGGTATAAACATAACATAAAGATAAACACACCACAGATAGTAGACAATCCCCAAATCCAAAGCCAAGGCTGTCCGGAAGGGGGTTACACATTCGGAAAAACGCAGACATACATCCACACCCACCGGTGTTGTCAATACCGGGGCTGGGGGTCGAACCCAGAGCGCGGTAGCGAGTCGATCAGCGTATTCGCCACTCAATACGCCTTAACCGATTGAGCTACCGTGCTGGTATATATTGATAAAAAATTAAAAACACTTATTTTGAAATTTCATTCCATAGGTAAAGTTTTATATTATTTTTCATTCGTTAAACGTTTGTTAAAGAGTTTGTTTTTCGGTTGCCTTGGCTACGTTTATGAGAATTAATTAAAATAAACACCGTGTTTGTCCACAAGAACATACTGCCAAAATAATTTGACAGGTTGTCGGATTGTTTAATTCGTGCGAAATAAAAAGTGACTATGGAGTGTTTTTTATGCAATTTACTGTGTACAAAACCTAATTAAACAAACACTTAAACATTAAAAATAATACTACTTTAGAATTATAAAGAAAATATTTCGGTCTTGTAGTCGAACATTTAATAAAACATAAAAGTGCATGAAAAATTCCAATATTCGCAACGAATGTGAATTTGCAAACTACGGTTTAAAATCAAGGGAAATGTTGTTTTTTGATAATCTGAATCTATGTGCTAAATTTGGTAGATATCAGAATTCCGCTTAAGTAATAAAAGTATATTAATTTACCAAAACCGCAATTATAAAATAATTCGTTACTTAAAATAATTTTTGTCGGACTAGCGATACATACCAATTTTTTTGTAAGACACTATTTTATTTGGGCAGAGAATACACTAACCTATCATGTGTTATCTTTGTCCTACAGTTACTAATGAGAAAAGTGTTACCGTGGAACTGACAATTTCCGAGCGTAGGACTGGAAAAACATACCATTCAATTTGTAGGACAATGTGGCTATTTCATTTTAAAAACATTTATTAAGCAATAGTAAAAAAATCAGATGGTTACTAATCATTTTTTTACCTCGTTATTTGGATATGTTGGGGGTGGGGGACGCTTCGGTCAAACCACCGATTTTGTAGGACAAGCGTTTGTTCGTGTTTTTTATTAAATTATCTCAAGATTTAACTAAAAGACTAACTGTTACTAATCAAATTTGAACAATCACCCAATCGACATATATACACCCAAGCGCAGTTATTAACTACCACTACGAGAATTTTCGCTGAGAGAAAAGTTGGGCGTTTCGTCAAAACGAAGCTTCTCACGAAAATTCAGCCTGTTACTAATCATTAAAAAAAGGGCGCTGTACTGTGGACTAAACATATTGGAACTTAAAATCTTAAAATTTTTCGCAAACACCAACCTATTCTCACTCTTATATATTTTTGTCCTCAATAAAGTATTAAAAAATAAACATCGATATTTAATAAATATGTAAATATTTAATAAATAATTATTTATGTTTAATTAAATACTGCTTTTAGAAGTTTTAGATGTGAAACACATCCCCCCTACCCTCTTTTTACTTTTGTCCATTTACGTGATCGTCTAATATTTTTTTTATAAGTTAGAGGACCCAAATTACGTTGCGTTATACCCTAATTATTATTCCCAGATTCTTTTTATAACGTTTGATATTACTTATTGTTGTTTTGTTTTTTAGGTACAAATTTAGAATAACCGCCTTTGTAATTTTACTATTCTTTTCATAGTAGGTACTCTTGATAAAGGCCTAAACAAGCCGAAACATATGTAGAGCATTTCTGATACATTTTTTTAATATTGGAAAGTTAATTTTGTACCTATGGATTCTAAAAGTTTGAGAAATATTGGACAGTGTATAGGCGAGTTGTGGGAAAGCCTAAATCGTTGATTTACGTTTACGCTCTTTATTATAAACAATGTTTAATTGTAAATTTTTTTCATTTTCGTTCTACAATAAAAACGGTATATTATACACGAAAAAACCTTGATTTAAAATTAAATTATTTTCAAACCTTCAATTGTTAGTGAAGCAAAAACTATGTAGGTATATTTTTTACATATAGCTTCAAAATAGGTTTCTCTTCTCACGTCAAATATTTATTATTTCACGGCACTTTTTCGGAGTAAATTTAAATTTAAATAAAATTTAGGAAAAATAGCTATATAGAGTGTGTCCCAGGATATATGTAATAAGTGTATATAATTAACAAAAAAATTTCAAATTTTTTAATGGCACTTGAGGATTGAGTCTTGGTTCGTGTAAAACTGAGATATGTAAAAAATGAGTTGACTCGTTGCTATACAGAGTGTTTTATAAGTAAATTTGTGTAAATCCTTACTAATAAACTACCTTTATTTATCAAAGTATGAAAAAATTACACTAAAAACAAAGTTGTTTGGAATGCAATTTATGCCTCCTTGCCAAATTTCAGGAATATAAATTTACTTTGTTGGAATTGACCTTTTTTCAATAAATTAGTATTTTATTTTGATTAATGCGACGAAAATATATTTTAGCAAGTTAAGAATGCTCTGAACTCATATACACATAAAACAAAAGTTTTCGTCACATCAATCAAATTATAATACTAATTTATTGAATAGCGGCCAGTTCCAACAAAGTAAGTTTTTATACCTGAAATTTGTAAAGGCGGTATAAAATTCCATTCTAAACAACTTTTCCCAGTTGAATTTTTTCATATTTGGAAGAATAAAGGTAGTGTATTATATTGATGATCTTCACGAATTAGCTTATAAAACACCCTGTATAGCACCAATGCAAATCGTTTTTGACATGTCTTTTGCATCAAGCAGAACTGAATCCCCAAGTGCCATTAAAAAATTCGAACATTTTTGTCCATTACACCTCGTTACACCTATCCTGGGGCACACTGTATATAGTCATTGCAATTTCTCCAAGTAATATATAAGAAATATTATGCTTAAATGATTTTTTTAAAATAATTATTTTACGAGATAATACATCTTTTAAACATGTTACTTTTTTGTATCCATTAATTGTCAATTAAATATTTTAAAATGTAACGAAAATTAAAAATACGTATGGATATAAATTTGATTTTCATTTAAGAGTAAAAGTACTTTTGATCTTCAAGTTGTTAGTACATTTTATTCTAGTAGGTACACTTAACAAACCAACACGTGTTTCTTTACTTTCCTTTAGATATATTTCCTAGAATAAGCAATAATAGTATATACTGTTAGCTACCCGATTGTAAATAATTTGTGTTACACTTGTCTATTTTGTGTTTTTTATGACAACCTGAGTTAAGAAATGGTAGAGCATTCAGTCCCCATGTCACAGTGTTACTATGTTTTGTTGTTTAGCTCATGCTTTGTAGAAAAGGGTCAAATTTATTTAATACCTATCCGTTTTGTTCGATAAATAAGTGTTTTTTAACAGAATTAAAAACTTTAGCCCCCCATATGTATGTGTCGCATGGAAAATTGACCAAAAGTACTTTTACACCTAAACGAACAATAAGAAATTAAAAAAAAAACAAATTAAATGGAAAGACGAAAGGCTAGTTTTCATATCCAGACGTATTTTTAATGTTCGTTACATTTTAAAATATTTAATTAACAATTAATGGATACAAAAACGTATATTATCTCGTAAAATAATTATTAAAAAAAAATCCTTTAAGCATAATGTTTCTTATATATTACTTGGAGAAATTGCAATGACTATATACAGAGTGCCCCAAAATAGGTGTAACGAGGTGCAATGGACAAAAAATGTTCGAATTTTTTAATGGCACTTGGGGGGATTCAGTTCTGCTTGATGCAAAAGACATATCAAAAATGATTTGCATTGGTGCTATACAGGGGGGTGTTTTATAAGCTAATTTGTAAAGATCATCACTATAATACACTACCTTTATTTTTCCAAATATGAAAAAATTTAACTAAGAAAAATTGTTCAGAATGTAAATTTATACCGCCTTTGCAAATTTCAGGTATAAAAATTTACTTTGTTGGAACTGCCCGCTATTCAATAAATTAGTATTATAAATTATAATTTGATTGATGTGAAAAAAAACTTTTGTTTTATGTGTATATGCTTTTTTTGTAAAATGTCAAGGGATGAAAAGTGTTTAGATCGACGTTTTCTATAATAGTGGAGTCAAAATAAAATTTGAATGGAATTCTCTGACTACAGCAATTTTATTGTTTTAATTTGCTGTAGGTATAATAACAAGTGCTCTGAGCAATTTTTTATTAAATCCGTCCATTGCTTTTTGTAGAATTTTAACAATTTATTTTTCAACACAGACATTTTCTGCTATTTTTCCTATTATCTCAGGTCATAGTAATCGTATCGCGATAATAAAAATACCAAATTGTTCGCCATAAAATTATGAATAAGACTAGGCATATGAAGAAACTTCTTGATAATTTGTAAATTTGTAAAAAAATAAAAACCACCAAAAATTTTAACAATTTAAGAAATCGGATGTAATAATCCACCAGTTTTAACGAAAGTTGATGGAACCATGCCCTTCATTGAACTAAACCTCCGTGCTAAATTTTAGCCCAAAATATTTATTCAATCTGTTAAAAATCGACAATAATTTCGAAATTTCCATCGCATTTTGTTTAAATGGTAGGACAATTTTTCTTTTAAAGTGTAGGTTTTTACATACACTTTACGGTGGTGTTTAGAAAGAAAAAAAAAATTAAATTTAAACCAATTTTTTGGACTTTAATTGTAATTATGGATATTGCACGTATAAACAATTTTAAATACCTACGTGATTTTTTTGTGAAACCAAAAATGATAAGCGAATTATGAAAGTATATGAAATAATCAACGTTTGAAAAAAATAATGATGTTCTACTTGCATTTGAATGAGTGATACGTTAGTTTTTGCGTTTTAGTCGATTATAAGTAAACTTACCGATATTTTTGCTTGAAATTTACGGACACTGTTCCAAAATGATTATATTTCTCTCTCTGCTAATTGAAAATTATCCACAACTAAAATTTTTTAAATTACATCGCATAAAGCACCATTGAGGACAAAACGCATGTACAAAAAAAAATTATCTCCCATTCTTTGAATATTGTAACTAGGCAACTAACTTTAGTTAATGGTAGACATCACTCCATTTTCGTCACATCGAGTTTTTTTTAATATTTTTAATTTTTTTTCGTATATTCTGATTCTATTATTTAACAAAATATAATTTGTTAAGTTTTTATTCATCAAAAATTCAACAATTAATTTTTTTTATAATGTTTTTGGCTTTTGTCCTACCTGATTTTCTATTTCTTTTTAAAACGTTTATGTTTTGTGTTCATTTTAAATGTTTAATGCATTGTAACGTAAAATACTTTGTTTAGCCGTCATTTAATTAAAATGCATTGGAAATTTTAGTTTCTAAACATTTATTTTGTGGGACCAGACCTAAAGGTTATTTACTGATAAACAAATAATTTGTGATTTAGTCGAGAAAATAAGTTCGGCCTGGCCCGTACTATTTATTTCATATGTAAGAGAACGTTGATAGAGATATAATGCAGTGGTACAGAAGAAGAATATAAATATTCTTTAATTATACACACAAATATTATTGTAGTTTCCTTTTTTTACAAACAAAATCTAAATCATCATATTCATCTTCATCGACGGAGCTTTCTTCACTATCAATTTGAAAATCATCCTCACTTTTCGAAACATTGCTTACTTAGTTGTTTTCAATGTCTTCCGCTGTAACAATTAAATTTTTTAAGTCTGCTTCATCTGTTTCCATCTCAGAAATCGATAAAACATCGTCTTCCTCGTCGTCAAGTTTGTCCTCAGTTTGTTTCAATGTTATTTCGGGACAGTTGTTGCAATTTAATCCATTACAAAAATGACACAAATTTGTGCATTTAATCCCTATCCTTTTACATGAAAAAAGTTTTGTTTTGCAACACGATTTACACATACAGCAAATAGTCTTCAATAAAGTATCTGGCAAAGAATTTTTGGTTGTTGTCAGTGGCATTAATCCATTTATGTTATCTTTCCAACCATACTCTTCAGGATTTTTATCTGCAAATCCTAACCATTTCTGTATTTGAAAATACACCCTCAATGAATGCTCGTTTGCAGCTTCTTCGGTTGGTGGGAGAAGAAATAATTTGCATGATGTTTTTGAAGTGCATTTTTTAAAACATTCAAAACGCAGAACGTATAAACATGTGTTTTTCATTGGATCTGAACCATACAGTGCTACGACACAACTTATGCCAGCAGCAAATATCCTTGCCTTTGTAGCTTGTCGATCATAAAAAACTTGCATATTTTTTTTTAAGCATGGATATTTCAGAAGTATACTAAGCTAGGTACTTTATAAATATGTAAAAAAAATAATTAAAACCAGCTAATGCTTCGTATTATTGACCAGAGAACACAAGGAGAACGTCACTTCGTTCGAGCAACGAGAAGCAGTAGTACGTATTTATCAGCGAAAAATCTGAAAATGGCAAAAGATTCTTCAGAAAAGCTCCTCCTAGGGGTCTACGAGTCACGCGGGACTACACTTAAAAATCCATAACATTTCATATCACACTAGCGAAAACAACATTTCTTCATATTACTCTGAAGCAACGAAGCAAAAGTGGCCCAATTACAAAAACTATTACACATCGCAAATAATCAATATTGTCTTGAATTATTTTATTAAACATAGAAATAATCTACCTAGATTAAAATTTCCAATGCATTTTAATTAAATAACGGCTAAACAAATTATTTTACGTTACAATACGTTAAAAATTGAAAATAAACACAAAACACAAACATTTTAAAAAGAAACAGAAAATTAGATATGACAAGAGCCGAAAACATTATAAAAAAATAAAGATTGTTGCATTTTTGATGAATAAAAATTTAACAAATTATATTTTGTTAAATAATAGAATCAGAATATACGAAAAAAGACTAAAAATGTTTAAAAAAAGACTTGATATGATGAAAATGGAGAGATGTATACCATCTTTAATTTACAGTAAAATCAAAGATACCATTAATTAAGTAGTTGCCTAGTTAGGTACAATATTTAAACAGTGGGGCGAAAATTTTTTTTTTGAATGTGCATTACGTCCTTAATGGTGCTTTATGCGATGTAAATTAAAAAATTTTAGTTGTGGATAATTTTCAACTAGCAGAGAGAGAAATGTAATCATTTTAGAACAATATGCGCAAATTTTAAGAAAAAATATCAATATGTTTACTTATAATCAACTAAAACGGAAAAACTAACGTATCACGGATTCAGATGCAAGTAGAACATCATTCTTTTTTAAACGTTGGTTATTTCATATACTTTCATAATTCACTTATCGTTTTTGATTTCACAAAAAAATCACGTAATTATTTAAAATTGTTTATACGTGCAATGTCCATAATTACAATTAAAGTCCAAAAAATTGGTTTAAATTTATTTTTTTTCTTTCTAAACACCACCGTGCAAGTGCATGTAAAAACCTACACTTTAAAAGAAAAATTGTCCTACTACAAGTTGATGCACTTAAACAAGATGGATGGAAATTTCGAAATTATTGTTGAGTTTTAGCAGTTTGAATAAATATTTTGCGCTAAAATTTAGCACGGAGGTTTAGTTCAATAAAGGGCATGGTTCCACCAATTTTCGTTAAAATTGGTGGATTATTACATCATATTTCTTAAACTGTTAAAAAAAGGCAATTTTTGGTGGTTTATATATTTTTTTAGAAATTTACAAATTATCAAGAAGTTTCTTCACATGCCTAGTCTTATTCATAATTTTATAGCGAACAGTTTGTTATTTTTATTATCGCGATACGATTACTGTGACCTGAGATAATAGGAAAAATAGCAGAAAATTTCTGTGTTGAAAAATAAATTGTTAAAATTCTACAAGAAGCAATGGTCGGATGTAGCAAAAAAATGCTCAGAGCACTTGTTATTATACCTACAACAAATTAATACAATACAATTGCTGTAGCTAGAGAATTTCTTATTAACCTATTTTGATCCTTAATTTGACTCCACTATAAGAAAAGGGAAAGAGAATCATAAAATTTTCACACGCTTTCTCGCAACCTCGGAAAACCATGTGAACATTTTATGATTTTCTTTCCCATTTCTTGTAGAAAACGTCGATTTAAACGCTTTTCATCCCTTGACACTGTCCAAAAAAATGCATCGTTTTCGAGATATCATCAATTTTTGATTTATGTAATACATGTTTTTCACATGTATTTCTGCGACTGCGCAAAGGCGGTTGAAAAATGTCAGATTTTTATTTCACTTCCTTATGGAAAATGTCGTTTTAAACATTTTTCGTCTCTTACCGTTTTTCAAAAAAAAAAAAACGTATTTTTTAAGGTATTAGCGATTTTTATGAATTTTTTGCAACATAAAAATATTTTCATTCATTGCGGAAAAACGGGCTGAGTCATAAGGGGGTCAAATATTAATACTTACTGAGATACAGGGTGTAGTAAATAAATACATCTGTGTCAGCATGTTACACTTATTTCCATAGCCCACTTTGTTACACATTTTCAGCACCACTAAGTACAAATCAAGCGCGGTCCTACGGGGGGGGGGGGTAATGGGGGTAATTACCCCCCCCCCCCAGAAGGGACACAAAAGGAAGAAAATAGCAAGTTTTTTATAACTTTATTAACTCTATACAACAAAAACGAACAAAAAATACGAACTTATTAAAAATTACCCCCCCCCCCAGAATATCAATCTAGGACCGCCCTTGGTACAAATTATGCATTTGAAAAAAATTATGGGTGCGCAGGATTTTCTAAAATGTTACTATCTTGATAAGGGTGCATTTTCTGAAGATAAAAAAATGTATCCTCCCTTTTTTGTTTAAAAATAATAGTTAAATAAAAAATTTGCAACGAGACTATAAATGGACGAAGTACAAAAAAAGTTATGACGATTTTGTTAAACAAAGATAGCATATCTAGCACCCCCTATGCAATACACCAAAAACAATAGCATATAATATCGACTTCTATGTTTATGTGTGAAAAAAATAACTGAAATATAACAACATTACTGAATTATTTTTATAACTTTGATACCCTGTATCTCAGTAAGTATTAATATTTTACCCTCAGTTATTAAGCAAAAATTTAATATTTTCGGCTATAGCATCTGCAAGTAAAATATTACCCATTCCTTGTGACAGTCTGTATATTGATTAGTTGCCTCAGAGATTTTTAGAATGCCATTATGGTTAAAAGTAATAAGCAAAAATTTTTAAAACAGACCAAGTAGGTATAGGTATTGTGTTTGTTGGCTTTTCACTTGAAATTAATTATTGTTCTATTTTATTCATTAAGTCTGCATAGATCACATACCTAAGAGTCAATTTTAAAACAAACGACAAAAGATGAAATACTGAAGTTGCGATGTAGCATATTATAATAGTACATAGAAGGAATATTTTAAAAACATTTTCTTAAGTATGCATAAAACGTTACATTAAACATATATTAATGTCAATATTAAATGCTTTTACGATTTCAAAAATATTTCATGAATATTGAAGTTATTATAAAATATTTGTAAAATGTTCAATGGTGTTGAACTTGCATTCTACCAATCTTATAATTTTTACTAAATCACAGAGTTCAGAAAAAAATAATACTTAATGACGAATAAGATATTCCCAATAAGTAAATTGACAAATAACTATTTAGAACAAACTTTATTACCAGATGGAAATATCGGGCCAAAATTAATATATCTGGATAGTCCCTAAAATATACAGTATATAGCTAAACTATATACTAGTATATAGGGTACCCTAAAGTACGCGGTATATGCTTTATATTTATATATACTCTGGAGTCCCTGAACTACACGCACAACATATCTATATATATATATATATATATATATATATATATATATATATATATATATATATATATATATATATATATATATATATATATATATATATATATATATATATATATATATATATATATATACGTACGGTACGCATGAAACGAAGCCCACCATACACTACAGGGTACCAGAAGCCCAGCCTTATTTGTAATTTAAATAGTGTGTACATCTGTTAATAATGTTTTAAGTGGGAATAATAACGCGAGCAGCATGAGAGGGGGGAACTTTTTGGACATGCAGATTAAAAACAACACGACATGTCATACGAAGCCTTTTATAATTATGGTACATTACGACGCCCGTTGTATAAAATGTATACATGTTTCAGATTACACGAAGCCATACATAGTTGCCACTTCTCTTCTAATTCTTTAACTAAATGATATAACTGTGTGCGACAATATAATTGCGTAGTCGATGTGTTAATAATATAATTGCATTGTTGTAGGTCACGGCCGCATGGCACCAAAGGGGCCGCCCTAATATAAATAATTATGTTTAGGGTATGCATGTTAAAAGTGATAATTGATATAGTTTATATTTATTCTAATGCAAAATATGTAACAGATACAAGGTATTCATTCCATTATTGACGTTTGACTAAAATAGGTTTTTTGTACAAATATGAAGCCTCAAAATAAAGCCCAAAGTAGCATATTCCTCGCTTACTTGAAGCCCACACCCTGCCTATGCTTATTTATAAACATTTTTCAATTTATGATGATCATTAAATTAATTATTTTATGTACTTGTTCTTTTAGACAAGTTCACACGTTCAAACACATGTTAATTCTTGATAAAGCTCGTGAAAATATGAGTGAGGTCTCATTAGATTTAGAATGACGTCCAGAAAAATGTGCTAAAGTTTCAAACCCGCACATAAACCATTGCAAAAGTTATAAACAAATTCAAATTGAAAAAATAACGAGTTTTGTTTTTTGCAAATAACTCGAATACTGTTAATATATAAGAAATTCAAAAAAAAGATTCTTAAAAAGGAAGAAATTTCCAATAAAGAACTCCTGACTCCCGGAACTCTATCTCTATTATTAATAATTTTAATTTGATGTTGAAAATAGAGATCCGCGCGGTGAACACAAAGCCGTTGTGATGCTCTGAAACCGACCTTGGCAAGTAAAAACATTTTTTTATGTTATTAAATATTAATTTAAAAATTATTTAAATTATAGTACCTACTATTTAGATACTTAAAGGAACAATATCCCGTTGGATCCTCGTTTTTCATAAAATGAGCCTATTGTGAATTAACAAATTTTTTTAGTTTGCCTTAATATTTCAAGTCGGATAATTGTTAAACAAAAGCCACTAAATTTATTATTATTTCGCTTCGTGAACACCTTATGTCAACTATACTTTATGACATTATGATATTCCGATGTTTTTAATTGTTACAATCTATTAGTTATTAATTATTCAAGCTAACAAAAAACTAAAAAATGGAAAAGAGAGGTTGAAATTTTTATTAATTTTAATTATTAATACTGTTTTTATACTCAAAAATACTATAAACATAATATGTAAACCTTAAATTTTTAGTGCTGTTTGTTTAAACAAATTTTATGAACAAATAGATAATTTACGTATTTTTGAAAAAAAAAATTTTGCCATTTTGTTATAAAATGATTTAAAAAAAATTCCTAAAACAATTTTTTAACGGTTTATAATCAATTATTTCTTTTTTCATTAGTTCAACAAATTATTAAGAAAAAAATTTATTCTTAAAATTTATTATTTTCAATTCTCTCCAAGGTGGGAAATTTTTATTTATTGTTAATTCATTTGTTTACTTAATAAACAATTTGTTATTAACAATCGCCGAATGTGTTTATATTTTTTTATGGAAAAAAATAATGTATACAACCGTATACATAAAAATTTTTAATATATTTTTTATAGAATTTTAGATTTTAAATATTATTTTTTTTTACATGTTTATGTATAAGGTTGTTTTTGTTTTTTTTTCTATAAAAAAAAATATAAACACGTTCAGCGATTGTTAATAACAAGTTGTTTATTAATAAATAAACAAATAAATTAACAACAAAATAAAATTTCCCTTGTAGAGAATTGCAAATAATAAATTTTAAGAATAATTTTTTTTTATAATATATTTAAATAATGAAAACAGGAAAAAATTGATTGTAAACAGTTAAAAAAAATTAAATCACATAATATTTTATAACAAATAAAATGGCAAAAAATGTTTTTCAAAAATACGTAATTTATATATTTGTCTATAAAATTTGTTTAAACAAATAGCACCAAAAATTTAAAGTTTATGTAATCTTATAGCATTTTTAAATTTAATAACAGTAATAATAATTAAAATTAATAAAAAAAAAATTTCAACCTCTCTTTTTCATTTTTTAGTTTTTTGTTGGCTTAAATAATTAATAACTAACAGACAATAATAATTAAAATCATCGCAATGTCATAATCCCATAAAGTATAGTTGATATAGGGTCTCCGCGGAGCGAAATAGTTTTAGTGGCTTTTGTTTAACAATTATCCGACTTGAAATATAAAACAAACACAAACTCTAAAAAATGTATAAATTAACAATAGGTTCATTTTATGAAAAATCGGCAAAAAATTGTTTTTCCAACGAGAAATTGTTCCTTTAAGTGTCTAAATAATACCATAATTTTTTTTAATTTCTAAATTAATATTTAATAATAAAAAATGTTTTTACTTGCTACGGTCGGTTTCAGAGCATTGTAGCCCTGTTTTCAACATTAAATTAAAATTATTAGAGTTATTTGCAAAAAACGAATCTCGTTGTTTTTTCAATCTCAATTTGTTTATAACTTTTGCAATCGTTTATGTGCGGGTTTGAAACTTTTGCACATTTTTCTAGACGTCATTCCGAATTCTATGAACCCTCACCCAGATTTTTACGAGCTTTATCAAGAATTAACACGTGAATCTGTGAACTAGACTGTTTGAGAAGTTTGAAAATAGAACAATGTTATATAAAACGTTGAAGAATTAATGTAACTGTTCTTTTTTCTATTGGAACTACCCACATGATAAAAGTCAAAGTCAATAGAAAGCAAAAAGAAATAAATGAATGTAAATATTATTGTTCGCCAGTTTTCTGAAGTTTTTACATAACTGTTAAACATTCTATATGACATTCTGCAGTTTGTTGAAAATAAGTTGATTTTTCTAGATATAATTGCTATATTTGTAATTCTAATCGTCTCCTGATGATGCCAGCTTGGTTGGCGAAGAGCTTCTAGCTACATTCTGCAGAATTTTTGTTATTGTCAAATCTTATCAAGAGTTACAACAGTTTATATTTGCATTTTTTCTTAAGATGTCTTAACTGTTGTATTTGCAGATTGGACTTTTTTTAATAACAACGTGGCTCTTCCTCTAGCTAACTTTAACTTATTGTCCAAATTTAAATACGACCGGACTCTTGGTCCTTCAGTTATCGTGCGTTTTCGTGAATAGTCCAGTAAATGTCAAAAGAACTGTTGGCAATGGTAAAGCTACACCTCTTTGAAGCAAGACACTACTTAGTCATAAATCTATCTAAAAAATTAATAGTCCTATTATTATGACGAAAAAAATGTATAAATAGAGCGGAAAAATTATTTTATAATTCGTTAAAATTAATAACCAAAACATTAGAATATGAGAAATACATAATACTGCGTATTACAACAAATTACCTGATCAGTTGGAAACTTAAAATAACATGAAAGTCATTGTTTATAAGAATGTTTTAGTGCAGAAAAGTAATTCTCAATTACGTAAAAATACATACTTTACGAAAAAAATTGTTTGTAGATGATACAATTATCTTCAATTTTTATTTTCTTTATTATTTGAATGGACGCACTATGTTTTTAACTTTATTATTTTATCAAAAAAAAGTAAGTAAACATAACTTGAAAACTAAAGCAATAAATGGCATAATTTCACCCCAATTATACGAAGAGGGCAATTTTTAATGGTGCCTGTTTTTTTGCAAGGTAACAAATTATCTGAAAGTTTTTTTATGTCTATTTTTATTTAAAATTGGTTTTTTGTCTATAGGGGGTGTTCACAGAAGACGCTGTAATTAGGGTAAATGAAATCGGTTGGTCCCAGTTGAAAGGTAATTGAATAAACTTTATTTTTCAACAAAAATTTCTAATATTTTGTTTTCTTATAAATGTATAAAATGTTTTTTTACAATAAGGTTGGATTTTTTAGGTTATAAATTATTTTTAAGGAAAATAATGTAGGCATCTAAACCATTTAATTAATCATTTAAAAAGCTTAAAAAAAACTTTAAATGAACTTTTTTATTAGAACGCAATTTAAAAGAAATCATTTTCGCAAAATTCGATTTTCATATAAACGAATTTTTGAACAAAGAATAGACATAACTTGTAGAAATTGTAGAGAATTAAAATATCTTTCAACATTGTGGTCAACGTTCTTCTTCTCAAGTCTTAATTACTTCCACTTTAGTATAGTAACGCAAAAAAAAAATTTTGAAAATTTTTGTTGTTCAAATAGGCTTAGAATGTCATGAAACGTCGTGATTTTAAGTTTGAGCGAAAAAAAAATCCTGTCTGTCGGTCCGGTCCGTCTGTAACTTTTTTTTTGTGCTCACGATTACTCTGGAACTGTTTAAGATATTGACTTAAAATTTGGTACACGTATGTATTTTAACGAGATCTGGAAATAAATTATATTTTTATCCTCTTCCGTCGAAGGGTTGGGTGGTAAATTGGGGTAAATCAAACAGGTAAGAGTCCATAAAATTTGTATTTAGTAAGAGTCCATAAAATTTGTATTTAGTATATGTAAGAGAAGCTAAGGTCTCAAAAACATTAGTCACCCCCATTACCACCCCCACCCCATTATTAAAGGGGATAAAAAAAATTGTGATTTAGTGTGTGTACAAGAACCAAAAATCTCAAAATATTTTTTTACTTCATCCACCCCTATTACCATTCCCCTATCACCACCCCCATCCCACTACCGATGTGGGATATCGTTTTATGGGTTTTTGGGGTAGAGATTTCAAATATTATATTATTAAAGTTCCATAAACAATTATTCCCACATACAAAATTTTTTCGTTGTGGGAGACTTGGTTAGAAAATCTGGAAGTGAAAGTAGTGACTCCTTGGGCAGCGGTTTTTTTTGAGTTATTCGCGAAAAACGAGCGTCGAAATTTGACTTTTGGAAAGCAGGAAAAAAAAACACTTAATCTTAAAAAAAATCACCTCTCGGTCAATTTTCTACCATTTTGGAACGGACTAAAATTTTCTTCCCCCTTTGATTGACCTCCTTTATTTCTGAGGTTGGATGACGACCCTGCTTATTTTTCTTATAAAAACTATATCAGATTTTTTTCCTGGTAATAACGACTGACAACTACATTTCAAATATCATTTTACTGTGTCGTTTCTTATTTTTTAAAGAGGCCACCCTGTAAATTTTTCATATTTTTTCTTCTTTGACAGTTATGTTACCTACATGCAAAATCTCCGCCATCTTCTTTCATTATTTTTTTCTATATTTTCATATTTTTCTTACTTGGCAGTTGTGATATCTGCATGTGAAATAATATCGTCCTTCGTCTCATTTTTTATTATTATTTTTGGGGGCGACCACCCTGTATATTTTTTCATATTTTTCTTTGACAGTTGTGTTAACTATATGCGAAACATTATTGTCCGCAATCCATTTTTTCATTCTTTTTTTAGAGTAAACACCCTGTACATATTTTTTCCCCTGACAGTTGTGTTAACTACACGCAAAATATAACCGTCTTTCGTCACATTTTTTTCCTCATTATTTTTTCACTATTCTTCGTTGACAGTAGCGTCAACTAACGACCAAATATTTTTCTTCTGCGTCAAACGGTTTTGTAATATTTTCCCCACAATATATATCTTATAAACTACAATAATTGTTATGTGTATTGTTAGAAATAGATACGTACTTCTGACTCAGACAGACACCAGACCGACAGACAGACAGACTGATGGAATTAAATGGCTTTAATTTTCGTAATCTGCATAGTCTGAAACGCGAAAAAATCTCGGAGGGTAACTTTTTACGATTACAATACCCCACTTCCCTTCGGTTAGCGAGGGAAGTAAACGAAATTTAATCCATATGACATTATTTCTAAATGGTTTAAAAGTGGATTTTAACATTTCGTAAACAAGTGGTACTGACCAGTAAACAACATATATCAGGTAGCTAAAATTTTAGCGGGAATTTCATAGAAAGTGTCGACCTACCATCTGGTCGGCCAGGCACTACAATGGGCTGTTATAGTTAGTAATTTTAAATATGTGACTAATACTTTCTCAGTTTGCTGTAATGTACAGTATCATAAATTTTTCACGTTCTGATTTTTTAGTTATTTAATTTCGTTTTTAAATATGTTAACATTTTAAATCATATATAGTGAAGTCAAATTAAGTAACAAAATAGGTGAATAAGGAATTCTCTGGCTGCAGCAATTTTATTATTTTAATTTGTCGTAGATATAATAAGTGCCACCGAGAAGTTTTTAATTCAGCGGTCCAGCGTAAAAAAATTTTTAACAATTTATTTTTCAACGCTGAAATTTTCTGCTCTTTTCCTTATTTTCTTCGGTCCTAATAATTGTATCGCAAAAATAAAAATAGCGAGTGGCTATGAAAAAACTTTATGATAATTCGTTAATTTGTAAGAAAATAAAAACCACAAAAAATTGCCTTTTTTGACAATTTAAGAAATATAACGTAATAATGCATCCATTTTAACGAAAGTTGGAGGAACTATGCACTTTATTGAACTAAACCTTCGTGCCAAATTTTAGCATAAAATATTTATTCAAACGGCTAAAAATAAAAAAAGATTTCGAAATTTTAATCGCTTACTGTTTAAGTGCATCGATTCGTAGAACATTTTTATTTCAAAATGTAGGTTTTTTACATGAATTTTACAATGATAGTATCTTCATTTAGACCATTTTTTAAATCTGTTTATAATTTTCAAAATTATAGGTATAAACATATTCAGATAACTGGATTTTTTATCAAACCAAGAACAGGCAACGAATTATGAAAATAGATGAAATATTTCTTAAAAAAATAATGATCTACTTGCATTTGGGGCCGAGATACGTCAGTGTTTGCGTCTAAGTCGCTTATAAATAAGCAAATTGATATATGTTCTTAAAATTTGGACTGGTTATTCTTCAATAATATTAGTCTCACCTAGTTGAGAACAATCCAGAAGCACAATTGTTAAAAAAGATAGAGGCCCGATAGTCCGGCTTTTAGCAATTATGTTAGAGATCCGAAAATCGCCAAGTAGCTCTAAAGGTTTATTATGGTTTTACAGATCATACTTCAGTCTCTGGTTCAAATAACTAACTGCCATTTTTTTATTGTATCAGGTAAATTAAATTTACAAAACTGTGTACATAGACATAAGAATAACTGTTCAGGTTAGGTTTCTTTTCCCTTCCGTGACAAAAATGGATAAGAAAGTAAAAAAAATTGACTATGTGTCAAAACCGCTTTATTCTAATTGTAATTCTAAAAGTTATCATTTTGACTCATTTTCAAACAGCGGAGACAAAAACATAAGTATCGAAAAACAATCAATCCAAATTTCTAGAAAAAATATCGACTTGTTTATTTATAAGCGACCTAAACACAGAAACTGACGTTTCTCGGCCCCAAATGCAAATAGATCACTAATTTTTTTAGAGAAATGTTAGATATTTCATCTATTTTCATAATTCATTTCCCGCTTTTGGTTTCATAAAAAAATCCAGAGTTATTTGAATTTGTTTACAACTGTAACTTTGAAAATAATAAATAAATTTCAAGAAAAAACGGATTAAGTGAGAATTCTTTTTTCTTAACACTGTTGGAAAATACATGTAAAAACCTACATTTTGAACAAAAATTTACCGCACACGAGTCACTGCACTTAAACAATAAGCGATAAAAATTTCGAACTTATTATTGGTTTTTAGTCGTTTGAGATTTGTTCAAAAATATTTATTTTGAGCTAAAATTTAGCACAGGTTTAGTTCAATAAAAGGCTTAGTTCCACGGACTTTCGTTAAAATTGATGCATTATTGTTATATTTATTAAATTATTATCAAAAAAGGCAATTTTTGGTGGTTTTTATTTTTTTTACTGATTAACAAACTATCATCTAGTTTTTGCATAGGCCTAGTCTTATTCAAGATTTTATTGCGAATAATTCGCTATTTTTATTTTTACGATACGATTACTAGGACCGGAGGTACTAATGAAAATAACAGCAAATTTCAGTGTAAATTGTTAAAATATTACAATAAGCAATGGACCCATTTAATCCAAAACTGCTCATAGCACTTGTTATTATACATAAAACAAATTAAAACAATAAAATTCCTGCAGCCAAACAGCTTCATTCAAAATTTATTTTCACTCCACTAATAGTGTGGGGTGCTCTTAGACGAAAAAAGTAAGTTATTAGAAAATCGATTGGATTTGAATGAATTTCCCTGAAAACTGATTTAATGGCTTTCTATAATCAAATATAAAGTTTTCTACCACTTTTCCTTGTCCACAATAAATATAAAATAAATATTGTCAATTTCCTTTCAAACAGAATTTCTTTTCAAATAAAGTTAATTAAAAATTTAAAAATAAAATAAGTACATGATTTATTTTGCTATTTGTTGTCACCTCACTCCACCATATATCTAGAGACAATACACACCTATAAGATAATAGTTATGTAACAAACAAGTATGTTAATGAGAGCGATTAATAAATTGAGTCATTTTAACGTGCGAGCGGTAGCGAGCGCATTATTTGTCGAGATTATTAATCGCCGATTAACACACGAGTAAGTTATAAAAATTTTCCGTTGATTGTATATTATTACATAGGAAAAAAATTTATTTTATTTTATAACACAAAATTGAATTCTAAGTGTTACTTTATTTATTTAATTATGATAACACATATGTAACTTAAAAAATATCAAAAATACAATTACAAATTCATTAGGCCTCTTTTTGTAACATCGGACAAATATGCCAATAGCACCGATTCCGAATAGCGCGATACCTGCTTCTCTTCTTGCACCATGAAATAAAACCCGCATAAGTTTTCTCGTGAAGTTTTCTGCTTTTATCTGGAAGTAAATTTAGAGTTGCTATATTTGCACTTTCTAGCACTTCTGGGGGGGTTAATAATATAACAAACTATAAAAGTTTCATACACGTTTTATACGTTTGACAATTAGAGTTTTGACATGTATTGTCATATTGTTATTTCACAAAAATAAGTACAAAAAATAAGGTCATTTCTATGTATTTAAAAAAAAATAACATTATTTTCTGCACGATCGTTTTTAATTACACTTCAATTAAAATAATTTAATTTCTAGTAAATAAACGAAATGTCAAAATACAAATACAAAATATCATATTTGACAAGTTGTACTTGCCACGAAATATAAACGTGGCTTTTGACTTTTCGTTTATTTAGTAGAAATTAAATTATTTTAATTGAATTGGAATTTAATACGATTGTACAAAAAACAGTATAAGCATCGCGAACCTTAAGGGTTATACCGGTCTTCGGCGGTAAATGTCCGTTACCGTTCTGATGATACTTAATATACTATTATTTCCACACTACTAGTACAGTCACTGAAGGTTTTCACCTCCGATTTCGTTGAACCTCCATCGATTTTCATGAAAATTTGTGAGTAGTTAGAGAATACCTCAAGAAACAAAAGTGACATAGTGCCAACTTGCGCTTTTACCCTGGGGGTGGATGCCACCCCTTCTCGGGGGTGGAAATTATTTTATGAAAAATAATCCCAGGAATCGATAGAGGGACCAATTCTAAGCAAAATTTGTTATATAAAGTTATTAAAATAAATCAATACTTTTTGAGTTATTAAAGATCAAAGATTTTGATTTTTCGTGAAAAAAATGCATGTTTTAAAGCGGTTTTTCATAAATAACTCAAAAACTATAAGTTTTTACAAAAAAGTTGTCATTACCAAAATTAAAGCTAATAAAAAAACGAATAAATTTCTGCCTTAAAAAAACTTTTAATATTAATTCAAAGTGAGCTATAGGTAATTGAATGTATATTTATTTTTCGGTAAGTACTCAAATCTAAGTATTCAAGCTTAAATAACGGGAAAACGATGCATTTTATAAAATATACTTAATGAACACTTTTCAAAGTACTCAGAAATACCTATCAAATGAGCTATAGAAGAAGTTGATAGCATCAAAATTAAGCAAGTTATGATGAAAATAAGAGAACCCTTTCGAATTTTTTAGGAAAAAGTGAAAAATAAAACCTACGCCATTTCCACAAAAATTAAAATTTATAGTAATCCCTATAAGACTTTCTTTATTTTAGCATAAGTAATGCCTTTCAAAATTTTGACCGGTTTAGAATGCATATTTTTGAAAAAAAAATGATTTAAAAAAATCAGAATTTTTCAAATTTTCGTAAATTTCATTTCCTTTTGATAATAACTCCAAAAATACTCAATATATGTAAAAAATAATAGAGAACGAAATTTGAGTTTTTTTTTAACAAAGATTTTAGTTTTTTTAAATTTTTGTAGGATAAAAAATAACCGAGATAGAAACGTTTAAAGCCTAAATTTTACTGCGAGAACCATGTAACCGGGGCCCTTTAACCTTTTATCTTCTAAAAAATAAAGGTTTTAAAAGATTAATTTAATATGATCTTATAGCCCTTGAAATTACCTTTCAAATGGTTTTTGGATGAACCTGATATCATAAAAATTAACGGAGTTATTGTAAAAAAACAATAAAAGGATGCGGCGCTTCTTGCGGATGTCGAAGAGTAGGGTTATTTTGCAATGCAACCTGCGGATCATGCAGTGGGGACAATTGCCAAAATAGCCCTCCAATTAATGAAGAAGGAGAAGTTGGTGAAGAGAGCTCTGATGAAGAGTGAAAAATTAAATTTAATGTACTATTAATATTTGATTAATTTATGAAACATTATTTAAATAAAAAATGAATAAACTTTTCATATATTTTAATATTTATTTTAATACATTTTCCTCTTAATTAATAAATTAAATTTTTATAAGTCACATAAGCACTGAAAAAATTGTTTCCAACGTTAAATTATGCTTTTTCATCAATTTGTGCACGAAGGGTAGTTTGGGGAATGTGGAAAGAATAATATTAATAAAGTTTGAAATATATTAATAAAGTTTATCATAAGTAATAAAAAAGATTCTAAATAATTAAAGCTATTAAAGCTGATAAAAAAAAATCAATTATTTTTATGACAAGTGGTAGTTTTTAAGGGTGGAAAATTTCGCAATAAATAAATAATTACTTTAATACTCAGTAAATGAGATTTCAATTCAGTAATGTATTACTCAAATGATTAAAGTTTCTTGAAACCAATTTTTTCAATGATTCTGCATTAAGGTGGTTTCTAAGGGTAGAAATTTCACAGTCAACCAAAAATTATATCATAAACATTAAACAAACCGTTTGTGTAATGTTAATATGCGATTTCATATTTCAGAAATACAAAAAATGATTTATTAATGATTTTCGATTTAAGGGGTGGTTGCTAAAAGGGTTGAAAAATTAATTAAAATCATAAATCATGCATATAGGTGTTGAAAAATATTTATTTTATCTAATTAAACGAGATTACTTACGCCAGAATGCTTAAATCTGCATTTTTTCCCATTTTTAACAAAAGGGGTGGATTTCACCCTAAAATGCAAAAAGCGCAAGTCGAGCATATGCCACTTTTGAAGTTGAGGGTAAAATATACTCAATCCCAAATGTTCATGCAAATCGATGGAGGTTCACCGAAATCGGAGGTAATAGTTGATTTTTACCTTCATTCACTGTACTATACGGAATAATATATATCTACCATATATTCGGCAAGTAACTAGATTACTTGACAAAAATAAAGTCGGATCTTTCATATGAACTTTTTTAAAATTAGCTTTTCCTGGATAATTGCGTCCTTCTGTAAAGCATGCATTAAAATAATGTTTGAAATTATTGTTTTCAGACTCATTATAGTGCTTTTATCAATAATTTTTACTCAATATGATATTTATGCAAAAGTCTTTTCATCCTCCGTGGCATCTCTTAAATGTATCAAATAAACCACCCTTTATGACTTTTCAACAGTTCTTAACGATTGAAACTTAGCTTATAACTTCATCAGAAAATTTTAAAACTGTTTGCTTCTTGCTTAAAAAAAGAATACCCTGACATGCATAAAAATAAGGCGTTTTCTTCCATATGTATTTAATACGCTTCTCTCAAAATGATTCAGATTAAAAGTAATGTAAACTAAATGAACGGAAATAACAAAGAAGATGGGAAATATTTAACAAATATAAAGTAGAGGAGATTTGGACTCGCCCCTTTAAAAGCTTTCCAGGGAGGGCTAATTTTGGAACAGTTAATACTAATTTTCCTTAATTCTTGCCAAGGAATCTACTTAGAAATATCCTCAACATTTTAGTTAATACCCTGTATAGGTGTACATAAAATCACAAATTAATTATATTTATAATTACGATTTTTGCTGCTGAACGAACGGAAAAAAAGACAGTCTATATAATCTTAGTGAAGTAAAAAAGTAAAAAGTATCAATAGATTTTTTGTTAAATAACAACAGTTTTTTTGTCATCTTATAGCAGATATAAATATTATTTAGTTACGAGTCCAGTTCTAAGTCAGCCATTAGATAAACACAATTAACATAAAATATTTAATTATCATAGCCACAAATTATCATTGCCACAGCAAAAATATTACAGATACAAACACATTAGTTGGCTGCATAATATTTACCAAGCAGATGTACAGTGTTGCCAAGACTTAGGGATTCGTATAATGCATCGAATAAAATAGGGCATTGCAAAATGCGTCAAATATATTCACTGTATATATCGCTTATACACCGACAACTGTATATATATATATATATATATATATATATATATATATATATATATATATATATATATATATATATATATATATATATATATATATATATATATATATATATATATATATATATATATATATATATATATATATATATATATATATATATATATCCACGAGACGAGTTGTCTGAAAAGACAACGCTCGTTTTTTTGTATTCAAGTCAAAACTGTTAAAAAAAACGGATTTAAATTAGTCTTTGCAAAGAAACTAGAAGCTTATTTTTTATCCAAATTTAATTATCCGTCGGTACTCGGACAATGGACGGTGTAGAAAACAATCACGAAGGCATACAAGGTACAGGGGGAGAGAATCCTGGTAATCTTACCGTGTACATAGATAGAGGTAATGTAACCTAAATAATTATCGCAAAATGGCCAATTAACTTTAATTTGTTTATTCATTTCTATCTAAATTTCTACAAATTCTTGGTTACGCGAATTACATTTATACAATTCACGACTTTATATTAAACCACCAACGTAATACTATCGGCTACTGTGATACCATGATGGTAATATTAATTGAGGGTAATTAGTTACTTATATTTATAGTAATTTGTTCTTATTAATTTAGGTCAAACTGTTCGAATAAGATACGTTTAATTAAGCGTAATTATTTTGTGCCATTGAAAGACTTTTTCTTATTAATTTTGATAGGATTGCGTAATAGTATATTGTGTATCTAGGTGTGAAAGCGATACATTCCCGGACGACGATGCAATTGTTGGCCGAGGCGCTAGCCGAGGCCAACAAACATCGAAGTTTGGGAATGTGCTTTCACACCGAAGTACACATACTATTTTTTCTGAAATCACAATAAATACTATTTTAAACGTATAAAAATCAAAAATATGAACATTTAAAAAAAAAATTCTGAAATCACAGTCAATACTATTTTAAACGTATAAAAATCAAAAATATTAACATATTAAAATATATATAAAAAACCGTACGGGAATGTTACTTCCCGGCCTAGGCCGGGAAGTAACATTCCCTTTCACACCTAGATACACAATATACTATTACGCAATCCTATCAAAATTAATAAGAAAAAGTCTTTCAATGGCACAAAATAATTACGCTTAATTAAACGTATCTTATTCGAACAGTTTGACCTAAATTAATAAGAACAAATTACTATAAATATAAGTAACTAATTACCCTCAATTAATATTACCATCATGGTATCACAGTAGCCGATAGTATTACGTTGGTGGTTTAATATAAAGTATATATATATATATATATATATATATATATATATATATATATATATATATATATTAATAGTTGCAAATAATACTTTTCAATGGGTGTACTGAGAAATCCTTATTAAATTCTTATATAAAACTAAACTAATAATAACCCTTCAATCTAATAAAAACTATATACTAATTATTTCTTATTAAATGTTATAAAATTCATCCCTGGTTTCCTGTTGAAACATTATTAGTTTTACCACTATTGGAACCCCACGAAGACTCAAATTAATAGTTGTAAATCATTATTAATACTTTTTAATAGACTTATTAAATTCTTACATAAATTAAACTGACACGGACCTATGAAGTCATATAAAAATAAGTACAAATATATCCTTATAAAAATGTATAAAATGCCTACTTGGAACTCCTTGGTACCTATATCTTTTCAATTGCATTACTCTTTAGATTCCAAAAAAACTCACAAAAGTATTCGATAATAACTTATTCATACTTTTTAACATGCATCCTTACACGTTTCCATTAAATTCTTATATAAACTAAACTGATGAAGTCTTATAAAAATAAGTACAAATATATCCTTATAAAAATGTATAAAATGTCTACTAGGAACTCCTTAGTATATCTTTTCAATTTCATTACTTTTCAGATCCCAAAAAAGTCACAAAATTATTCGATGTAATTCCTTATTAATACTTTTTAATGCGTATCCTTATAAATCCTCATTAAATTATTATATAAACTAAAACTGATCTCAGATCTTACAAAAACCATACTAATTGTTTCTTATAAAAGATTAAAGAACTCGTATTTGATTTTACTGATGAAACCTTTTCAGTTTCAACACTATTCAGATCCCATGAGAACTTATCAAATTAAAAGTTGTAATGCCATATTGAAACACCCCCAACCCCAGTCGTGTATTTATTTTTATTTTTTTTTTGGTTGAAACAGAAAAATACACAAAGGCAGTTTACGTGATCGACTAGATTTTTAAAGTTCTTTACGTTGTGATAGTAATAATATTGAAAACAGATTCTTTTTATAAAGTTTGATATTACTTGTTTCTATTTACTGATTAAAATATAATTATCTTAATTTTGGAAAACCTCGTTTAATGATAACTTTTACGTTTGTACTCTTTTATTTGTTCGTTCTGCACTTTATTTGATACTGACTTCACTGTAATTACAAATTTTATTTGTACTTGTTTTATTTGTTTAAAGAATTATAATCTTATTTAGTCTCACTTATTCCTGAAAAAGTAAAATATGGAAGGAAAACACCGAAAACGTTTTAATACGTTTATTTTATACAATATGAATATAAGTTGGGGCAACAGCCTCGATTATAGTAAAATATATGTCGAAGTATATATAATAGATGTATAATCATTGTTGGTACAAATCGTCCTAATAAAATTAAAGATAAATAGTGCGTAGGGAGCATTGTCACTTAAGACTCTGAAATGATCAACACAAATCTGCAAACAAACAGTAATGTTTTGTTTTGCATGCCATCTCTGAAAACTTGTAATTTTTGTTCGGTCAACATAAATTTTCCGCAACATTGACCAATAAACCCCACACAAAAGTCTATGTGATGGTATTCACAATTTTCGATGATTCGTCGCACACTCCATAACATGGTGGTTGTGTAGGTAGGCCAACAGGGACCTTTGCGTATTCGCTGGCGGGGTAGACAAAACTGGTTGTCTATGACCCGATGATACGCTTCGTAGTTCGTCATTTATTTTATATAAATTGATAACACCATCAATAAAATCCTGTTAGGCATTCGGACAATAACCGAATCCATTACTTTGAGAAAAGAGCTACTGTCAAACCTTATTGTTGCTAAATAGCATCCTTATTTACAATACCCCCTGCATCGAACACTTAAAAGAAAACGATGGCTCATAAAGTTCAACACAGAAGTGTATAGAGAGGTGGACATTATCGGAAGGATTATGTCGAGCACAGTTGACCGCGGTCCTAAAGGTTAATGATCGAAGTAGTTTGTTTACATGAATTAACCATTTCACAGTTTGAATTGTTAAATTACAAAGAAATTCTCTTTTTCTGAAATCGATCGGGAATGTCTACGTTTTCAGCGCGATTTTAGAGCGAAAAATGCATAATTCCAGTATTTTAGTCCGTTGCTAGGAGACTATCAGAAAACAGACCGGAAAAGATTCGTTGCCAAGCAACGATCAACAAAGCCGTATATATATATATATATATATATATATATATATATATATATATATATATATATATATATATATATAGTTGTCTGAAAAGACAACGCTCGTTTTTTTGTATTCAAGTGTCAAAACTGTTAAAAAAAAAAGGATTTAAATTAGTCTTTGCAAAGAAACTAGAAGCTAGAAACTAGGCCGGGAAGTAACATTCCCGTACGGCTTTGTTGATCGTTGCTTGGCAACGAATCTTTTCCGGTCTGTTTTCTGATAGTCTCCTAGCAACGGACTAAAATACTGGAATTATGCATTTTTCGCTCTAAAATCGCGCTGAAAACGTAGACATTCCCGATCGATTTCAGAAAAAGAGAATTTCTTTGTAATTTAACAATTCAAACTGTGAAATGGTTAATTCATGTAAACAAACTACTTCGATCATTAACCTTTAGGACCGCGGTCAACTGTGCTCGACATAATCCTTCCGATAATGTCCACCTCTCTATACACTTCTGTGTTGAACTTTATGAGCCATCGTTTTCTTTTAAGTGTTCGATGCAGGGGGTATTGTAAATAAGGATGCTATTTAGCAACAATAAGGTTTGACAGTAGCTCTTTTCTCAAAGTAATGGATTCGGTTATTGTCCGAATGCCTAACAGGATTTTATTGATGGTGTTATCAATTTATATAAAATAAATGACGAACTACGAAGCGTATCATCGGGTCATAGACAACCAGTTTTGTCTACCCCGCCAGCGAATACGCAAAGGTCCCTGTTGGCCTACCTACACAACCACCATGTTATGGAGTGTGCGACGAATCATCGAAAATTGTGAATACCATCACATAGACTTTTGTGTGGGGTTTATTGGTCAATGTTGCGGAAAATTTATGTTGACCGAACAAAAATTACAAGTTTTCAGAGATGGCATGCAAAACAAAACATTACTGTTTGTTTGCAGATTTGTGTTGATCATTTCAGAGTCTTAAGTGACAATGCTCCCTACGCACTATTTATCTTTAATTTTATTAGGACGATTTGTACCAACAATGATTATACATCTATTATATATACTTCGACATATATTTTACTATAATCGAGGCTGTTGCCCCAACTTATATTCATATTGTATAAAATAAACGTATTAAAACGTTTTCGGTGTTTTCCTTCCATATTTTACTTTTTCAGGAATAAGTGAGACTAAATAAGATTATAATTCTTTAAACAAATAAAACAAGTACAAATAAAATTTGTAATTACAGTGAAGTCAGTATCAAATAAAGTGCAGAACGAACAAATAAAAGAGTACAAACGTAAAAGTTATCATTAAACGAGGTTTTCCAAAATTAAGATAATTATATTTTAATCAGTAAATAGAAACAAGTAATATCAAACTTTATAAAAAGAATCTGTTTTCAATATTATTACTATCACAACGTAAAGAACTTTAAAAATCTAGTCGATCACGTAAACTGCCTTTGTGTATTTTTCTGTTTCAACCAAAAAAAAAATAAAAATAAATACACGACTGGGGTTGGGGGTGTTTCAATATGGCATTACAACTTTTAATTTGATAAGTTCTCATGGGATCTGAATAGTGTTGAAACTGAAAAGGTTTCATCAGTAAAATCAAATACGAGTTCTTTAATCTTTTATAAGAAACAATTAGTATGGTTTTTGTAAGATCTGAGATCAGTTTTAGTTTATATAATAATTTAATGAGGATTTATAAGGATACGCATTAAAAAGTATTAATAAGGAATTACATCGAATAATTTTGTGACTTTTTTGGGATCTGAAAAGTAATGAAATTGAAAAGATATACTAAGGAGTTCCTAGTAGACATTTTATACATTTTTATAAGGATATATTTGTACTTATTTTTATAAGACTTCATCAGTTTAGTTTATATAAGAATTTAATGGAAACGTGTAAGGATGCATGTTAAAAAGTATGAATAAGTTATTATCGAATACTTTTGTGAGTTTTTTTGGAATCTAAAGAGTAATGCAATTGAAAAGATATAGGTACCAAGGAGTTCCAAGTAGGCATTTTATACATTTTTATAAGGATATATTTGTACTTATTTTTATATGACTTCATAGGTCCGTGTCAGTTTAATTTATGTAAGAATTTAATAAGTCTATTAAAAAGTATTAATAATGATTTACAACTATTAATTTGAGTGTTCGTGGGGTTCCAATAGTGGTAAAACTAATAATGTTTCAACAGGAAACCAGGGATGAATTTTATAACATTTAATAAGAAATAATTAGTATATAGTTTTTATTAGATTGAAGGGTTATTATTAGTTTAGTTTTATATAAGAATTTAATAAGGATTTCTCAGTACACCCATTGAAAAGTATTATTTGCAACTATTAATTTGAAAAGTTTTCATGGGATTTCAATAGTAGTCAACCTAAAAAAGTTACAATACTTACTAAACTAAACTTACTAATACAATAGATTTCATATAAATTACATTAAAATCCATTGTAAGTATATACGCATTGTATTTTAGAAAACCCTCTTATTCCCATAAAAGCATAAAAGTCTTACAATAGACCTCAAGCGAGGAATATACATTAAAAACTCACAGAATCTATAAAAATTCCGTGTTTCAAACGCCATAAAAACATATAAATACTTATAGGCCTCGAACTGAGAATTTACATTAATATCTTTCAAATTCATATAAAAACCTATAAAACTTCGTAATTTAATTACCATAATTACCATTACCGATAGACTTCATTCAGGGAATTTACTTTAAAACCCCATTGCATATTCTCATAGAATTTTATGAAAACTTCGTGTTTATTATTGAAACGTGCAAATATTGATAGACTTCAGGTAAGGAATTTACATTCAAAACACATTTCAAATACTTCACAAACTTAGACACATCTGAACCTATAAAATCTTCGTATTTCAAACACCATATAAGAACTTACAAATACTGATAGGCCTCGTATAGAGAAAAACTTTTCAAATACATATAAAATATCTATAACACTTCATATTTCAATTACAGTGAAAACGTATAACTACTGATAGACTCCATATATGGAACTTACAATTTAAACCCATTGTATGCAGCAAATCTTATAAAAACTTCGTATTTCCTATTAATATATGCAAATGCTGATAGACCTCAGGCAAGGAATTTACATTAAAAACACATCAAATAGCCACATGAAACCACATTCAGAACTTATAAAAAAACTTTGTATTTCAAATACTATAAAAACTTAAATATACTAATACATATAACTACTGATAAACTCCATATAGGTAATTTACATTAAAAACCTATTGTACGCAGCAAATGTTATAAAAACTTCGCATTTCCTATTAATATATGTAAATCTGATAGACCTCAGATATATATATATATATATATATATATATATATATATATATATATATATATATATATATATATATATATATATATATATATATATATATATATATATATATATATATATATATATATATATATATATATATATATATATATATATATATTTATATATATGTATAGACGGTATATTGTGTAGCCCGATATATCGATAGGTCGCTCATAAGCCCGGCATTTCCCGAGTGTATAAATTAACAAACTTATTAAATATGGCGACTGTTGGGCATCCTTTTTAATAGGAAGCCACTAGAGGTAGCTAATTATTATTTTTCTTTTAATTATATAAACATGGCATATTTCAGAGCCCGGATATATTTACTGATCGTTTCAAAGCCCGCTGTATATAAGAATACAGTTAGCGTTCGTTTTCCGTCCCAGCGATGTTGCCAATATAATCGGGCCTGAGTGGGTTATATTTTTATAATATATATTTCTTTGATACATGCATCGTCACGAAGCACAATATTATATGGTTAGGAGTACTTGTTTTACTGCGCCACTGTCATTACTGTTTACAGTAGAGATGCTATTGGAGGGCCAGCTAATAAAGGAAATATATTCATTTTTTGAATGCCAAAATAATATAACAGTTACGTTTTTTATTTTTGATTTTTATGTATTTCAAGATATATTAAAAGAACGTAATAAAATATTAGGTTATTTTTTTATGCAAATAAACATTAATTACTAATAATTGATAATGTAATTACTCCGTGGTAGGCCTATAAATATTTAAATATTTTGAATTTGTCCTCATTTTTTGTTTTCCACTTTTAAAGTATTCCCTCATTCACATTAAATAAAAAGATGCGAAGGGTTAGAAATTAAATTACGTTTATTTAGCTAACAGAGACATACAAAAAGAATTGTATTACTAGTAGAGTAATATTAGGTATATTAGTAAAAGTATCCCTTGATGTAATTTTTCTTTTGAAAGTGTACTTATTTTTTGAGACAGCAAGTGACGCTTGTGTGTCAAATGTGAGCAAAAATTGATTGCCATCAAATAAAAACAAAGCATGAAGTTCTCTTTGAAGTATTTATAATTTTTTTATTAAATTTTATTTCACTGTGACTATACTTATAGGCTTAATATTAAAAAAAGTTGTTACAATGACCTCTGCTACGTACCAGCTGCTCCAAGTTAACATCAATTGAGAGTTGCATTATATGAAATAAGTTTTCAAATTCAGTTTATCCCACTGTGCAAAGACGGATACTTCTAGTAAATTCTTTTAATTTGCTCATCAGAAAGTACTGTGATACTGTGAAGACGTAAGAAAGCGCAAGTTTGAACTTGAAAATATGCTTCCGTGACCTCCGTGGAGGTTTCGTTGTTACGAGCTGAATTTTATATAAAATTAATAATTATATATGCAATATAGTAATAATAACAATTAGTAATAATTATATAAGTTTCAAAAGACCATCAAAAAGAGTTATGTGCAAAAGAGCACTAAAGTTAAAAACGAGTTAAGCGAATAGTAGAAAAAATAAATAAATTGTGATTTTTCATAAAATGTTTTGTAGAGGAAATATTTCCTTATGGCTTTCAAATAATACATTTTACATCGGATCTTATGGGAGAACGTAACTTAAAACCGCAATAATATCTCGGTTTGAAATGCTTTAAAATTTAATTCAATTTAGACAACTTGCGTTTCCATCGTATTATCTCCGAAATGTAGGCTCAAATCAAAACTTTGTACTCTTTACAAAAATCTTATTTATCTTTTCCGAACGCAATAGTGTATGATTTATAATTTTACGACTAATAATAAATAAGATACAACTAAATGTAATGCGATGCAAATTTCCTATGATCCGTTTGAACCCGTCTAGTAGGCGACCCCACTCTAAGAACACATTTTGCATTTCACTATTTGCATAGCTCCGTTGCATGTTATAAAAAAAATATATAGTATATTTTTGTTTCAAGTTAAAAGTCGAAAAAAATTAACATTTGATACGCCGTAACCTCTACAAATCTTATTTTTATGCGCGTGTTTGAGAGCCGAGCACTCTACTAACAGAATACACGTAATGAAAAAGTTTAAGTATATAAAACATTTTATACTATTAATCCCATTAGTTATGCTGTTAGTAATCGTTTACCTTTATTGTTTTATTTTGTACCAATTTTTTTCTAAATTTCTTTAAAAATTTCCCATCTATGAACGTTAGTTCGCGCAGATGGAAACGGCAGTGCTATGACCTAATGTTTCAAATTGTTTTAACATAGAATATTACCTACCCTCTTACTTTATTTTTCTACGATCTTTGACCAAAAAATTTGTAATTCTATATTCACTAAGCATTATTAACTTAAAGGTTGCAAAGATCGTGATATACCAGGCAATTAAGGTAGGCGCATGATGCTGTCAAGCTCACTATACAGGGAGACCGACAAGAAATATAGTTCCAAATGGCCTTCATAAAAATGTATGTCTTCATAAATGAAAACCGCTGCCTAAGAAATCACTACTTCCATATCCAGATGTCCCATCAAAATGTCTCTTACAGCAAAAAATAGTTTGATGCTATATTTGCATTCCACTATATGGAAATAATTGTTCATATAAGTTTAATAATATAATATATTTGAAATCGTCTACCTCAAAAATCCATAAAATGATATATATATGCCACGTCGCGTCGGTAGTAGTGCTGGTAGGAATGGCTGATGACAAAAATTGTTGAGACTTTGACTTCTCCTAAATACAGTAATTTCCAATTCACGGACTCTTACTTGTTTGCTTTACTTATTTATCCCCATTTACGTCCATTTACCCTCGCCCAATCCTTCAATGGAAAAAGATCAAAATATAATTTACTTCCAGATCTCGCTATAATACATAAGTGTACAAAATTTTAAGTCAATATCATAAACAGTTCCAGAGTAATACTGCGCACAAAAAAGTTACAGACAGACCGACAGATAGAAATTTGTTTTCTGCTTAAACTTAAAATGAGATTATTATAAATTTTGATTATGTATTTCTACTTTATAAATTGATTTAATGTAAAATACGTGATAAAATTATTTTTAATGTGAGAGTGCCCATAAAGCATAAAAAAGTTTTTTTCTTGCCTAAAAATGGTCATTTCTAGCAATTTGTTTCGGTTTTCAGCAGTCCGAACCTTAAATGGTTAAATAAAGTTCCCTTATTACATATTACATTGAAATTACCGTTTTGCATCACTTTTAACACTTCATTTATAATGAAGAATTAGTGACATTTACGGAAAAATCGATCTTGATAAAAGTGTTTTTTTTTGTTTTTTACATTTTTGACAATGTGTTTCCACAGTAACAGTATGATTTTTTTACATCTTAAAGTAGAGGTTTCAACGAAAAAAAATACCGTTCTAAAATTTTCAAACACCAAAACTTTGGTAATCAACTTTTTTTATTGGAAATTAGGCCTGTTTTCAAATTAAATCCGCAAAAATTATGCCTCAAAAAAATTACAGCTTTTTTGAGGCATAAAAATGTACATTTTCACCGAATTTCATCAAAATCGAATTATTTCTGTAGAAGATAAAAATAAAAAACCAAAAAATTGGTTTTTGGCGTTTATCTCAATATTTTTGAGGTTATGCAAAAAAATAGTTTAAACAAAAGTTGTAGATCTCTCAATTATCTACAACTTTTGCATTAAACTTTTTTCGATAGGAGGTCTACTTTTGTCAGAAATCGTAAAATCCCAAAATCCCCCAAATCCCAAAAAACCCAACTTTTCGCACCCCCACCCCACTTCCGGTTATCTGTTACGGTCCAATCGATTTTTCCCAATTTATATACCATTAATCTTAAATTTTTCCACCACCTATATACTGCTAAGAATTTTATTTTTTTTCAAAAATTATTGACACTGGTCTATACGTGGATGTTGAAGTAAAAGCAAAATTCATGCTTTCTTTTTAGTCTAGAGCATTTGTTCGCTAAACTATTTATCGAGTTATTTGACGAAAATCGTGTTGCGATACCTTCTCAAGTTAAAATCGCAATTTTCAAGTCGCAATTTATATGAAAAATTGTGTAGATTTTTTTTTCTAAATTCGATCCTCTATCAGTTTCAATGTCATTTGTGTAACTCCTGAAAACGAATGACATTAATATTCTGTCAAATGCAAGTATTCGCATAATATCCAAACGTTTACTTGATGAATTTCCTATTAAATAAAAAAAAAAACGAAATTTAATCTATATGACAAAGTTTGTAAATTTAAATATCTAGTTACTGTACTATTATAAGCATAGGTTGAATACCATTGATCTACTAAATTCTAAAACCGGCTTCGGCCAATTTTTTCTTCAGAACCCTTTAAGGTATTCTTTATTGTCAAACAAATATAATCAAATGAGACTTCACTGTAGTGTATCTAAAAATTCGAAGAATATAGTGACATTCTCAAAACAGATAAAAAACCGCCGCCCAAGGAATCACTACTTCCACATCCAGATTTTTTATCCAAGTCACTCACAACGAAAACATTTTGTATGTGGAAATAATTGTTTATAACCCATAAAACGATACCCCACATCGGTAGCGGGGTGGGGGTGGTGATAGGGGGTGGTAGTGGGGGTGGATGAAGTAAAAACATTTTGAGGTTTCTGGTTCTTGTACACACACTAAATCACATTTTTTTTCATCCCCTTTAATAATGTGGTGGGGGTGGTAATGGGGGTGGCTAATGCCAAAATTTTTTTGAGACCTTAGCTTCTCTTGTGTATACTAAATACCAATTTTATGGACTCTTACCTGCTTGATTTACCTATTTTCCCCAAATGTACCCCAATTTACCCCCCAATCCTTCGACGGAACAAGATGAAAATATAATCTAGTTCTAGATCTCGTTAAAGTACATATGTGTACCAAATTTCAAGTCAATATCTCAAACGGTTCCAGAGTAAACGTGCGCACAAAAAAGTTACAAACAGACCGACAGACAGAAATTTTTTTCGCTCAAACTTAAAATCTCGACGTTTCGTGACATTCTAAGCCTATTTGAATAATACAAATTTTTTAAAAAATTTTTGTCATTACTATAGTTCCACTGGATGTGGAAGTAATAAAGGTAGTTTACTCTTGAGGCAATTTCAAAAAAACTAATTTTTCGACCTAGGCGCCAGAACTAACACACATTTGTGCATCTTCTCTTTCGTTTGAGAACATGCACTAACTTTTATCGGTTATTTATTTATTTATTTATTTAATATACAACCATTCAACAGGTGTTAACCCAATTACAGAATGGGAACAAAATTAATACAATTAATAAATATACAGTTTACATAGTAATTCGATATTATGTAAGCATAAACATAAGTGACATATAAGTAACAATCGAAAATAAAAATAAGCGAAACAAAACAAGCAAGAAAACAGCTTATGACAGTTTTTTTATGGAAGCTATGTTGACGGACCTTAGGTCTAGGGTCCGCCAATCCAGTAAAAAATTATACAAATGCACTCTGGTTATCACTCACTAATTCCTGAAAAAATTCCAGCCTCGTAAGTCCTCAATTTACGGAGCTACAAAGAATCAAATGTTGCGAGGAACGTAAACAATTTTCTTTGACGAACTTTAATTCGGACGGACCCCGTAATAGAGACACGAAGGTCCGCATTTCTTTGACCGCCCAGCCAGCTCGGGATGGGCCAGCCTGCGGAGGCGCCAGCGCCCAAGAAACGCGCTTCGAGGCACGCTTCTCGCGAATTAAAATAGTAAGGGACGGCGGATCGAAATCAAACTTCGGTAATACACGTGAGAAGGCTTCACCTAACCTCAGGCAGAGAACCAAGGCTCTACGGCCTCGGGAACTAATTTAATTCCAGCTCCAAAGTCAAAGTCGCGTTTTGGGCAGGTAAAAAAGCTTCTGTTCCGAGACCCCCTCGCGAGCTACAGGTGCGTACGTAGGCACGATCGATGCAGCGGATCGTAAGCAACGAGGGACATGAATTTCAGCGGCCCTGGGCTCATTAGCGAGTCGTGGTTTCAGAAAAACGCCGAAAAGCGACTCGGCGAGTGGGACCGGGACGCCGCTAATTAAAAATTCATTACAACCAAACCGCTGGCAGTGGAGAAGTGAAAATTGGCATGGGGCTAGCAGAAAGCCTCTTCCAGCGAACGCGGCCTCTCCCATGGAAATCCGCGTGGTGGATCGCGAGTAAGCTTCATTAACATCAGGATTACGCTAGAATCCTTAAATATCTGCAAAAACGCCTACGTGACCATGTACTCAAGGGCTTCTCGGAATTAAACAAAGAAGCAGAAACCACCCAAGACGAGACCAAGCTAAGGAGCTGGACCTACGAAACAAACAAAAAACGCTCAAGCAGTTACTTTCGTACCCTCAACAAGTTCGCACTTGCATAAGGAGTGCTCGACGCGTCGCGAATTTAATTTTTTGTATTAAAATTGTGTAAACTCCTATCGATTAATTATTTTCTTAGTGTCGTTAGCTACCTCAAGGTCCAGAGCCATTTCATTTCATTCCCGCAGGGAAGAGTAAATTTTTTTTCGTAAATCCCGTGAAAAAAGCCGCGGCGTCACCACGCCAACGTTCGAAACCCACTTAGGGCTTTCGTTATAAAACAAAGAATAGTTCTTGTGCTTTCAGAGCCTCATAGAGCCATATTTCATTTTATATCGCTTCATTAATACTAAAATTAAAATTTTGTGTTTATTTTATACTCCTTCAGGAGACCCTGAGGTTCGCGTGCCAACCTAATTAGGTTAAATCATTTTGTAAACCCATCGACCGCCCCCCCCCCCCTGCGAATTTTACTAAAAATCAGTGAGTGATTCCAGGTGAAATTTCTTCCGGGATTTACATCGCTGGAGACGAGTAAGAGTTTTAAAATATTCGACGTCATCGAGCCGAGTTCAGGCGAGAAGTTTCGTACACCCACCTGTTCACTTAGCTACCTGTATTTGACCAGAGTCAACTAGCATTAATTACCTTTTTCGCAGGTGGGCCAGGCGAAACGAGCTCACTGAGCGCGGGTTCGATACCCTATTGTGTTCTTTAATTTCAATTACTTTAACCATATAAGTGTTGGGTGAATAAAAAACAGTGCGACGTAAAGGAGAGAGTCGTAGTCGACCTAAAGTACGAAAGGCATCATAAACCTTTTCTTGTGGAAATAAACCATCATAAACTTAAGACGACCCCAGCTCTCGAGGGTGGTCAAGTGCATTTATAGACTGCTCGAGACAAAGGAATTAGTCCCTCAGGCTAATTGCCAGCAAAATCGCGAAAAAATTTGAATATTTACATTTTTAAATTTAATTACATAAAATTGGAGACGCTTCGGAGTCGCCATTTTCCCGGTCTTGTGAAGTGCTGTGCTTGTTAGTCGAGAGGGCGTGTTTTAAGTAAAGCGTAGCTTCGTGTTTTTAAGTAAAGTATAGCCTAATCAGTGGCACTGAACGCGAAATAGTAGGCATTAAGTCAAGGGCGAGTGGAAGAATCGTAATCGCGAAACCGCGACACCTCAATACTCACTTGGAAAATTCGACAAGAAAGTCCGCCATTAAAGCTTTCGCAAAGCGTCACTTCAAAATTCTAAAATAACTATTTTAAATACATAACTTCTCTGGTTCTGGGTTCCGTGATTATAAAAATTGACAGTATTCTTTTCTAATTAAAACCGCGCTATTAACTTCCACTAAGCAACTGACACGAGCTTAACGTTTCGCTGGGGGATAATTCTTCACCTGTCGCAGGCACAGGACACCTGTGGGGTTATCAGTTGCAGGTAGTTACCCGGTAACTGACCCACTGCACTTGGAACACTGACCGAGTTACCAGCGTCCCTTGCCTTCTTTTTAATTCTTGACCTAGTTATTGGTTTTAACCTGCAATTGCGTGCATTACAACTTCATTAAGTTCTAAATTAGTCACCATTCATCATCAGTTTAACTTAATTCAGAGTATTCGTTGAACCGAATACTCGAGGGTATACCCGGCTCGCTGGCAGGTGTAGACTACAGCTCTTCTCTCCGTCATACCTTTCAGGTGCGCCAGGTAAAGGGTGTAAGCGTCCAGGTACGGAACCGCGGAGCCGCGAAGCTTCCCCCGCACTTCATGCTGGTGGGGGCCGCGCATTTTTGTCTCAAATATTGCTACTAGTGTTTTACTGTGATGTACTTACTCATTTTATATAATTACTAACTTTGAGTTTTGCGTGGATCTGTACAGGTACTGCACTACCCACCTGTCGCTAAGCCGCGGGATTTACGCAGTGATAGATCTGGTAAAGACCGCCTCTCTGCATTAATTGATGCTTACTGCTACAGCAGTTGTGGAGCCTTACCTAGGCGCGACGCACCTGGATCCTGAGCTTGTCGTAGAACGACGAGCCGGAGGACCTAATTAGCATTTACAGCTGGGCCAAATAAAAAGTTAATAAATTTCCGCCTCTCGCTTCCCGGGAGCGCAACTACACCTTGGGGGGGGATATATTATCTCGCCTCAAGTTTTACTTAGCTAGTAGGTAAGTTAATTCTCTCTCAAGCCACTTGTCACAGGTGGGCGTGCCGGAGATCATCCACGGATAACGCGGCTCTCTCTCGGGGGGAGAGAATTATTGCAAACGTTTCAAACCTTTTAGGAGTTAAATTGCAGAACTCTTCACTTTAAATTTACACTTTTTTTTTCTTTTCTTCTTCTTTTAGGCCATAATTCCAAATTTCAATTTAGTCACCAATAGGGTTTAGAATAGGTAAATTCGCATTTTAGATACGACACTTCGTTGTCAATTCTGTTAGGTTAAGGCGATTAAGGGTACCAAACGTAGTGGCAGACGTGCGAGGGAAAATTCTCGTGACACCTGTCTTCCAAGGGTGTTGGGTTATAGTACAGAGGCCGCTCCCAGCGCGTACGACTGCCACCCCGCGAGGTACAGGTATATAGGTCAGAAGCCGGCACACTGCCACGTACGGAGTTAAGTAATACATAAGTAAGCTGATGAATTCTCTACATATTAATTCTACCATTTTACTGTCTGTGTGGTTCGGCACAATTGCTATTAACCACTTTAGTCAATCAAGGAAGGTTCCAAGTAATAATATTTCAGAGGTTTAGTTAAAGATTACTTTTAGGCTCCAGACCTATATACATAGTCTTACTCCTAACTAGAAATATTTTTTTTTCTTATTTTAAATTTTATTCGTATTAATTACAAGTATAATCCATTCACTAAGGCGCATGGCTTTCTGGTACTAGCGCATCCAGTAAATTGTATATTTTATTTTATTAATTGCTGTTTTGTTTTCTTTTCTTTTCATTAAAACACAACTTACATTCGCAAAATCAATTTTTATTGCAAACCATTAGCTCTGGCCGTACTCCCTGTTCAGTATTTTACGACAGATCCGTGGTATTATTCCCAGGCGGAAAAATTGATATTAGTGGCTATATCGATTATAGGACTTGTCAGTGCTTGTTGGTACGTCTGCACATTGACTTTGAGGAGGAATCTCGACTCCCCAGACGTACCTAGTGTCGGTTATTCTGTGGCTTTGCCCGGACAATTGTAAACCTTTGCCTACAAAGCAATCATCGTCAGGTGGCAACCCGCGTTACGCCGCTATAGCTCTCTCGGTCGGCCCGTCTACTTTTAAGGACCTCTGCGCAGGTCAGAATTTAATTACGAGTCCTGGGCGCAGTAGCCCTAAACGCGGGGGAAACGACGAATACTACCTCTCTGAGGGCCAGGTAGATTTAAATCTGGTTACTGTGTTCGTCGCGTGTTACTTTCTTCTCTCTCTGACCGGAGGCATCCCCTATCCGTCATGGTTGACGGATAGGGGGCTGTTCCTCCATCCTCCACTAGCTTAACTGCCCCGAAGCTCACCAGGACCTGACCCTGAGAGCTCGAAGGTAGCTGCGTGATTTATACAGGTAGGTAGGTACTGGCGCCCAATTGTAAATAAATTTGTTCCTGTCCCCCGTCTTGTCCGAGAGCTTTCCCCGGACCTACAACCCACTTCTCGCATGCCACGCAGCGATCTCGTCGACAGCTACACTGCAGTTGAATATGTCACTTCTATCTTGAATTTTATAATATTTGTCGCATATTTGATTAATAGGAGAAAACTTTTTGATGTTTGTTCTCGGCGTCGGTAAATGAAAAGTTAGTGAATGCCTAGAGGTAATTCTAGGTACCTGAAAGTTAATACGATAAGGAATGTCACTGCAGTCTATTTTACTGTTCAGTAACTTATATAAGAAGATTATTTGTGATTTCATACGCCTATTCTCGAGACTTTCAATGGATAACCTGTTCTCCATTCGATCATTAGGAAAGCCAATAGCGGGATATACACCATCTTCTCTATAGCAAGCATACTTTAGGAATCTTCTTTGTACGTTTTTTACAGCATTCACATGGAGATCATAATAAGGACACCATATTACTGAAGCGTATTCAACACGTGATCTTACAAACGAGACGTATAGCAACTTTAATGTACTAGTATTAGTGAAGTCCTTGCAATTCCTAACGATAAAGCCTAGCGTTTTATAAGATTCTGATGTTAGGTTATTAATATGATTTTTGAAAGTGAGTTTATTATCGAAAGTGACTCCCAGATCTCGAATGGTGTCAGGTCGAGATAACGTTGATTGATTTATTGAGTAGTTGTAATTTATTCTATGCAATTTATTTGTGAAAGACATAACATGACATTTTTGAACATTTAATGGTAATTTGTTTTCTGAACACCATAGATTTATCTTGAGAAGATTTTCTTGTAAATTATCGCAGTCAGCTGTGTTGTTAATAGTGGAATAGATTTTCATATCATCAGCGTAAAGCATAAACGAAACAATTAGATCAGATCCAATATCATTTATAAATATGTTAAACAATAGTGGACCCAGATTGGAGCCCTGTGGAACTCCAGAGGTAGAGGCTATTTCAGCAGACTGGTAACCACAACATTGCACGAGTTGCTTTCTATCGGTGAGATAAGACTTGAAGAATTCAAGGAGTATTCGAGAAAATCCATTATTAGCAAGTTTTTGCAGTAGGATGTTATGATCCAGTCTATCGGAGGCCTTGGAAAAATCTGTATAGATTACGTCCGTCTGCATGCCAGCATCTAATGAGTCAGATAGAGTTTGAGTAATAGATAAGAGATTGGTGACAGTTGACCTGCCACGCGTGAAGCCATGTTGATAAGGAGTGATGCGATTTTTCATATAATTAAAAGTATATTCATGAAGAAGCATTTCAAGAATTTTGGCAAAGTTTTTTATAACAGTGATAGGCCTATAATTTAGGATGTTATTGCGATCGCCTTTTTTAAAAATTGGTGTAATTCTAGACATTTTCCAAGTACTTGGGAATGTTTGTGTTTTTAGAGCTAAATTATAAATTATGGTCAAAATGTAAATACATTAGCGCAGTCTCTTATTATAAATGCTGGTATATTATCAAGCCCCGATGTGGTTTTCGGCTTTAATTTTTTTATGCAGTCATATACTTCTGACTCTGTAAAACTTTCAACATGAAATGAGTCTGTTATAGAGCTATCCTCCGTTGGATCAGCCAGGTCATCACTCGGTATATATGAGTCCTGAAAGTGTGAGGCAAATGCATTAATGCTCTCTTGATCCTTATACTCCTCGTTATTGAGAATCATATAGTTAGGTATAGTGGATGTATTTCGCTTAGCGTTAACAAATTGCCAGAATTTATTGGGGTTATTAGAAATATTACGTTCAATATTATTGCAGTAATTTTTGTACGAAATATCTATACTTTCTTTTATGGTTCGCCTGAGAACTCTGAATTCTTCTAGTGTTGTGGTGACATTATTTCTTTTATATTGTTTCAATCGAATCTGTTTCAGTCGAATATTTTTTATTATTTCCGGGGAAAACCAAGTACGTTCTATTTCGAGGTTTTGTTTTAGGAACAAACAGATCAAAGGACTGATATATTTTGTCATAGAAGTAATCGCAAGCCAGATTAACGTCAGAGAAATCATTTAGGCCATCCCAATTTATTTCGGCCAATTCACGATATAGGTTGGTATAGTCGGCTTTGCGAAAATTATGGAAGACAGTGTTAATTTTTTGTTTATTATTTCTTGGATTAAAATTGATATTGAATGATATTAACAAAGCTGGATGATAAACATCTTCCTTTGTAATGATATCTGTGGCTTTTTCGACGGTGATATTTTTATTAGATAGTACCAAGTCTAGTAAGCGATTGTCAGAGTTTTCTATGTTATTGCATTGATTTAAGTCTAGGAAATTAATGAAATTTATCAATGGTATTACCTTGCCCCTAGCATGCGAATTAGACAAATATGAGGAATACTCAGAGACATTGAAGTCTCCGAGAATTATTATCTCACTGTTATATATAAATTCAAGTGAGCTGATACTGTCAAATATAGCCTCATATGTGTCCACAGGAATATTAGGTGGGATGTAAAGCAAAAATATATATACAATCTGGCTCCTCATTATTACCTTTACTCCAATAATATCTATACTTTTTAGGTGACTAAACTGTTCTTTAATGTCAAGTTGCATGGCGGCAAATATATTATTTACCGCCAGGAGTACTCCTCCACCCCTGCTAAGACCACACCCCACATAGTCTCGATCACGTCTAAAAACCGCATAATTCTCGTTAAATATTTCAGAATTTTGCACACTTGCGGTGAGCCAAGTTTCAGTAAACGCGACTATATCGTATTGTGTAGAGGTTGTTGCATTGAATATTACATTTGTTTTAGTATTGATACCTCTTGTGTTCTGATAATATAACGACAAACTATAGGAGTCATCTTGTGATTTGCACGCACTTGGAGGTGAGGTAATAGACAGAGGTGTCTCTAGTTGCTATTGATAATTGAACAGATCATACTTCATTTTTTCGGTGGCCTTATTATATGAGGGGCATTTACCATAATCCCAAACGGCGTGATTCACATTTTTTTGTATTTGTTTAACTATAGACAGTTACTGCAGCGATATTCTTCCCGTTCAGCTTTACAACTAGATACTTCGTGTTCACCAGCGCACAACGGACAAGAAATATTGTTTTTACAGAATTTTTTGGTATGATTAAATTTGTTACATTTAAAACAACGCGATATATGCAGTGCGTCATAGACCACACAAGTATCAAGCCCCATTATCAGATACCCTTGTTTAATTACCTTATCATAAGTAGATGAGTCAACTTGCAGTGTATCCTGAAAAATATTGTTTTTCTTCTTTGTCGGCCATAGACGCAGAATTTCGCATTCTGAATTTTGAATCCACTTCAGTAGCACGTTTTCTTCTAATTTCTCCGAAATTCCAACCACCCTTATACGAGGTTGTACACTTTTCAGCTGATGGATTGTGTAGTCTTTTAATTTTTCGTCAGCTAGCTTCTTGAATTTTGCGGATTCACTATTATTCTCACACTCAACAATAATCCCACCGTTACTGGCGTGTTTCATTTTATTAATATTAATTTCAGCATCAACAGGGTTTATATTCCTCAGTATATCAGTTTTCGTCTGAGAGTTCTGTTGTTCTGGATTGTTCGGCTTAATAATGATTTTTGATTCAGTACCGTTTCGTAGTTTTTGTGCATAGGTATTAGGTATAGGCTGTACATTGGAGGGGGGTATGTGTGACAAGTTTTGAGCTGCCATTTCCATCATTTCTTTCTTCATGGAGTCAAATTTGATTTTCATTTCTTCAAGGACAGCACTGCATTTTGAATCGAAGAGTTTTTCCAGGCGCTGCTCAAGAGAATCAGAAGTTAGAGATATGCAGGCGTCACACTTCCATGAGAGACCCTGTACATTAGTAAGAATAGTTACAATTTCAGTAGTTATTCCAATACATACGGCATGATATTGTTTTTTGCAGATTCCGCTACATGAAATACTTGGCTTACGCGTCGTACTAGCATCACATGTGCCACACCGAGACATGATGATATTATTATAATATAGCCTGTATTTATTTTGACGAAATCATATTGTATGATTATGGTGAAGGGAATCCTGAACCCGGCCCTGGAGGGACCTACACTTTGTTTGTTTCAACCACCAGTAACTTGTACCAGATGTTTTATTGCACTAGTCCCTAACCTTTTCTGTTTCTTAGAACTGGCCTGATAGGGCCGAGCTGAGATTAAATGTTTTTGAATTGCGCTGCACTATTTTATTGATAGAAAGTTTCACATTAGATGGTATATATTGAAATGTCACTCAACTAATGCGGGACAAATTGTTTCTTAAATCACTGTAACTTTCGATAATTATTTATGGGTTTTACCGGTTAATTTTAACAAAATTCCGGAGCACCACTCTGCACATCTGCTCCGACCGAAACACTTGAACTAGTTGTTATTAATACACAAGAGGTCGGTTTTTTACTGGGTAAATTTTTTTGGACAAAAACCTGTTTTCCCATGAAAATTATTCGAGAATTAAGGGCATCGAAAAATCGCGACACGAAGTGGAGCGATCTTTCCTATGTCCCTTAATTCGAGCATAATTTTCATGGAAAACAGGTTTGAGTCACTCAAAAAAAATTTACCCAAGTAGAAAATCAACCTCGTGTGTATTACAGAAGATTAATATATGATTAAAAACCGCTGCCCAAGGAATCACTACTTCCACATCCAGATTCTTTTCCAAGTCACTCACAACGAAAAAATTTTTGTGTGTGGAAATAATTGTTTATGGAACTTTAATATTATAACATTTGAAATCCTCTACCCCAAAAACCCATAAAACGATACCCCACATCGGTATCGGGGTGGGGGTGGATGAAGTAAAAAAACATTTTGAGGTTTCTGGTTCTTGTACATACACTAAATCACATTTTTTTTTCATCCCCTTTAATAATGGGGTGGGGGTGGTAAGGGGGTGGCTAATGCCAAAATTTTTTTTGAGACCTTAGCTTCTCTTGTATATACTAAATACCAATTTTATGGACTCTTACCTGCATGATTTACCTATTTTCCCAAATTTACCCCAATTTACCCCCCAACCCTTCGACGGAACAAGATGAAAATATAATCTAGTTTTAGATCTCGTTAAAGTACATATGTGTACCAAATTTCAAGTCAATATCTCAAACGGTTCCAGAGTAAACGTGCGCACAAAAAAAGTTACAGACGGACAGACCAACAGACAGACCGACAAACAGACAGACAGACAGACCGACAGACAGAAATTTTTTTTCGCTCAAACTTAAAATCTCGACGTTTCGTGACATTCTAAGCCCACTTGAACAATAAAAATTTTTAAATTTTTTTTTGTCGTTACTATACTTCCACTGGATGTGGAAGTAAAACGAAGTAAATAAACAATGTGAATTTTAATATTTCTAAAAATGCTAGATTCAGACACACTTAACAAACAAAAGAGAAAGCAGGTAGTTTTCTAGCAATACGCGGAAATATGAAAGAGAGAAATGTATTGTGTAAGAAGCTATTTATAGTAGTTTTTGACAGGGTTTCGGGAACGTGTTGCCTGAATACCTACATGAACTTAAATTTAAAATTAGACTAACGGTCCTTATAGTGAATATGGAGAAACACTGTATAGCTACCAAAACACGAAATAATAAAATATCCTTAACTGGTAATTAGAGAAATATAGTTACGCAAAAAAAAATTGAAAATTCTTATTCAAATATCCTCAGAATGCCATGAAACAGATTTTAAATTTGAGCAAAAAAGATTTCAGTCTGTCGGTCGGTCTGTTTGTATCTTAAGATCAAAATATAATTGTTCTTATTCCGTTGAAGGGTTGGGGTTGGGAAGTAAGAGTCCATAAAATCATTATTTAATATATACACATAAGAGAAGCTAAGGTCTCCAAAAATGTTTTGGCATTAGCCACCCTCATTATTAAAAGAGGTGAAAATATAAAATTGTGATTTGGTGTGTGTACAAGACTCAACAATTTTTTTTACTTTATCCACCCCCAATACCACCACCTCCACCACCACTACCATAAACAATTATTTCCACAGAGTGAAGTGCATATAATATAGTATCAAAATTTTTTCGATGTGAGAGATTTGGATAGAAAATATGGATATGGAGGTAGTGATTCCTTGGGCAGCGGTTTTTGATTTAGTTTTTAAAAATGTTAAAATTTTAAATTATTTAGTTGACTGCACTCAGGCGAAAAAAGCAAGTTGTTAGGAAATCGATTGAACCTGAATAGATTTGCCTAAAAACTATTTTAATACTCTATAATCATTAATGAAGCTTTCTACTACTTTTCCTTCCCCGTTAACTCTTTTTTTTTTGTGAAAAATTATGTTGAAAATGTTGTAATTGAAAGAATTTCGCTAATTACGAACACAGTGTTAAAAAAAAATGACGACTCCAGTGGCCGATTTTAAGACCAAAATTGTGCAAAATGAACGAATATTTTATATCAAAGGTTAAATATTATTGCATAGGTTTTTATTAGGCATTTATTATTTTTAATAATTAAAATGATTAAAATACAAAGTTATGGAAAAAATGCCCGATTTAAAACCAAAATCATGCAATGCTCGTAAAATTGTCTGAAACATAAGTAATTGTAAATGTTCAATTAATAAAGTTAAAATATTATAATATGAGGATTTATTAATAAATTTTAAAGTGTATTTTAAATAAAAATACATTCATTATTATAAAATTGCAATTTGTAGAAAAGGATTAAAAACAGAAGCATAAATGAAATTCTGCATTTGTTTTTGTTCAAATAAGATTATAATGTCATGAAACGTCGAGATTTTAAATTTGAAAAAAAAAAATCTGTCTGTCGGTCTATAACTTAATTATTAAAGGGGGCGAGAAAAAAATTGTGATTTAGTGTCTGTGCAAAAACCAAAGATCTCAAATTGTTTTTACCTCATCCACCCACACCAACGTACCATAATTACCGAACATTTTGGTCAAATTATTTTCTTCGTTGTCTGTCGGTTCTTTAAACTAAAGTCACCTTCCTATATTTACTCAAGATATTGCTGATATAATCAACGGGATGAAAAGGATAGCGTGTTGCGTAATAAAGCACAAAGTAATAAAGCTTGCACATAATTATATAATATATATCATTTCACTAGAATTATAAATCCCTTATTGTAAAGTGGTGAATTTCCCGAACAAATGAAAATTGCAATGACTTTCCCATTATTGGCATTTAAACGTAGACTTTCAACACATTTTTGTCTAAACACAACGATTTTCAAGGGCGTGTACTTTAAAACAGAAAAAAAATACAAAATTAAATTTGCTTCAAGTTTTGCAGTAGGTATTTTTTTACATTAAATTTTTTTACTGAACGATCGCGTAAGTTTGGTATTTTTTGAGTCAAATGAAATAAACCAAACAGTATTTCTGAGATAAATGTTATACCAAACTACTTCCACATCCAGATTTTCTACCCAAACTCACAACGAATAACATTTGATATTATATTTGCACTTCATTAAGTGAAAATAAATTGTGTATGGAACTTTAATCATATAATATTTGAAATCGTCGATGCAAAAACCCATAAAACGATGTGTCACATCGGTAGTCGAAGTGGTGATAGCGGGGTAGATGAAATTTTAAAAAATGCTAAGGTCTTTGGTTTTTTACACACACTAAATCGCAATTTTATTTTCTTCACCTCTGTTAATATTGGTATGAAAGTGGGGGTGGTAATGGGGTGGCTAATGCCAATCAATTTTTTCATTTACCCCAATTCACCCCCCCCCCCCCAACTATTCAAGGGGATAAGATAAAAAGATAAAAAGATAAAAAGATAAAAAGATAAAAAGATAAAAAGATAAAAAGATAAAAAGATAAAAAGATAAAAAGATAAAAAGATAAAAAGATAAAAAGATAAAAAGATAAAAAGATAAAAAGATAAAAAGATAAAAAGATAAAAAGATAAAAAGATAAAAAGATAAAAAGATAAAAAGATAAAAAGATAAAAAGATAAAAAGATAAAAAGATAAAAAGATAAAAAGATAAAAAGATAAAAAGATAAAAAGATAAAAAGATAAAAAGATAAAAAGATAAAAAGATAAAAAGATAAAAAGATAAAAAGATAAAAAGATAAAAAGATAAAAAGATAAAAAGATAAAAAGATAAAAAGATAAAAAGATAAAAAGATAAAAAGATAAAAAGATAAAAAGATAAAAAGATAAAAAGATAAAAAGATAAAAAGATTAAAAGATTAAAAGATTAAAAGATTAAAAGATTAAAAGATTAAAAGATTAAAAGATTAAAAGATTAAAAGATTAAAAGATTAAAAGATTAAAAGATAAAAAGATAAAAAGATAAAAAGATAAAAAGATAAAAAGATAAAAAGATTAAAAGATTAAAAGATTAAAAGATTAAAAGATAAAAAGATAAAAAGATAAAAAGATAAAAAGATAAAAAGATAAAAAGATAAAAAGATAAAAAGATAAAAAGATAAAAAGATTAAAAGATTAAAAGATAAGATAAAAAGATTAAAAGATTAAAAGATTAAAAGATTAAAAGATTAAAAGATTAAAAGATTAAAAGATTAAAAGATTAAAAGATTAAAAGATTAAAAGATTAAAAGATTAAAAGATAAAAAGATAAAAAGATTAAAAGATAAAAAGATAAAAAGATTAAAAGATTAAAAGATTAAAAGATTAAAAGATTAAAAGATTAAAAGATTAAAAGATTAAAAGATTAAAAGATTAAAAGATTAAAAGATTAAAAGATTAAAAGATTAAAAGATTAAAAGATTAAAAGATTAAAAGATTAAAAGATTAAAAGATTAAAAGATTAAAAGATTAAAAGATTAAAAGATTAAAAGATTAAAAGATTAAAAGATTAAAAGATTAAAAGATAAAAAGATAAAAAGATAAAAAGATAAAAAGATAAAAAGATTAAAAGATTAAAAGATTAAAAGATTAAAAGATTAAAAGATTAAAAGATTAAAAGATTAAAAGATTAAAAGATTAAAAGATTAAAAGATTAAAAGATTAAAAGATTAAAAGATTAAAAGATTAAAAGATTAAAAGATTAAAAGATTAAAAGATTAAAAGATTAAAAGATTAAAAGATTAAAAGATTAAAAGATTAAAAGATTAAAAGATTAAAAGATTAAAAGATTAAAAGATTAAAAGATTAAAAGATTAAAAGATTAAAAGATTAAAAGATTAAAAGATTAAAAGATTAAAAGATTAAAAGATTAAAAGATTAAAAGATTAAAAGATTAAAAGATTAAAAGATTAAAAGATTAAAAGATTAAAAGATTAAAAGATTAAAAGATTAAAAGATTAAAAGATTAAAAGATTAAAAGATTAAAAGATTAAAAGATTAAAAGATTAAAAGATTAAAAGATTAAAAGATTAAAAGATTAAAAGATTAAAAGATTAAAAGATTAAAAGATTAAAAGATTAAAAGATTAAAAGATTAAAAGATTAAAAGATTAAAAGATTAAAAGATTAAAAGATTAAAAGATTAAAAGATTAAAAGATTAAAAGATTAAAAGATTAAAAGATTAAAAGATTAAAAGATTAAAAGATTAAAAGATTAAAAGATTAAAAGATTAAAAGATTAAAAGATTAAAAGATTAAAAGATTAAAAGATTAAAAGATTAAAAGATTAAAAGATTAAAAGATTAAAAGATTAAAAGATTAAAAGATTAAAAGATTAAAAGATTAAAAGATTAAAAGATTAAAAGATTAAAAGATTAAAAGATTAAAAGATTAAAAGATTAAAAGATTAAAAGATTAAAAGATTAAAAGATTAAAAGATTAAAAGATTAAAAGATTAAAAGATTAAAAGATTAAAAGATTAAAAGATTAAAAGATTAAAAGATTAAAAGATTAAAAGATTAAAAGATTAAAAGATTAAAAGATTAAAAGATTAAAAGATTAAAAGATTAAAAGATTAAAAGATTAAAAGATTAAAAGATTAAAAGATTAAAAGATTAAAAGATTAAAAGATTAAAAGATTAAAAGATTAAAAGATTAAAAGATTAAAAGATTAAAAGATTAAAAGATTAAAAGATTAAAAGATTAAAAGATTAAAAGATTAAAAGATTAAAAGATTAAAAGATTAAAAGATTAAAAGATTAAAAGATTAAAAGATTAAAAGATTAAAAGATTAAAAGATTAAAAGATTAAAAGATTAAAAGATTAAAAGATTAAAAGATTAAAAGATTAAAAGATTAAAAGATTAAAAGATTAAAAGATTAAAAGATTAAAAGATTAAAAGATTAAAAGATTAAAAGATTAAAAGATTAAAAGATTAAAAGATTAAAAGATTAAAAGATTAAAAGATTAAAAGATTAAAAGATTAAAAGATTAAAAGATTAAAAGATTAAAAGATTAAAAGATTAAAAGATTAAAAGATTAAAAGATTAAAAGATTAAAAGATTAAAAGATTAAAAGATTAAAAGATTAAAAGATTAAAAGATTAAAAGATTAAAAGATTAAAAGATTAAAAGATTAAAAGATTAAAAGATTAAAAGATTAAAAGATTAAAAGATTAAAAGATTAAAAGATTAAAAGATTAAAAGATTAAAAGATTAAAAGATTAAAAGATTATGACTTCATGAAGAAAGTATTTAAGAGGAAATAAGAATCGAACTTTATCGAGCCATTGCAAGGAAGCTAACATGATTCGTGGCCTTGGTGATGATATACATGGGGGTACGTTGATGAGCCCGACCCCGGGCTTCACAGCGTCAAATCGGGCTGCACTACAACCGCTCAGTGTATGAAACGGGCCTGTATATGACCATGCATATCTCTCTCTCTCTCTCTCTATATATATATATATATATATATATATATATATATATATATATATATATATATATATATATATATATATATATATATATATATATTGATGTGATATAACGATTATACATAAAGGACAAAATGACAAATGTAGTTAAAAGCCTCAATCGAAGCTACTGTTAAGAACTTGTATTAAAAATTACACACAAAACAATTAAAAGAGAAAGAAATAAACTTGAAACTAGCATTAATCACAAATAATAACTGCACTGCCAGTGTAACGTTCACTAGTCTAAACAAAGGTTAAATAGTAACAATAAACACTGTATGTTAGATTAAAACTTAAATAAGTAGATTTAAGGAATTGTGTAAATCTTACTTTATCTTAGAAAGCTAGACTTCTGAAATGAAAAACCAAAGGTAATAAATTAATATAAGGAATCCATCGTTACATTGTTTCGGTTCAATAAACAGTCACAAGTTGATCCGGGACATCTCAAAGTGGAAGAACTTTCATTAAATAGGAAGAGCAGATTTCCATATCTGTAAACAAAATATTCTAATTTAATTCAAAAATAGTACTGAAAATCTCAAGAATTAAGTAAAATAATTCAAAAACAATGAGAAAGAAAGAAAGAAAATCACATAAAAACTATGGAAACAGCTCAATGTGTGCATAAAAACTATTAAAGAAAATAAGAGCACCAGCAGATTTAAAGAATCAGTGCTCGTGTTTAAAATATGAACATTAAAAATCAAAGACAATTACCTAAGGTTAATTATGGGACATCTACCTCTGGATTACATACTTTAGTCTTCATAAAAATTTCAAAATTTAACATCAGTCACCAATTGCATGCTGTCAATGGTTATTCCAACCTTTAAACTCCATGCAATTTTGCAGTCAATTCCAAGAGAATACTGTACAGAACATTTCACGATGATTTCAGTTCGATAGGCAAAGGGACACTAGTGCAGAAAGTGAAAACACATTGCCTACGATACCTGAAAATAAGAAGTTAGAAATTTAGCATTTATTTATATTGAAAATATTAATTTGTTATTAGAAATAAGTAAGTTAGGTAAATTGTAGCATAGGAAAGGTAAATCCATATCTTAATATTAGTTTAAAGCAATGTAAAATGATATTTGTTAAAAAAATCACACAATGTTTGGTGCTAGTTTAATTTACAATATTATAAAAGGAGAAAGGTACTGGGAGAATCAGTATTAAACAGAGAATCTGTTTCAAGTATAAAAGGAGGCAAGAAAGGCCTGAAAAGTAAATTAACTAAAATGTCCAAATCAAATTTATTAAATTTGACACATCAAGCAATCCAAATTCTAAAATAAAGTCAAAAAAAATTTACAAATTTTCAGGAAACAAGACCGTTTCCATGAAAAAGTTTATTGAGTGCATTAATTTTGATATAAAACAAACATGTAAAAAAAAATTTAATTACCATTTAAAGAAGAAATAAGTATTGAAAGTAAAATTATATGAAAGAAAAGTTTACGAAACATTGAATAAACATTCCAGAAGGTGACAGACCAAATATTGTGAGATTTTGGGTCTGAAAATATTTATAACCTATAAGTCTCAAGAAATGTCAGATTGACTTACCTGTTTAAAAGCAAGTAAATTCCTTTTACCTTTAATACAAAGATTTTTAGATACAAACATATTCCAAAACAAATTATTAACTCAAAATTTATCAGAAGAAAGAAAACTTCACATAGCGGGAGCAGTTAGGTGTTAGATCACGGATCGTCATGTAACCAGCTGTCAACCTGAGTGAATAGTGCGGCATCTTTGTGCTACGATTCACAACCGATCTTCCGCAAAACAGGTACCTGTCGTTAGTTATTAAATAAAGGGTAGTCTCTTAGTTTTAATTTATTTGTAATAAAAGTTGCATAACTGTAAGGAAACAGATATCTGTTAATTAATTTAAATAAACCAAGGCCAAGGTTCATAAATTTAAGAATTGAATCTGTTTAAATGTGAAATTATTTTGATTTACCTTTTCTTACAATAAAAATTGTTACTATTTGAATTTGTTATTCATATTGGTCTCTATATTTAAAAAAAAAATTGAGCAAAAATAAGAACTCGCACTGAAGAGAGTCGACGTCAAACGACGTATCATGCTATCAAAGTGTAATTTTTACTAAAAGGGGCGAAGTCAGTGGCGCCGAATAAATTTCTGGCTTTTAAATCAAAATTAAGCACAACTGAAATAGTAAGTATAAAATTTTGATCCTCTATAGTAAAATCATTACAATATATATATATATATATATATATATATATATAAAATTGAGGAGGCGAGAATTTTTCTCTTCAGGAATGTGTTGGGGGTAGTTAGGAGGTAAACATACTAAAAGTCCTCGCCCCCTAGCCCCGTCGCTTCAGGGGGAGAGGGGGGTGGAAAGGTTCCTTTTTTCGGTTCTTCGCTTATAACTCGGAAAAGATACGTCGTATGGAAAAAGGTGATCTATGCAATATTAAACGTAATTAAATTTCCCACAAGAATATTTATATTAATTTTCTTTCTGTGTTATAGTTTATGAAATATTCGCCAGCAAAAATCGATAATTAATAAAAAAAAATCAATTACCTACTATGAATATTTCTATCAAAGCGATTTACCCTGGTCTGCTAATAAATCACAGTCACAAACAATTTTTATTTTACAACACTGGACGTATTTACTAACGTAATATTTTGTCGAAATCTATACATTTCCTTAAATATACAGTGTGACTCCCTTAAAATGAAGATACCCTTATAACTTTTTCATTTTGTTTCCGATTTGAATCAAATTTTACTCAAGTATAGAACAAATTAGGATCTACTTATGACCATTCACCTACGGTACCAAAATATGGGGAAAAAAATTAAAAATCATATTGATGGATCTTGACGAATTTCACGTAGCCACCACAAATTGCGGAAACTGAGGATCTCCTTTGCCAGATGAGCTTATGTATGAGAAATCCCCCATCAATAACCAAATCAAATTTTGATGTATGTACGTTTGTGGTGCCGATCGGATGCATTTTTTAGAATGTCTAACATTCAAAATGTTTTATTTTTTTCAGCATATTTTCGTAAACTATAACAAATAGGAAGAAAATGAATATAAACTTTCTTGTGGAAAATTTAATTCCGTTTAATTTTGCATAGACTACTTTTTTCCCTACGCGATGCATCGTTTCCGAGTTATAAACAAGGAATCGAAAAAAGGAACCTTCCCACTCCCCTCCGCCCTAATGCGGCGGGGTTAGGGGCGGCGACTTTTAGTATTTTTATCTCCTAACTGCCCCTAACACATCCCTGAAGAGAAAAATTCTTCCGTCCTAAATGTCCTCTAGAATCCCCTTTTGGGCATTCGTTGATTGGACTATAGATTACATAAACTTTAAATTTTTATTGCTATTTGTTTAAGCAAATTTTATAAACAAATAGATAAATTACGAATTTTTGAAAAATATTTTTTTGCCATTTTATTTGTTAAAAAATATATGATTAAAAAAAATTCTTAAAAATTGTTTTTTTCTACGATTGTGCTGAAAGTCAAATTTTCTAACTTCAAAATGACTGCAGAAAATACCACTTTGCCGCACGCCGTGCGTCAAAGAATTTGCCACACGCCTTGATTACATCTTCACACACCGGAATAAAATAGTGTGTTTACCTTAAGGAATTTTATATTGCTTACCGATAATATCAATTAAATTCTATAAATGTACATTAATTACACATGAATTGCAATTACAAAGTCAAATTTTCTAACTTCAGAATGACTGCCGAAAATGTCACTTTAAATATAATCTGACAGGCAGCAAATTTAAAATTTTGGAAAGACTTTAAAAAAGGGAAATAACTTCACAATCGTAGAAAAAATAGTATGTAACACACATGTGGCAAGCTTCATTGCAAAACTCGTATGATAGGAACACTCGCTGCGCTCTGTTCCTAATTTCATACATCGTTTTGCAATGAAGCCCTTGCCACACTTGTATTACAATCTACTATTAATTGTTTATTATATAATCACTTTTTTTCTTTTTTCATTATTTAAACGAATTATTAAGAAAAAAAATTGTTCTTAAATTTATTATTTGCAATTCTCCATAAGGTGGAAAACAGAAATTTTTGTGGTTGTTTATTTATTTGTTTATTTAATAAACAATTTGTTATTAACAATCGCCGAATGTGACAAAAAAAATAACAAAAACAACTGTAGGTATATATAGACATGAAAATTATTTTGTGAATAATAATTTAAAAATCGAGAAAATACTCTTATTGACAAAAGCTAGATTCAAAACATTAATTTTGTCTGCATAACCAAAGCGTTCTGTCCGAAATGTCTAATTTATTTAATACAAGTTAGAATCAAAACATGGCCTACTGCTATTCTTGTTTTATTATATGTAGGCAAATATACCTACATATTTAGATAAAAAAGGTATATTTTAAGTTAGAAAACACTAACGCAAATATTAGTGGCAAAAGAGCAACCAATTTTATGACAGCATCAAGAAAGGTGATTATGGAATTCTTTCTGCCGCGATTTTATTATTTTAATTTGTTTCGGTGTGGTAACAAGTGCAATGAGAAGTCCTGAACTAAATCTAAACATTGCTTCAAAAAATATAAACAATGTACTTATGTGTCAATATTAGAATTTTCTGCTATTTTTCTTATTATCTCCGGTCTTAGTAATCGCAAAAAATAAAAAGACAAATTTTGAATAAAAATAGACAAAAAAACTTTCTGATAATTTGTTAACTTGCAAGAAAATAAAAACCATTACAAATTACTATCTATATATAATTTAAGAAATATAGTGTAATAATGCATAAATCTATAACGAAAGTGAGTGAAACTATATCTTTTATTCCTTTATTTTTCGAGTTGTTTATAAAATAATAAAGTTAAAAATATCACGTGTCTGTCTATTCAAAAAATAAATAAATTTCGTGAAGTATACGTTGTTACCTCTAGGATTGCAGTTTTAGCCATGTATTTTTACGGAATTGAAAATTATTTTTTTCTGTACAAAAGCATTTCTTATAAACAATGACTTTCATTTCATTTTAAATTTCCAACTGCTCAGTTAATTTGTTGTATCGTGTTCTAATGTTTTGATTATTTAATGTTAACGAATTCTAAAATAATTTTGTATGCTCTATTTATACATTTAATTTTCGTCATAGTAATATAGGACTAATAATTTTTTAGTTAGATTTATGGCCAAATACTGTAATATAACTCTAGCTTGCTTTAAACAGGCGTTTTGTTGCTTTGTGTACCATTGGCAACAGTTCTTTTGGCATTTGAGACGCTTTAATTGTTTTATTGCTCTGTGCAAGAAAGCATCATGTCACCAGATTTAAGTTGAATGTAGGTAGAAGAATGTAAGAAAAAAGGTACTCTCAACGAGGCACAATGTAACACGACAGAAGGGAGGGAGATATAAACAGTGTTCTAACAACGCTTAACATAATTGTAATAATTATTCATGTGTAAATAAAAATTCAACCAATTCAAATTTCATGTCAAAGGGTCTATTTTTTAACTGACAAATGCACAAATTTCTCAGCTAGTAAATTCGCAGAATTTTGATTGGATTATTTATAATTTTACGTAGTAAAAGTTTTTATTTTTATGTTTCTATAAGATCATAAAATTATCTAAGACTCGAAAATCGCAAAATGCGGTGACAATACGAAGAAATCAATTGTTATTTAAATGGAAACAACATAAATTTAAAAATCCGTTGTGTCTTGAAAAGTGTTTTCTGGAATCTACAGATGACGTAAGCTTTTTCAGATATTTAATTGCATTTTAAATGACCTACAAAAAAAATTTAAAAATGACAACAGACAAGCGTTTCGTTACTTCATTTTTGATAGTTTGGCGACCGGTACAAATTTAATTAAGTAAAATAAATAATTAAATAAGCGTTCATTGTGCACAAAAGAGTTTACACACAAAAGGAAGAGGTTAGCCTAAACTAGCCATATACATTAAGAAAACATATTATGACTGTACACAGTATTAGTCCACAGTACATCGCCCTTTTTTTCATGATTAGTAACAAGCTGAATATTCGTGAGTAGCTTCGTTTTGACGAGACGCCCAACTTTTCTCTCTGCGAAAATTTTCGGTAGTGGTAGCTAACAGCAAACATTACTTTTTCTATTTTACACGAATTATACAATTCGACAACCTGTCAAATTAGTTTGGCAATATATTTTTTCGATTGCGCGAGTTAATTATAATAAGCCCCGTGTTTGTCCACAACAACATAATTTGACAGGTTGTCGAATTGTCTAATTCGTGTCAATTAGAAAAAATAATTTTTGCTATTAGCTATCACTAGCGAGAATTTTCGCAGAGAGAAAAGTTGGGCGTCTCGTCAAAACGAAGCTACTCACGAATATTCAGCCTGTTATTAATCATTAAAAAAAGGGCGATGTACCGTGGACTATATTACATTAAATTGAGAAAACTATTAAACTAAATTTTTATATAATTATAAATAATTTTATATAAAATAAAATATAAATATTGTATTACTTTTAATAACTGTAATTTAACTATCAATATACCGTTTTTTATTATCCCGGTCCAAAAATCCTATTTCAAACTTATAGATAATCATTGATTACCCATAAAAAATGTATAATTATCTGTTAGTTTGAAAAAGTTTGAAATGGTTTCTATAAGTTTGAAATAGGATTTTTTAACGGGGATAACCATTATAGGTCAGTGGAATTAGCAAATATGCATATTGTAATTCGTTTCAGGATGCCACGCGGATTAAACGATAGTTTTAATGATTACGAACATGACCCTGAATTTGGTCCACTTTTTGACCGCCGGAACATTGTTTATTTAACGATTTATTGTTGAAAAATTCCAAAAAATCAACTTTTTTAAAGATAACTCAAAGACCTTTGACGATAGGTATTTCAATTTGTAGATGCTGTTAGAACTTTGAAAAACGGTTAATTTGAAAGGTGTTTCGTTTAAAACGCTTGAAAATTTGTTTAAATAGTTGCAAAAAACGGCGAAAATTTTCGCAATTTGCAAATATTTTTCATTCTTTAACAAAAGCACTTTAGTGCTTGAAACTTTGACAAAATATGTCTTTTATCACCCTAAAGTTACCTCTAAAATTTCATCAACAAATTTTAATTAGTTTAATAGATATTCAATTTGTTTATTAAAAACATGAATAATGTAAAATGCAAATTCACCCAGTTCCCGTTGTCGTAGAGGGTTAATCTGGACATCATTTTTTTTGTTGAGACTTAAACTTTATGTTTTCATTAATGGCAAATCAAATTTGCATTATTTTCAACTTCAAAATGGCGTTTGAAAAAGTGTCACATTTTGAGGTTAGGTTTTTTGCTAATAACTTTTAAACAGATGAAGATTTTGCAATATCGTTCTGATATCTTTATTGCTGAGGTTCTTTCACACGTTTTCAAAAAAAAATGACTGTAGCCTTACTAGAAGCCCAGATGATTTTTTTTTTAATAAATTCATAATTTGTTTATTAATAAACATTAACAGCTGAAACTTGGCGAACAACTTGTTTAATAGTCTATCTTTGTAATAGAGCTGAGTTTGGGAGAAATTTGCAACGAGAACAATAATTAATTTTAAATCAGCGTCAGAACAGGAGTGAGAAGCACGAGTCATATCTGTAACACGTTCATAAAATGATCGAGACGAGTTCAAATCCGTCAACCAAAGATTTACGGTTTCTCCGATTTTGACTTTTTTCTAATTTGGGGTAGGGTGATAATATCTGTCATGTCGATTTTCCTAATTAAACAATAATTTGTTATAAACAATTATTTTTTGTTAAAAATTTTTTTACGAATTTATTTAAAAAAAAAATCATCTCGGCTTCTAATAAGGCTAGAGTCATTTTTTTTTGAAAATGTATGAAAAGACCTCAGCAACAAAGATAAATGAGAACGATGTTGCAAAATCTTCATTTGTTTAAAAGTTATTAGCAAAAAACCTAACCTCAAAATGTGACACTTTTTCAAACGCCATTTTGAAGTTGAAAATAATGCAAATTTGATTTGCCATTAATGAAAACATAAAGTTTAAGTCTCAACAAAAAAAAAGAATGTCCAGATCAACCCTCTACGACAACGGGAACTGGGTGAATTTGCATTTTACATTATTTATGTTTTTAATAAACAAATTGAATATCTCTTAAACTAATTAAAATTTTTTGATGAAATTTTAGAGATAACTTTGGGGTAATAAAAGACATATTTTTTCAAAGCTTCAAGCACTAAAGTGTTTTTGTTAAAGAATGAAAAATATTTGCAAATTGCTAAAATTTTCGCGGTTTTTTGCAATTATTTAAATACATTTTCAAGCGTTTCAAACGAAACATCTCTCAAATTAACCGTTTTTCAAAGTTCTAACAGTATCTACAAATTAAAAAACCTATCGTCAAAGGTCTTTGAGTTATCTTTAAGAAAGTCGATTTTTTTTTTGAATTTTTCAACAATAAATCGTTAAATAAACAATGTTCCGGCGGTCAAAAAGTGGACCAAATTCAGGGTCATGTTCGTAATCAATAAAACTACCGTTTAATCCACGTGGCATCTTGAAACGAATGACAATAAATTTCAGTCTTTTTTTACTAATTCTACTGGACTATTATACTAGAGAATTTTATGCTCTACCGAAAAGGTATGTATAGTGTTTTGCCCTATCTTGCTTAATTTTCAAAATATTGGGGAAAAGCACATTTTGTTGCAATTATTGTTAGTAACTTTTGAACCCGAAAAGAAAGAAAAGAATAGAATACCACACAAATTTCTTTTTAAGAGTGTGACCTGCGAAGACTAATTAATGTCGGGCACAAGTATTTTATATGCTTGCACTAATAATAGTAATTATTTTTATTAGTGCAAGCATATAAAATATAATCAATAAAAGAAAATATTAAATTTTTTCTCGCCATACTTAAAAGGAAATTTTGTGCTTTATAGTACGTCGGGTATATGGCTATATAAGCCAAAAAGCTGCACTTTTTGATTGGGATGTGCCACTTTCTGTGGTCATAGTTGATGCCAAAAGGTAACTTTCCCTGTAGGGAGCCACTTTAGAATCCGTGCAGAACACCAAAATGGAGGCCATTAAAGATGTCCGCCATTAGCCACACTAAATGTTTTTGTATCTCAGCTCCTAATGGTTAGATTTCTATTTTCTTTTTTTTTTTGTTTGAAAGCTGTTGGAAAGAGGACACTTTTGTTCCTATACATTTATCTCTACACCTTAAGGGTTCCGCGCAATTTAAAAAAATATATATTTTTTAATTTTTAAATAAGTATCCGTCTTTGCACAGTGGGACAAACTGAATCTGAAAACTTATTTCATATAATGCAACTTTCAATTAATGTTAACTTGGGACAGCCGGTACCACAGAGGTTATTGTAATAACTTTTTTAAAATTGAGCCTATAAGTATAGTGATAGTGAAATAAAATTAAATAAAAAAGTTATAAATACTTCAAAGAGAACTTCATGCTTTGTTGTTATTCGACGGCAATCAATTTTTGCTCATATTTGATCCATATACTCGGAAACACAAACTTGCTGTCTCAAAATAAGGACAGTTTCGAAAGAAAAATTGCATCAAGGGATTCTTTTACTATTATACCTAATGTTACTCTACTCTTAAAACAATTTGTTTTATATATCTCTGTTAGGTAAATAAACGTAATTTAATTTCTACCCCTTTGCATCTTTTTATTCTAATGTAAATGAGGCAATACTTTAAAAGTGCAAAACAAAAAATGAGGACAAATTCAAAATATTTAAATACTTATAGGCCTACCACGGAGTAATTACATTATCAGTTATTAATAATTAATGTCAATTTGCATAAAACAATAACCTAATATTTTATTAGGTTCTTTTAATACATCTTCAAATTCATAACAACGAATAATAAAAAACGTAACTGTTAATATTATTTTGGAGTTCAAAGAATGAATATATTTCCTTTATTAGCTGGCCCTCCAATAGCGTCTCTACTGTAAACAGTAATGATAGTGGCGCAGTATAGCAAGTACGCCTAACCATATAATATTGTGCTTCGAGACGATGCATGCATCAAAGAAATATATATTATAAAAATATAACCTACTGAGGCCCGATTATATTGGCAACATCGCTGGGACGGAGAACGAACGCTAACTATGTTCCTATATACAGCAGGCTTTGAAACGATCAGTAAATATATCCGGGCTCTGAAATATGCCATGTTTATATAATTAAAAGAAAAATAATAATTTGCTACCTCTAGTGGCTTCCTGTTAGAAAAGATGCATAACAATCGCCATATTTAATAAATTTGTTAATTTATACACTCGGGAAATGCCGGGCTTATTAACGACCTATCGATATATCGGGCTACACAATGTACCGTATACCTATATATATATATATATATATATATATATATATATATATATATATATATATATATATATATATATATATATATATATATATATATATAATGAATTCTTATTAAGAGTTAAGCAAAAGAATCGAGCGTTGTCTATGCAGACAACTCGTCTCGTGACTATATAAAAAATGAATTCTTATTAAGAGTTAAACAAAAGAATCGAGCGTTGTCTATTCAGACAACTCGTCTTGTGATTAATTAAAGCATTTCTCAAAGTTAGACAACTTCTCGTCTCAGGAGTTCTTGACCAGTGGGTTATCAAAGTTGATACTGCCAACTGACCCACGTGGGTGGTTTCGCGGCGTTTTTATATGGTTCCGGTGCTCGCAAGTTCTTTATGTTAACTTGCATTAAGGAACTGCTTCGTGCTTACGTCATCCCCTTACGACATATCCTTTAGCTAGCGTTCGCTATTAAAATTCCTCCAGGTCCGATAAGGCTTTCTTTCCTAATGGATTTGTAACATACCGTTAATTTAACGTTTGCGGTACTACCTTGTTTGTTTATATTTCCACCCTAGCTGTTATACTTTGTGCGTGAAGATTTTGCTGTTTTAGTACGTTTTTAAAATATGTTTATATACCGTACGAAATATTATTTACCTCAATAATAAACTTAATATTTCCGTATTTATTAGATCAAAAGCATTTCAAGTAACATTATGCATGAACTATTTTTTAATTGTTATTTAACTTTATATAGAATTATTTTAAAGTCCAAAAATAAGTAAATTTAGATTAACAAACCAGAAAATTCTTGAAAAATAATGTACCTAGATACGGTGTATTTTAATATAAAAACTGTTTTTAGTATAAACACTTATGGAAACATACCAATAACAACATGGGCATTCCAACTCCATTAAGACTCCTTTAGATACTTATTCATCCCAATATAATTTCTATATGGCAAAATTATGTAATAATAATAATAATAATAATAAATGTCTTTATTGTAAACATACAAGTTGTAAAATTTACAAATGGCGAAGTTCAGAAATAGTTACAAGGAACCTTCTGCTCTTCCACTTAACCAGAATGTACTGTAAAAAACCTTATAAACCAGATAGGCTCTTATGATTACCCATAAAAAATGTATAATTATCTATAAGTTTATATATGTCCACGTATAAATGATCTATAAATACCTTGAAAGGGGAATGAACTTTTGCTGCGAGATAAAATTGTGGTTTGTGACATAGACTTTTTAAAAACACCAATAAACTTTTTATTTGAACACCTTTTTATTTTTCTACAAGTTCGATGTTGACACAGTGGTTGACAAACTAGATCTGGTCTCAATTTGAAGAGAACCTATATTTATAACCTTGCTTATCGCAATTGCTGAGTTTGCATATTCATCATTTATTTTAGGTTATCTCCAATACTGAGAAATATAACTCCTCCGGCCTTAGAGTAAAATTATCCCTGTAGGGGTGATTTTTCGTTAAGTAATTATATTATGATCTCATCGGTAGGGGAAGTTTTACATTGTTTTTGTTTTATAATAAATTTCTTAAACATTTTGACATAGACAATATACAATATTAAACATAATAATTGTACATATAAAAGAATGGTCCAAACACTAGTTGAATAACTAATTTGAACATCATTAATTTCTTGAATTCTTTTTGTTTGTTCTGTTAGTAAATTTTGAGTTTCTAACAGTTTATGATTATTAATAGTTTCAATTTGCAATGGGCCTGGGTAATAATTAATTTTTGGTTTTTGAGAATAAGTTGTATTTAATTTTGGTAATTCAAATTTCATTTCATGTGAATTGCAATATCTGTTTTTCAATTAAAATTTGACAATCTTTATTCAAGTTAATAATGAATGTTCCTTGTAGTTTTGATTTAGTAATAATTTTATTACAAATCAAAGTATTTATAATTGAATTATGCAAGGTATTTAACTTAGCAAAGGTTGAAGCAGTTTCTATTTTTTCTAATATATCATAAATATTTTGGTACAAAATGTCAATTGTGTTAGCAATGAGTATGTTAGGAAATATTGATAATGTTCAGTTTCATGATTTGAAAAATAATTAACGTTAGCTTCGATGCGTTGGATTTTGGATTCTAAAATGATTTGATTGTGAGATAAATTTTGAGCCAGTTCACTAAAATTGGCGATAGTTGAATTTAAAATAGTTATTTGATTTTCCAGGATGGTTTTGATTTTATTTTGATTTTGACTGAGAGTCATAAGTTCTTTGTCATATCTTTCAGCATCGTTTTGGTCTAGGTTTCCTGTAATTGCTTTGATGATAGATCCTAGGCCATTTATTATTCCACGTTTACGTCTATTGGGATTTAATCATTGAATTTGATCTAGAATTTTTTGTTCAAGATTATCTAATAAAGGGAAGGAGTTTGAATACTCTTTTTTATATGCCTCTGTCTTGTAAAGTTTACCTTTCAGTAATTTGTAATGTTCCTGAATTAATTTAAATTCGTCTATTATTGGTGTCAAGTCATATATTTGTACATCCAGTAGTCATTACTTATAGAAGTTTGTCCTAGTTGTAAGGGTAGTAAGCCTGCTGTAGTAAATTGTAACAAATAACCCAGTTATTTCCGTTATTATTTTATTACTTTTTGGATTTTTAATTCGCTTTATTGAAGTCTAATAATTCAGCAGTTACGTAAAGTATTACAAGATTTTATTTTTTTGTGCCAATAAAATTATTAAAATAGTCTAGCTTTTTATTTACTGTTTAATTTATTCAAGTTTTACATTACCTTTGGTGTAGATATATTTTATTTGTTAAGTGCCTTTGTTTTTAAGTAGTTTCTTTATTATAAAGGAGTTATTTATATAAGTAGATAAGTAGTCGAGTAAAATGTAGTTCAGATAAATTGTAAGCGGTTTTTGTCAGTTCGTGTGTCCGAATATAATCAATAGATAAGCGTTCAATTAGATTTACTTTCATAATAGTTCTTGATAAAGTAATTGTTCGATTAGGGTGGAGTGAAATCTTTCAGCTAGGCTATTTTTCATGATGTTAAGGTGTTCTGAAATTATTACATTTACATTCGTGATAATTTTGATAAGAAATAATTGTTCGTCTTTGACTCTTTAATAGTTCTTGGATATTTTGATTTGAAATTCTGTTCCACTATCTGAAACAATAGTTTCTGAGGTTCCATAGAATGAAAAATTTTTGACTCTGTTATCTTGAATTGAAATTTTGCAAATAGCATCTTTTGTAACTGGAAAGGCTTGTCCTAATTTTGAAAATTTATCAATAATCGTTAAGAATGTTTGATTTTGAAAAGTAAACATATCTATATGGAGTACATGAAAAGGTTTAAATGGAGTTTCAGTCATCAGTGTATATGGTTTTTTGTCTAACGTATTTAGCTCTTTGACATATTTCGCAATTATTTATATACGAAGTGATGTCTTGTTTTTGATTTATCCAATAATAATTGTTTTTTAATTTTTGGTAGGTCTGATCAATTATAGAGAGATTGGATTTATTTATCATGAAGGTTTTTGGTAATAAGTAATTGTTCATTTTTGTCTCTTACTATATTTAAGTTTTATACGTATTGAGATTTAAGTTATTAAATTTAGAATTAAAAGGGGAATTAATTATATAATGTTTGGTTCTAGTATTTTAGATATTTGTAAGCTAACTTAGGCTTTGAATATGTAGATAGTGATAGGATTTAATAAAAATTGGAATTTCGATTTATTATAATTTGTGTAAGCGTATTATTGATTATTTCGTCTAAGATAGGTATAGGTAGGATATGTATTATTAGTTATAATTATGAACGGTTACGTCGTAGAATAATTCTGGTATTTCAAAATTTGTCTGAAGGGTATTTAAATATTATGGAAATAATTTGGAAAAATGTTTAACTTTTAATTTTGGTTTTTCATTTAATATGCAAATGGCTGTATTTAGTTTTTCCTTGAATTCGAGCCGGTGTTTACTTTTAAGTTTTCTTTTCTTTTTACAATTCTTTTTCTGCTTGTAAGTAATTACTCGATTGTTAATGAGTTTATATAAATTGTCGTTTTGGGTTTTGTCGGGAAGGTCATGATATTTGTTAGTAAATTCATGATTTATGTGAGATGTTGTTTTAATAGATTCTGAGAGGTTTGCTCTACAGCCTGTAAATGTATTGTTAGGTTGATTAATTATTGATTCGGTTTCTGAAGTATTTAGTTTTATATTTTCTAAATTTTCTTCGCGTAGATTATTTGATTCAGCATTATTTAATTTTTGTTCAGGAATTTCAGTTAAATTTATTTCCTTACTGTCGAATAGTTCTTCAGGGTGTAATCATTTTCATGTCATTAAAAAAACTGGTGGAGGGGAACGACTAAACGAACAAAAAAACCTTACATAACATGGGGTCTAAAACTATGGGTTTTAGACCCATAGTTTTAGAAAAAAAAAAATTTCGAAAATTTTCAATAAAATTGTTTGAGAACTGCTGGAATGTTGGGATAGGCTTTTATTTTGGCGTATGTCGGCGCCTCTAACCATCAAATACGCTAATGCAGCTTTTCAAAGTATCGCGCTCCTTTGTAGAGACCGCGCGTCGGCGAAGACACAAGTTAATAATCACACTTTTATGGTTTTTTAAAAGTAGGTAAAGTAAAACTATACTCCCTCTTGTGCAATATTTTAGTTTCTGCGGGCACTTCGTTAAGCACACACGTCGAACCCGTTCGTTGTTTTCGTTCTTTTTTAATTTTAGGCCACGTATTTACAGTTAAGACTGTGGTTAAGATTTGTTTTATTGACTTACCGTTCAAGTCGTCAAGTTTTTGATTACGTACAAACACTACTTGTTCGTTCTTTTTGTGTTTGTTTTGGATTTTGGACCAAGTTTTTATTTTTATTTTCTTTATTGACAACGTTAGTTAATAGTTTAATGTGGTATTTTAATGTGCAGAGAAACCATAAAAAATGATCCTAATTTACCAAATGTGTTGAACGGAGTGCGTATGTGCCGAAAAGTGTATTGATGCAGACGGAAGCCATTTCGAACAATTTATGTAAATCAACTTTATTGGTAAGATCTAGATTTATTGAATAATTTTAGTTTTCGATACCTGATCGGCAATTCGTTAAATAAATCAGATTTTTTCCTAACTTAATAATTCTGTTATCGTATCTCAGACGTCTATCTTTCCCAATGTCATGAAATAATTACTCGCTTTTAAGCTTAACCCAGAACACTCATTTAGGTTACAAATGTTAATAAACCACATTTAAATCTGATAAATTATAAACAACAATAAAAGCTCCAATATTTTGTTCTAAATTAAAAACACACACATGTAAAGAAATGCTGTGTTTAGACCCCTTCTACGCCTATGAATTGCTTTCAGTTCTGCAAATAGAGATAACGAATTATTTACATTTTTATAATTGGTTCGGTTGAGGCGTTTATCGAAGGTAATCTTTGCACTTTTTTATGACAATTTAAAAGTCGTAGAATTATACCTAGTACACGCCCATTGACCCACAAAGGCAGTGATTCTCAAATGTTTCCTACCCTAATATTTAAATTATTGACCTAGGTGAGTTTTTTCAAAGTGCCCCTAGGGGAAAAAGTCATAAAGGTTTTTTGTTTGTCTAGTCGGTCCCCATTACCAGTTTTTTTAATGACATGAAACTGATTACACCCTGTATTTTAAAAAGGTTTGTTAATGTTAAATCAATATCATCATCTATTATATCGATGAAAGGTGTTGAGAAATAATTATCTTCATGAGAATTATTTTATTCAAAATTATTTAAGTCTTGTTCGGGATTCTCAATATAATTTGTTTCGTCATAGTCAAATAGTTTTGTTAAATCAATATCGTCTTCTACTATATCAGTGAAAGGTATGAAGGAATAATTATTATCTTCGAAGTTTGTAGGTCTTTCTGATTCATTAAATTGTGTGTAAATTTCTTTTGAATGTGTTTCTGATGGATAGTGAATTTCTTGTGTTAAATTTGAATACATTGGAATTTTAATTTGTTTTAATTTTAATTCTATTTTTTCGTTAATGTTAATTTTGGCTTTTAAGTTAATAATAAGGTCTGAGCCTATTATGCCTTGGCAGTTTTCAGAAAAGTTTAATAGATAAAAGGTATGGCAAGTGTCTACATCATAGTCAGCCAAAACTATTAAGTTAATAATTTCGTTATGATAAGAGTTTCTATAATTTGTTCTTACTTCAAAAGTTTTTTGTTCTATAAGATTTGGAAAGTACTGTTGGGCTAATTGAGGAATTATCAAACTTTTTGTTTGTCCTATATTAATTAAAAATTTCGCTTTAAGTGTTGGAATATATATGTAGGGGAGGTATTGTCCGAAATAATTTAACCTCTTGGATTTCATAGGCTGAGTTATTTGAAAAATTTGGTCGAGAAAAGTCTGTAGTTTCAATTCCATTGTATTGTTGAATATATGTATAATCAGCTTGATTATTGCCATATTGGTCATAGTCTTGATATTGGTCATATGATGATTCGTGATATAGATTATCAGTTTGATAATATTGATTTTCATTTTGGCTTTCTAAATTATTCACATTGGGGTTTTGCCTAGAAGATTCAGGTATTTCGCATATATATTGGTTATGTAACTGAGCTGAAGTGGGTTTAGTTGCATTTGAATTTTGACTGGCAGAATCAGGGAATTCGCGTATCTCTTGATTATATATTCGAGTTGAAAAGTTTTTAGTTGTACGGCTATTCACAGATGACGTGTATAGCGTTAATGCTATAAATAAAATGCTATAAAATTGATGTAAATATACGTATATTTGTTTTCTTTAATACATCTTATATATTATTCGATTTTTGTGTATTTCAAAGTATATTGTTATTATTTTTGTTATCGAATCGAATGTTTTTTCTTTTGTTTCTTCTCGACTCCATAGGAACTTCTCGATTTCCAGTGAGTGAGTCGCTATAGTCGCTATATACATCCCCTCGTTAAAAAAGAAAAGAGTCAATCAACCAACGTGTCGATTGCGAAACCTACTTTTTTAATCGGGGTAGGCAAAGAGTGTCCCATCTGTCAACTAATACAAAAGCTGGTTTAACCCTATCAATATTGACAGTTATGACTTTGATTCCTTTCTTAAAGGTAAATAACTTATCTGAACGAGATAAAAATTTAAACGGTCCTTCATATAAAGAAGTAAATAAACGTTTAAACCGTTCATTGCGAACGAAAATAAAATCGCAAGAGGCAAGATCTGAACTAACAAAAGTTTTGTAATTGCCATGCGAAATTGGAGGAACAAATTTTAAATTATTAAAATAAATGCGTAATTTGTCAATGAAATAAGAAATATCTGGGGAATTATACGATTCAACGAAAAATACGCCAGGTAAACGAAGGGTTTGACCATATATAAGTTCAGCAGGTGAACATTGCAGATCTTCCTTGGGAGTTGTCCTAAATGCTAATAAAATGATGGGTAATTCATCTGTCCAATGTGATGTATTGGCTCTAGTTAACAAGGAAGTTTTAAGTGAGCGATGAAATCTTTCAATTAGAGAGTTTCCTTGTGGGTGATATGCAGTTGTACGTATTCTATGAAAACCTAAAAACTTTGCAAATTCATTAAATAATCTTGATCAGTTGTCACGGTCAAGGGAATGCAACTGATTCTGCTGTGATGTCGCGAAGAGGGTTTGCTTCCGGCCACCTAGTGAATCGTTCAATCACCGTAAGAATGTAAGAGTTACCTTTGGATGGAGGTAAAGGTTCTACCAAATCTATATGGCTGTGGTCGAATCTGCTTTTCGGGATGGTGAAGTTTCCAAGAGGACTTCTCGTATGTCGACTGACTTTGACAGCTTGACAGTTAATGCACGATTTTGACCATAAATTGCAATCTGTGTTCATTTTCGGCCAAAAATAGTTATTTGAAATCAACAGTCTAGTGGCTTTAATACCAGGATGAGATAAGTTGTGAAAAATATCGAATATCGTTCGTCTGTAAGCAAGTGGAACAAAAGGTCTAGCTTTTGTACGACAAACATCTCACCAAATAAATCCATTTGAATCAGTATCTTTTTTAAAATGAAATTGGTTTTAGTTAGTGATGATTTATCTGACAATAAATAGTTAAGATCTGAATCTTTCTCCTGAGCTTCACTAAGCAACTTTAGGTCAAAGTTAACATTAAGGAAGGGAGAATTTTTAAGTTGAAGTGGTAAAATATCTTGTTTTAAAGAAGAAGTGTCGTAAATACGTGACAAGCTGTCAGCTATTACGTTATGTTTTCCTTTAACATGTTGTATTTTACAAGAAAATTGAGCTATGTATTCTAAATGACGTATTTGACGAGGAGATCTTTCTGCTTTTGTGAATAAAGCGTTGATTAAAGGTTTGTGATCTGCAAAACAATTAAACTTTCAACCTTCAAGTATAAATTTAAAATGTTTAATTGCAGTATATAATGCTAAAAGTTCTTTGTCGAAAACCCAATAATTGGTTTGTGCTGTGGTTAATTTACGGGAAAAGAATGCTAACGGAGCAAGAAATCTCTTATTATCTTTTTGCTCTAAAACTGCACCCATGGCAAGGTTAGAACAATAGACCGAGAGAGATAAGATGGTATCGTCATTATTGCAAGGATGAGCTAAAACTACTGCATTACTTATAGCGTCTCTGGCTTTCGAAAATCCATCTAAACATTCATCAGGCCAACTATTTATCTTTTTAATTTTATCATGAGATAAACTGTTACAAAGAGAATATAGGGGAAGTAAAATTTCAGCAAAATGAGGTATGAAACGATGATAAAAATTTACCATACCTATGAAACGTTGTAGTTGTTTGAGAGTTGTCGGTAAAGGGAAGTTATTAATGACTTCGACTCTCTCAGTTGATGGTAAAATACCTGATGAAGAGATTTGATGACCTAAAAAGGTTAAATTGTCAACTCCTAAGATACATTTAGATGGTTTAATGTTAATTCCGTATGTGTCTAATCTTTTGAAAACTATTTCCAAATGTTCCAAATGTTGTACATCTGATTGACTTGCGATTTATATCATCCAAATAGACGAAAACGAAAGGTAAGTTGACAAGTACTTCATTCATAAAACGTTGGAAAGTTTGACCGGCATTGCGTAGGCCAAAAGGCATGCGAGAAAATTCAAACAGTCCGAAAGGGGTTGTTATGGCTGTCTTATAAACGTCATTTTCAGCGACAGGTATCTGATGGTACGCTCGCACTAAATCAATCTTGGAGAAAATAGTGCAGCCGTGCAACTGAGAGATAAAGTCGTGAATATGAGGTGATGGATATCTGTCTGGAATAGTAATTGTATTTAGTTGTCGATAATTTCCATAAGGTCTCCAGTCATTTTTCTCTTTTTTTTGCTACTAAATGAAGTGGTGAAGAAACTTGAGAAGATGATGGTTTACAGATACCCAATTCCACCATGTTGTTAAATTCTGTTTGAGCTATTTTAAATTTAAGATTGTCTAATCTACGAGGTCGTGAAAAAGGTAAATGACCTTCAGTAACTATATGATGTACAACAGAATGTTTAATAGGTAAATTGTAATCTGGTGAACTAATTAAATTAGGAAATTGCAAAAGTAATTTGTTATATTTATCTGTTAAAGGAAATAATTTAAGTGTGTCTAATCTATAATTGTCTAAAGGACTATTTTTAATAAAACAATTAATTGACAAATTAGCCTTGTTATCAAATATTCGAGCTCCTTTAAGATCGACAACTAAACCGAAATGAGACAAGAAATCTGCTCCGACGATTGGAATGTCAATGTCTGCAATATTGAAAACGAAAGGAAACAATTTGCGTAAGTTTAGATTGACTTTTAAAAATTTCTTGCGGATGTAAAAATAGTTGAACCGTTAGCCGCGGTTAATATCATACAAAATTCTTTTTAAAATCTGTGAAAACATTACGTGGCACCACATATAAATCGGCATCAGTGTCGATTAGGAAGTTCAGGTTGTTAGATCTATCATAAATAAAAAGTCGATCAGACGTCATAAAATTATCAAATTGTTTACAACTTTTATTAGATTTGCACCATTCACCACCACAACGATAAGCTTTGGTACCGTAAAGTTGATGGTAGTAACAAATAGTATTATTAGTACGATCAAATTTATTGGAAACATTATTACTACTGGGTGAACGATTGCGATTAGTGGTACGAGTTTGTGAACTGTTTGTACTCCCACAATTATTACAGAAAGAAGTAGAAGGAAGATTGAGGCTCGAAAGATTGATTAGGTAACTTAGATTCTAAAGAGTTTAATCGAGAATTAAAAAGTTCTTCTCTTTGTAAGACTTGGTTTATTGTATCTTGGAACGTAATTGAAAAATTTTTGATAGTAGTGACTAAATCTGATAACGGGGTTGGCATAATTGGTTGATTGATGGCAGTTTTCTTAGATTAAAAAGGGAAATGTACGTTAACTCACATATTAGCAAATGACAGTACTTGTAATGTTCAACTTCAATTGGGAAATAGAGAATTACCATAAATTAGAGGAACATCTATTCAAAATTTATCAGGAAAATTCTTCTCTTCATTAAACGATAAGCATAATCTGGATCAATTTATAGTGGTAGTTAGTATATTGAATCTCTTCTTGAAGTCATTGATAAAAGTGGTACTAAATCACGAATGTGTTGATCTTCGGGTAATTATATCTGAATTTTCTTCTATCTTCGAGAGTAGAAATAATTTTGTCTCTTCTTCAATTAATCAGATAACTTAGATCACATCATGAAGGTCATATGATCACGTCTGGCATATATATATATATATATATATATATATATATATATATATATATCACATCGGGCATATATAGATCACGTCGGGGTCACCAAATTTATAGCGTTAATGCTATAAATAAAATTAAAATTGATGTAAATATACGTATATTTGTTTTCTTCAATACATCTTATATATTATTCGATTTTTGTGTATTTCAAAGTATATTGTTATTATTTTTGTTATCGAATCGAATGTTTTCTCTTTTGTTTCTTCTCGACTTCATAGGAACTTTTCGATTTCCAGTGAGTGAGTCGCTATAGTCGCTATAACGTGTCCATAGGAGTAGGTTCTGGATAAATTTTGGCTATATATATATATATATATATATATATATATATATATATATATATATATATATATATATATATATATATATATATATATATATATCACATCGGGCATATATAGATCACGTCGGGGTCACCAAATTTATAGCGTTAATGCTATAAATAAAATTAAAATTGATGTAAATATACGTATATTTGTTTTCTTCAATACATCTTATATATTATTCGATTTTTGTGTATTTCAAAGTATATTGTTATTATTTTTGTTATCGAATCGAATGTTTTCTCTTTTGTTTCTTCTCGACTTCATAGGAACTTTTCGATTTCCAGTGAGTGAGTCGCTATAGTCGCTATAACGTGTCCATAGGGGTAGGTTCTGGATAAATTTTGGCTACTTGAGATTGTGGTTTAAAGACATTTGTTTGCGGTTTCTGGAAATTATTATTGTGAGAATTATTATTTTGGAATGGGTTTTGTCTATTATTCACTGAGGCAAAATTTTGACTTTGATTTGGAAAGGGGCGATAGTAATTTTGATTTAGATTAAATGTGGGGCGATAGTTATTTTGACTAGGGTTGAAATTATATTGATTGGGGTTGTAGTTGTATTGATTGGGGTTGTACCTTGGTCTTGATTGGGTTTGTGGATTTATTAAAGGTGCATTTTTGAAATTTGGTCTACTTTGGCAAGTTGTTTGATTGCTGGAAATATTGCCTAGACTATTTTGATTTTTGTAATTTATAAAATTTTGTTCTTCAACTCATGGCTTGTTCTAAACTTTCGAGTTCTTTAGCTCTAATAGCTAATTGCATATGATATAGTAAACAGGTAATATATGTTTTGAGTGAGAGTTGTAATATTTTATTTGATTACCTTCGTTGCGGCAGTATCATTACCTTGAATGAGTTTACTATTAATAAATTACGAACGTCTTGTATACGAGTGGCAAATGCTAACAATGGTTTGCTTTTATAAGACTTTAAATAGATAAGCTCTTTGATATGATAAACAGTCGATGTTTCTTTGATCAGAGAAACTTTCAATAAGCACTTTCTTGACCGAGTTCCAGTTAGATAATTCTATGCGTGGACAAGGTCACAAGCTCTGTTTTTAACTTTGAATATATTGTATTAATAGCTGCTGTTGGATTTGTTACGCCTTGAAAAGCTTTCATTAAATTCTCGCATGCAATTATAAATCTTTGTAATGTTTTGAATTATAGTCGAATTGTGTTTAAATTTGGATTTTCAATTAAATAAATTTTTTAGTTTCAGTATTAGCACTTAAATTTTCAGTTTCAGTAAATTTTCAGTTTCAGTTAAATTTTCCAAATTTTGGTTTTCGGTATTTACAGTTAGATCAAATCTAATTAAAATATCTTCTAATATATTATACAGTTTGAATTTTTAATTATTTGCATTGGTTTTTAAATTAAATGTCTTAGAATTAAGTTTCTTAAAAATAATGTAACTTTTCCTTGAGTTCACTCTTTTTAGAAAATGACTTTGCTGTTTATAACGAGGGACTTTATATTGGCGTTGCCAAGGGGTGCTCACAACAGACTAGGTACAAAAATATTATGAAAATTTGAGTAACTCAAAAATAAGTTGAGAAAAAATGTGATTATCATAAAATGTCGTAAAATTGATTAACATATATGTACTTTCAATATAGTAGATCCAAAAATGTAAATAAAAACCTAACCTAAAAATAAAAGTATGAAGAGGTGACGATTTCAGTGACGGGTTCTCGATCGGCGAAGTCAAGCACGCCGGAGCAAGTCCGTCACTTGGATGGGTGCGTATCTCATCTCGCCATCCTGGTTAAGTGGTAGAGTAGTATTAGCTAAACTTCGCCAGGACGTTAATATAAATAGGGCATTAAACAAAAAGAATATGAATGATTGAGGCGTAAGAAATTAAATAACAAAAAACACTATGTACTAAAAACTCTTTGTTTGTAAACGGTTTGCAGTTATGACTTTCTAACAGAGTTATGTCTCTAACCGACTGTATACTTATGTATATTTATATACTACTATACTATTAAAGCTTACTATACAACTTACCAGTGTATTACTATATTTGCTAAATTAATAACTTTTCATACAAAAAACATTTAAAAGTTTATATTATCACATCACTATCGACACACACTGTAAGACGAGTACAAGGCGCATTTGGTTGAGAAGATAGTATTGGGCTCTCTTGATTCATCTACTATCTACTATCTACACGAACAAACAACTTAAAATTTTATTTCTTTTTCTTCACCTATTTTTTTAATAGGTTTTATATTTTTCTAATGATAAAGACAATTTTATATAACATATTCTGTCAATAAAATAATTGAATTATACCAATTGGACTTTATTATTCAGTAAAATTAGCTGTGTCTCGAAAATTGTTAAAGGTATAAAAAACTTTTTGGCACCAAAAGGTTCATAAATTAATTTGCAACAAATCATTAAATTACATACTTTTTTGAATTCTTAATAGTTTTTAAAGTTATTAGGATTTTTTAATACAAAAACACAAAATTCAAGATGGCGGACCGAATTTAAAGGTCTTATGCAAAACGAGGCATGTGGACTTTTAGTATGTTAATTACTACCTTTAAAGCTAACAATCTGCACTGGTCTTATTCGAATGTTAATTTGTTCCGGGTCACATAAATAATTTTAATCGTATTGGACTAATATTTACCAACAAAGTTGTGTCTTATTAGGATGATACCAACTCAAGGACGTCTTAAGGCGTGGCCAAACTGGGCCATGCCCGAGGGCCTCGGCTTCCGAGGGGCCTCGTCGTACATACCTCCTCGTGATTGCAAACAAAATTATAAAAGGAGGGCCTACATTTGCATATAGGGCCAGGGCCTCAAGAATGCTTAAGACGTCCCTTTGCCAACTTGGTGGGTGAAAAGGGCGTGATGTGTTCAGTGTTTTTTGGAAGCTACTTCTGTGTCAGTCGCGCAAGTTAGATTTCTCAGTATTGGAGATAACTTAAAATAAATGCTGAATATGCAAACTCAGCAATTGCGATAAGAAAGGTTATAAATATAGGTTCTCTTCAAATTGAGACCAGATCTAGTTTGTCAACCACTGTATCAACATCGAACTTGTAGAAAAATAAAACGGTGTTCAAATAAAAAGTTTATTGGTGTTTTTAAAAAGTCGCAAACCACAATTTTATATGGCGCAGTCTTGAAAGTATCGTGAAGGCCTTATTTTAGTCGAAAATCAGTGAATGCCCCAGGGTCAGAGCATATTTATCGTGCAATTCCTGATCTAAAATAAGCGGTTTGTGTTCAACACTGCATCACGAGAACAAACCTCTCAAGCAACGCAAAGGGTGGAAATTGAAGGAAGAGTCGGGAGCGAATTGTCACTTTTCGACCGAACCAGATTTATCCTGGAATTCGTTCCCAAGTTTCGAGACGACGCGACGGAGAAGATTGTCATTTTTCGGCCGGACCAAATTTATTCTGGAATCAACTCACGAAAAGTTCAGCGGACGACACTAGACTCCCTCGATGCATAGAGGTTAAAAAGGACACGAAGAGAAAGTCTTCAACTCGGTTCTGGAGACAACAGGAGAAGCAGGGAAACAACAGTGTCAAAGAAAAGAGCAAAGAGCAAAACTTCACAGAAAAAGAAGCGAAACTCCAAGGAAGCGAAGGGTCAGACTCCAAGAAGGAACATTCGGCAACAAAGACACTTTCGGACAACAAATGATTTTCAACATTTATTTAATGTAAGTTTATTTGAATTTGAAATCATTGTAAATATTTAATAAACTTACATTAAATAAATGTTGAAAATCATTTGTTGTCCGAAAGTGTCTTTGTTGCCGAATGTTCCTTCTTGGAGTCTGACCCTTCGCTTCCTTGGAGTTTCGCTTCTTTTTCTGTGAAGTTTTGCTCTTTGCTCTTTTCTTTGACACTGTTGTTTCCCTGCTTCTCCTGTTGTCTCCAGAACCGAGTTGAAGACTTTCTCTTCGTGTCCTTTTTAACCTCTATGCATCGAGGGAGTCTAGTGACGTCCGCTGAACTTTTCGTGAGTTGATTCCAGAATAAATCTGGTCCGGCCGAAAAATGACAATCTTCTCCGTCGCGTCGTCTCGAAACTTGGGAACGAATTCCAGGATAAATCTGGTTCGGTCGAAAAGTGACAATTCGCTCCCGACTCTTCCTTCAATTTCCACCCTTTGCGTTGCTTGAGAGGTTTGTTCTCGTGATGCAGTGTTGAACACAAACCGCTTATTTTAGATCAGGAATTGCACGATAAATATGCTCTGACCCTGGGGCATTCACTGATTTTCGACTAAAATAAGGCCTTCACGATACTTTCAAGACTGCGCCATATAAAATTGTGGTTTGCGACTTTTTAAAAACACCAATAAACTTTTTATTTGAACACCTTTTTATTTTTCTACAAGTTCGATGTTGATACAGTGGTTGACAAACTAGATCTGGTCTCAATTTGAAAAGAACCTATATTTATAACCTTTCTTATCGCAATTGCTGAGTTTGCATATTCAGCATTTATTTTAAGTTATCTCCAATACTGAGAAATCTAACTTGCGCGACTGACACAGAAGTAGCTTCCAAAAAACACTGAACACATCACGCCCTTTTCACCCACCAAGTTGGCAAAGGGACGTCTTAAGCATTCTTGAGGCCCTGGCCCTATATGCAAATGTAGGCCCTCCTTTTATAATTTTGTTTGCAATCACGAGGAGGTATGTACGACGAGGCCCCTCGGAAGCCGAGGCCCTCGGGCATGGCCCAGTTTGGCCACGCCTTAAGACGTCTATAGCGTTATCGCTATAAATAAAATTAAAATCGAAGTAAATATACTTATATTTGTTTTTAATACATGTTCATATTTTATGTGTGATTTTGGTATTTTTAAGTATATTGATATTATATTTTTATATCGAATGTTTTTATTTTTCCTAGCGACTCCATGGAAACTTCTCCATTATGGATCGAGTTTTCCTTTTTGTTTCTTAGCGACTCCATGGAAACTTCTCGCTTTTGGAACTTCTCGATTTCCAGTGAGTGAGTCGCTATAGTCGCTATATACACCCCCTCGTTAAAAAAGAAAATAGTCAATCAATCAACGTGTCGATTGCAAAACGTACTTTTTTAATCGGGGTAGGCAAAGTGTCACATCTGTCAACTAATACAAAAGCCGGTTTAACCCTATCAATATTGACAGTTATGACTTTGTCTCCTTTCTTAAAGGTAAATAACTTATCTGAACGAGATAAAACTTTAAACGGTCCTTCATATAAAGGAGTAAATGAACGTTTTAAACGTTCAATGCGAACGAAAATAAAATCGCAAGAGGCAAGATCTGAACTAACAAAAGTTTTGTAATTGCCATGCGAAGTTGGAGGAACAAATTTTAAATTATTAAAATAAATGCGTAATTTGTCAATGAAATAAGGAATATGTGGGGAATTATACGATTCAACGAAAAATTCGCCAGGTAAACGAAGGGTTTGACCATATATGAGTTCAGCAGGTGAACATTGCAGATCTTCCTTGGGAGTTGTCCTAAATGCTAATAAAATGATGGATAATTCATCTGTCCAATGTGATGTATTGGCTCTAGCTAACAAGGAAGTTTTAAGTGAGCGATGAAATCTTTCAACTAAAGAGTTGCCTTCTGGGTGATATGGAGTTGTACGTATTCTATGAAAACCTAAAAACTTTGCAAATTCATTAAATAATCTTGACTCGAATTGTACTCCTTGATCAGTAGTTACTGACAAGGGAACACCGAATCGACAAACAAAGTTTTGAAATAAAGTACGTGCAACTGTTTCTGCTGTGATATCGCGAAGAGGGTACGCTTCCGGCCACCTAGTGAATCGTTCAATCACCGTAAGAATGTAAGAGTTACCTTTGGATGGAGGTAATGGTCCTACCAAATCTATGTGGATGTGGTCGAATCTGATTTTCGGAATGGTGAAGTTCCCGAGAGCACTTCGCGTATGTCGACTGACTTTGACAGCTTGACAGTTAATGCACGATTTTGACCATAAATTGCAATCTGTGTTCATTTTCGGCCAAAAATAGTTATTTGAAATCAACAGTCTAGTGGCTTTAATACCAGGATGAGATAAGTTGTGAAAAATATCGAATATCGTTCGTCTGTAAACAAGTGGAACAAAAGGTCTGACTTTTGCACGAGAAACATCACACCAAATAAAATCATTTGAATCTGGAATTTGTATCTTTTTTAAAATGAAATTGGTTTTAGTTAGTGATGATTTATCTGACAATAAATAGTTGAGATTTGAATCTTTCTCCTGAGCTTCACTAAGCAACTTTAGGTCAAAGTTAACATTAAGGAAGGGAGAATTTTTAAGTTGAAGTGGTAAAATATCTTGTTTTAAGGAAGAAGTGTCGTAAATACGTGACAAGCTGTCAGCTATTACATTATGTTTTCCTTTAACATGTTGTATTTTACAAGAAAATTGAGCTATGTATTCTAAATGACGTATTTGACGAGGAGATCTTTCTGCTTTTGTGAATAAAGCGTTGATTAAAGGTTTGTGATCTGTAAAACAATTAAACTTGCGACCTTCAAGTATAAACTTAAAATGTTTAATTGCAGTATATAATGCTAAAAGTTCTTTGTCAAAAATCGAATAATTGGTTTGTGCTGTGGTTAATTTACGGGAAAAGAATGCTAAAGGAGCAAGAAATCCCTTATTATCTTTTTGCTCTAAAACTGCACCCATGGCAAGGTTAGAACAATCGACTGAGAGAGATAAGATAGTATCGTCATTATTGCAAGGATGAGCTAAAACTACTGCATTACTTATTGCGTCTTTGGCTTTCTTAAATCCGTCTAAACATTGACCAGGCCAACTATTTATCTTTGTAATTTTATCATGAGATAAACTGTTACAAAGAGAATATAGGGGAAGTAATATTTCAGCAAAATGAGGTATGAAACGATGATAAAAATTCACCATACCTATGAAACGTTGTAGTTGTTTGAGAGTTGTCGGTAAAGGGAAATTATTAATGACTTCGACTCTCTCAGTTGATGGTAAAATACCTGATGAAGAGATGTGATGACCTAAAAAGGTTAAATTGTCAACTCCTAAGATACATTTAGATGGTTTAATGTTAATTCCGTATGTGTCTAATCTCTTGAAAACCTTTTCCAAATGTTCCAAATGTTGTACATCTGATTGACTTGCGATTAATATATCATCCAAATAGACGAAAACGAAAGGTAAATTGACAAGTACTTCATTCATAAAACGTTGGAAAGTTTGACCGGCATTGCGTAGACCAAAAGGCATGCGGGAAAATTCAAACAGCCCGAATGGAGTTGTTATAGCTGTCTTATAAACGTCATTTTCAGCGACAGGTATCTGATGGTACGTTCGCACTAAATCAACCTTGGAGAAAATAGTGCAGCCGTGCAACTGAGAGCTAAAGTCGTGGATATGAGGTAATGGATATCTGTCTGGAATGGTAATCGTATTTAGTTGTCGATAATCTCGACAAGGTCTCCAGTCATTCTTCTCTTTTTTCGCCACTAGATGGAGTGGAGAGGAAACTTGAGAAGATGATGGTTTGCAGATACCTAATTCTACCATGTTATTAAATTCTGTTTGAGCTATTTTAAATTTAAGATTGTCTAATCTACGAGGTCGTGAAAAAGGTAAATGACCTTCAGTAACTATATGATGTACAATAGAATGTTTAATAGGTAAATTGTAATCTGGTGAACTAATTAGATTAGGAAATTGTAAAAGTAATTTGTTACATTTATCTGTCAAAGGAAATAATTTAAGTGAATCTAATCTACAATTGTCTAAAGGACTATTTTTAATAAAACAATTAACTGACAAATTAGTCTTGTTATCAATTATTCGAGCTCCTTTAAGATCGACAACTAAACCAAAATGAGACAAGAAATCTGCTCCGACTATCGGTATGTCAATGTCTGCTATATTGAAAACGAAAGGAAATAATCTACGTAAGTTTAGATTGACTTTTAACAATTTCTTACCGTATGTAAAAATGGTTGAACCGTTAGCCGCGGTTAATATCGTATCGAAATTCTTTTTTAAATCTGTGAAAGCATTGCGTGGCACCACAGATAAATCGGCACCAGTGTCAATTAGGAAGTTCAGGTTATTAGATCTATCGTAAATAAAAAGTCGACGACGTTTGCTGTTAGAAATGTCAAAATCAGACGTCATAGAATTATCAAACTTCAGTCATCTTTGAGAATTATCAGATTTTTTACAATTCTTACTGAATTTGCACCATTCACCTCCACAATGATAGGCATTGGCACCATAAAGTTGATGGTAGTAACAAATAGTATTGTCTGTACGATCAAATTTAATGGAAACATTATTACGGCTGGGTGAACGATTGCGATTAGTGGTACGAGTTTGTGAATTGCTTCTACTTTTGCAATTGTTGCAGCATGAAGTAGAAGGTTGAGGCTCGAAGGATTGATTGGAAAGTCTGGATTCTAAAGAGTTTAATCGGGAATTAAAAATTTCTTGTTTTTGTAATACTTGATTAATCGAATCATGGAAAGTGATTGAAAAATTTTTGATAGTGGTAGTTAAATCTGATAACGGGGTTGACTCAGAGTCAAGAGGATTTTTGGAGTACGATGCAACCATTGAATTTTGACAGGACTCCCAGATCTGATCCGCAATATCTAGAATCTCTTTTGTGTCTGTTTTCCCTGAAGCTGTAATGGCAATATATACTGTTTGAGGTAAACGTCTTTTCCATAGCTTTATCAATAAATCTTGACTAACCATGCTGAATCCTCCAACCATATTCAGCATAGATCTATAGAAATCTGAAGGTTTCAGATCGCCCATTTGGGAACCTGATAACAGATCATTCAGACGTTTTTCCTCACTCGATGATAAACGTGAAATTAAAACTTTCTTTAAATTTATATAGAGATCCGTTTCCGGGGGATTAGATATTATATCGTATATATTATCTATCACATCTAATGGCAAATTAGCTATAACCTGATCATACTTTTTCTTATCATTGACAATTTTTGCAACAGAAAACTGTGATTCAATCTGGGTAAACCAAATTTCTGGTTTTGATTTCCAGAATGGGGGTAATTTGACAGAGGTGACATAATGGGTTTGAGGAAAATCCTCGTCTGAAGGTTGTCTTTGCATAACTAATCGATTGTGATTGATTGATTGATTTACTACTCTCTTAGATAAAAAAGGAAATGTACTTTAACTCACTCACCGACAGATGACAGTACTTGTAATGTACAACTTCAGTTGATTGAATTAGGAAATTACCATAAATTATAGGAACATCTATTCAAATTTGGAACCTCTATTCAAAATTCATCGGAAAATTCTTCTCTTCATAAAATGGTCAATTTATAACGGTAGTTGATATATTGAATCTCTTCTGGTATATATTTATCACGTTGGACATAAAATTTTCACTTCTGGCATATATTTATGACGTTGGACATAAAATTTTCACGTCTGGCATATATTTATCACGTTGGACATAAAATGATCACGTCGGGGTCACCAAATTTATAGCGTTATCGCTATAAATAAAATTAAAATCGAAGTAAATATACTTATATTTGTTTTTAATACATGTTCATATTTTATGTGTGATTTTGGGATTTTTAAGTATATTGATATTATATTTTTATATCGAATGTTTTTATTTTTCCTAGCGACTCCATGGAAACTTCTCCATTATGGATCGAGTTTTCCTTTTTGTTTCTTAGCGACTCCATGGAAACTTCTCGCTTTTGGAACTTCTCAATTTCCAGTGAGTGAGTCGCTATAGTCGCTATAACGTCCTTGAGTTGGTATCATCCTAATAAGACACAACTTTGTTGGTAAATATTAGTCCAATACGATTAAAATTATTTATGTGACCCGGAACAAATTAACATTCGAATAAGACCAGTGCAGATTGTTAGCTTTAAAGGTAGTAATTAACATACTAAAAGTCCACATGCCTCGTTTTGCATAAGACCTTTAAATTCGGTCCGCCATCTTGAATTTTGTGCTTTTGTATTAAAAAATACTAATAACTTTAAAAACTATTAAGAATTCAAAAAAGTATGTAATTTAATGATTTGTTGCAAATTAATTTATGAACCTTTTGGTGCCAAAAAGTTTTTTATACCTTTAACAATTTTCGAGACACAGCTAATTTTACTGAATAATAAATTCCAATTGGTATAATTCAATTATTTTATTGACAGAATATGTTATATAAAATTGTCTTTATCATTAGAAAAATATAAAATCTATTAAAAAAATAGGTGAAGAAAAAGAAATAAAATTTTAAGTTGTTTGTTCGTGTAGATAGTAGATAGTAGATGAATCAAGAGCGCCCAATACTATCTTCTCAACCAAATGCGCCTTGTACTCGTCTTACAGTGTGTGTCGATAGTGATGTGATAATATAAACTTTTAAATGTTTTTTGTATGAACAGTTATTAATTTAGCAAATATAGTAATACACTGGTAAGTTGTATAGTAAGCTTTAATAGTATAGTAGTATATAAATATACATAAGTATACAGTCGGTTAGAGACATAACTCTGTTAGAAAGTCATAACTGCAAACCGTTTACAAACAAAGAGTTTTTAGTACATAGTGTTTTTTGTTATTTAATTTCTTACGCCTCAATCATTCATATTCTTTTTGTTTAATGCCCTATTTATATTAACGTCCTGGCGAAGTTTAGCTAATACTACTCTACCACTTAACCAGGATGGCGAGATGAGATACGCACCCATCCAAGTGACGGACTTGCTCCGGCGTGCTTGACTTCGCCGATCGAGAACCCGTCACTGAAATCGTCACCTCTTCATACTTTTATTTTTAGGTTAGGTTTTTATTTACATTTTTGGATCTACTATATTGAAAGTACAAGGATCTAAAATTCATGTTCCTTAAAATGGGATATAAGGAAGAGAATATTGGTAAAAATTTCTGTTTTTAATAAATTATATATACAGGACACGATTTTGAGTCAAATATAATATTTTTTACAAGACATTAATATAACCTAGGGCGCGTACAGAGAGAATTACATGATTCATATTCCTCGAAATGAACATCACATTCAATGCTATTGCCTCCTTCATCGCACATATCGTCCGTTTCCGATACATGATCGGAAATATACACTTCGGGTATATAATTTAGGAAGTTTACAGCATTATCATAACTACTATCATTGGATTCGTTTGTTTCTATGATTGGTATATCATCTTCATTCTCTGGCGCACAATTCTCACAAAATTTACCGTGACAAGTCTATATTGTAAACCTAATTTTATGCATCCTCATTGTTTCGCACATCCACCCTTACAATTACAATTATAGTCTTTAAAAAAGAAGTCAGGAACCAATTGATCTTCTGAAAATTTGAAATTGATGGACTACGGATACCTCGAGGACACAAGATTTACCCAGAAAACAGTAGGCGGTAAAAACAAATAAAATGATAGTACGAGACCCTAATATCAGCCAAGTCCCTACCTTACTATTATTATTATTATTTTTTTCCTCAAAACCAGTCGCCCTTCTCTCTGCCTCCGATACCAGAGAGGATACGCTGGTAATACCAGTGACCACTCCCTACGCCGTAGAGTTAGTGATCACTGGGTCCGCGAATAGTGTGCTCTGAGTAGGCGTAACGAACCAAGGATAACGGCCTTCTGCATTTTTCCGGCTAAGATTTCTGCCGACTCTCGGCATGCCGGTATCGTCTTCAATTCCGAGAGCAATGTGCGTCTCACCCCACCGAGGTATCCTATGATAAGAACTACTAGTTTAACAGTGTGGTCCGGATAGAGTCTGCGGAGTTCGAAGAGAAGATCTCGATATTTAGTCCGTTTTTCCTCCTCTTTCAGAACAATGTTTGTTTCACATCTGTCAATAAGCAGGTTCTCCTTGCAGCCAGCGACACCCTTCTTAGACCCACGTTGCTCGTATATCCGTTCGTAAACCGGGCCGCTTGCTTGGAGTACCCGCATGTACAAGACACGTGTGAATATCTTGTAACATGCGTTTAAACAGGTTATCGGTCTGTAGTTCGCTGGATCTGCCAGATCTCCGTTCTTAGAGAGTAGCACGGTTCGCCCCTCGATAATCCAGGAAGGGATTTGCTGCTCTCCATTTAGCCACGAGGTGAAAATTCTGGCTAAATGGCGGTGGGTGCTCGGAAGTTTTTTCCACCAAAAATTGTTAATCTCATCGGGTCCAGGAGCAGCAAAGTTCTTGGAACCTTCAAGGGCTCTTCGAACCTCTTCCGTCGTTATCGGTTGGCACACTGCTTGAGGCTGCTGGAGCCCTTGGCAGAAAGCTTCAAAGTGTGCCAGGGCTGGAGTATCTCGGTTTAGTGGACGCTTTTGTTCGTAAAGCGTCTTCCAGAAGTCTTCCACCTGATCTACAGTCGGCGGATTCTCAACAATACGCTCAAGCGGTTGGAACAGGCGAGATGGCTTCTTGCGGAAAAGGTTATTTTCCGCTACTGCCCTCGCCCGCCTTGCTAGCGACTTTTTGCAAGCCACTAGCATCCGTATTCTATCCAGACAGTGTTGCTTGGTGGTAAGCAGCACTGCCACGTTAAGCGTGTGATGGACTCGCCTTATGTTGGCGGCGATTCGCCGCACTTTTGGCGTGAAAGGCCTGTTCTCCGCCATGTAATCCATCACACACTGAATACGGGAAGCATATTGTCTCGCCGACCGGATCTTGGCTTCCATCTTTCTTATACGCCGGTCAGCTCTCTCCTGCGGGGAAGTAGTATTATCCCGCCTCACCATCGGAGAGAGCCGCATCGCGGCGTCGTAGACGGCACAATTAATGTACCAGATATCCGCATCTTCTGGAATAGCTTCACTGAGTTCTGCGTCCACTCTGACCAGATCTATTTATTTTTTTTTTTTTTCGGTTTCCCGTTGCCGGACAGGGCTTCCGTGGCCTCCGACACCACAGGGTAGCCGCGCCGGCTAATTAATTACAGCCACTCTCCACGACCTGTGGAGTTAGTGACTGTAAACACCTGAATCATGTGCCCTAAGCAGACGAAGGGACCCCAAGATAACCGCCTTCTGCATCTGACCTGCCAACCATTCTGCCGAATTCTGACAGGCCGGTATGATCTTTAATTCTGAGAGCAGCGAAGGCTTCATCCCTCCGAGTACGCCGATTATTAGGACGACCATCTTGACCGAGTAGTCTGGGTACAGCACTTGGAGCTCATACCGGAGATCACGATATTTGGTCCGTTTTTCCCCCTCCTTCAAAGCGATGTTTGTCTCAGCAGGTGCTGAGAATTCGATGACAAACATCACTTTGTTCTGATGGTCGAGGAGGACTATGTCAGGCTTGTTGGCTTGAATGAGCCTGACGGTCGGGAACGAGTAGTTCCAATAAATTCGGCACCTCTCGTTCTCGACAACGGACTCAATATCTCCGGGGATGTAAGGCAGCACTGGTGTTTGATCTACCCCGTACGAGTGCCTTAGATGGTAGTATAGCACTCGTAAAGCCGCGTTATGGCGGTGGATGTAGGCCGAAATCGCGTATATCGGGCATGCTGAAAGCAAATGCATCAGCGATTCCGGCGCCTGACGGCAGGTCCTGCAGTTGATATCAGAGACCTCTACACTCATTACGCGGCTTCGGTAGACCAAGGTGTTTATTACACCATCCTGACAGGCCACAATGAATCCCTCGGTCTCCGACTTAAGCCCAGCTGACCTTAAAAAGGCGAATGTCAGCCTAGTCGATAAACTCAGTGTTTCTATGTTCTTATAGAACACACCGTGCATGGGTTTATCGACATGCTGCCTGAACAGATTCTCCTGTTCGGCAGCTTTTATTTGGGCTTTCAGACGATTTGGCTGAAGCTCGGTGACTGACTCTGGATCAGCACCGCGCCGGCCACCTCGTCTGACGTCGAATACGAGACCAAGTTCATCTGCGGCTCTTTTTGCTGCCTTAAACAATCCTGCGCCCACCCCTGCGATTTCGTGATCTCTCACTAATAGCAGGAGCGGATCCGAGCTCCTGAGGATGTTACATGCCATACTCAGCGCTACTCTGCCATGCATACACTCCAGGAGCAAGAGTCCTCGGCCCCCCCGATGACGTGGGAAGTAAACACGAGGAACGGACGATCTAGGATGAATACTCCTATGGATGTTCATCATCTTGCGGGTATCTCTGTCTAGTTGGCGCAGCTCATCTACAGTCCATTTTACTACTCCAAAGGAGTAGAGCAGAACAGGAACGGCAAGCATGTTAGTGGCAGACGCCTTATTCTTCCCCGAAAGTTCGGAGGACCAAATCTTTCGGAGTAGGCGTCTGTACTTGCCGCGGAGAGACTCCTTTATTTGTTTCACATCCTGGATGTGATGTTGTTGCACACCCAGGTATGTGTAGGTCTCCCCGGCATCCAGATGTCTCAGAATGCTTCCGTCTGCGAGCTGCGCATCTTCAGAGAATTCCCCGCATCGCCCTCTCTTGAGGTGGACGACCGCGCACTTGTCCAACCCGAACTCCATACCAATGGTCCGCGTGTACTCCTCGACCACCCTTAGAGCATTTTGAAGTTCACGCTCACCGGAGGCATACAGTTTGAGGTCATCCATATAGAACAGATGGGTGACCTTATGCCTCCGGTTGCTGGGTGGGCCACAGTGGTACCCGCGGGTTTGGCGGAGTTCAACAGATAACGGCAGCAGTGAGATGCAAAAGAGGAGGGGACTCAGAGAATCTCCCTGGAATACTCCTCTTCTGAATGCTACCTGTTCTGTCGTAACCCGCTGTGCACTTGATGTTATGGTGAAGCGGGTCCTCCAGAGTGGCAGCAGTTGTTCTATGCATCTCACTAGTGGCTCTGCTACCGCAAGACATTTGAGCAAATGTAACAATAGTTCATGCGATGTTGTGTCAAATGCCTTACGATAGTCAATCCAGGCCATCGATAGATTCCGCTTGTATTGCACAGAATCCTGTGTAATACAGCGGTCTACCAGCAGGCTGTCTTTACAACCTGCCATGCCCTTCTTGACGCCACGCTGCTCGTATATCTGCTGGAAGACCGGATCAACCTGCCGTAGTGTCCGAGCGTACAGGATACGTGTAAATATCTTGTAGCCGGAGTTCAGACAGGTGATTGGCCTATAATTCCTTGGGTCGGACAGATCACCCTTTTTGGGAATAAGCACGGTACGTCCCTCGACAAACCAGTCCGGGATTGGCTGCCCCTCATTCAACCACGTGTTGAAAACTCGGGCCAGACGACGGTGAGTGGAAGGAAATTTTTTCCACCACCAGTTGTTTATGCCGTCTGGACCCGGGGCAGCGAAGTTCTTGGTGCCAACAAGAGCTTGCTGGACTTCCTCCGGACTGATTGCCGCGCACACTTCTTCTGGCCCTTCAAAGGTTCTGTGACAGAGAGCCTCGAAGTGTGCTATTGCTGGAGTGTTGCTATCGAACGGACGTGTCGTTTCGTAGATTCCTTTCCAAAAGTTTTCGACATCGGCTACAGTTGGTGGATTATCGACAACACGCTGTGGCTCTTGAAATAGGCGGGAAGGATTCGTACGGAACAAAGCATTTTGCTCCATACTTCGTACCCGCCTATTTAGCTTCTTTTTGATAGCCATAAGCGCTCGAATCCTATCTAAACAGTGCTGCTTAATAGTGAGCATCACTGTCAGATTTAGAGTGTGGTGTTGGCGTCTGAGTCCGGCTGCTGTTCGCCGGACTTTAGGCGTAAATGCCTTGCCAGTGGTTACGTATTCTACCACACTCTGGATTCGAGAAGCGTGTTGTCTGGCCAACTGTATTTTGCCTTCGATCTTTTGTACACGCCGCTTAGCCTTTTCGATACCGCTCGAGGCATTGTTTGTCCTCTCGCGGGGAACGAGTTGGCTAGCAGCGTTGTACACGGCAGTGTTGATCTGCCAGATGTCGGCGTCTTCTGGCAATTCCTCATCGATGACAGCGTCCATCCGCGCCAGGTCTTGTGGCTTTAGGGTAGCCCTGTTGTTAAGGCTAACCCTCGTCCTTAAGTCAACATCGGCGTATCTTCTAGGATGTTCCCCAACAGGTATTTGCCGCGGTGGAAGTGCGGCTGGCACTTCTTCCTGCTGCCGGGGTGCCCTTACGTAGCCTGTCCTGCGCAGGAAGGATACTTGGTCTCTGAGCTGTTGCTCAGAGAAGGCGCGATGCTCTGGATGCATGTCGCACCAGACATCGTGCAATCGCGCCATGTATCCCCTGCGCGCAGGTTCGCTGCTCTCATAGCAGGTCAGCAAGTCATCTCGAAGTTCCCTCGTCCACTTAAAGCGTCCTTGTACATTGCGTGCGTCGTCAACATTGAGACCATCCGGTATGGCCCCTCCAACTTGTCTCTGACCCCCATCCGAATGGGGTCTATTGTGAGGGGCCCTTTCTCTGTTTGTTGGAACCAGAGACCTGGGTCTCAAGATGGTTAGCCCTGAGACCCACGTCCGACATCTGTCAGGCAGAGTTACCTCTGCCTGTCCAGGTACACCGCGTGGAGGCTGCCGGTCCGCTTTCCGTACCCTTATTATTATTATTATTATTATTATTATTATTATTATTATTTTTTTTTTTTTTTTTTACTCGAATCCAGTCGCCCTTCTCTCTGCCTCCGATACCAGAGAGGGTACGCTGGTAATACCAGTGACCACTCCCTACGCCGTAGAGTTAGTGATCACTGGGTCCGCGAATCGTGTGCTCTGAGCAGGCGTAACGAACCAAGGATAACGGCCTTCTGCATTCTTCCGGCTAAGATTTCTGCCGACTCTCGGCATGCCGGTATCGTCTTCAATTCCGAAAGCAGTGTACGTCTCACCCCACCTAGGCATCCTATGATAAGAACCACTAGTTTATTATTATTATTATTATTATTATTATTATTATTATTATTATTATTATTATTATTATTATTATTATTATTATTATTATTATTATTATTATTATTATTATTATTATTATTATTATTATTATTATCATTATTATTATTATTATGAAAGGGGCGGTTTCAGGCAGTTTAAAGGTGAAGGAACCAGCGCAAGCCATTTTTTTCTTGATCAGCATCCTCAAAAATGGGGGTAAACGTCTTTAATAAGAAAAAAAAGAAACATCACCTTTCGCCATCTGTTATATCCCCATGAAAAAACAAAGAATCTCTGCAAAAATAGTCGATGCTAAGCTGCCATATGAGAAATAAACAAAAAGGGGTAGTTTTTGTTTTGGCCGTTTCAAGGAGTGCGCATGACTAAAAACTTTTTTCATCCCGTAATTCGTGTTTAACACCCTCGAAAACGGAGGGGGAATAGGTTTCATAACTTTGGCACGATTTTTTTTTTTTTTTTTTTCGAGAAAATTCCGACTCCTTACTTCTATAGTTAGAAGCTACAATGAAAAAAGCAAGCAAACAGTTGTGACTCAGTAGATCAAGCTACCACATCTCTGCCCTGCGTAGTGCAGTTAAGTAATTTAATTTCAAGTTGCATTGTTTGTTTTGCGGCAAAGTTTGTTACAATAGAGGCTCCCAAAATAAAGTAAATATAATTCGTACTCTTGAAATAAAAGATATTATTCTCAGTTACTGTTTGAAACGTGACGACGAGTGGGCTCGTTAAGTTCGCCTGCGAATAAGATTTGAAATTGATTTAGTGGCTCCTGAAGCTCGATAGGTACTAAATGTTATGCTACATTCAGACACTGTAAAACCAAGGACACACCTGGTCGACCCGAAATAGACACTACAAATATAGCGAAGCGAATCTGGTTTTGAAATGAAACCAACTTTTTTTAAATTTTTTTTTGACAATTCGGTTACACGCGTTCTCTTTTATCATGTTATCAACTTAGTTCAGCTTAATCACACGGGGTGGCGGAGGAATTCGCATTTAAAATTAGCAAAAACAAGTTTTTCCTCGATAACTTTGTTATTATTGACCTGACGAAAAAAAAGTAAAATTAAAAATTGAAGATCTCGCGGAAGCGCATAGTCTTGTACATTTTTTCAAATCGGACAGTAACTTTTCGTGAAATTTTTTTTTGAAAATACTCATTTTTTTGCCCTAACACTAATACACAAAAAAGTAATTTTTTTACGAAAAAAAGAAGTTATGGGGATGGGATTTTTTTGAGGTAGGTGAAATAAATAAGAATTGATGGATCCTCCGGCTCCTATCAAAAAATGTCACGAGACCTAATAAAATTTCAAACATTTTAAATGGAATATTTACCTTTATTCCTATTATTCCAGTTAATAATAAAGGTGGCCTAAGCTTGAAAAAAACAATAATTGAAAAAATAGACAAAATCGAATTAGACTCAACAATAACTAGTTTAAGGCTCAGAAATTGTCTGTGGATATCTGCTTTCTTATTGGACTTTGAGAAAAAAACAAGTTTGAACGGTTATATGGCAACAACAGTAACTGGAGAGTTTGAAACAACGCTCGTACTTCCTCTTCCATTTATTAATTTTTAACCAGGAAACCCCATTTCAATTAATTATGGTTTTCGTTTTGCTGGAGATTTGTACAAAAAACAAAATCAAACCTTATACATTTGATCAACCGCTGTATATCAAGGCAGTAGAGATCGAAGTGGCAGCGGAAGAGAGTAGTCCTTTAAAAAATATATGGGTACGTTTGGGTGTATTTTACCTATGTCGTTTTTACTTTCAGTTGGATACATAATGGGTGGTAGTGGCTTAGAAGAGATGTGGAATGTAGTATATGATAAAAACAGCATTCCTTCTATAATAAATGGGCATTCATATGCACGTGCATTAAGAACGCATTTTTTTGCTCAACTCGCTCTTCCTATGATATTATATCATGTAGCATTAACTTGGATAAAAATACATTGATAATTTACACTGAGCTGGAAAATAATGATATTGAGTGTATTTCTAATGCACTGAGAACAGAATTTTAACTGAATGTGACAGAAGTAGAACGGTCAAGCTTTGGTGCCAGTACTGGAACCAAGTAGAGATTATAAAAATGTTTATTTTTGCTGAAAGAACTGGTAATTTTGATCTACTTCTTAATTGCATTCAGTTAATGATACCATTTTTCCAAGCTGCTGGACATTTACCATACGCTAAATCATCACATTTATATGTACAACAAATGAAAACCCCGAAGGAACATGTTCCACAACAAGAACTAGAGAAATTTCGTAAATATTTTACAGTGAGACGAACTAGAGATAAGTTTTGGTCAGGTGTATGGTCTGATATGACCATCGAACAAGTGTTAATGCGGTTATTAAAAGCTACAGGGAGTTTAACAAGTGGAAGAGGTCTTGCTGAAAGTAATCTTGCGAAATGGGTCTTATCAATGCCTCAGTGCTCGAAAGTCTGTGACACTCTAGAACATTTCTCAGGCAGCAAACCCTCTTACTCTGAGCAACATGTTGAATTAAGGGCGTCCCGTGAAAACCGCGATAATCAAGACCTAAATCGTTTCGTTGAGTGACTTACTTTACACAATCCCTTTGAAAGAGAAAATGAGCTGTTAGCGTCATTGTCCTCGGGTATGGTAGCTCCGAAGAGCATTAATTGTAACCGTGCACAGGAAATTGAAGAAACGGTTATTGCAAAAACAGTTGGTAATAACTTTAACGATATTCGTTACAAAAGAAATGACCGAGTATTTGTTGACAAAACCCTACAAATTTATGATCGGATTTCACCTGTAAATGTTACTCAATTATTTAACAGGATTATTTGTACTTTTAAATCAGAGGAAAATTTGATAGATGACGTACAAAGCTTCACCGGTGAGAGACCAGGTCGGGGCGCCAATTCACAAAAATGCAAGTCGGAGGTCAAAATTCTGAAATTCTCCATACCTTCTTGGAATATCTAGAGGCTACTGGGAAAAATCTTGGAAAAATTTAATCTGTACTCGGGAGTGAGATATAAGGGGTGAAAGAAAAACAATGTAGAATATTGCTTTGTGTATAAGACACGTGTGTATAGTGAATAATACTACATAGACTGTTGAATTTGTTTACAAAATTATTTATTTTAAGAACATTGTTTATAATAGTGTAAACAAATAAGTGTTATAGGCAAATCTCCACTTTGCTTAGACTTACAAAATGCCAGGTGCGTCTGGGTGCCACGATTTTTCACCGTGACAGCTGTTGAAGTGTCTACTGTCTACCTGCGTAAAGGTAATCTGCGCCTACTTGTGCCTCTATATGTAATTGCAATTTATTCATACGACTGCATGGATCGCCAGGCACGATAAACTCGCTCACACAGCGATCTAACAATTGAAACATCTTTACACGATGACTAATAATATTCTAATTATTTTTACAGTATTTTTTAGTAAAAATATAATGTATTATGTAATATCAGAGGTTCTAAATATTTATTGAAGAGTAAAACCATAATACCACAATTTAGTAATAATTACGGCAGAAAGTTTTTGATTTTTGTCATGACACCACTGGGGTTGCTGCTGATAAACTCAAACACGTTTGCATCCAAGTTTATCATGTTATTTTAGCTGAAAATTATTCAGAGGTTGATTGAAAAGCAAAAGCTTTATTTGCTGTGCAATGAAATTAGTTGCAGATGGACTAAGAGTGGCAGAAGTAAAACTAACTTCTTAAGTAAATACTCATCGTGGCTGCAAAGAGTTTATCTTTACCATGCCCTCGCTACTGGCACCAGTTCCAGTGGAAACTTCAGCTGCAAAATTGTTCGAAGTTATTTAGTTTATATTATGTTTCAAAATGTTTCGACATTTTTTTTTCAACCCCTACATCTCACCCCTGAGTACATATTAAGTTTTTTCACTATTTTTCCCAAAGTGTTCGAAATCTATTTAGTTTATATTATAAGTTTCGAAATTATTCTACATTGTTTTTTCAACCCTTATATCTGGCCCCCGAGTACAGATTAAATTTTTCCACTATTTTTCCCAGTGCTCGAAATTTATTTAGTTTATATTATAAGTTTCGAAATTTTTCTATATTTTTTTTTTCACCCCTTATATCTCATCTCCGAGTACAGATTAAATTTTTCCAAGATTTTTCCCAGTAGTCTCTAGATATTCCAAGAAGGTATGGAAAGTTTCAGAATTTTTATCTCCGACTTGTATTCTTTGCACACTGTGCAATTGCTACTGGTCTAAAGAAAGATGACCAAAAAAGGAGAGGACCCTTTTGCAAGAAGGAGTTCTATAAGCAGGACTCCGCAAACAACGATGAAAACCAATCCCTCGGTGAGACGTCCAGACCCTGGGTCAGATAAATAAAATCCCTTCCCCAGGCAGGACTCTATACGGTGAACACCTCCCAAACCAAGAACTTTCCTCCTGCCCACCTGGAGGAAAAGGCGAGGGATGACTACTTAAAGACTTCTACCGCAAAACAACGGAACAAGCGTAAGCGAACGGACAAAACGGCTGAAACTTTCAAGGACAATGTAGAAATGGCAGACGTATTTAAAAGCATTGTCGGAAAAATCTGTAGTTAATAAACTGGACAGGGTGTTGAAGTGTACAACCCCAAAAAGAAGTTAAGGGAAATAGACAGTCGACTACTTCTACAAGTCGAACAAAGCAACGAAATAAATGAGTGGCTGGAGCACACAAACAAAGAAATGCAAAGAGACAACCAAAACTTTAGCGGAAAACCGGTCGACCATAGCAAAAGTACGAGGTCGGTGGGCATGTAGAAGAACGCACTACCGGGCGTCAAAATGACGCGACACCAATTTATTTCTCAGGAGCGCCAGTCGCGTGCTACCCCGTTTCTTCTACTCCCAGACGGGATAAGGTGCACTTCGATAGCCGAGTAATGGATCAAGGCTACACTACCTCAGATCATTAACGGCGCTCTCTCTGGCCGTGGCTTCCCTGGTTTCGGGTTTTTGTACCTTTTGCTAAATTTTTGCATAAAAAAATCCCGATCGAAGAATTTCTCTTCGGTGGGATTAATTTGTGTCGTGCTGATCACGCTTTTGTCTGCTAATAACGGACTCTACACCCGAGGATTTCTGAGAAAAACGCATAAAAAAAATCCCTATCAAACCTCCGTACAGCAACTAGAAGGTCGAGTGTGGTGCAGTAACTCGACACATCCGGTTTTCGATACGAAAGTTCCAGGGATTATAGACTAGCAACAAGTCTCAAGATCAATTAAGATGCAATAGTTCAAAGAATCCGTTTACTTAACAGATATGGTTATACGAAAAAGGCAAAATTCTTATTGTAAGAATCGCGCCTTCCCCAATTAAGACAAACGGCTTTCAGACCATACAAGCGAGAGCGCTTACGCTAAAGATCGATAGGTAGAAAAGATTCATGCATTCCTTCTCAGAATCAAAATGCGAGCTTTTTAGAGAAGTCTTAGACTCTTTGTAATTTTAATAATTACGGATGACTGATTTTAACTTAAAAAAGTTTCACTAAATAAATTTAGTTTTGCTAGAGACTACTTAGCTTTAAAGTTCTTGTATCGTGGCGGTTGACGTACTCAAACACATTCATGAGGACTTATGACTGCATAAGTTTGTTTGGCGTTCGATTAGTCTACAACTTACTTGCCCCTATGCAGTTGTTCAATATTATCGAAATGGCAGTAACCCACCTCCGAGCGACTTTTAGGCAAAATTGAATTTTTAGTTTTTTATGAACAAGGCGCTTTCCTCTATAACTTTATTATTTGGAAAGCCATGCTATTGGCTTTCCTACCATCGCTTCGTATGGACTACTCAACGCGCTCGACCAAATTGCGAGCCGCTGAATGAATCTCTTTCTATGCGAGAAACAGGCCTTGTGCATATTCATTGATTTTTATCAATCTTTGCTTATCGGCGCTACGTCGTCTTTGACAAAATCGTGGGTTTCATCTTTTAGATGCATTTCATCGTTAAAATTATATGCTCATACTTTTGGATAGGACATTCAATGACCGTACCTCAATGGCCAAGGTCTTTGGTGGAGGAATAAAAATGGAAAATATTAGTAAAAAAGTACATTTTCGGAGTACCTTTTAAACTGGCTTCTGGGTACTTTTGAAAAAGTAATTCTTAAGTGAAATTTTGGCGTGCTTTTGATAAATTAATTTTTAAGCCAAATTTCGACGAAGTTTTGATAAAATAATCTGCAAGTCAAACTTTGGCGTACTTTTAAAAAATATTATTTTTAATTTTCTAAGTCCAACTATGTTGCACCTCTGAAAAAGTATATTATTCTTAAATCCTTGCCATTATATACTTTCGTTCTCATATCCTGAACCAAAACATATTTTCCTAAGTGAAAATTCGGTGTTCCACCGAATTTTCACCTGGTCTTTTCTAACACTTTATAGAACTCATAACAGTCCTTATGGGCTGATCTGTGGCTCTGTAGTCCATCAGACTCTTAAAAATGTTCTTAAATGAAATTTCTGCCTAAGTCGAATTTTGATTCGGTCTTCGACTTAGGTCGATTCTGGAGGGTTCTTCAACAGGCACACAAACCATCATGAATAAAGTCACGATTGGTACCCAGTATGATGGACCAGAAAACGAAGGAGAAAACGAAAGGAAGAAGGAAATAAACAACAAAATATTGAATGTTGGAAATGAAACGGAGCTTGATCTTCTAGACCAAACATGGGCGGAAAGAGTGTTCCAAGTAACATACAAAATGGGAAATCCCTTGCGGTATATGTAGAAAACCTGAACTTGGACAAAGGCATTGAAAGAAAGTACTTACAAGGAAAGATACCCTGAACTGACCGAACAGCTAGCAACGGAAGGTCAGCATATGTCATATATAAGGTTTACTACGGAAATCCCGGAGAACAAGTATAAGAAAAACGAGAGATATGTATTCATACTCACGGCACAGGCAAATGTCGACGGAATAAATAAAATACCTGTCTTCATGGGAGCTATGCAAAGACTAAAAGAAACCGCAAGTCAGAAATAAAGACAAAGAATCCACATACCAGCTCCAAAAAACAGAGACGGAGAAACAACAAGAAAAGTGAACGCGTATTCAGATTAACGGATACGAAACTCACAATACATGGACAAAAAGGAAATGAGTGGAAGACTCAGAGAAAGACGCTGGAGAAGAAACGACAGCCAACGAGAACTGCGATAGACACAGGGACAGTCAGTGAAGTCGAGAGGAAAGGAATATGCAGATATTTGCTATGTATTTCAATAAAACACCTTTTAGACAGTAAGGTATTTTAACGCACGAATCCGCAGAAATTTTTCGGGATGGGCAGCCGAGAACAAGATATCTACGCACGACAAGAGGCGCACTTAATTACTGGAAACATACGTGTCCGCCTATTACACATTATTAGTCCAACCCTTTTCTTACTCCTCCCCCATTTTTTTTTTAATAAAAGTGTTAAAATGCTAAAAATGTTAAATTCGTCAAAACTTAACATTTCACGGTGGGAGCCGTACGCATCCGAAAAGTCCCGGTATAGTTCGCGGCTGCAAACGGACAAATCCGCAAACGCAGTCCGCTGCCGTCTGTGCAGCCTGTCGTGCTAAAATCGTTGCCGTCCTGAAAGGGTTAATAGCATTTTATACTTGAAAACTAACACTGTTCGCAATTGACAAGACACATGACATAATACGTTTTTCTGGCCTTCCCTTTGTGTTGCCAACCTCATAACATGATATTTCTCATAAGGCTAGTTTACATAATTTTCATACATAGGTTTTCACTTAGCCCTTGATTATTTGCAAACAGTTCATTACTTAATTACCATAATTTAGTTCGAGTATTTTTAACATATACATTTTCATCAATCTTGTACAATCTTATTTTTATAAAAATGTCATTCTGAAAATCATAACTTTTGTAGCTTTAAAAGCTTGGCTTAATGAGGTCAAATCTGGTTCGAGGTCTTATTTTAAAAATACTCTCAGCAGGAGATAATCCTGTGACAGTAGATGGTGTATTTCTATACGTAAATAGGAAACTTGCCAATTTACTTTTTAATTTTGCTTCGGATAGTTCTCCCTTGTTTTCAAAATGTAATGATTTTTCTAATCCTTTCTTAATTGTTTGCACCCTCTTTCCGCATTACCGTTACTCTGTGGGTGGTACGGTGATGATTTAATAGGTTTTGTACCATTGACTTGACAGAACGCGTTAAATTCTGAGAAACTAAAAGGAGACCGTTAAAAGGAGATCGTTATCTGATACCAATTCTACAGAGACAAGCGTTGGGCGGCACCATACACGGCACAATTTATGTGCCAGATGTCAGCCTCTTCTGGTAGCGCTGCACGAAGTTCTGCATCCACTCTGGCCAGATCTTGTGGCCCGGGGGGTTTTATGTTGTGCAACCCCCTTCTGGTACTGAGGCCCTCTGGTACTGGTGGAACGACTGGAACTACAACCTCAACCAGTTCATTCGGTGGACCTTCGGCCACCTCATTCATCGGCTGAGGAGCAGTTCTCACGTAGCCCCTGCGACGAAGGTGGGACACATAATCACGCAGGTTTTGTGGCGTGAAGGCGTTGTATTCTGGGTGCCCTGCACACCACAGAACATGCATTCGCCCCATGTATCCACTTCGTGCGGGTTCACTGCTTTCGTAGCACTGCATAAGGTCGTCCATCAGTTCATCTGTCCACTCAAAGCGTCCTTTTTCGTCGCGGTCGTCAACAATGGGCTGTCGATCTTGTTGGGCCCCACCACCTTGCCCTTGACCCCTATCCGAACGGGGTCGATATTATTATTATTTTTATTTTTTTTTGTTAAAAACCAGTCACCCTTCTCTGTGGCTCCGACCCTCACAGAGGGGAGCTGGTAGTACCGGCAGCCACTCCTCACACCCGTGGGGTAAGTGACTACTGGGTCCGGGAATCGTGTGCCCTGAGCAGACGTAATGAACCGAGGATGACGGCCTTCTGCATTCTGCCGGCTAAGACCTCTGCCGAATTTCGGCATGCCGGTATGATCTTAAGTTCTGAAAGCAGTGTGTGTCTCGTTCCACCGAGGGCTCCTATAATCAGTACCACTATCTTAACAGTATGGTCTGGATACAGTCTGCGGAGTTCGAAGAACAGATCTCGATATTTTGTCCGTTTTTCCTCCTCCTTCAAGACAATGTTGTTCTCCGCGGGAGCCGAGAACTCCACGACGAACATTGTCTTGAGTTGATGGTCGAGGAGTACTACGTCAGGCTTGTTGGCTTGTATTTGCCTGACGGTGGGAAAAGAGTAGTTCCAATAAATTAGACACTTCTCATTTCCCACAACGGACTCAATATCCCCCGGAGCGTAAGGCAGCACTGGTGTCTCGTCTATCCCATACGAGTGCCTTAGGTGATAATAAAGCACTCGTAATGCTCCGTCGTGCCTCTGGATATAGGCCGAGACTGCATATGTCGGACAAGCCGACAACAAGTGAATTAAAGTCTCTGGTGCCCTGCGGCAGGCCCTGCAGCTGACATCAGGGACCTCTATACCCACGACACGACTACGATAGACGAGGGTATTAAATACACCATCCTGGCAAGCCATTATGAATACCTCGGTCTCAGACTTCAGCCCGGCTGACCTTAAGAAGGCAAAGGTCAGCCTTTCGGATAAGCCAAGGTTCTCTATATTTTTATAGAAAACTCCATGCATTGGCTTATCCGTGTGAAGCTGCAGAAAGATGTTGTGTTCTGCAGCTTTAATTTGGGCTTTTCGTTGAGCAGGTTCCAACTCGGTGACAGAGTCGGGATTTACCCGCTCGACGTCGAAGGAGAGACCAAGTTCATCGGCTGCTCTTTGTGCTGTCTTAAACAAAAAGGCTCCTATTCCTGCACTTTCATGGTCTCGGACCATGCAGAGGAGGGGATCCGAACTCCTGATGACCTTACAGGCTCCATCCAGAACCATCTTATTATGGAGACTCTCCAAACTCAAGAGCCCACGGCCTCCCCGATGTCGTGGGAGGTATAGCCGTGGAACGGACGATTTAGGATGCAAACTTCTATTGAGATGCATCTTCTTGCGGGTTCCTACGTCGAGTTGACGCAACTCCTCTCGAGTCCATTTCACTACTCCAAAGGAGTAGAGTGGAATCGGAACGGCAAGCATGTTGGTAGCAGACACCTTGTTCTTCCCCGACAGTTCTGAGGACCAGATCTGTCGGAGTCGGTGCTGATACTTGCCGCGGAGAGCGTTTTTCACTACACCCACTTCTTGGGTGGAGCGTTGCTCGACACCCAAGTAAGTGTACGACTCTCCGGCATCTAGATGATGTAAGATGCTTCCGTCAACGAGTTGCGCGTCCTCTCCGTAGTTCCCGCATCGTCCTGTCTTGAGATGGACCAGTGCACATTTGTCTAACCTGGACTCCATGCCGACAGCCTGCGTGTACTCCTGTACCACCCTGAGGGACTGGTGTAGGTCCCTCTCTCCGGAGGCATAAAGTTTAAGGTCATCCATGTAAAACAGATGGGTGACCTTATGCCTCCTATCGTCGGGGGTACCGCAGTTGTATCCACGGATTTTCCGGAGCGAAACGGATAATGGCAGTAGTGAGATGCAAAACAGAAGGGGGCTGAGGGAGTCTCCCTGAAATACTCCCCTTCTGGATGTTACCGACTCCGTCTGGACTCTATCGTTAGCCGATGTAATGGTAAAGCGAGTCCTCCAGGGCGGCATCAGTTCTTCGATGCATCTCACTACGGGACCGGGTACCGCAAGACATCAGAGCAAGTGAACAATAAGCTCATGTGATGTCATATCAAATGCCTTGCGGTAGTCGATCCAGGCCATGGAGAGGTTCCGCTTATACTGCACGGAGTCCTGCGTGACACATCTGTCAATCAACAGGTTCTCCTTGCAGCCAGCGACACCTCTCTTCGACCCTCGTTGCTCATATATCCGTTCGTAAACCGGTTCAACTGCGTGGAGCACACGAATGTACAAGATGCGCGTAAACACCTTGTAACCTTCGTTTAAACAGGTTATCGGTCGGTAGTTACTTGGGTTGGACAAATCTCCGTTCTTAGGGATCAGCACTGTCCGCCCTTCAACCACCCAAGAAGGAATTTGTTGCTCCCCATTTAGCCAGGCATTAAAAATTCTGGCCAAATGGTGGTGGGTGCACGGAAACTTTTTCCACCAAAAGTTATTTATCCCATCGGGACCTGGAGCAGCAAAGTTCTTAGAGCCCTCGAGAGCTCTTCGAACCTCTTCTGGGGTTATTGGTTGGCACACTTCCTGTGGTTGTTGAAACCTTTGACAAAAGGTTTCAAAGTGTGCAAGGGCTGGATTATTATTATTATTATTATTATTATTATTATTATTATTATTATTATTATTATTATTATTATTATTATTATTATTATTATTATTATTATTATTATTATTATTATTATTATTATTATTATTATTATTATTATTATTATTATTATTATTATTATTATTATTATTATCATTATTATCATTATTATTATTATTATTTTAGTTTATAAAAGCCAGTCACCCTTTATACTCTGTGGCTCCGACACTCACAGAGGGGAGCTGGTAGTACCGGCAGCCACTCCCCACGTCCGTGGGGTGAGTGACTACTGGGTCCGAGACTCGTGTGCCCTGAGTAGACGTAATGAGCCGAGGATAATGGCCTTCTGCATCCTGCCGGCTAAGATCTCTGCCGAATTTCGGCATGCCGGTATGATCTTTAGTTCTGAAAGCAGTGTGTGTCTCGTTCCACCGAGGGCTCCTATGATCAGGACCACTAGCTTAACAGTATGGCCAGGGTAAAGCCTACGGAGCTCGAAGAGCAAATCTCGATATTTCGTCCGTTTTTCCTCCTCCTTCAAGACAATGTTATTCTCCGCGGGAGCCGAGAACTCCACGACAAACATTGTCTTGAGTTGGTGGTCGAGGAGTATCATGTCAGGCTTATTAGCTTGTATTTGCCTGACGGTGGGAAACGAGTAGTTCCAATAAATTAGACACTTCTCATTTCCCACAACGGACTCAATATCCCCCGGAGCGTAAGGCAGCACTGGTGTCTCGTCTATCCCATACGAGTGCCTTAAGTGATAATAAAGCACTCGTAATGCTGCGTCGTGCCTCTGGATATAGGCCGAGACTGCATATACTGGACAAGCCGACAGCAAATGCATTAATGTCTCCGGCGCCCTGTGGCAGGTCCTGCAGCTGATATCAGGGACCTCTATACCCATGACACGACTTCGATAGACGAGTGTGTTGAATACACCATCCTGGCACGCCATTATGAATCCCTCGGTCTCAGACTTCAGCCCGGCTGACCTTAAGAAAGCAAAGGTCAGCCTTTCGGATAAGCCGCGGTCTTCTATATTTTTATAGAAGACGCCGTGCAATGGCTTATCCGAGTGTCGCTGCAGAAATAGATCAATTTCAGCAGCTTTGACTTGGGCTTTTTGCCGAGCAGGTTCCAACTCGGTGACAGAGTCTTGGTTAACCCGCTCAGCGTCGAAGACCAGACCGAGTTCATCGGCGGCTCTGCGTGCTGCCTTAAACAAAAAGGCTCCTGCTCCTGCACTTTCATGGTCTCGGACCATGCAGAGGAGGGGATCCGAACTCCTTATGACCTTACAGGCTCCATCCAGAACCATTCTGTTATGGAGACTCTCCAAACTCAAGAGTCCACGGCCTCCCCGATGCCGTGGGAGATATAACCGTGGAACGGACGATTTTGGGTGCAAACTCCTATAGAGATGCATCTTTTTTCGGGTTCCTACATCGAGTTGACGCAGCTCCTCTTGATTCCATTTAATTACTCCAAAGGAGTAGAGGGGGATCGGAACGGCAAGCATATTGGTAGCAGACACCTTGTTCTTCCCCGACAGTTCTGAAGACCAGATCTGTCGGAGTCGGTGCTGATACTTGCCGCGGAGAGCGTTTTTTACGACACTCACTTCTTGGGTGGAGCGTTGCTCGACACCCAAGTAAGTGTACGACTCTCCGGCATCTAAATGATGTAAGATGCTTCCGTCCACAAGCTGCGCATCCTCTCCGTAGTCACCACATCGTCCTCTCTTGAGGTGAACTAGTGCACACTTGTCCAACCCAAATTCCATGCCGACAGCCTGCGTGTACTCCTGTACCACCCTGAGGGACTGGCGTAAATCCCTCTCTCCGGAGGCAAAAAGTTTAAGGTCATCCATGTAAAACAGATGGGTGACCTTATGCCTCCTGTCGCCGGGGGTACCGCAGTTGTATCCACGGGTATTTCGAAGCGAAACGGATAATGGTAGTAGTGAGATGCAAAACAGAAGGGGGCTTAGGGAATCTCCCTGAAATACTCCCCTTCTGAACAATACCGGCTCTGTCTGGACTCTGCTGTCACCTGATGTTATGGTAAAGCGAGTCCTCCAGAGCGGCATGAGTTCTTCGATACATCTCACTACGGGACCTGGCACCGCAAGACATCTGAGCAAGTGGACAATAAGCTCATGGGATGTCATATCAAATGCCTTGCGGTAGTCGATCCAGGCCATAGAGAGGTTACGCTTATACTGCACGGAGTCCTGCGTGATACATCTGTCGATCAGCAGGTTCTCCTTGCAGCCAGCGACACCTCTCTTTGACCCTCTTTGCTCATATATCCGTTCGTAAACCCGTTCAACTGCTTGGAGCACCCGCATGTACAAGATGCGTGTAAACAACTTGTAGCATGCGTTTAAGCAAGTTATCGGCCGGTAATTTTTTGGGTTAGACAAATCTCCGTTCTTCGGGATCAGCACTGTCCGCCCCTCGACAACCCAAGAAGGAATTTGCTGCTCCCCATTTAGCCATGAATTAAAAATTCTGGCCAAATGGTGGTGGCTACTGGAAAACTTTTTCCACCAAAAGTTATTTATCCCATCGGGACCTGGAGCAGCAAAGTTCTTAGAGCCCTCAAGAGCTCTTCGAACCTCTTCTGGGGTTATCGGTTGGCACACCTCGTTTGGTTGTTGAAACCTTTGGCAAAAGGCTTCAAAGTGTACCAGGGCTGGAGTGTCTCTGTTGAGTGGTAGCTTCTGTCCGTAGAGCGTTTTCCAGAAGTTTTCCACCTGATCTACAGTCGGCGGATTCTCTACAACACGCTGAGGCGGTTCGAAAAGGCGCGAGGGCTTTTTGCGGAATAGATTGTTTTCCGCCAGCCCCCTCGCCCGCCTCACTAGTGACTTTTTACAAGTCACTAGCATCCGTATCCGATCAAGGCAGTGCTGCTTGGTGGTTCGCAGCACTGCCCCATTCAGTGTGTGATGGACGCGTCTTAAATTGGCGGCTATGCGCCTAACTTTAGGCGTGAATGTCTTATTGGCCGCCATATAGTCCATCACACATTGGATACGGGATGCATGTTGCCTCGCCGACCGGATCTTGGCTTCCATCTTATGTATACGCCGCTCCGCTCTCTCCTGTGGAGAGGCAGTGTTCCGCCTCTCCCCTGGGGTTAAGCGCTGTGCAGCAGCGTATACGGCACAGTTTATGCGCCAGATGTCAGCCCCTTCTGGTATCGCTTCACGAAGTTCAGCATCCACTCTGGCTAGGTCTTCTGATCTGGGGGGTCTGATGTAGTGTAACCCCCTTCTTGTGTTGAGGCCCTCTGGTGTTGGTGGAACGTCTAGAACTGCCTCCTCAACCAGTTCATTCAGCGGCTCTTCAACCGCCTCATTTACCGGCTGAGGAACAGCTCTCACGTAGCCCCTGCTACGAAGGTGGGATACATAATCACGCAGATTTTGCGGCGTGAAGGCGCTGTGCTCCGGGTGTCTTTCACACCACAGAGCATGCATTCGCGCCATGTACCCCCTTCGTGCGGGCTCACTGCTTTCGTAGCACAGCAGAAGATCATTCCTCAGCTCATCTGTCCACTCAAAGCGTCCATGTGTCTCGCGGTCGTCATTGTCAGGCAATCCGTCCGGTTGGGCCCCACCACCTTGCCTGTGACCCCCATCCGGATGGGGTCGATTGTGGGGGCCCTGTCTTCTGTTGCCTGGAACCAGAAGATTTCAGCTTGTTAGGTGGTTAGCCTAACAAGCCCACGGCCGACACCAGAGGGGAAGTCTCTTTCCCCTCCCGGGTGCGCTAGCACTGTCGGTCCGGATTTTGCACCCGTGGCTGGAGTAAGTGGTGTCGCTACTCACCAAAGGCTAGTTGGATGTAAGGGAGCCCCTCCTGCTTATTTATTATTATTATTATTATTATTATTATTATTATTATTATTATTTTTTTTTTCTTCTTAATTTTTTAAAAGCCAGTCACCCTTTATACTCGTGTGCCCTGAGTAGACGTAATGAGCCGAGGATAATGGCCTTCTGCATCCTGCCGGCTAAGATCTCTGCCGAATTTCGGCATGCCGGTATGATCTTTAGTTCTGAAAGCAGTGTGTGTCTCGTTCCACCGAGGGCTCCTATGATCAGGACCACTAGCTTAACAGTATGGCCAGGGTAAAGCCTGCGGAGCTCGAAGAGCAAATCTCGATATTTCGTCCGTTTTTCCTCCTCCTTCAAGACAATGTTATTCTCCGCGAGAGCCGAGAACTCCACGACAAACATTGTCTTGAGTTGGTGGTCGAGGAGTACCATGTCAGGCTTATTAGCTTGTATTTGCCTGACGGTGGGAAACGAGTAGTTCCAATAAATTAGACACTTCTCATTTCCCACAACGGACTCAATATCCCCCGGAGCGTAAGGCAGCACTGGTGTCTCGTCTATCTCATACGAGTGCCTTAAGTGATAATAAAGCACTCGTAATGCTGCGTCGTGCCTCTGGATATAGGCCGAGACTGCATATACTGGACAAGCCGACAGCAAATGCATTAATGTCTCCGGCGCCCTGTGGCAGGTCCTGCAGCTGACATCAGGGACCTCTATACCCATGACACGACTTCGATAGACGAGTGTGTTGAATACACCATCCTGGCACGCCATTATGAATCCCTCGGTCTCAGACTTCAGCCCGGCTGACCTTAAGAAAGCAAAGGTCAGCCTTTCGGATAAGCCGCGGTCTTCTATATTTTTATAGAAGACGCCGTGCAATGGCTTATCCGAGTGTCGCTGCAGAAATAGATCAATTTCAGCAGCTTTGACTTGGGCTTTTTGCCGAGCAGGTTCCAACTCGGTGACAGAGTCTTGGTTAACCCGCTCAGCGTCGAAGACCAGACCGAGTTCATCGGCGGCCCTGCGTGACTGGCGTAAATCCCTCTCTCCGGAGGCATAAAGTTTAAGGTCATCCATGTAAAACAGATGGGTGACCTTATGCCTCCTGTCGCCGGGGGTACCGCAGTTGTATCCACGGGTATTTCGAAGCGAAACAGATAATGGTAGTAGTGAGATGCAAAACAGAAGGGGGCTTAGGGAATCTCCCTGAAATACTCCCCTTCTGAACAATACCGGCTCTGTCTGGACTCTGCTGTTACCTGATGTTATGGTAAAGCGAGTCCTCCAGAGCGGCATGAGTTCTTCGATACATCTCACTACGGGACCTGGTACCGCAAGACATCTGAGCAAGTGGATAATAAGCTCATGGGATGTCATATCAAATGCCTTGCGGTAGTCGATCCAGGCCATAGAGAGGTTACGCTTATACTGCACGGAGTCCTGCGTGATACATCTGTCGATCAGCAGGTTCTCCTTGCAGCCAGCGACACCTCTCTTTGACCCTCTTTGCTCATATATCCGTTCGTAAACCCGTTCAACTGCTTGGAGCACCCGCATGTACAAGATGCGTGTAAACAACTTGTAGCATGCGTTTAAGCAAGTTATCGGCCGGTAATTTTTTGGGTTAGACAAATCTCCGTTCTTCGGGATCAGCACTGTCCGCCCCTCGACAACCCAGGAAGGAATTTGCTGCTCCCATTTAGCCATGAATTGAAAATTCTGGCTAAATGGTGGTGGGTACTGGATAATTTTTTCCACCAAAAGTTATTGATCCCGTCGGGACCTGGAGCAGCAAAGTTCTTAGAGCCCTCAAGAGCTCTTCGAACCTCTTCTGGGGTTATCGGTTGGCACACCTCGTTTGGTTGTTGAAACCTTTGGCAAAAGGCTTCAAAGTGTGGAGTGTCTCTGTTGAGTGGGAGCTTCTGTCCGTAGAGCGTTTTCCAGAAGTTTTCCACCTGATCTACAGTCGGCGGATTCTCTACAACACGCTGAGGCGGTTCGAAAAGGCGTGAGGGCTTTTTGCGGAATAGATTGTTTTCCGCCAGCCTCCTCGCCCGCCTCACTAGTGACTTTTTACAAGTCACTAGCATCCGTATCCGATCAAGGCAGTGCTGCTTGGTGGTTCGCAGCACTGCCCCATTCAGTGTGTGATGGACGCGTCTTAAATTGGCGGCTATGCGCCTAACTTTAGGCGTGAATGTCTTATTGGCCGCCATATAGTCCATCACACATTGGATACGGGATGCATGTTGCCTCGCCGACCGGATCTTGGCTTCCATCTTATGTATACGCCGCTCCGCTCTCTCCTGTGGGGAGGCAGTGTTCCGCCTCTCCCCTGGGGTTAAGCGCTGTGCAGCGGCGTATACGGCACAGTTTATGCGCCAGATGTCAGCCCCTTCTGGTATCGCTTCACGAAGTTCAGCATCCACTCTGGCTAGGTCTTCTGATCTGGGGGGGTCTGATGTAGTGTAACCCCCTTCTTGTGTTGAGGCCCTCTGGTGTTGGTGGAACATCTAGAACTGCCTCCTCTACCAGTTCATTCAGCGGCTCTTCAACCGCCTCATTTACCGGCTGAGGAACAGCTCTCACGTAGCCCCTGCTACGGAGGTGGGATACATAATCACGCAGATTTTGCGGCGTGAAGGCGCTGTGCTCCGGGTGTCTTTCACACCACAGAGCATGCATTCGCGCCATGTACCCCCTTCGTGCGGGCTCACTGCTTTCGTAGCACAGCAGAAGATCATTCCTCAGCTCATCTGTCCACTCAAAGCGTCCATGTGTCTCGCGGTCGTCATTGTCAGGCAATCCGTCCGGTTGGGCCCCACCACCTTGCCTGTGACCCCCATCCGGATGGGGTCGATTGTGGGGGCCCTGTCTTCTGTTGCCTGGAACCAGAAGATTTCAGCTTGTTAGGTGGTTAGCCTAACAAGCCCACGGCCGACACCAGAGGGGAAGTCTCTTTCCCCTCCCGGGTGCGCTAGCACTGTCGGTCCGGATTTTGCACCCGTGGCTGGAGTAAGTGGTGTCGCTACTCACCAAAGGCTAGTTGGATGTAAGGGAGCCCCCCTGCTGATTTATTATTATTATTATTATTATTATTATTATTATTTTTTTTTTCCCAATCCAGTCGCCCTTCTCTCTGCCTCCGATACCAGAGAGGGTACGCTGGTAATACCAGTGACCACTCCCTACGCCGTAGAGTTAGTGATCACTGGGTCCGCGAATCGTGTGCTCTGAGCAAGCGTAACGAACCAAGGATAACGGCCTTCTGCATTCTTCCGGCTAAGATTTCTGCCGACTCTCGGCATGCCGGTATCGTCTTCAATTCCGAAAGCAGTGTACGCCTCACCCCACCTAGGCATCCTATGATAAGAACCACTAGTTTAACAGTGTGGTCCGGATAGAGTCTACGGAGTTCGAAGAGAAGATCTCGATATTTAGTCCGTTTTTCCTCCTCTTTTAGAACAATGTTTGTTTCCCCTGGGGCGGAGAATTCAATAACAAACATTGTCCTGAGTTGGTGGTCGAGGAGGACTACATCAGGTTTATTGGCCTGTATTTGCCTAAGGGTGGGAAACGAGTAGTTCCAATAAATTAGACACCGCTCATTCCCCACTACGGACTCAATATCTCCCGGAGCGTAAGGCAGCACTGGTGTCTCGTCTATCCCATATGTGTGCCGCAGATGATAGTACAGCACACGTAATGCTCCATCATGTTTGTGAATATAGGCCGAGACAGCGTATGTCGGACATGCCGACAACAGGTGCATAAGTGTCTCCGGCGCTCTTCGGCAGGCCCTGCAGTTTACGTCAGGGACCTCTATACCCAAGACATGACTTCGATAGACGAGTGTGTTAAAGACACCATCCTGGCAAGCCATAATGAACCCTTCGGTCTCAGACTTCAGCCCAGCTGACCTTAGGAAAGCAAAGGTCAGCTTCTCAGATAAGCCCCTCTCTTCAATGTTCTTGTAGAAGACTCCATGCAAGGGCTTATCTTTATGCAGTTGCAGAAATTTCCTTTGCTCTGCTGCTTTTGTATGGGCTTTCAGCTGGGCGGGTTTCAGCTCGGTGACAGAGCTCGGGTTTACCCGCCCAGTATCGAAGTCGAGACCAAGTTCTCCGGCTGCTCTTTGTGCTGCCTTAAATAAGAACGCTCCTATCCCTGCATTTTCATGGTCGCGAACCATTATTATTATTATTGTTATTATTATTATTATTATTATTTTCACAGTCTCGTTTTTCAACGGTGTCTTTCTGATAGTAGGTTGCTTCAGACGGACAATTGTCAAGCCTTTCTGCATATTAATTTAAAATGGATAGGAAACGTCTTACAATGTGACATGTGTCTAGCACAATAGTTTTTTGTAAATGAGATGTTAAATATTTTATATCCAATTTTTCTATTTGTTTTACTGTAGCTTGCGGTATTATTCCTGTTGTAGATATTATAATCGGTCGAATGTCAACTCTATTTACCTTAAACATTTGTTTTATTTCCGCCGCAAGTTCTATGGATTTATTTATTTTTGTGGCATGTGTGGTTTGTAAGTTATTAGATAGTGGAAGAGCAACAGCTCCTTCTTATTTTTGTTGTAAATTACTATGTCTGGTCTATTGGCCTGTATTTTTATATCTGTTCTGATCTCCATATCCCAGTACACTTTATATTGGTTATTTTCAAGAACATCTTTAGGCTGATATTTATAGTAGGGTAGGGTTTCTGTTATTAATTTGCATTTTCGTGACAGTTCTTGGTGTATTATACGAGCTACGTTATCATGCGTAAGGGTATAATCATAGTTGGCCAGTGTTTCACATCCCCCCTGTTATGTGATCTATGGTCTCCGACCTTTGTCCGCATCTTCGACATTTATCATCAACGTTTTCTTTCAGGATATACTTTTTGTAGTTTCTTGTGGAGATTATTCTGTCTTGGATGGCCATCATGAAACCTATTGTCTCTCCAAATAGAGTGCTGTGACTTAGCCACTGGTTAGAGGCTTGTTTATCAATGTTCTCTTGGTTCAAATAGTTAGGATGGGTACCGTATAATCGATTTTGTTTCCATGTTGTTATTAGTTCATCGTTTGTTCTTCCCATTTCATTTGTGTTCAGTTCGCCAACTTTAAGATTTAATGGATTTCCTCGTCATAGTTGCATATCACTGAAAACATTTGTGTTTCTCGGCCTTTGTTGAGGAAGTATTCGCGAAGCGATTTTACTTGGGAATGGTGCATGTTTTTAATGTTTGTTATTCCTAGGCCCCCTTCTCTTGGTGGTAGTGTTACTCTTTCTGTGGACGATTGTGGGTGTCTCATTCTATATTTTGTTAGTGTTGTTCGTATTTTTCTTTGTATTTGTTCCAAGTCGGTTTCTGTCCATCTGATTATGCCAAATGAATAAGTTAGAGTGGGGACGGCAAATGTATTAATGGCTGTAATTTTGGTGGCGCCGTAGAGATACGTTTTGAGTATGGATTCCAGCGTCTTTACAAATTTACATTGCAGTTGTTTTATTTTTGTTTGGTCTATACCTCTCAGCTGTAGAAATCCCAGGTATTTATAGTTGTCGCCCTCTACTAAACTTTCAATTATCTCATCATTATTGACAGGGTATTCGTGTTGTTGGGAGAGCTTTCCTCTTTCTAAATGTATTGTCTTACACTTTTCAATCCCAAATTCTAAAGCAATGGATTTACTAAAGCCAGCTGTTATATCAAGGAGTTTTTCTAGTTGTGAACTTGAGTTGGCACAGAGCTTCAGGTCGTCCATGTATAGGAGGTGACTGTATGTATGTTTGTTGTTGTTTTTCCCCAAAGTGAATCCATACGGTGTTCCGTTTAGTATGCGACTAAGCGACACACAGAACCATAGTGCGCTCAATGAGTCGCCTTGGAATATACCTCTACATATTTTTATATGCCTAGACTTTAGCATATCGTGTTCACTTGATATAATTAGCGTTGTCGATCACTGTTTCATTAAACATTCTAAAAGCTGTAATGCTTTGGGGTGTACCTTGTATATTTTTAGGATGTGTATCAAGTAGCTGTGGGGGATAGAGTCAAAGGCTTTTCTGTAGTCAATAAATCCCATACTTAAATTTCTGTTCCTTCGAATTGCCTGTCTTACAACAATTTCATCTATGATGATTTGATCCTTGCACCCCTTAGAATATCTGTGGCATCCCTTCTGCTCTTCAATCATTATATTATTAGTTTGTAAATGATAATAAAGTTTTTCAGTCATAACTGAAGTTAGCAATTTGTATATTGTTGATAGGCAGGTGATTGGCCTATACTTGGCAACATTTGAGGTATTGCTATCTTTTGGTAGTAGGAAAGTTCTGCCGGTGGTCAAGGCTGTCGGGATCATTTCGTGATGGTTGAGGATATTATTGAAGGCATGTGCCAATGGTTGGTGGGCATTTGTGAATTTCTTTAGCCAATAATTTTGGATATTGTCTATGCCAGGAGCTTTCCAGTTTTACTGCATAATGTACATTTTCCTTAGTTATGACAATTTCTTGCATTTCAGGAATATGCCTAGATCTTTCCTCTTCTTCTTGAATCCACGAAGCATTGATGCCATGTTGTACCGGTTGTTCCCAGATTTGTGACCAAAATGTTGTAACATCTTGTATTGGTGGGGCGCCCTCTGTTTTATTTTTTTCATTGCTGTTGAGTGTACTATAGAAATTTCGCTGGTTCTTGTTAAACTCTCTGTTTTGAATCTTACGTAGGGTACATTCATTGTATCTTCGTAGCCCCTTAGCGTATACTCCGAGCTGTTGCACGTGTCTATCAATTATTTCTTTGAGATTGTCTTCGTTAAGCTGTTCTATTTTTAGGGGGTTTATTATTTTGGATACTTTTCTAGTTAGTTTATGTGTAGGGGTTGATTTGTACTGTGTTAGTTGCCCTAGTTTAGCCCGTAGTTCGCTAATTCTCTTCTGTAGACGTCGTTTCCATGCCGGTGTCTTGTTTTGTTCTTGTCTAGTTTTCCTATGGTTTTGTGTTGATATTTTAACGCCTACCATCTTTGCTACAGTTATTGCCGCGCAGTATATAGTGAATCTTATCCGTTTTAGATCATTTTCATCTGCTAAGTGCTTCTGAATGATCGTCGTGTTTGCAAGTTGGGCCGTGCGGTGGAGAAGAAAATTCGGGTTCAATCTGGGGATGCTAGGCCAGGAGGATGGGTCGGTGTCACCTAGTTCTATTGCTGTTATAATGAACATTTGGTCCATCTTTTCTTGTTCTTCATTATTGATGTTGTTGTTGTTGTTTCTTTCAGGGTCAGTTATTCTATAGACTTCGTTATTTTCTTGAGCTTGGGTATCATGTTCTTGGGGGTCATCGAGTGGTTGAGTTGGTATATTTACATCTATTTCAGCTTTATTATTATTATTATTATTATTTAGTTAAAAACCAGTCACCCTTCTCTGTGGTTCCGATCCTCACAGAGGGGAGCTGGTAATACTGGCAGCGACTCCCCACACCCGTGGGGTAAGTGACTACTGGGTACGAGAATCGTGTGCCCTGAGCAGACGTAATGAACCGAGGATGACGGCTTTCTGCATTCTGCCAGCTAAAACCTCTGCTGAATTTTGGCATGCCGGTACGATTTTAAGTTCCGAAAGCAGTGTTTGTCTTGTTCCACCGAGGGCTCCTATAATCAGCACCACTATCTTAATAGTATGGTCTGGATACAGTCTGCGGAGTTCGAAGAGCAGATCTCGATATTTTGTCCGTTTTTCCTCCTCCTTCAAGAAAATGTTGTTCTCCGCGGGAGCCGATAACTCCACGACAAACATTCTCTTGAGTTGATGGTCGGGGGAGGACTACATCAGGCTTGTTGGCTTGTATTTGCCTGACGGTGGGAAAAGAGTAGTTCCAATAAATTAGACACTTCTCATTTCCCACAACGGACTCAATATCCCCCGGAGCGTAAGGCAGCACTGGTGTCACGTCTATCCCATACGAGTGCCTTAAATGGTAATAAAGCACTCGTAATGCTCCGTCGTGCCTTTGGATATTGGCCGAGACTGCATATGTCGGGCAAGCCAACAGCAAGTGCATAAGAGTCTCTGGCGCCCTGCGGCAGGCCTTGCAGCTGACATCAGGGACCTCTATACCCATGACACGACTACGATAGACGAGGGTGTTACATACACCATCCTGGCAAGCCATTATGAATCCCTCGGTCTCAGACTTCAGCCTGGCTGACCTTAAGAAGGCAAAGGTCAGCCTAGCCTTTCGGATAAGCCAAGGTTCTCTATATTTTTATAGAAAACTCCATGCATTGACTTATCCGTATGAAGCTGCAGAAAGTTGTTGTGTTCTGCAGCTTTAATTTGGGCTTTTCGTCGAGCAGGTTCGAACTCGGTGACAGAGTCGCGATTGACCTGCTCGACGTCGAAGGAGAGACCAAGTTCGTCGGCTGCTTTCTGTGCTGCCTTAAACAAAAAGGCTCCTACTTCTGCATTTTCATGGTCCCGGACCATGCAGAGGAGGCGATCCGAACTCCTGATGACCTTACAGGCTTCATCCAGAACCATCCTATTATGGAGACTCAAGAGTCCACGGCCTCCCCGATGTCGTGGGAGGTATAGCCGTGGAACGGACGATTTAGGATGCAAACTCCTATTGAGATGCATCTTCTTGTGGGTTCCTACGTCGAGTTGACGCAGCTCTTCTTGAGTCCATTTCACTACTCCAAAGGAGTAGAGAAGGACCGGAACGGCAAGCATGTTAGTAGCAGACACATTGTTCTTCCCCGACAGTTTTCAAGACCAGATCTGTCGGAGTCGGTGCTTATACTTGCCGCGGAGAGCGTTTTTCACTACACTCACTTCTTGGGTGGAGCGTTGCTCGACACCCAAGTAAGTGTACCACTCTCCTGCATCTAGATGATGTAAGATGCTTCCGTCCACGAGCTGCGCGTCCTCTCCGTAGTTCCTGCATCGTCCTCTCTTGAGATGGACCAGTGCACATTTGTCTAGCCCGAACTGTATGCCGACAGCCTGCGTGTACTCCTGTACCACCCTGAGGGACTGGTGTAGGTCCCTCTCTCCGGAGGCATAAAGTTTAAGGTCATCCATGTAGAACAGATGGGTAATCTTATGCCCCCTCTCGCCGGGGGTACCGCAGTTGTATCCACGGGTTTTCCGGAGCGAAACTGATAATGGCAGTAGGGAGATGCAAAACAGAAGGGGGCTGAGGGAGTCTCCCTGAAATACTCCCCTTCTGAAAGTTACCGACTCCGTCTGGACTCTATCATTACCCGATGTAATGGTAAAGCGAGTCCTCCAGAGCGGCATCAGTTCTTCGATGCATCTCACTACGGGACCGAGTACCGCAAGACATCGGAGCAAGTGAACAATAAGCTCATGCGATATCATATCAAATGCGTTGCGGTAGTCGATCCAGGCCATGGAGAGGTTTCGCTTATACTGCACGGAGTCCTGTGTGACACATCTGTCAATTAACAGGTTCTCCTTGCAGCCAGCGACACCTCCCTTCGACCCTCGTTGCTCATATATCCGTTGGTAAACCGGTTCAACTGCGTGGAGCACTCGCATGTACAAGATGCGCGTAAACAACTTGTAACATGCGTTTAAACAGGTTGGATGGAATTAGCAGGAGGGTGGTCAAAAACCACAGCTCTTAGGCCCCATTGGACCCCTTGTACATCCTCCCTCTAGGCAGACACTCACCTAGGCCTTCAACCAACCTAATCTTTCGAAGTAGGTGGTGATGTTGCCTAGGGGCATCTGCCTTACGTTGGCCAAGGTAGGCCAACGCTCTCCCAAAGTGGATTCTCTGGTTGATGAGACGGCCGAACAGTCACAGAGTACGTGTTGAACCGTCTTATCTTCTTGTTCACAACCTCTGCAAAGAGGTGTTTCGCTTAATCTCATATTGTATAGATATTTCCTTAGCGGACAGTATCCAGTCTGGATTCCTGTTATAAAACGTAGATTCCTTCTGGTCATTGCCAGGTAGTCCATTGCTCTTTTCTTGTTGGGATACATGAGTAGTTCCCTAGCAAGCTGACAGCTGCTTGTTTCATCCCACAGCTTCTTAAATTCGTTGTGGGTGTTCTCCTTAATTAATTGTATTGTCGCCGTAATCGGTAACAGACTGGCCGGGCCTGGTCCAAAGATAAGTTGGCCTGCTGCCTTCTTGGACAATTTGTCGGATTTTTTGTTGCCACTGCACTGTGCGTGTCCTTTCCCCAGCATACCGAGATGTTGTTCGTGCTGGAGGCACCCACAAGTGCTTGATGACATTCCCATACTGCTCCTGTGGTTATTTTGTAACTTCTCAGGGCTAGTAGTGATTATCTACAGTCTGTGTAGATCCTGATTGTTTTGCCCGTAGTTTGCCCAGTTCAGTTTGTACTATGCTGGCTCGCTCATCCATGGTCCATTTGCATTGGACTTGCAGGCTTCTGGAGTATATTCCACATCCTGCCCCCTCCTTCTTTCTTGATCCGTCTGTGAAACTGTTGATCACACCTTCACCGGCGGTCTCGTTTTCACTATTTGTCTGTATTGTGTAGGATCTATCAAAGACAAATCGGGGAGAGATACCATCTGTGCATGCCTGTAGAAGAGGCGTCTTCCTGACAGCCTCATTCCACAGGCGACTTCTGGTCTCTCCACAGCCTACACTTGGTTGTAAGCCAACGGACTTGAGGAGTGCCATTGTTATTAAAGCCACTTCTCCTAGATATAGATCCAGTGGTGGCAGACACAGCATTACCTTCATTGCTCTCGTTGGCGTTGTTCGCATAGCTCCTGTTATGCTTAAAAAGGCAACTCTCTGCACTTGGCTGAGCTTGGCTCTCGCTGTAGCCTGTTTACTCTTAGGCGACCAGACCACAGCTCCATAGGTTACCATTGGTCTTATGATGGCAGTGTATGTCCACATGACCACTTTGGGTTTCATTCCCCAGGTTTTCCCCACGGTCCTGCGACACTGCTCATAAGAAATGTAAGCCTTTTTTAGTCTTTTGTCTAAGTGAAAATTCTATGTTAGTTTGGCCAAGGTATTTCACTTCTGATGCGAAACTTAGTGTTGTATCCAGGAGAACTGGTGCTTTCAGTGCCCCTGGTTTCCTTTTTCTTGTGAAGAGAACCATCTCCGTCTTCCTGGGATTAACAAACAGCGAGTGTTCTCTGCACTATTTTTCAATTATTCTTAGGTCCCCCTGCATCCTTTCACAGAGGACTCCTTCAAATTTTCCGTTGAGCAGTATTGTTACATCATCTGCGTAGGCGATTGTGTGGAAACCCTCTGAGTTGAGGTCGGTAGTTCCTTGGGTTGGACAAATCTCCGTTTTGAGGATCAGCACTGTCCGACCTTCAACCACCGAAGAAGGAATTTGCTGCTCCCCATTTAGCCAGGCATTAAAAATTCTGGCCAAATGGTGGTGGGTGCTCGGTAACTTTTTCCACCAAAAGTTATTTATCCCATCGGAACCTGGAGGAGCAAAGTTCTTAGAGCCCTCGAGAGCTCTTCGAACCTCTTCTGGGGTTATTGGTTGGCACACTTCCTGTGGTTGTTGAAACCTTTGACAAAAGGTTTCAAAGTGTGCAAGCGCCGGAGAGTCTCGATTGAGTGGAAGCTTCTCCTTGTAAAGCGTTTTCCAGAAATTTTCCACCTGATCTACAGTCGACGGATTCTCTGCAACACCTGGAGGCGGTTCGAAAAGGCGCGAGGGCTTTTGGCGGAAGAGTTTATTTTCCGCCAATCCCCTCACCCGCCTCACTAGTGATTTTTTACAAACCACTAGCATCCGTATCCTGTCGAGACAGTGCTGTTTGGTGGTTCGCAGCACTACCTCATTGAGTGTGTGATGGACGCGTCTTAAGTTGGCGGCTATTTGACGCACTTTAGGCGTAAACAAATCAAATAAAATCAATTTATTTTGTTTTGGGACAATTACAAAATTGTATAATAATAGTCAGAAGTGGTAAAGGAGAAAATAATATAATATAAACTAATCTAACTTAATCTAATATCTATTAAAAAATTCGTCTAAAGAATAAAAACACTTATCTACCAGGAACAATTTCAATTTTTTCTTGAATTGGTGTAATTCAGTATTTTGTTTAAAATCATTTGGCAATTTATTAAACATTTTTAGTCCTAAATAATTCGTGGGTTGAATATTATATTGTTCTATAAGCACTTTTGGCGGGAAATTAGGTTTTTATAAAATAAAATAGGTCAGAAAATTCTTATTCTCTCTGAATAGAAATTTTTGTCCCAAACAATCTACAAATAAAATAAGAAAGATTATTAGATTGTACTATCAGCATTATTTGAATATCCTTTAATATTATAATGTTCTAACAAATAGACAAACATGGGGAAACTAAGAGCTTTTCAAAATGGATTAAAATAATTCGTGAATGTTTAAATCTCTGTTTCTCCAATTTGCAATTTGTACTATTAGAACAATATAATATTCAACCCACGAATTGGGTGATTTATTGGTAACTGACAATTTTGAAAAGGGTACATAAATATCATTCTTATGCCTTGTATTTAACCCGTGTATATCTTTATTGAGATTAAACTTATGTCTATTTTTAAAAATATATATACATATTCCAAATATAAACAAAGACGTTAAAATTAAAATTTTATACTGCACAAAAATGGTTTTGCATGCCTGTAGAAGAGGAGTCTTCCTGACAGCCTCATTCCACAGGCGACTTCTGGTCTCTCCACAGCCTACATTTGGTTGTAAGCCAACGGACTTGAGGCGTGCCATTGTTATTAAAGCCACTTCTCAGGTATGTTTGTTGGGCACATTCGCTATGTTACGTAAGATACGTTTTTGCGATATAAAAACAGTTTGAGATAGTGTGGACACACCCCAGAAACAGACACCATAGCGTAGTCGTGACTCTACCTTTGCATAATATAAATAAATTAATTGTTGTTTATTTAAAATTTCCTTCATATTTCTAAGTAAGAAATTAATTGAACTCATATAGGAAACAAGAAAATTACAATGAGCTTTTCAGTTGAGACATTCATCTATATGAATTCCTAAAAAACTAATACTAGCAGTACCATCGTTTCCAATTTTACAGTGTCACACTTTTTTTGCCTATTGTGAAATCTAATTATTTGTGTTTTATTTGCATTGAAATGTAAATAATTCTGACTGAAGCAACTGCAGACATGTTCCAAAGTTTTGTTTATGTCTAAATATAAATTATCAAGCGATTTGTTTGAGATAATTAAAGACAAATCATCAGCATACATAGTGAAAAAAGTTTTACCTAATACAGACTCTAATGAGTTTACATATAAGATAAATAGTGCAGGGCCCAGGACGGAGCCTTGCGGTACGCCCATATCTACTAAAGAAAAATCAGAATTAACCCTATTTACGGAATCGTGATCACTATATTGTATTGAAACATATTGTTTCCGAGAATGTATAAAAGAAGATATCCAATTCAAAGGAACACCCCGTATGCCGTAATCTAAAGTTTATTGAGTAAACTGTCATGATCTACGCAGTCAAACGCCCTACTGAGGTCACAGAAGACTCCAACAGGGCATTCGCCTGCATCAATACATCTAATAACTTCTTCGTAAATGGAATGTGTAGCCGTTATGGACATTCCAGAGCGAAAACCATGTTGGTCATTAGATAAAATTTTTAATTTGTTTACAAATATTGTTAAACGATTTAAGTACGCATACTCAAAAACCTTTGAAAAGCTTAAAGGGACGGTAACCGACCTATAATTTTCTAAAGCCATTCGATCATTTTTTAAAAAAATAGGTACAACTTTACCCGCCTTTAGTAGTTTAGGGAAGATACCATTTTCGAATGATAAATTCACTAGATATGTTAAAGGGTTTATTAATAACTTTAAAAGGCCTATTGGCCGCCATGTAAGTAGTCCATCACACATTGGATACGGGATACGGGATGCGTGTTACTGAGGCTCTCTGGTACTGGTGGAACAAGGTGAACCACTTCCTCAACCGGTGAGTGCGACGGTCTTTCGGCCACCTCATTCACCGGTCCAGGAGCAGCCCTCACGTAGCTCCTTCTACGAAGATGGGATACATAGTCACGCAGATTTTGTGGCTCCTACCCCTGCATTTTCATGTTCCCGGACCATGCAGAGGAGGGGATCCGAACTCCTGATGACCTTACAGGCTAAGTAAGTGTACGACTCTCCGGCATCTAGATGATGCAAGATGCTTCCGTCCACGAGCTGCGCGTCGTCTCCGTAGTTCCCGCATCGTCCTCTCTTGAGATGGACCAGTGCACATTTGTCTAGCCCGAACTCCATGCCGACAGCCTGCGTGTACTCCTGTACCACCCTGAGGGACTGGTGTAGGTCCCTCTCTCCGGAGTCATAAAGTTTAAGGTCATCCATATAAAACAGATGGGTGACCTTATGCCTCCTATCGCCGGGAGTACCGCAGTTGTATCCACTGGTTTCCCGGAGCGAAACGGATAATGGCAGTAGTGAGATGCAAAATAGAAGGGGGCTGAGGGAGTCTCCCTGAAATACTCCCCTTCTGAATGTTACCGACTCCATCTGGACTCTATCATTATCCGATGTAATGGTAAAGCGAGTCCTCTAGAGCGGCATCAGTTATTCGATGCATCTCACTACGGGACCAGGTACCGCAAGACATCGGAGCAAGTGTACAATAAGCTCATGCGATGTCATGTCGAATGCCTTGCGGTAGTCGATCCAGGCCATGGAGAGGTCACGCTTATACTGCACGGAGTCCTGCGTGACACACCTGTCAATCAGCAGATTCTCCTTGCAGCCAGTGACACCTCTCTTTGACCCTCGTTGCTCATATATCCGCTCGTAAACTGATTCAACTGCGTGGAGCACTCGCATGTACAAGATGCGCGTAAACACCTTGTAACATATGTTTAAACAGGTTATCGGCCGGTAGTTCTTTGGGTTAGACAAATCTCCGTTCTTCGGGATCAGCATTGTCCGCCCCTCGACAACCCAAGAAGAAATTTGCTGCTCCCCATTTTGCCACGAATTGAAAATTCTGGCTAAATGGTGGGGTTTACTGGATAATTTTTTCCACCAAAAGTTATTGATTCCGTCAGGACATGGAGCAGCAAAGTTCTTAGAGCCCACAAGAGCTTTTCAAAACTCTTCTGGGGTTATCGGTTGGCACACCTGTTGTGGTTGCTGAAACCTTTGGCAAAAGGTTTCAATGTGTGCCAGGGCTGGAGAGTCTCTGTTGAGTGGAAGCTTCTGTTTGTATAACGTTTTCCAGAAGTTTCCACCTGATCTGTAGTCGGCGGATTTTCAGCAACACGCTGAGGCGGTTCGAAAAGGCGCGAGGGCTAGCCCCCTCGCCCGCCTCACTAGTGACTTCTTACAAGACACTAGCATCCGTATCCTGTCGAGGCAGTGCTGTTTGGTGGTTTGCAGCACTGCCCCATTGAGTGTGTGATGGACGCGTCTTAAGTTGGCAGCTACTCGCCGCGCTTTAGGCGTGAAAGGCCTATTGGCCGCCATATAGTCCATCACACATTGAATACGGGATGCGTGTTGTCTCGCCCACCGGATCTTAGCTTCCATCTTCTGTATTCGCCGTCTCGCTCTCTCCTGTGGAGAAGCACTGTTCCGCCTCTCCAGATGAGACAAGCGTTGGGCGGCAGCATACATGGCACAATTTATGTGCCAGATGTCAGCCTCTTTTGGTAGCGCTGCACGAAGTTCTGCATCCACTCTGGCCAGATCTTGTGGCCCGGGGGGTTTTATGTTGTGCAACCCCCGTCTGGTACTGAGGACCTCTGGTACTGGTGGAACGACTGGGACTGCAACCTCAACCGGTTCATTCGGTGGACCTTCGGCCCCCTCATTCATTGGCTGAGGAACAGTTCTCACCTAGCCCCTGCGACGAAGTAGGTAATGGGTCGGTTGAGACCGGGCTTCGCCCCCCAAAATGGGGCCCCCGTCCGCGGCACCCATTTCAACATAACCTCACTTTTCAGTGTTGCCAACTTCACTCTTATCACACCCCAGTGCTGCCAACTTCACTCTTCCCCCATCCACGGCCCCCATCCGCGCCCCCCATCCGCGGCCCCCGTTTCAATGGGTCAACATAACCTCACTTTTCAATGTTGCCAACTTCACCCTCATCACACCCCTATCCACACCCCTATCCACACTCTTATCACATCCCTAGCACCGTCTATCCAATGTTACCAGACCCCTAGCACCATCTATCGATCATCTCTTAAAGCTCTGAATTTCTGAATTTCCTATAGATGGAGCCATGTAATTAGTCATTATGCATCTCCGAGGAATCGACCCTCGGACAGTGAAACAGTGCGATACATGTAAGCAATATAAAGCTTCTTCAGGGGTACATTTATTGAAAGAATATATGCAGCGAAGCAAATTCATCTTAAAGCTCGCACTCCAAGTAGTCTGGCATGCATCTGGTTGCCAGAAAGTGGCCTCATACAAACCGGAAGTGATCAGGTAAACCGGAAGAAAAACCGAAACTGTCAGAAATCGAACCGGAAGTGATCTGGTAAACCGGAAGTGAAACCGGAAGTGATTTGGTAAACCGGAAGTGAAACTGGAAGCGTCAGAAATCGAACCGGAAGTGATTTGGTAAACCGGGAGTGAAACCGGAAGTGTCCGAAATCGAACCGGAAGTAATCTAGTAAACCGGAAGTGTCACAACTCGAACCAGAAGTGGTTTGTTAAACCGGAAGTGAAACCGGAAGTGTCAGAAATCGAACCGGAAGTGATTTGGTAAACCTGAGTTGTTTATTTGAAATACAGCCGCTAGTGAAGTATATACTGGAAATGATTAAAAACCAACAATTTGCAAATTACTTCAAGATTGTACAAGATGGACTGCAAAACCAGAGTGGTAATATTTTTGAAAATGCTTTAAATATACTTAAAGGTAATCCAAACAGTGAAACCGTTTCTATGATTTTGGAATTAATTTATATGCATCCAGAGATCTTTGAATGGGAACGTAGTAAAGGGTCGCAATGAAAAAAGTAACATTTGATGAGAAAAATAATCAAGTTCATCATCTTATAACGTGGAGCTATGCATACAATTTATCTAGAAAAATATATTGGGAATTTATGGTGGTGGACAGACTGCACTTTCACAGAAGAATCAAGGAAGCCTCCTAGCCTCCTATTTTAGATAAAAATCATAGATGTAAAATATTTGATGAAAGATTTGAAATAAAAAACATATAAATGAAATTTGTTTTATTTTAGTTTAGTACATACAAATGTTTACATGTTTATACTAATTCATGCTTATTTATCCAAGAGTTGTGTTTCTTGTCTAGGCCTAACTATTTTATATATAGCTTCTCTCCTTTTCTTCTTAAAATCTTCTCAACTAAATAAATATTTGGATATTTAACGCTCTGGAGTTCGTGTTCATAAAAGCCTCCTTCAATTTGTTCTCCTTCTCGATCTTCAAAAATGTAAGTGATGGGATTTGTATTGCATACTTTTCATACCTTAAAAACTTCATTTGACCAGTTGGGAGTATACCCTTTCGAGAAAGCTTCCCGATATTTACTTATTCTTACATGCTCACCTTTACTGAATTTCTTTTTACGTGGATCTATAGACCTTAAATATCCATAGGCACGTTTTAATAAATATTTTTCATCTTTTTCAGTAACGTTTATCGGCTTTCCCTGCGTAGTGTGTGGATTGTGTTATTGTATTGTATAACTATATCTGGTAAAAGATATATAACCACTTATAGTTTCCTTGTAAACTAAACTGTCGCCACATTACATTTTTTAAGGTACGATTTACTCTTTCTACTATACTAACTTTTAAATTGGATAAAGGGTGTAGTGGTTAATTTTAAATTTATTCATTAATTCTCTAAATTGTTTATTGTAAAACCCTCTACCCTTATCTGTCTGAAGGTTTTTCGGCTTGATTTTCATTTCTAACAAAATTGTTTGCATTTCATCTGTTACATCTTTACCGCTTTTCCTCTTAACTGGTCGAGCCCATACAAATTTACTAAATACATTTATAACAACAAGAATATATCGATTGCCTTTATTAATTTTAGCATACGGAATCATTTCAACGAGATCAGCTTGAATAAGGTCATTTAGCTTTAATAATCACGTCTTCTTCGAAAATTTTTTCTGGCTGGTTTATGTAATTCATTAACTACTTCTAACTTTATGTTACTCATTCTTCACTAATGGACAGCGAAGTACAATTTCTACAAAAAGCGTTGGCGTTGGGTCTAATTGGGGAAGCGAAAATGAAAGACTATCTCCTTTACTGAAGCCTTTATTGTCTGGATCATAATTATCATGGTTTAAAAACATTGTAACAGCATTAGGTAAATTTATACTTTCAATTATACCTGAAATAGGTAACGTATATGTTACAGTACCATCATTTAACACGTAAAATGTATAAGTTCGAAGATTCTTTGGTATTTTCTGTGCCACACCTCAAATTTGTATAAAACATAAGCTAGACAGAGTACTAGCATCTGTAGGTGCAGTTAAAAGCGATGGCGTGGGATAAGGTTTAATATTGTATGCAAACATATGTCTACCAAAATTTATCTATGGCATTGTGTTACCTTTACTGGCTAGATTTATAGTGAATGGAAGATGATCTGGGGCCATTATTTAATAATACGTATTTCTTGCAATTCTGAGACTATGGAAAAATTTTCATTTTATGTCCATCATTTCCAGCCATCTGGGAACCCACTAAAAGCCTTAATCTATCTATTAACTCATTGGGATCATCATAATATACGTAATCGATTTTTTTGTTGGACAAGTTTTCTGATTATGTCCAGGTTGTTGAAAACAGTGGTTTAATATTCCGTAAAATGTCTATTTAAATCCACTTTACATACCATTCACACATAACTTAAAAATGAAGTAGCCCTATCGTCTGCCGATGATAAAAGGTATAAGATGTGAGAACCTTAGCTTGGGGACATCATCTAATTACTGAAAATAGAGATACAAATTTAGACATTTTGCTGAAATACGCTAGACGCCTGGACATGAAAGAGCCAGAAGCAGGATGGGATAGCGTTAATTTAGATGATTCTGAATCAGAATGAGAAAATTTAAATTTAGATAATTTTGATTTCGATTTATTGGATTTGTAATTTATTAGGTTTATATTTAAAAACATATACATTATTGTTTACTTATAAATAAAACACATACATTATTAATTGTTTTTTATTTTTTCTCTCCCATACCGTGGTTTATAATAAATATAACATAAAGATATAGTAAAATTATTTAATATAATCCACATCTTTGAAGGCTCCATTTACATACATGACATCTGGATTGTGAGTCTGGTGGACCATCCACATGACCATTCCATTCAGGACAATTGTGGTGTACGAAACAAGGTAGGTGAATCGTTAGTCTGAAATTTTCTCTATATTCATTTGGTAACTTGGGCCATATGCAAAGAAGTTCCATGGGACCGGCTTTGTCGACCAGATAATTTAATGGAAAATTCCGAAGTTCTTCCTCAGAAAGTCATATAAATTTTTACCATGTCTGTGTTGTGTTACTAATTCGTTTGCTAGACAGAGTAAACAGCTCAATTCTTGATCCATATTGTCAGAATAAGTCTGACAATCAATTCAGTGACTAACGAGGAACACAGCAAGATGTAGTAGATCAGGTAAGAAACTGCGCGTAGCTCGCCAATATTCTTGGCTAAAGATGTCGGTCTCGGATGACTGAGGCCGGGCAGGACTATTGCCCTTTACCCCAATGCATCGCTGTAGATCGGGGACCAGCCTCGTGCAGGGCGGGCGAACTTACTTTACGTCGGCCCCACTCACAAATGTGAGCGGTGCAGACGATTTCGGTCCACCTCTCTGGGTCCTGGCTCGTTGGACCTTGCTGGCTAAGGCCTCTTCTGGCGTTCTTCTTTTTTCGTCTTCTGCTCTTCGCCAGCTTGTTTGCCCCCCGGGGGGTAATCATCGGTCTGTTAGGTGTGTTGGGTTTTGTGGCGGGAGTGACTGCCGGTACACAAGATGCCAAGAGGCATCCTGTCATCGGTAGGGTAAGGATGAGCTGTGTAGCTCGAGGACGGGCAGACCTAACTGCTTTGGTAGCATTTTCGGTCTGCCCGGAGCTAGGGGGACTACAGGTACTGGACACTTGTTTGTCCGGTACCCGCAGGGTCTTGGGTGGGTGGTTGGGTGTCGTCATGTCTCGTCCGTGGGGGTGGATCGTCGGGTGGTGGTATGTCTCACCCGTTATCCAGAAGTTGCACCTTCGGCCGCTTGTGCCTCGAAGCATCTGCTGGGTCATAGTGGGTTCCCATGCTCCTCGGCAAGGGCGTACATCTTTCTGGCTCTCTCCTTGATGATCTCAGTGACCGGGGTGTAGTCCAGGTACCTGAAGATGTCCTCGTTGCGGACGAACCAGGGTGCGTCGACTGCTGTTCTGAGGGCGACGTTCTCCACTCTCTGGATCTATTGGAGGTAGCTCTTTGCTTGGTAGCCCCAAGCTACCGAAGCATGGGTATTTGGGACACCCTCTGTAGCTGTCTGGGTGTGCCCCCTGGCAGTTGACACACTTCGCCGGTACATTTCGGGGCTTCTCGCAGTCCCCGGAGTGGTGTGGCTCAGCGCACTTCACGCACTTGGCCTGTGCGGTGCAGTGTCCTTGGGCATGGCCGAAACTTTGGCAGCGGTGACACTGCGCAATGGCCAGGGCGGCTTTCTGCCCCTCGGTCCTGACTACCAGTGAACAGCAGCGGTTCACCGTTAGTATTTTCTCCTCGTTGAGGGGGACCTGGACTAACATCAGGGGGATCTCTTTTTTGGTCCTCCTTGATGTCATCCTGTGGACTGCCACGGGGTTGAAGCCCTGGGTCTGGAGGTCCTCTTTGACCTTCTCGCTGGTTACTCCGTTTGGGACTCCTCGGATCACTACCCTGAGTAGTCTGTCCTCAGGCAGGGCGTAGGTGTGATATTCGCGCTTTTCCTGCGCGAATATCCTGGTCATCCTACGGTAGTCCTCGAGCGTTTGGGGCTCGATGGCGATCCCCTCTCACACGGTCCTGGACTTAGTGAATTTGACACCTGTCTCGTCCAGCCTCTGCCGGACAGCTGACCATGTCTCCGCCTTTCGGAGTATCACTGGTGGGATCTTAAGAGTCCTATCTTCCCCAATAGTTGTTTGCCTGGGGGCCCTCTGGTTGGCCTGGCTGGTGGTTGGGGCCTCTTGTGTGCTGTTTTGCATCTGGGACTCCTTGTTTGCCGTCTTTTTCGCCCTTGTCTTGGTGACAAGGGTGAATTCGCCGTCACTGTCCGTGTCGGCGTCGGCTTTCCGCTTGGGGGCCTCTTTAGGTGCTGTTTGCACCACTGAGGCCACCTGGGGCCGGACCTGGGGTTGGGCCTGGGTCATGGCCTGGGCTTGGGCCTGGGGCTGGGCTTGGGGCTGGGGGGCCCTTTCGGCTCTCATGGCTGATAGTACCGTCAGTAGCTCTGCGTGTTGGACACGGTGCTCCTCGATTTGGGTACGTTGTGCCTCCAATTGTTTTGCCATTTCGGCGCGTAGTTGAGCCATCCTTTGGGTCAACTCGTTTAGTTGTGCTTTCAGCACTTCATTTTCGGTCATAAGCTTACGGATGAGCTCATCCGGCAGTGTCCTTGGGCATGGCCGAACCTTTGGCAGCGGTGACACTGCGCAATTGCCAGGGCGGCTTTCTGCCTCTCGGTCCTAACTACCAGTGAACAGCAGCGGTTCACCGTCAGTAATTTCTCCTCGTCCATGGGTCTGGGGGTCCCTCTTTGGTCCCCTTGGTCGGGCATACCGTCCTCCACAGTATTGTCCTGGCTTCCTGAAATAAAATATATATTAGTAATGTTGGGGATGAACTGGGAAAAGGAAGGAAAAGATAAAATAAATGGTGTCTCCAATGAGGGAGACTTTATTTATCTTTTACTATATTAGCGTCTTAAAAAAGACGTCTAATATTTCTCCTCTTCGACTTCAGTGTGGGGCTGCCACTTCGTAGTTCACTTCGCTTGGTGGTGATAAGAGGAATCCCAAGCGGAGTGTCCAGTGACGAAGTCAAAGAGGACCTCCAGACCCAGGGTTTCAACCCCGTGGCAGTCCACAGGATGACATCAAGGAGGACCAAAAAAGAGATCCCCCTGATGCTCGTCCAGGTCCCCCTCAACGAGGAGAAATTACTGACGGTGAACCGCTGCTGTTCACTGGTAGTTAGGACCGAGAGGCAGAAAGCCGCCCTGGCAATTGCGCAGTGTCACCGCTGCCAAAGGTTCGGCCATGCCCAAGGACACTGCACCGCACAGGCCAAGTGCGTGAAGTGCGCTGAACCACACCACTCCGGGGACTGCGAGAAGCCCCGAAATGTACCGGCGAAGTGTGCCAACTGCCAGGGGGCACACCCAGTCAGCTACAGAGGGTGCCCCAAGTACCCCGAAGAAGACGGCGGCGACAAAACCAGCCCCCGCCGCCAAACCAACCCAAGCCAGTGCAGCCACACGGAAGGCAACACCTACCTCCGGAGGACCGAGCTACGCCAGGGTAGCTCAGGGAAAGGCAGGGCAGCCCACAGGCAGCAGGCACCCGCTGAGGCCCAAAACCTCACCGCGGTGCTTGCACAAATGCAACAAATGTGCTCAGCAATGAGCGCATTTTTTGCACAAATGCCAGCCTTTTCTAATGTTTAAATGGCTTTTCAGGTGAAACCAGGCTTCCTGCAGATCGCCTCATGGAATGTCAATGGACTGCTAGGACGCAAACTCGAGGTGGAGGAGCTTCTAGCCAGGGGCGACATAGACATCATGGCACTGCAGGAAACGAAGCTGCGACCAGACCAGGCTATCAACTTCCCAGGCTACCACGTATACAGGAAGGACTGGAACCGGCCTCACAGACGAGTGGTGAGAGGAGTAGCCCTGCTAGTTAAGACGAGCATCGCACACCATCCGATCCTGCTCCCGCAGATGGAGAACCTGGAGGCCACAGCCGTAGTAGTGTCCACGGCACGAAATGGCAACATCAGAGTGGTCTCCTGCTACCAGCCCCCCCCACATCATGCTACGAGACGCAGACCTGGACTCGGTCCTCCCCCCGGGGATCCAGACGGTTGTCATCGGCGATTTCAACGCTAAACCCCGGAATGACACAGTAGGATAACAAACACTCGAGGACGAGAGCTACTGCGATTCCTGGGACGACAGGATGGCAACCTGCTGGTCCTTGGGCCGGAAGGACCGACCTATGACAATGGTGTGACCAGGCCGGATGTCCTGGACATTGCGATGCTGAAGGAGATGACCCTCGAAGCAGAAATCACCGCCATGATGGAAGGTTCCACCGAGCACAACCCCATTCTCCTAGAACTAGGAGAAAAGGACGGTGAGAATGTTGTAGAACTCTCCAAAATTGTCCTAAGTTGAAGACATAATCAAAATTCGACTTAGGCAAAAATTTCATTTAAAGACATTTTCGGGAGTCTGCAGAGGCGCAGATCAGTCCACAAGGACCGTTTTGGGTTCTATAAGGCGTTGGAAATGACCAGGCGAAAATTCGAAGAAACACCGAATTTTCACTTAGGAAAAATGTTTTTGGTTCGGAATATCAGAGTAGAAGTATATAATGACAAAGATTTATGAATAATATACTTTTTCAAAGGTACCATAAATTGGACTTTGAAAAATAATATTTTTGGAAGGGCGTCAAAATTTGGCCCAAGAATCGATTTATCGAAAGTACGCCAAAGTTTCACTTGCAGACTAATTTTTCAAAACTGCGTTGAAATTTGGCTTGAAGATCGATTTTTCAAAAGTACGCCAAAATTTCACCCGCAGATTAACTTTTCAAAAGTACCTTGAAATTTGGCTTGAAAATCAATTTTTCAAAAGTACGCCAAAATTTCACCCGCGGATTAACTTTTCAAAAGTACCTTGAAATTTGGCTTGAAAATCGATTTTTCAAAAGTACGCCAAAATTTCACCCGCAGATTAGTTTTTCAAAAGTACCTTGAAATTTGGCTCGAAAATCGATTTTTCAAAAGTACGCTAAAATTGGTCTTAAACTGGATTTTTCAAAAGTACCACGAAGTCAGTTTAAAAAGTACCACGAAAATATACTTTAAATTATTTTTTATTTTTTATTCCTCAACCAAAGACATTGACCTTTGAGGTACGATCATTGAAAGCACAATTCTAAAGTATGAGCATAAAATTTTAACGATGCACTGCATCCAAAAGGCAAAATAGAAGATTTTGTCAAAGCCGGCGTAGTGCCGATAAGCAAAAATTGATAAAAATCAATGCACATGTACAAGGCCGGTTTCTCGCATGGAAAGAGTTTGGATTGACCCAGCGGCTCGCAATTTGGTCGAGCGCGTTGAGTAGTCCAGACAAAGCGATGGTAGAAAAGCCAAAAACGGGGCTTTTCAAATGACAAAGTTATAGAGGAAAACGCCTTGTGCATAAAAATCCAAAAATTCAATTTTGCCTAATAGTCGCTCGAAGGTGAGACGCTGCCAAATCGATATTATTAATCGACTGTGATAAGGGTTAGTAAGTCGTGGACTGATCGAACGCCACTCAACTTATGCAGTAATAAGTCCTCTGAATGTGTTTGAGTATGTGAATCTCCACGATACAAGAACTTTAAAGCTAGGTAGTCTCTAGCGAAACTAAATTCATTTAGTAAAACTTTTTTAAGTTAATTTCAGTCAGCCTTGATTATTCATTTACCCAGAGTCTGAAATGATTCTAAAAGCTCGCATTTTGATTCTGAGAAGGTACGTATGAATCTTTTCTACCTAATCGATCGTTAGCGCGAGCGCTCTCGCTTGTATGGTCTGAAAGTCACTACCTTGATTGGGGAAGGCACGATTCTTTCTTGAGAATTTTGTATAACCAATTCTGTTAAATAAACGGATTCTTTGAACTAATGTTTCTTAATTGATCTTGAGGCCTGTTGACGGTCTATAATCCCTGGAACTTTCGTATAGAAAACCGGATGTGTCGAGTTAATTCGCATTAACGTTCGACCTTCTGGTTGTTTTACGGAGGTTCGATAGGGATTATTTTATGCGTTTTTTGAGAAATATATTCCGTTATTAATGGACCAAAACGTGATTTTCGCGTACCAAAACTAATCCCTCCGCAGAGAAATTCTTCGGTTGGGATTTTTTTATGCAAAAATTCAGGAAATTAAGCGGTGCCTAAACCCCTAACGAGGGAATTCGGGTCCAGAGAGAGCGTAGTTCCGATCTGTGGTAGTGCAGCCTTGGTCCCATTTTTCGGCTACCGAAGTGCATCTTATCTCGAACCCGCCTGGGAGGTAGAAGAACGGGGTAATACGCGACTGGCGCCCCCTGAGAAATAAATTGGTGTCGCGTCATTTTGACGCCCGGTAGTGCGTTCTTCTACATGGCGCCCAACGTGGGGCGTTGTTAGTCAGCAGGGCTTTCTGGAAAGGATATGGATGAATCAACGCCTTTCCAGTTTTACGACGAGCCGACATCTGTGATGGACAACGTCTCTAGAGGGTTAGAGAGGCCGTGCGCGGAGGATGTACTGGGTAGTTCGGGGGTAGGCCCGAGTACCACTGAAGGAGTCATACAGCCCTCCTCAGAACAAGTGTTCGCCCAAATGGCAGCAGGTCTTGCCAAAGCTCTAAGCGAAGCCACACACGAGCATAAGTATCGGTCGAAGCATCCAAATGCGGAATTTCATGGCTTCGAACACGAAGACCCTGAAACCTTCATTCATCATATGGAGGAATTTTTCGTCCGAGTACGAATTACGCAGGATAACGACCGTCTGTATAAAATATCAGAACAGCTCAAAGACGATGCTAGGAAATGGTTCGAACAATACCGAACCCTAATTACCACGTATCCTCTATTCCTCGAGCGGTTCAGAAGCCGTTACGATTCAGGTGAAGTACTCACCGAAGCAGTAGCTAATTTATATGGCAAGAAACAAGATGCCGAGGAAAATACGTCAGTATTTATTTCCAGGAAGGTATGCCTCTTCAAGAGGATCGATCCGTTTAAGCCGGAGGCGATGAAGGCGGCTACCATCTTCAATCAGTTGAGACCTGATATGAAAATGCTCCTAAAGAGTGCCGTCATACTAGATACAAATACACTAGTGACGATGACCGAACAAATGGCCAAAATCATGGATGAGAATAAAGAATTCGAGGCTCTGCAAAATGTCAAAAAGAGCAAGGACCAAGAAGCGTCCACCTCTACCGCTTCAGCTCAAAGGAATCAGCAATCGAGCAGTAACTGGAGAACGGAACCCTCCGCATTAGCGAAGCCGTCCTCCAGTTCCTTTGGTGCATCTAGGACACCATTCAATGGATCTCAAAGAAGAGATAATCCGCCAGCACCAAGGGTGCATTTTGCAAATAATATTTCCTCGCTGCCCAGAGGGGATATACCGAGAAGGGGTACTGGAGACGTAAGGAACTCCCGAGTCCCGTATCGCCCTTGCAGATATTGCCCAACGGAGCAGTGGCATTTTCATGCAGAATGCCCAAACAATCCCTATCGTAATATGAATACGGGAAACCAAGCGGGGGTCAAAGGCGATGGCCCAGGCCGAACTGTACCAGCCCCGCCTACCAGGCCCCAGCAGGCTCGAAGCGACCCTCGAGGAAGCTCCGAAGCAAGAAGTTTAAATTAAAAAACTTCGATGACCTTCCTGACCTTAATTACCTGTTTAAGGATCAAGAAGTCAACCTATCTCCCCACCGATTCACTCCATTAGAATCTATCAATCAAACCAACGACGCTTTCCCTCTGCCTCGCATTAAGATTATAATTAATAATCGAGCGGTTAACGCTTTATTGGATACAGGTTCGACAAGGAATATTATCCAACCGAAATTTTTGAACGACATTGATCAACTTACAGCTCCCCAAACTTTTGTTATGGCTTGTGGCGATGGTTTAGTAGAATCCCTCGGGACTACGACCATAAACGTTAATGTACTAGATGTACCCTTTCAGACCACGTTTCAGGTCATTCAAAATTTAAACGAAGAGCTCATTCTGGGAGCCCCCTTTTTATATGCTCATAATGTCGTATTCGATTATCAACGTAAATGTGTCTACGTCGGCACCGAAGAGCGAATAACCGTCTTCTGGAATCAAGCGGCACATCAAGCAAGGAAGCAATGCCGGCTTCCCGAAGAACTGATCATCGGAAACGATAATTTAAAAACTCTATTCGAGGAATTCGCTGAATTGTTCACCGCGGTGCCTACCCAAGCTACCACGGTGACAACGAAACATAAAATAAAAGTTAAAGACGACCGCCCGTTCAATATCAAACCCTACCCTATGTCTCCTACTAAGAAAAAAGTTATGTACGATCAAATTGAAGAGATGCTGAAAGCCGGGGTCATAGAACCGAGTACCGCTCAGTACAGTTCGCCTCCCATTATAATTGAAAGGCCCGGCAAGAAGCCTCGCTTCTGCATTGATTATCGTCACTTAAATGAAGTAACGGAAGACGAAGCATCCGTCTTACCAAAGATATACGAGAGTATAAAGGATCTAGGAAACGCCAACATATTTACGGTGTTGGACCTCAAGAGCGGATATTGGCAAATCCCTCTTGAGGAGTCGTCAAAAAACTATTCTACGTTTACAACATTAGATGGAGCATCTTACCGATTTAACGTGATGCCTTTCGGATTGAAGACCGCTCCATGTACATTCCAAAAATTTATGGCAAGAGACGTATTGACCGGCTACTTGCATCATTTCTGCAAAGTATATCTCGATGATATTATCATCTACAGTGAAAATATAGAACAGCATGTAAACCATCTGAGAGCCGTCTTTGAACGCCTACGTTTACATAATTTAAAAGTGTCACCAGAAAAATGTGTGGTAGCCACATCTAGTATAACCTATCTCGGGCATAAAATAAATGCCAATACTACTCAACCTTTAGAAAAACATATTCTGCAGATACAGAGCTATCCTGTGCCTACGACAAGGCGCCAGCTTCAGAGTTTCCTTGGCCTATGTAATTGGGTACGTGAATATATCCCTAATGTTGCAATAATTACTAAGCCCTTGACCCGACTACTCTCGAAGGACTGGCACTATAAGTGGAATACAGAAGCCCAAGAATCCTTTATCCTACTGAAAGAGGTATTAAATAAACCTCTAGGATTGCACCGACCAGATTTCAATAAAATGTTCATACTGCAGACGGACGCATCCTTAATAGGATTATCTGCAGTATTATATCAATTGGGGGATAATGACCAGAAGCACATCGTCTCTTATGCTAGTAATACGTTATCTCCGACGGAGAGAAAATACCATATCAATGAATTGGAATGTTTGAGCGTCGTTAATTATATAAGGAAATACAAAATATATTTGGCAGACCGTCCATTTATAGTCAAAACCGACAATCGAGCTTTATTATGGTTAAATAAGCATAAGGACGAGAAAACGAAATTTACACGTTGGTCATTATTACTTCAGGAATACAGCTTCACCATAGAACATTGTCCCGGCAAGGAAAATATATTGGCAGACTATCTTAGCAGGAATCCTCAAGGCCCAAACGTCGAAGCAAACGACGAAGAGGAAAGGATGTATCCACCAAAATTTTCGTACAAGGAACGAATATCAGTGATTACCACATTGGAATTAAACGATCAGGTCAGAGAAGCGCAAACGCACTCCAGAGATATCCAAGACCAAATTGAACGATGGAATACTCTAGTGCGACAAGTAGATAAAACCGAGGCAGAGGTGAAATTCGTCAATACAAGACAAGTGATAGGCGGCACACTTTGGACGAGAGGCGAAAATGTTATAGAAAAATTATACGTACCAAAACGTATGGTCATGAGAGTAATATCTCATTTTCACGACCGACCGGAAGTAGGTCACCCCGGCCGCGATGAAACTGTTAGAATCATCTCGGGCCGCTATTATTTTAATAATTTGTCGAGACTAGTTAACAAATATTTAAATGAGTGCATTATTTGTAATTCCGTAAAAAGCAGACAATCACAACCGAAGGCTCCTCTCAGAAGCCATGCTCCATCGCATCCGTTCGAAGTTCTAAGCGTCGATGTAATCGAACCGCTTCAGCGAACCAAAGATGCAGATAACCGATATATATTAATGGTAGAGGATGTATTTAGTAAGTGGGTCGAAGCCAAGGCGTTCACCCAAGTCAGTGGAAAAACAATAGCACAATTTATCGAAGAGGAACTAGTGGCGAGATATGGCGTTCCGAGGGTCATCATTTCCGACCAGGGAGGCCACTTCAATTCCGGCTTTTACGATACGTTCTGTACACGTAACAATATTGAAAGATTCTTCACAGCAGCTTACCACCAACAGGCCAATCCAATAGAAAGGAGGGTGCAAGAAGCTAAGAAGATCTTAAAAACCTTATTATATGGTTCACCCAACGACGAGTGGGATCGACATGTTAGTCAGATGGCATATATCTTGAGAACAAGAAAAAACGCCGCTACGGGGCATACGCCCAGTTTCGTAGTACTCGGCTATGAATTACCGCAGATTGGTGATTGGAATATGTTCGCTTATAGACAAGAACGTCGTAATCAAGCGGACGTTCCCCGCCTTGAAAGAGTCAAGGAGATTCGTAAAAATCAAACAAATTACCAATGGCGTTACGCGCCCAAAGTGGCGGTAACGCCGGTCGTATATAAAGTGGGAGATATGGTAATGACTAAAAGGATCAGGAAGGATCATACCTTCACACCGTCGTGGAGTGGGCCACACAAGGTTTTAAAGAGATTGTCCAATGAAGTTTACCTCATTCACAAGGGGGTAACTTCGACGAGATTACATGTCGATGCCATCAGGCCGGCACCTAAGGGAGACCCCGATGTTGAATTGGAATTGTCTGAAGAATCAGAAGATAGTCCGGATGAAACTCATCTTAGTGACGACGCTTCCTCATCAGACAATGAGATCGCGCCCAGGTCAGAGCGACGTAGCGATACCACACTAGTTCAAATCAATGTTCCCGCAAGAGCTCAAGATGAGCAGGATGTAATAAGTCGAGATCCCGATGATGCTCGAGATGAGCCAGACATAGAAGAGTCACCTCTAGATATTTCTGAGGTCGACCACGGCTAATAGCCGTTTTCGCTTTTTTTTATATTTTTTCTCAAAATTCTAAGTGGCGATTTTGACCTGTATGCGGTCGAATCGAAAATTTAAAGTCTACCCCATGAGCAGACATGGAAAGACGGCGAACCCGACGCAAGAGCGCGATCCGGTAAGCCTAGCTTCTCAAGAGCGAGAGCCGCCAAGTTCGAGTAATGGACGTAGGCATAAGTACGAATCAGTACGAGTTTCGGAAGCTGTTTTTCTTATGCAAGAAGACAACTTCAATTTTAATCATTTTAAGTCAACAAAATTAACGTATACCCCAAATGGAAACTACGAGTTTCAGAAGCCGTTCTTCGCTCAAGAAGACGCTTCAATTTTTTTTTTATATTTTTTTTTACAAGTCGTGATGACCGCACGAGTATCGTAAGCCGATTTAATCTACCTTACGAAGTAGAAACTACGAGACGAGTTTCAGAAGCCGTCCTTCGCTCAAGAAGACGCTTCAATTTTTTTTTTTTATACTTTTTTCACAAGTCGTGATGACCGCACGAGTATCGTAAGCCGATTTAATCTACCTTACGAAGGAGAAACTACGAGACGAGTTTCAGAAGCCGTTCTTCGCTCAAGAAGACGCTTCAATTTTTTTTTTATACTTTTTTTTACAAAGTAGTGATGACCGCACGAGTATCGTAAGCCGATTCAATCTACCTTACGAAGAACCAATTTCTAACCATTATAAGTTAACAAAATTCATGTTAGAAAAATATTTCATTAAAAACAACACATTGTGTTTGTTAGTCGACGCGTTCCAGTCGACGACTTGCTAAAAAGTCAATCTAGTTGCAGAACTGCATTTTCCATGTACAAAAATGGAAAGATGACCCAGCCTGTCGCAAGGGCGCGGCATGGTGAAGTCTGGAACTCAAAGGCGAGGACCGTCCAAGCTGCGGCATGGAGATATAGACAGCCTCTTCTAGAAAGGACCGAAGTTAAGCAAGAGCGAGACCAGGGCAAAAAAGCGAGTGCAACGAATTAGTGAGAGTGGACGCTAATCAAAATTGTGCTACGTTTCGCTTCGCTTCGCACCTCGACGCGGGTGTAATTAAGTTGATAAAAATGTTGTATCAACTTGTCGTATTGTTTAAAAAATGTATTTATTTTTAAGTTAGATAGGCGAATCAGCCGTCTGCCCCAATTAAGGCCGTTATTTTTAAAACATCTGTACCATAGGTCAGACCGTCAAATGAAGGCATACAGACATACAAGTGAATATGGAAATTAAAGGCAATCGATGAGTAGAAAAGATTCAACCAAAGGAGGGGAGTGTTGTAGAACTCTCCAAAATCGTCCTAAGTTGAAGACATAATCAAAATTCGACTTAGGCAAAAATTTCATTTAAAGACATTTTCGGGAGTCTGCAGAGGCGCAGATCAGTCCACAAGGACCGTTTTGGGTTCTATAAGGCGTTGGAAATGACCAGGCGAAAATTCGAAGAAACACCGAATTTTCACTTAGGAAAAATGTTTTTGGTTCGGAATATCAGAGTAGAAGTATATAATGACAAAGATTTATGAATAATATACTTTTTCAAAGGTACCATAAATTGGACTTTGAAAAATAATATTTTTGGAAGGGCGTCAAAATTTGGCCCAAGAATCGATTTATCGAAAGTACGCCAAAGTTTCACTTGCAGACTAATTTTTCAAAACTGCGTTGAAATTTGGCTTGAAGATCGATTTTTCAAAAGTACGCCAAAATTTCACCCGCAGATTAACTTTTCAAAAGTACCTTGAAATTTGGCTTGAAAATCAATTTTTCAAAAGTACGCCAAAATTTCACCCGCGGATTAACTTTTCAAAAGTACCTTGAAATTTGGCTTGAAAATCGATTTTTCAAAAGTACGCCAAAATTTCACCCGCAGATTAGTTTTTCAAAAGTACCTTGAAATTTGGCTCGAAAATCGATTTTTCAAAAGTACGCTAAAATTGGTCTTAAACTGGATTTTTCAAAAGTACCACGAAGTCAGTTTAAAAAGTACCACGAAAATATACTTTAAATTATTTTTTATTTTTTATTCCTCAACCAAAGACATTGACCTTTGAGGTACGATCATTGAAAGCACAATTCTAAAGTATGAGCATAAAATTTTAACGATGCACTGCATCCAAAAGGCAAAATAGAAGATTTTGTCAAAGCCGGCGTAGTGCCGATAAGCAAAAATTGATAAAAATCAATGCACATGTACAAGGCCGGTTTCTCGCATGGAAAGAGTTTGGATTGACCCAGCGGCTCGCAATTTGGTCGAGCGCGTTGAGTAGTCCAGACAAAGCGATGGTAGAAAAGCCAAAAACGGGGCTTTTCAAATGACAAAGTTATAGAGGAAAACGCCTTGTGCATAAAAATCCAAAAATTCAATTTTGCCTAATAGTCGCTCGAAGGTGAGACGCTGCCAAATCGATATTATTAATCGACTGTGATAAGGGTTAGTAAGTCGTGGACTGATCGAACGCCACTCAACTTATGCAGTAATAAGTCCTCTGAATGTGTTTGAGTATGTGAATCTCCACGATACAAGAACTTTAAAGCTAGGTAGTCTCTAGCGAAACTAAATTCATTTAGTAAAACTTTTTTAAGTTAATTTCAGTCAGCCTTGATTATTCATTTACCCAGAGTCTGAAATGATTCTAAAAGCTCGCATTTTGATTCTGAGAAGGTACGTATGAATCTTTTCTACCTAATCGATCGTTAGCGCGAGCGCTCTCGCTTGTATGGTCTGAAAGTCACTACCTTGATTGGGGAAGGCACGATTCTTTCTTGAGAATTTTGTATAACCAATTCTGTTAAATAAACGGATTCTTTGAACTAATGTTTCTTAATTGATCTTGAGGCCTGTTGACGGTCTATAATCCCTGGAACTTTCGTATAGAAAACCGGATGTGTCGAGTTAATTCGCATTAACGTTCGACCTTCTGGTTGTTTTACGGAGGTTCGATAGGGATTTTTTTATGCGTTTTTTGAGAAATATATTCCGTTATTAATGGACCAAAACGTGATTTTCGCGTACCAAAACTAATCCCTCCGCAGAGAAATTCTTCGGTTGGGATTTTTTTATGCAAAAATTCAGGAAATTAAGCGGTGCCTAAACCCCTAACGAGGGAATTCGGGTCCAGAGAGAGCGTAGTTCCGATCTGTGGTAGTGCAGCCTTGGTCCCATTTTTCGGCTACCGAAGTGCATCTTATCTCGAACCCGCCTGGGAGGTAGAAGAACGGGGTAATACGCGACTGGCGCCCCCTGAGAAATAAATTGGTGTCGCGTCATTTTGACGCCCGGTAGTGCGTTCTTCTACATGGCGCCCAACGTGGGGCGTTGTTAGTCAGCAGGGCTTTCTGGAAAGGATATGGATGAATCAACGCCTTTCCAGTTTTACGACGAGCCGACATCTGTGATGGACAACGTCTCTAGAGGGTTAGAGAGGCCGTGCGCGGAGGATGTACTGGGTAGTTCGGGGGTAGGCCCGAGTACCACTGAAGGAGTCATACAGCCCTCCTCAGAACAAGTGTTCGCCCAAATGGCAGCAGGTCTTGCCAAAGCTCTAAGCGAAGCCACACACGAGCATAAGTATCGGTCGAAGCATCCAAATGCGGAATTTCATGGCTTCGAACACGAAGACCCTGAAACCTTCATTCATCATATGGAGGAATTTTTCGTCCGAGTACGAATTACGCAGGATAACGACCGTCTGTATAAAATATCAGAACAGCTCAAAGACGATGCTAGGAAATGGTTCGAACAATACCGAACCCTAATTACCACGTATCCTCTATTCCTCGAGCGGTTCAGAAGCCGTTACGATTCAGGTGAAGTACTCACCGAAGCAGTAGCTAATTTATATGGCAAGAAACAAGATGCCGAGGAAAATACGTCAGTATTTATTTCCAGGAAGGTATGCCTCTTCAAGAGGATCGATCCGTTTAAGCCGGAGGCGATGAAGGCGGCTACCATCTTCAATCAGTTGAGACCTGATATGAAAATGCTCCTAAAGAGTGCCGTCATACTAGATACAAATACACTAGTGACGATGACCGAACAAATGGCCAAAATCATGGATGAGAATAAAGAATTCGAGGCTCTGCAAAATGTCAAAAAGAGCAAGGACCAAGAAGCGTCCACCTCTACCGCTTCAGCTCAAAGGAATCAGCAATCGAGCAGTAACTGGAGAACGGAACCCTCCGCATTAGCGAAGCCGTCCTCCAGTTCCTTTGGTGCATCTAGGACACCATTCAATGGATCTCAAAGAAGAGATAATCCGCCAGCACCAAGGGTGCATTTTGCAAATAATATTTCCTCGCTGCCCAGAGGGGATATACCGAGAAGGGGTACTGGAGACGTAAGGAACTCCCGAGTCCCGTATCGCCCTTGCAGATATTGCCCAACGGAGCAGTGGCATTTTCATGCAGAATGCCCAAACAATCCCTATCGTAATATGAATACGGGAAACCAAGCGGGGGTCAAAGGCGATGGCCCAGGCCGAACTGTACCAGCCCCGCCTACCAGGCCCCAGCAGGCTCGAAGCGACCCTCGAGGAAGCTCCGAAGCAAGTAGTTTAAATTAAAAAACTTCGATGACCTTCCTGACCTTAATTACCTGTTTAAGGATCAAGAAGTCAACCTATCTCCCCACCGATTCACTCCATTAGAATCTATCAATCAAACCAACGACGCTTTCCCTCTGCCTCGCATTAAGATTATAATTAATAATCGAGCGGTTAACGCTTTATTGGATACAGGTTCGACAAGGAATATTATCCAACCGAAATTTTTGAACGACATTGATCAACTTACAGCTCCCCAAACTTTTGTTATGGCTTGTGGCGATGGTTTAGTAGAATCCCTCGGGACTACGACCATAAACGTTAATGTACTAGATGTACCCTTTCAGACCACGTTTCAGGTCATTCAAAATTTAAACGAAGAGCTCATTCTGGGAGCCCCCTTTTTATATGCTCATAATGTCGTATTCGATTATCAACGTAAATGTGTCTACGTCGGCACCGAAGAGCGAATAACCGTCTTCTGGAATCAAGCGGCACATCAAGCAAGGAAGCAATGCCGGCTTCCCGAAGAACTGATCATCGGAAACGATAATTTAAAAACTCTATTCGAGGAATTCGCTGAATTGTTCACCGCGGTGCCTACCCAAGCTACCACGGTGACAACGAAACATAAAATAAAAGTTAAAGACGACCGCCCGTTCAATATCAAACCCTACCCTATGTCTCCTACTAAGAAAAAAGTTATGTACGATCAAATTGAAGAGATGCTGAAAGCCGGGGTCATAGAACCGAGTACCGCTCAGTACAGTTCGCCTCCCATTATAATTGAAAGGCCCGGCAAGAAGCCTCGCTTCTGCATTGATTATCGTCACTTAAATGAAGTAACGGAAGACGAAGCATCCGTCTTACCAAAGATATACGAGAGTATAAAGGATCTAGGAAACGCCAACATATTTACGGTGTTGGACCTCAAGAGCGGATATTGGCAAATCCCTCTTGAGGAGTCGTCAAAAAACTATTCTACGTTTACAACATTAGATGGAGCATCTTACCGATTTAACGTGATGCCTTTCGGATTGAAGACCGCTCCATGTACATTCCAAAAATTTATGGCAAGAGACGTATTGACCGGCTACTTGCATCATTTCTGCAAAGTATATCTCGATGATATTATCATCTACAGTGAAAATATAGAACAGCATGTAAACCATCTGAGAGCCGTCTTTGAACGCCTACGTTTACATAATTTAAAAGTGTCACCAGAAAAATGTGTGGTAGCCACATCTAGTATAACCTATCTCGGGCATAAAATAAATGCCAATACTACTCAACCTTTAGAAAAACATATTCTGCAGATACAGAGCTATCCTGTGCCTACGACAAGGCGCCAGCTTCAGAGTTTCCTTGGCCTATGTAATTGGGTACGTGAATATATCCCTAATGTTGCAATAATTACTAAGCCCTTGACCCGACTACTCTCGAAGGACTGGCACTATAAGTGGAATACAGAAGTCCAAGAATCCTTTATCCTACTGAAAGAGGTATTAAATAAACCTCTAGGATTGCACCGACCAGATTTCAATAAAATGTTCATACTGCAGACGGACGCATCCTTAATAGGATTATCTGCAGTATTATATCAATTGGGGGATAATGACCAGAAGCACATCGTCTCTTATGCTAGTAATACGTTATCTCCGACGGAGAGAAAATACCATATCAATGAATTGGAATGTTTGAGCGTCGTTAATTATATAAGGAAATACAAAATATATTTGGCAGACCGTCCATTTATAGTCAAAACCGACAATCGAGCTTTATTATGGTTAAATAAGCATAAGGACGAGAAAACGAAATTTACACGTTGGTCATTATTACTTCAGGAATACAGCTTCACCATAGAACATTGTCCCGGCAAGGAAAATATATTGGCAGACTATCTTAGCAGGAATCCTCAAGGCCCAAACGTCGAAGCAAACGACGAAGAGGAAAGGATGTATCCACCAAAATTTTCGTACAAGGAACGAATATCAGTGATTACCACATTGGAATTAAACGATCAGGTCAGAGAAGCGCAAACGCACTCCAGAGATATCCAAGACCAAATTGAACGATGGAATACTCTAGTGCGACAAGTAGATAAAACCGAGGCAGAGGTGAAATTCGTCAATACAAGACAAGTGATAGGCGGCACACTTTGGACGAGAGGCGAAAATGTTATAGAAAAATTATACGTACCAAAACGTATGGTCATGAGAGTAATATCTCATTTTCACGACCGACCGGAAGTAGGTCACCCCGGCCGCGATGAAACTGTTAGAATCATCTCGGGCCGCTATTATTTTAATAATTTGTCGAGACTAGTTAACAAATATTTAAATGAGTGCATTATTTGTAATTCCGTAAAAAGCAGACAATCACAACCGAAGGCTCCTCTCAGAAGCCATGCTCCATCGCATCCGTTCGAAGTTCTAAGCGTCGATGTAATCGAACCGCTTCAGCGAACCAAAGATGCAGATAACCGATATATATTAATGGTAGAGGATGTATTTAGTAAGTGGGTCGAAGCCAAGGCGTTCACCCAAGTCAGTGGAAAAACAATAGCACAATTTATCGAAGAGGAACTAGTGGCGAGATATGGCGTTCCGAGGGTCATCATTTCCGACCAGGGAGGCCACTTCAATTCCGGCTTTTACGATACGTTCTGTACACGTAACAATATTGAAAGATTCTTCACAGCAGCTTACCACCAACAGGCCAATCCAATAGAAAGGAGGGTGCAAGAAGCTAAGAAGATCTTAAAAACCTTATTATATGGTTCACCCAACGACGAGTGGGATCGACATGTTAGTCAGATGGCATATATCTTGAGAACAAGAAAAAACGCCGCTACGGGGCATACGCCCAGTTTCGTAGTACTCGGCTATGAATTACCGCAGATTGGTGATTGGAATATGTTCGCTTATAGACAAGAACGTCGTAATCAAGCGGACGTTCCCCGCCTTGAAAGAGTCAAGGAGATTCGTAAAAATCAAACAAATTACCAATGGCGTTACGCGCCCAAAGTGGCGGTAACGCCGGTCGTATATAAAGTGGGAGATATGGTAATGACTAAAAGGATCAGGAAGGATCATACCTTCACACCGTCGTGGAGTGGGCCACACAAGGTTTTAAAGAGATTGTCCAATGAAGTTTACCTCATTCACAAGGGGGTAACTTCGACGAGATTACATGTCGATGCCATCAGGCCGGCACCTAAGGGAGACCCCGATGTTGAATTGGAATTGTCTGAAGAATCAGAAGATAGTCCGGATGAAACTCATCTTAGTGACGACGCTTCCTCATCAGACAATGAGATCGCGCCCAGGTCAGAGCGACGTAGCGATACCACACTAGTTCAAATCAATGTTCCCGCAAGAGCTCAAGATGAGCAGGATGTAATAAGTCGAGATCCCGATGATGCTCGAGATGAGCCAGACATAGAAGAGTCACCTCTAGATATTTCTGAGGTCGACCACGGCTAATAGCCGTTTTCGCTTTTTTTTATATTTTTTCTCAAAATTCTAAGTGGCGATTTTGACCTGTATGCGGTCGAATCGAAAATTTAAAGTCTACCCCATGAGCAGACATGGAAAGACGGCGAACCCGACGCAAGAGCGCGATCCGGTAAGCCTAGCTTCTCAAGAGCGAGAGCCGCCAAGTTCGAGTAATGGACGTAGGCATAAGTACGAATCAGTACGAGTTTCGGAAGCTGTTTTTCTTATGCAAGAAGACAACTTCAATTTTAATCATTTTAAGTCAACAAAATTAACGTATACCCCAAATGGAAACTACGAGTTTCAGAAGCCGTTCTTCGCTCAAGAAGACGCTTCAATTTTTTTTTTATATTTTTTTTTACAAGTCGTGATGACCGCACGAGTATCGTAAGCCGATTTAATCTACCTTACGAAGTAGAAACTACGAGACGAGTTTCAGAAGCCGTCCTTCGCTCAAGAAGACGCTTCAATTTTTTTTTTTTATACTTTTTTCACAAGTCGTGATGACCGCACGAGTATCGTAAGCCGATTTAATCTACCTTACGAAGGAGAAACTACGAGACGAGTTTCAGAAGCCGTTCTTCGCTCAAGAAGACGCTTCAATTTTTTTTTTATACTTTTTTTTACAAAGTAGTGATGACCGCACGAGTATCGTAAGCCGATTCAATCTACCTTACGAAGAACCAATTTCTAACCATTATAAGTTAACAAAATTCATGTTAGAAAAATATTTCATTAAAAACAACACATTGTGTTTGTTAGTCGACGCGTTCCAGTCGACGACTTGCTAAAAAGTCAATCTAGTTGCAGAACTGCATTTTCCATGTACAAAAATGGAAAGATGACCCAGCCTGTCGCAAGGGCGCGGCATGGTGAAGTCTGGAACTCAAAGGCGAGGACCGTCCAAGCTGCGGCATGGAGATATAGACAGCCTCTTCTAGAAAGGACCGAAGTTAAGCAAGAGCGAGACCAGGGCAAAAAAGCGAGTGCAACGAATTAGTGAGAGTGGACGCTAATCAAAATTGTGCTACGTTTCGCTTCGCTTCGCACCTCGACGCGGGTGTAATTAAGTTGATAAAAATGTTGTATCAACTTGTCGTATTGTTTAAAAAATGTATTTATTTTTAAGTTAGATAGGCGAATCAGCCGTCTGCCCCAATTAAGGCCGTTATTTTTAAAACATCTGTACCATAGGTCAGACCGTCAAATGAAGGCATACAGACATACAAGTGAATATGGAAATTAAAGGCAATCGATGAGTAGAAAAGATTCAACCAAAGGAGGGGAGTGTTGTAGAACTCTCCAAAATCGTCCTAAGTTGAAGACATAATCAAAATTCGACTTAGGCAAAAATTTCATTTAAAGACATTTTCGGGAGTCTGCAGAGGCGCAGATCAGTCCACAAGGACCGTTTTGGGTTCTATAAGGCGTTGGAAATGACCAGGCGAAAATTCGAAGAAACACCGAATTTTCACTTAGGAAAAATGTTTTTGGTTCGGAATATCAGAGTAGAAGTATATAATGACAAAGATTTATGAATAATATACTTTTTCAAAGGTACCATAAATTGGACTTTGAAAAATAATATTTTTGGAAGGGCGTCAAAATTTGGCCCAAGAATCGATTTATCGAAAGTACGCCAAAGTTTCACTTGCAGACTAATTTTTCAAAACTGCGTTGAAATTTGGCTTGAAGATCGATTTTTCAAAAGTACGCCAAAATTTCACCCGCAGATTAACTTTTCAAAAGTACCTTGAAATTTGGCTTGAAAATCAATTTTTCAAAAGTACGCCAAAATTTCACCCGCGGATTAACTTTTCAAAAGTACCTTGAAATTTGGCTTGAAAATCGATTTTTCAAAAGTACGCCAAAATTTCACCCGCAGATTAGTTTTTCAAAAGTACCTTGAAATTTGGCTCGAAAATCGATTTTTCAAAAGTACGCTAAAATTGGTCTTAAACTGGATTTTTCAAAAGTACCACGAAGTCAGTTTAAAAAGTACCACGAAAATATACTTTAAATTATTTTTTATTTTTTATTCCTCAACCAAAGACATTGACCTTTGAGGTACGATCATTGAAAGCACAATTCTAAAGTATGAGCATAAAATTTTAACGATGCACTGCATCCAAAAGGCAAAATAGAAGATTTTGTCAAAGCCGGCGTAGTGCCGATAAGCAAAAATTGATAAAAATCAATGCACATGTACAAGGCCGGTTTCTCGCATGGAAAGAGTTTGGATTGACCCAGCGGCTCGCAATTTGGTCGAGCGCGTTGAGTAGTCCAGACAAAGCGATGGTAGAAAAGACAAAAACGGGGCTTTTCAAATGACAAAGTTATAGAGGAAAACGCCTTGTGCATAAAAATCCAAAAATTCAATTTTGCCTAATAGTCGCTCGAAGGTGAGACGCTGCCAAATCGATATTATTAATCGACTGTGATAAGGGTTAGTAAGTCGTGGACTGATCGAACGCCACTCAACTTATGCAGTAATAAGTCCTCTGAATGTGTTTGAGTACGTGAATCTCCACGATACAAGAACTTTAAAGCTAGGTAGTCTCTAGCGAAACTAAATTCATTTAGTAAAACTTTTTTAAGTTAATTTCAGTCAGCCTTGATTATTCATTTACCCAGAGTCTGAAATGATTCTAAAAGCTCGCATTTTGATTCTGAGAAGGTACGTATGAATCTTTTCTACCTAATCGATCGTTAGCGCGAGCGCTCTCGCTTGTATGGTCTGAAAGTCACTACCTTGATTGGGGAAGGCACGATTCTTTCTTGAGAATTTTGTATAACCAATTCTGTTAAATAAACGGATTCTTTGAACTAATGTTTCTTAATTGATCTTGAGGCCTGTTGACGGTCTATAATCCCTGGAACTTTCGTATAGAAAACCGGATGTGTCGAGTTAATTCGCATTAACGTTCGACCTTCTGGTTGTTTTACGGAGGTTCGATAGGGATTTTTTTATGCGTTTTTTGAGAAATATATTCCGTTATTAATGGACCAAAACGTGATTTTCGCGTACCAAAACTAATCCCTCCGCAGAGAAATTCTTCGGTTGGGATTTTTTTATGCAAAAATTCAGGAAATTAAGCGGTGCCTAAACCCCTAACGAGGGAATTCGGGTCCAGAGAGAGCGTAGTTCCGATCTGTGGTAGTGCAGCCTTGGTCCCATTTTTCGGCTACCGAAGTGCATCTTATCTCGAACCCGCCTGGGAGGTAGAAGAACGGGGTAATACGCGACTGGCGCCCCCTGAGAAATAAATTGGTGTCGCGTCATTTTGACGCCCGGTAGTGCGTTCTTCTACAAGAACACGACAACTTTCATCAAAAGGAGGACGGACTGGAAAGTGTTCCGTGCAGCACTGCAAAGGGACATTGCACAAATTCCTAGACTAGAAACCGAGGCGGACGTAGAGAGGGCCATCACCTCCCTGGAAAACCAGATCCAGGCGGCACTGAGGGAAAGTACCACCGAGACGGAAACGAGGCGAGCACCAGCGCCGATGGCAAACCTCCCAGAGGCCACCAGGCAGCTGATACGGGACAGACGAAGTGAGAAGAGACGGGCCCAGAGGACCAGACTCCCGGAAGACAGGAGACACTACAACACCCTGAGCCGGAGAGTCAAGGCTGCCCTTCAGGAACACAGACAAGAAGGGTGGCAACGCCACCTGGAATCCCTGGACACACAGGACAGGGGCATCTGGACCAGCCAACGGGCCCTGCGAAACCGACGGACTCCCATGCCCCCGATCCACGGAGAGAATGGTGTTGTCTACACTCGCCAGGAAAAAGCCGAGGCTTTTGCTGACAGCTTGGAACTGCAGTGTAGGGAAAACCAACTCGATGATGAGGACGAGGACTGGGAGGATGACGTGAGACGCAGGGTACGTAGGATGAACCGTCTGCCAGATGAAGACCACATACCCCCGACCACCCCCGAGGAGGTCAAGGAGATCCTAAGGAGCCAAAAACCCAGGAAAGCTCCAGGATGTGATGGCATTGGGAACATCGCCCTCAAGAAGCTGCCCCGGAAAGGAGTTGCGGCGATGGTCAACATCATCAACGCAATGTTGAGGTTGAGACACATCCCCTCCAGGTGGAAAAAGGCCGACGTCATAGTCATCCCGAAGCCAGGTAAGAACCTAACGTTTCCCTCCTCTTACAGGCCAATCAGTCTATTCCCAGCGATGAGTAAGATAGCCGAACGAGTCATACTCAAGAGGATAGCCGAGAAGACAGAAGAGCTGGACGTCCTCCCAGACGAGCAGTTCGCCTTCAGGACAGGGCACTCCACCGAACTCCAAGTGCTCCGCCTCACCGAGGAGGTGACGAAGGGGTTCAACCAACGACAGGTCACGTCAGCGCTGTTCCTGGACGTTGCCAAAGCCTTCGACAGGGTCTGGCACGATGGTCTCCTAGCCAAAATGATGAGTACGGGTTACCCCATTGCACTCGTCAAGCTAGTGAGATCATGCCTCCACAGGAGACAGATGAGGGTGAAGATCGTGGACAAGGTGTCCACGTACAGAACAATGGAAGCAGGAGTCCCCCAAGGCTCAGTGCTCTCCCCGCACTTGTTCTCCATCTTCACATTCGATCTAGCCCGGACGGAGAGGACCTCCATGGCCCTCTACGCCGACGACACAGCCCTGAGAGCCAGATCCTGGAGCGCCAGGCTAGCCACCAGAAACCTCCAGGAGGCGGCCCCCCCTCCTAGACGACTGGTGCAACAGATGAAAGGTAGCCGTCAACGCCGAGAAGAGCAAGGCGGTCCTCTTCAAGAAGGTAAGAAAACAAAACCCCACAGGTCACGTTTCCATGTTTGGTAAGGACATCCAATGGCCCGACACCGCCAACTACCTTGGCGTGGTCATGGACAAAGGCCTAACATGGAGACTGAACACGGAGGCCATCGTCAAGAAGGCCAGGAGGACGAGAGCCCTAATCTACCCGATGACGGGTAGACAGAGCGGACTCAACCTGAGGAACAAGCTCACGCTTATCAGGTCCCTCATCCGGCCTCAACTGACGTATGCTTCGGTAGCTTGGGGCTACTAAGCAAATAGCTACCTCCAACAGATCCAGAGAGTGGAGAACGTCGCCCTCAGAACAGCAGTCGACGCACCCTGGTTCGTCCGCAACGAGGAAATCTTCAGGGACCTGGACTACACCCCGGTCACTGAGATAATCAAGGAGAGAGCCAGAAAGATGCACGCCCTTGCCGAGGAGCATGGGAACCCACTAGTCAGGGAGGCAACTGACTATGACCCAGCAGATGCTCCGAGGCACAAGCGGCCGAAGGTGCAGCTTCTGGATAACGGGTGAGTATGAGAGACCACCCGACGATCCACCTCCACGGAAGAGACATGACGACACCCAACCACCCACCCAGGACCCTGCGGGTACCGGACAAACAACTGTCCAGTACCTGTAGTCCCCCTAGCTCCGGGCAGACCGAAAATGCTACCAAAGCAGTTAGGTCTGCCCTTCCTCGAGCTACACAGCTCATCCTTACCCTACCGATGATCCGGATGACAGGATGCCTCTTGGCATCTTGTGTACCGGCAGTCACTCCCGCCACAAAACCCAACACACCTAACAGACCGATGACTACCCCCCGGGGGGCAAACAAGCTGGCGAAGAGCAGAAGACGAAGAAAGAAGAACGCCAGAAGAGGCCTTAGCCAGCAAGGTCTAACGAGCCAGGACCCAGGGAGGTGGACCGAAATCGTCTGCACCGCTCACATTTGTGAGTGGGGCCGACGTAAAATAAGTTCGCCCGCCCTGCACGAGGCTGGTCCCCGGTCTACAGCGATGCATTGGTCATCCGATACCGACATCTTTAGCCAAGAATATTGGCGGGGGCTCGCTCTCAGTTCACGTCGAGTCCACCGCTAGGTAACATCACCTAGTGCCGCAACGGGCTCAGTTCTCATCAAGTCTACCACTAGGTAACATCACCTAGTACCGCGACGGGCTCCGTCGCCCAAGTCATCAGCCCAGTTCACTCTCAGCTTCTCACGAAGCAACATCGTTGTGCCGCGACGAGTACAGTTAGTGCAGTCTCGCGTTTCAAACATCGCCAAGTATCGTGACGGGCTCAATTAGAGTTGTTTTACCTGTTGTTGAAGTTAAAATTACTGTATTTAATTCACGACGTCTACCTATTCCAACCAGTAAGGGAATAAGCAGCCCACAAAGCGAGTCTCAGGAAGCCCAAGAGTAGTAACCAGTCACTTGGGGCCCTCCTCCCAACGTGGAAGCCATCCAGTGTACACTTACAGACGAGCAGCGTTTCATCCGAGGTCTCAGCTCTTACCTACAAATACGAAAATCGACCCTGAGAAAATCCAACCGAAAGAAAATCATAGTTAGCTGTTCCTCCCCAGTGCTGGCGCCCAATTATAAATAAATCCGTACTCCAGGACCGTCCCTTCACTTAGTACAGAGCACCTAGAGGAAGAATACAGCTACATGTCGCCTGGCAACGTGGGGCCTTGATCTCACATACAGAGGACGAGGAGGAATTACATGTAAGTACCTTTTTGATACTGTGTTTTTTTCTTTGTGCGCTCGCCCTGTTTAAACGATGTTCAATAACTACGACCCCACGCTTAACGCTAACCCATCTACGTTCCGCACGTACAACGCAGAACTTCCAAATACGTATTGGGATCAAAAGGAATTGGAAGAAACCGCGGACCCAAGGTTGGATACCGAAACGCTCGCTCAAAATTCAGCATCTATGATCACCGTCACAGAAATACTCGACACGCCTATACGCACTACGCAACGTGTGTTCACCCAAGCACCGCCGACGTCGCAAACTCAACAAATACATTACAACCGATATTCGCCTAACCTCGGAATAGGAGTTCCTTCAGGAATCGCCGCGTCTCCACCGACAGCAGAGGACCAAAACCTGAACATGGAAAACATATTTTCGAACATGGCAACGACGTTCGTCAAAGCACTCGAACAAATAACCAAGAAACATACACAAACGGAAAGAGCACGCATTCCTCCGCCATTCTGGTTTAGCGGACAAGACCATGAGGACCCCATGGTGTTTATTAAACAAATGGATACACATTTTTTAAAGGCAGACATTAAAGATGAGTCAGATAAACTAAGGATAGCTACCGGACAACTAAGAGAAGAAGCTAAACGATGGTACGAACCATACAGAAACATGATATTCTATTATGAAGCTTTTGTAGACAAGCTATACTCTCGGTTTAACTCATCTACCAACATTACCGAAGCAAAATCGAAACTATATGGGGAAAAGCAGGGAGCTACCCAATCTACGGAGCTGTTCATCACCCGCAAACATTGCCTTTTCAACAGACTGGAACCGAACACCAGCGAATATGCTATGGCCGCCACCATTATGGATCAACTGAAACCGAGTGTGCGATCGCGCATTCGCGGGTCCACCATCCGTTCCGTTGGGGAACTTATCAGGGTATCCTTACAAGTCGAGAGAGACGTACAGGAGGAAACCAAATCCAATTGGAGAAACCCAACCATGGCAACCAGAAGTCGTGACGATCTCATCAACACGGCTAACGCCCGCGCCAACCCAACGAGGATTGGCGCTGGAAACACGAATCGTAATCCACTTAACCCACCGTCACCATGCAGATACTGTAACGAGTGGCATTTCAACAAGGACTGTCCAGTAAATCCATTTAGAAACAGGCAGTCGGAAAACTTCAGAAGGGTCGAGGAGACTACGCGCCGCTCCGATAACGCGACCCAGAACCCATTCATTCAGCCACAACAACTCGCGACCAGGCGCAACGCACCTCTACACAGAATGGAAGAAGTTCCACCTCAAACAGCGAACGAACCACTGCAGTAAACAACCCCAGTCAAGCCTCGGAACACATATACGACTTATCAGCCATCTTTAATACCAATTTTGGACAGCCTGAGTTAAAAACCACAGGTACACAAACCACAACCAACGGCGAAGATATACTCCCCGTAAATAACGCTTCGATTTACAAATTACCACGCATTAGGATATCAATCGGTAATCGAGAACTTTCGGCACTAGTGGACACGGGAGCCGCGAGTAATCTCTTACGTGCAGGGTTGATCAGCGACGAACACCAAGATAAACATGAACAGCTGTTTAGTTTAGCTTGTGGAGCAGGAGTTGTTAGATCAACGGGAAACCTCACCCTCGATTACCAAGTCGATGGATTGTCCTTGAGGGGATCGTTTCAACTAATGGACAACCTTAACGAGGAAGTCATCTTGGGCACGCCTTTTTTGTGTCAGGAGCAGGCGGTAATTGACTACAGTAGAAAGTGTATCTACATAGGGACATCGCAGAGAAAAACGATTTTTTGGGACCAGTCACAACGTCAAATGCGTACAGAAGCCGACGATTCCGAAAAAATACCTATACCCAACCATACGAACAAATTCTACGCCCACTATTCCAAGAGTATGGCGACCTTTTCGACGAAGTGCCTTCGAAAGCCACCACGGATACTGTAGTGCACCGGATCCGTCTCACTCAGGACTAAATTATACACCAAAAACCCTATCCCATGCCACCAGAGAAGAAACGCATATTAAACAAACAGATAACAGAGATGCTCGAAGCCGGAGTAATTGAACCAAGTCGTTCGCCATTCAGTTCACCTCCAGTATTAATCGAAAGGACAGGAAAAAACCGCGATTTTGTGTAGACTTCCGAAAATTAAACGAAATCACAGAGGACGAATCTTCGGTGCTGCCAAAGATTCACGAGACAATTAAGGACTTCGGCAAGGCGAAATACTTTACATTACTAGACCTCAAAGCCGGGTATTGGCAGGTCCCGATGGAGCCCGCGTCGAAACAATACACCGCTTTCACTACGCCCGACGGCGCATCGTATCACTTTACAGTCATGCCATTCGGTCTGAAAACGGCACCCGCAACATTTCAGAAACTGATGGTCAGGGAAGTGTTGACTGGATTCCTGCACGACTTTGTGAATGTATATCTAGACGATATTATTATTTTTAGCGATACCATCGAAAATCATAAAAAACATCTCCGTCAGGTATTCGAAAGGATTCGAACTCATAACCTACACATATCACCTGAAAAATGCACCGTTGCCGTAAAATAACTAGACTACCTCGGTCATCATATCAAGGGAGACACGACAGAGCCTCAGCCGAAACACATAGAAACAATTCTCGATTTCACGCCTCCACAGACTAAAAAGCAGCTCCAAAGCTTTCTTGGAACCTGTAACTGGGTGCGAGAATATATTAAGGACGCGGCCCAATTGACACGACCATTAACAAAACTGCTAGCCAAAGACGTCAAGTTTAAATGGACAGCGGAATGTCAAGAGGCCTTCGAAAGGTTAAAAACCGCCATTGCACGGGGACCACTTGTTCTACATCGACCGGATTTCGATAAACATTTCTACTTACAGACGGACGCATCGCTAAGAGGACTTGGCGCTACGCTCTTTCAACGTGATTCGCAGGGAAATAGACTCGTAATCTCTTACGCTAGTTCCACGTTAACAAAAACCGAAATGAAATATCACGTTAACGAGTTAGAAGTACTCGCTACATTATGGGCCATAAAAAATACAAAATATACCTACAGGACAAACCATTCACGCTCCGAACCGATAACAGGGCGTTATCCTGGCTCAACAAAAATAAAGACTCGAAATCGAAACTAATGAGATGGTCACTGCTTTTGCAAGAATATTCCTTCACAGTGGAACATTGCCCTGGGAAAGATAACGAGTTGCCCGACTTCTTCAGTCGTAACCCCGATCCCAACAATAAACGAGAAGAAATCGACGAAGGACCCTTATCACCGCCACCCTTTTTACACGAAGTGACTGCTCCACTATGCGTCGTCGACCATTACGAACTATACGAACTAGTTTTACATACACAAGCACGATCGCGACAAATACAAAACGACATAACACATTGGCAAGCCATCCACACGTACAGGGACAGAAAGAAAACACATTCTACCGAAACTATGCCGTCACTGATGGAGTACTTTGGAAGAAATATCGAGTACGAGAACTGGTCGTTATACCTAGAAGCTTAATAGAGCGAGTTATACACCATTTTCATGACACTACCGACGCAGCGCATCCTGGAAGGGACGAGACGCTTCGTGCTATCCTTCAACGCTACTATTGCACCAACATACATCGGCATGTCACCGGGTATGTACGCAACTGTATTATCTGTTCCACGGTGAAATCAAGACATTTACAAAACGCGGCACCTATGAAAGCGCATACCCCGGAATACCCCTTTCAAATGATCAGTATCGACGTGCTAGGGCCGTATCCGGACACAGCCAGAAAAAACAGATACCTGCTCGTCGTTATGGACGTCTTTTCAAAATGGACTGAAGCCCGCGCCTACGCAGCAGTTAAGGGTAGAGATATCGTACAATTCCTCGAAGATGAAATTGTTACACGGTTCGGCACACCGAAGATGGTTATCTCGGATAATGGGTCACCATTCCAAGGATCCACCTTGAGCAAATGGTGCGAACGCCAACACATCAAACAATACTACTCACCCATATATCACCAACAGTCTAACCCCGTAGAGAGGAGGGTCCAAGAACTAAAGAAAACTTTACGCACTCTGATGCCCGGGAAATCCAATAACACGTGGGACAAACATTTAACACGGGCTCTTTTTGTATTGAGAACCAGGCAAAACTCAGCGACGCCGGCAAAAGCGATATTAGGGTATGAACTTCCTAAACAGGGCGAGTGGCAACTGCCACAGTATCAAAGGTCACGCGCCGCGCCTCAACGTCGCAGTCGAAACCGCGTTCGACAAATATACGCGCGACAGTTACAATTTCAGGAACGTTATACACAACCAAATGCCGTCCCAGACGTTATCTTCGCAGTAGGAGACCAAGTAATGGTGAAGGTAATGAGAAAGAGCAAGAGACTATTCCGGCCTATGTGGACACCCAATCGTACGAAAACTCAGCGACGAGGTCTACGACGTCGACAGAGATGGTTAATCTCAGACCAGCGCCAGTGGGGAACGAGGAGATCCAATTAGAAACCTAGAGCGAGACAGATCGATCCGAAGAAACGGACCAAGAGAGCAGCGAGTCATCTAGCGCAGAGGACGAGCCACAGGAAGTCGACGCGGAACCACGAATCGCAACGCCACCTAGGGAGCAGCAGCCCCCGGATGTCACCAGTCAATCCAAAGGACAGCCGTCCGCGGACACGGATGACGATCGCCCAGACGACGATCAGACGGAAAGGCAGCAGCTTTTCACAGAATCCGACGATGATCCCCTACGACCCGTTGCAAGCGAGCGACCAAGTCAACCACCGATCCGACCATTCCGGGTACCAATCCGAAGACGACGACGAGCCCGCATGCTCACACTAAATTCAGATCCAGAACCAGGGCCCAGCGGAATAACGTTCGCTACCCAGAACATGCAACAGGACCAGGCAGCTAACAGTTCGCGGGACACCGTCGGTGACAGTGAAACAGTGCGTGTTAGTGTGCATGAGCCAGTGCAGACGCTAAAAACTATACCATAGCTATAAGTCTTTTTCCTTTTGCATAACCATGTTAAGTTCTCCAATACTTGTACACTAGCAAGTAACGGGCAAGAACCCACCATATGTAAACTACTTTTTTATTCTTTTTCTCTTGTTGTAGTCAATAAAAGGGCACACAGGGTAAAACAAAACAACTCTAATTCTCGCCCTTTTTCAAAACGAGGGAGGTTTTCGTACATTAGCCGAGGGGCCCGACAGCGTCGTTAAATCCTCCGGCCGACCACTCAGTCCTCGCGTGTTAGAGAAAATATTCTCTAGGGGCCCGACAGCGACGTTCAGTCCTCCGGCCGCCCACTACAGTATTTAAACACAGCCGTGTCCACAATCCCCCCCGCTCGGGTTGATAGTCGGGGAAGCCGTGTCTTGAACGGGTTGTGCCAGGCTTGAGACTTTGGCTGCTTGCATTCGTTGGAGCGCGTGCTGCAGGCGGGTAATGGTGTCAGCTAATTCTTCCACTGTGAAGGCCGCTGGCCGTGAGGTCCCACTGCCCCCAGGGGGTCTAAGGTAGAGGGGGTGGCCGGTAGAACAGCCCCAAAGCGCCTGGTCAAGGGTCGTTCATACTCGTCCATCATGCGAACAGACGCACCCGACAGGATAGGTGCGCCGGGAATTTCCTGCCTCACTCCCACACGTGGTTGTTGCCCCCCATGCCCCATGGAAGGTAGCCCACTCTCTGCTGGCATGAGGGCAGTCGCACCATGCAGTGTTGGTACGTCAGGGGTAACCTGGGCTACCCTCATGCTCTGACATCGCTTTCTGGACTGCTGGGCTAATTTGTATTCAAGTTCGGCCCGGGTGCTGGTAGACGCACCATAAATTAATAGATATTATTTGCGAAATTCTTCTATTAAAATGCTTAATTGGCAACCGCCAATTAATAAAACACACTGTTTGTAGTTTAAAATGATGCCCAAGAGGGAAGTGCCTGGTGTTGTACTTGCTGGAGTCGATGTGAGAACTGAACTGCTGAGGGCAGGTTGCGTCAGCTTTTATACTGTCGCTTGGCGGCGGCTAGCGCTCTGATTGGCTACTTGTTGCGCGTGGCAAGGTCGACAGCGGCACGTGTCACGAGGACAGCCGATTTTACGGCTCGCTCATTCATTCAGTATTCTGCTAGCTAGCGAACTACCTAGTTGTGAGTCAGTGCCTGGAATACATAAATAGTGATAAAGTCTTGTAACATTACCACACCCGGCATTCAAACGATCAAGGGTAAAAACAACACACCAACTAAACGACTAAGCCCCGCAAAAACAACAGTAAACACCAGCATGTTTAGAACGCCAAAAAAACGACATAAACAAAGGAGGAAATCAAGAGTAGTCACAGAGGACGGCAAAGACCAGGAATGCGATATCTCAGACAATTCCGAGAGGTACGACACTAACAATATATCGGGGTCATCTAGGTCCTCCTCTAATAACCCTAACAATCCTAACATAATTCTGAAAATATAATTAAGCCGCAATTTCCACCCACATTTACAACAAACACTACGACAACCACAACCAACGTAACCACAACATCTACCACAACCATAATTACGCAAGCTCTTATACATTCTACTCCCATTTCATCACCAACAACCAAGAACACTCACTCAAAACCAAATATACTGAGCAACATAGAAATTATGCCAATATCCCCGACACTAACTAATGAAACCACGAAATTCTCCCCACTGAAATCTCTCAATTCCCAAAACAATATCAAAACGGTACAAACCGATGAAACCCGAACCTATACCCTTCAAGAAATTGACCTATCCCCCCCCCTGAAATACATATTGGTAAACATGAACCATTGTAAAAAAGGTTTCCATCACAAAAACGAGTACTCTCACCCTCTTCTACACCAGAAAAAAAACCAACAAAGGACAAAAAGACCACCCTCACCTACATCCTTAGATGAAATATTAGTCATGGAAACCGAAAACACGCAACAATCCCCTCAACCAATCCCAGAACAACAACAACAACAAAAACAGACCACACCTGTAATAACTAATAAAAGCAAACCACAAACCTCAAATCAACAAAAACGACCCCCAGCTATTCATATTTACACCCAAAAACACGCCGAAACGATAAGACTAATTAATACCCAAATAAGTCCTATACCATCATTTAAATTTAACAATAATTCTCTGATCTGTTATCCAATTGGTCCCAGAGAACATGGGAAAATAATTATTATTCTGGCTAGTCGAAATATAGAATTCTATTCATATTCGCTTAAAGAGGAAAGACCACTCAAAGTTGTAATTAAATATATCCCCCAAGATATAGACCCAGAAGAAATTGTTTTCGACCTAAATTTGAAAGAACTCCCATTTTCTCACATGACACGACTCTCACTAACCGTAGCAGGCAAAAAAACCCCATCAAACATGATATTAGTAACCATACCTAAGGAATCTGCCGACGACTGGTACTCCCTCACGGAGCTCTGCGCGCTTGGGGTTACCGTGACGGAGTACGTGAGGCAGGAACTACCGCAATGCTACAACTGCCAGAGACTGGGACACTCCTCCCTGTGTACCCGCGCCAGACGCTGCGACAGGTGCGGGGAAAGATACGGGGTGGGACCCTGCCAAGCAGCTAGGTGCAAATGCGCCAACTGTGGTGGGGACCACCCTGCGAGCTATAGGGGGTGCCCGCAGTACCTGGCGGCCAAAGGAAAAGCGGAAAGCAGACCTCCCCCACAGGAAAACAGACAGGACAACTCAGACTCGATTCCCCTCCCAACCCCCGCACAACGCAATCAAAATCACAACATTATGCAAACTCGGCAGGAAAAAAATCAAACACAAATTCAATTTCCTCCACTCACTCAAAAAGCCGCTGAAAGTATTACCACGCAAAACATACAAAACTGGCAAAACTTCAGAAATAAAGAAAAAGCGCAAGATAACAATACCCAAAAACAAACACAAAAAGTACAAAAACCAACAACAACTCAAACTAAAGTCAATACCAACACAATAACCAATAATAATGACAACCCGATAAGAGAAATAATCCAATGCCTTAAACAATTTGACTTACAAAAAATCTGGGAAACAATCAAAATCGCAATCCACAAATTAAAAAATGCCAGTGACCCCACAGAAAAAGTCTCTATACTTTTAGAAGCAATCACTGTCCTATTTGACTAGCCGAAAAACTACAAAAACTAAAAAACAGTATTATATTTATGCAATTCAATGCCAACGGCTTGCGCCGTCAAAAAGCCGAATTTGAGTAATTTTTAAACGAACAAAAAGTCGATATCTGTGTCATCTGCGAGACGTTGTTAAAACCACAACTAAAAATAAATTTCACCGGCTATAAAACCTATCGGAATGATGACGGGCGAGGTACAGCACTTCTCGTCAAGACAGGGCTTAAACATAATGAACTACTCCTCACAGGGTTAAAATCAATGGAAGCCACTGCAATTTCCCTCTCATATAACAACCAACAAATCCTGGTAGTATCAGCCTATAGCAGTCCCTCAACCACACTTGATAACACAGACCTACAAAAGATTAAAGATGTAAATTCTACATTTATTATTCTAGGAGACCTTAATGCTAAACATCCTCTATGGAATATTTATAATTACCAGTCAAACAAATCAGGGGACATTCTATTCAACTATTTAACACAAACCCCAACAGCAAACATACTAACCCCATCCCAACCAACTCGTCCATCCCCAGCACACTCTATTATAGACATTATAATAACGAACAAAATACACTGCCCTACAAAAATTAGTACCGTACCAGCACTCAACAGTGATCATGAACCAGTCATAACCACACTTCAATTAACACCAAATTATATTAACACGGAGCGAAAACCCCGTGAATCAGATTATGATTGGCCCAGGTTCACCAACATATTATCTAGAAACCTCAAATGCAATCCTAAATGCGATACGCCGGCTAACATTGAAACTGCAGTCGAAAATATAACAACCCAGATAGCTGAAGCACTCAGACTTAGCCAGAAAAGTAACATAAATAGCAGTGTCTCCTATGCAAACAAACTCCCCCCAGAAATCATAGATCTCATAAAATGCAAAAATAGACTCCGTAAACATTACAATAACACAAGAAATCCATTACTCAAACCACAAATCAACACCCTACAGAGGGAAATTGCAGAAAAGATCCGAATATTCAAATCAGAACTACTTACAAAAACAATACTATCCCATCCTGAAGATCCCTATTATATCCCACGAATTTTCAACCGAAAAAACCAACAAATCCCCCACTTCTCACACCAAATGGACAGGCAGTCACCAACGCGGAAAAGCTTGCAGCATTTTCCACTCAATTCACTGCACAATTTACACCAAACCAAATCCACAATAGATACCAATACAAAGCAACCAATTTTGAAAGAACCCTAACCGAGACTACCCTACCCTCCACAACCCAACCAATCCACACATCCCCACTAAAAGTCATTGAACATATAAAAGAGATAAACCCTAAAAAAGCTTCAGGGCTGGACAACATGCCGCCATATCTACTTAAATACTTACCCCCCGATGCGATCCTATACCTTAAATTGTATAATTCCATATTCAGACTTTCGTACTACCCAGCTGCCTGGAAGGTGGCAAAAATCATCCCAGTCCCCAAACCGAAGAAACCTAACAAACTTCCCTCAAGCTACCGCCCGATAAGTCTCCTTCCAGTATTAGCTAAGATCCTTGACCTTATTATCCTCTCCTTCATATTGGAAGTCGTGGAGGAGAACCAAGTCCTCAGCGAATTCCAATATGGATTCCGTACGTCACGCTCCACGACCCAACAGCTGTTCCGCGTTGGAGAACTGCTCACCACAAACGCCAATCGAGATCTCCTAACAGGGATAGTCTCCCTGGATCTCGAGAAGGCGTTTGATAAAGTCTGGCACCCTGGGTTGCTATTCAAACTCAATATCGCGGGAATTCCGATTCGTGTCAACAAACTGATACAATCATACCTTCACAATCGCCAATTCCGAGTTGCAACCAATCAGGAGTGCTCAACACTAAACCCTGTCCTATCCGGCGTCCCCCAGGGATCCGCCCTAGGCCCAGTATTGTTTTTACTATATATTAACGACATGCCGAAACCAAAAGACCATAGAACAACGCTCGCAATCTACGCAGACGACACTGCAATAATATCAACCTCAAAAAACCCAATCCTACTAGTAAAATTACTCCAAACACAAACAGACAAAACCATCACATTCCTCGAGAAATGGGGTTTACTGGTCAATACCAATAAAACAAATGTCATTATGATAAACAAAAGTAGAGTACTACCTTATCCGGAAACAAAAATCACAATCAAAGGAGTAAACCTTGAGTGGTCCCCGACAATAGAATACTTAGGAATACATATCGATAGAAAGCTAAATTTCGACAAACAAGTGCAATCCATAATAACAAAAGCCCAAGACAGAACGTCGCAATTATTTTTGTATTAAAATCTGCCCCTACACACATCGCATCTCTCCTATACAAGTCGTATATAAGACCCATACTGACTTACGCAGCCCAAGTGTGGTACCCTCTAATCACAACCACTCGACAAAGAAAGCTACAAATAGCGCAAAATAAAAACCTGCGCATCGCTGCTAATTTACCCCGCTCGACTAATTTACAATACCTACATAACATTACCGGGACCCCGACACTAGACAATTTCATTTATCTCAGACTGATACCGGCCTTCGCACAAAAACTGGTGGCACACCCTAACCCAACAATGTCAGACCCACTAACAGTTAAATTCGCCTCTGCCCCAAAATACCCATCCCTCAATTATATATTCAATCCCAGCCCATAAAATCATTCCCAATTGAGCCTACCCCCCACCCCACCTCTTAGTTTAACCCCTACCCGTAAAATATTGTAAACCATTATTCTGGAGAAAAAAAAAAAGAGGCCATAACACTACAACACAAAACAAAGAACAAACCAAAAATACAAAAGATGCCCACCACGCAAAACAAACAAAACTAAAAGAGGCCATACACAAAAATAAAAACACAAAACATTAAACCATAATAATAAAAGATGCCCAACACCAAAAAGTCAAACCAGAAACAAATCAAAACAAAATCAAACAAACAGCAAAAATACTAACACAAACACAAAATGTCGCACTCTTTAGAATATATATTACTAACCAAAAAAAAAAATAAATAATGTACAACCCCCCCTAATCCCAACCGACCCCGATAATAAGAAAACAACAACACAAACCGCGGAAAGCGCCGCAGGGCGGATGCCGCAGCCAAAGTGCAACAGACTAGTGGTCGGCTCGCTCTCAGTTCACGTCGAGTCCACCGCTAGGTAACATCACCTAGTGCCGCAACGGGCTCAGTTCTCATCGAGTCTACCACTAGGTAACATCACCTAGTACCGCGACGGGCTCCGTCGCCCAAGTCATCAGCCCAGTTCACTCTCAGCTTCTCACGAAGCAACATCGTTATGCCGCGACGAGTACAGTTAGTGCAGTCTCGCGTTTCAAACATCGCCAAGTATCGTGACGGGCTCAATTAGAGTTGTTTTACCTGTTGTTGAAGTTAAAATTACTTTGTTTAATTCACGATGTCTACCTATTCCAACCAGTAAGGGAATAAGCAGCCCACAAAGCGAGTCTCAGGAAGCCCACGAGTAGTAACCAGTCACTTGGGGCCCTCCTGCCAACGTGGAAGCCATCCAGTGTACACTTGCAGACGAGCAGCGTTTCATCCGAGGTCTCAGCTCTTACCTACAAATACGAAAATCGACCCTGAGAAAATCCAACCGAAAGAAAATCATAGTTAGCTGTTCCTCCCCAGTGCTGGCGCCCAATTATAAATAAATCCGTACTCCAGGACGGTCCCTTCACTTAGTACGGAGCACCTAGAGGAAGAATACAGCTACAGTATCTACAATTAGTGTTAAGCATTTCTCGGGTCGTTTCTGATTGTACTCGTTCTTTGGTCAGCTTCCGTCACTTTGACATTTGCTACTTGAACATCAGTTACACAACCTGTGAAAGTAATTGAAATATTAGTCTATTTCATATGCGGGGTGCACCATTTAAAACTCTCCAGGCTTGTAATTTTCTTAATTTTAAGGCACATCAAATTGTAGATATTTTTAAAGCATTTAAAAAAATTTTTTTTTGAAAAAATTGTTAAGGAAGAAATCTGAATTTCCTTGAATATTTTTTTACGTCACTCTGTACATGAACTGCGTTAATGTTTTCTTATAAAGGTTTTAATCTGCTTCAATTTATATTATTACGTCATATTCGAAATTCTTTTTGGTTTTAGAGAAAGGAATTAAAAACACTCCAACCTGATTTTTTTTTAAATGCTTTGAAAGGAATGTAAATAATAATTTTATGCTGTATCTGTAAGACATATCACAAACAATATTCAGCGTAATAAAACAGTAACAAAAAATAAAAAAATATATTTTTAAAAACTAAGTCATATTATTAAAATTTACTAAGTAGGAAATTGCAAATTTATTTTTTAAGTTTTTTTATTTTAATAACATAAATTGAAGCTAATTAAAACCTTTATAAGAAAACAATAACACAGTCCATGGGGTGAGGTAAAAAAATATTCAAAGAAATTAAGTTTCCTTTCTTAAATATTCAAAAAAAAAAAAATTAATCACTCTGTATGGATATTTAAAGGCTTTAAAAATGTCTACAAGTTGATGTACCCAACATGGTCATCGCTTCGAAAATAAAAAAGTTACAAGTCTGGGGAGTTTTAAGTGGCGCACCCTGTATAGTGTAGTAAATCTGGTTATATAGCTTGTATCCCTTTACTAAATTGTGAAGAAAACTAGATGCAAACTACTTTGATCAATTTGTTAAGTTATTAAACAATTTATGATAGCTTAAATAATAATGTATATATCTTAACAAAACTTTACGAAAACACGCTTCCAATGGAATGGAAAATTTGAGGTCGATCCGATAACTTTCAGAAGTATGCTGCTTTAAACATGAACCGATGTGCTCAAAGTGCTGTCATTCAATCCGAAAGTCTGCCTCAAAGTTGAGTTTACACTGTTAAAACCCAGTTATTTAAAATCAAATTTGTCTAATCTGCCAGAAATGGTGATTTGGGGACTATTGGAGTATTTCAACATAAGAGTATGCAGCATATAGCTCCCGAAAAAAAGGGGTATGAAAATACAACTAGGAGTGAATGACTTCACGCAGTGTCTATATTCTTGATTAATTTTAAGCTTCTAGAGATCTTAGAATATTCTGGTTTTTTGAATTTCGCTCTAAAATAAAGAGATTTTTTTGCAAAATGTAATAAAAAAATATGCTAAATAAGCTCATTAAATCATCACACCAAATTTCAGGTGGACATGTTTATAACAACGCCAAAAAAACAATAATAAAGTCGAAAATTGAACGTTGACTGTTTAAGTGCATCAAGTCATAGAACAATTTGTTTTAGAATGTAGATTTTTCTCCTACTCTTCAGTGGTGTTCACACATTTTTTTTTAACTATTTAAAATCATTTTAAATTTTTTATAAAGAATTTTTTTTCTCAGAATTAAACAATTATAAATTATTAGAATGCTTCAAAAGATCACAAAAAAAGAAACAATTTTAAAAAGCGGGGTTTTCTACGCCAATTGGGAGCCGGTAAAGCGTGAAAAAAATGCATTTGTTAAAAAATTGGCAAAAAATTGTTTTAAATAATTTTAAAATACCTACTTATTTATTCAACAAGTGTGTAAAGCAGTACTTTTTTCATGCATAAGTTGTAGACGAGTGCATCAATCTTGTGAGAATCCCATGATAAAAGTAGTTTCTTTAACAGTCATATAAACAAATTGTTAATTAACGCCACTGAAAAGTAAACAATGAATGATTCAATTTTCGAACTTGTTACTGTTTCTTAAGCTTTTTTTGTATAAATATTAAATTATATTATACTATTACATTCACCGAAAGCCATTTGATATAAGAAAATGTGTGGGGTCCTTTACCAAGATGATTTAATTCTACCAGAGGCATATTTTTAATAATGACAAATCTTAATTGTCTTAATTTATTGCAACAAAAATAACCATAAAGGTTCAGACAATTCTAGTTTTCTTCGTAGTTTTATAATGATCAAATTAATTTTTTTAATGGCGATACAAGCAATATCATTAATCACAAGACAACAAAAAAAAGGGCTGCGCTTTTGATCAGAACCATCTAATCCTGTTTTTTAACATGTTGAAGCCGATTCTGATATTAAAAAAAAATTTGTATCAATTTTTGGTTACCTTTTATCCTCTAAAAAGGGGCAATGGTTTTGTCCTAAGGTTCTGATCTAATTTTTCTGAAGTATTTTGACGTGCTGAAGCCAATTTTGGACAAAAGAAAAATTGCAGGAAAATATTAGCCTACTTTATACATACAAAACCTTGAAATATATGTACAATACAATAACAAACACAAAGTAGGTGCTATAAGATGTCGATAAACAATAACCATACCTATGCATAGTACTTCGCAAAAGCTTTTGGCCACTATTAAGATCTGGATTTCCTTGAATTACAACTTCTTACGCTGGATTCAGTTTAACTTAGTAATGTGGGAACAGCACCAACATACAGCTTTTGTGTAACAAAATCCATGTAGTGATATAATTATCTGTCGAGAATAACGATTGCCCGTGAAATAATTCTAATCTATAAAAAGATTACGTTTCATTTAAATAAATATCTTTATAAAAACGGTACAACGCAAACTTACTTGGGTCATTCACTGGAAAATGGTGCACCTCCAACAACCAAATTCGCAAACAAGAGGGCATGTTTATGTTTGCACCTAACCTCTACACTAATAAAACGTCCAAATAAAATAATATTTGAAAAAGTCACAACGCTTTATGGTTCACAGTTCTGCATCAAAGTTATTAAAAGACATCATCCACAATTTTTCACAAAAATGATCAAAAACACAACCGTTAGATTTTACATCATTTTACACTGGAGTGCTGCGTGAGCATGACACTAGCGCGTTCCATGACTTCGATGTCGTAAAATGAAATAGGTAAACATTTTTAAGTAAAATTACGTAGTAAATATGTAAACTTGTGTATAAGTAATTAAGTTAATATGTTGACTTAAATATGATATTATTTTACGTATATGCTATGTAAAATTATGTAAAATATTTTATATAAAAATGTTCTATTAATCTTACCCCTCAGAGAGGTAAAGTTACATTAATGTTTACTGGGTTTTGATTTTAAATGGTAGAAACATCGAGGTTCTGAAGAATTTAGTGGTGGATGTTCTTCCACCTCGTATACTGGTGCTGATCAATACCTTTCTATATATGCTGCTTTTTCTTTTCCTTTTACATAAATTTCTTCATCACATTCGGTTACTCTAGAATAATTTTCCCAAAATTGAAGTATGGAGTGTTTCCTTCATTCCAATGTATACCATGGTAATTATTTGTTAGCCAATTAACTTGCTTTTCTATATCAGGTGGTAGGCATTTTACAGAATATGGTGGCTTGAAAATATAGTGAGCTATTTTATGACCATCATATGGGGCTAGTTCCTTAACAATAAACTTATTTTTTTCTGCTTTGAACCCTTGCACATCCAAAATTAATGGCACATTTTTATATTTGCCAACTTGTCACAAAAACTTTTAAACTATTCAGCTCCACAGCTTTCTTTAAATCTCTAATTTTTTCTGATGCTCTCTCAACGCGTTTCTGTACTTAGAGTTTATTGTAAACTAACTCGGCAACCTACATCAACGCTCCTTAAGTAGGCTAGACCTGTCTGATAATTTTTGTTAGTGGATTATATCGGAATAGACGATCATGCAAAATTAAACAGTATGCTGTGGTATCACTGGGGATATTTTCACTTGTTTCGAATTCAATGCGCATAACGACCGATCCCGATTGAATAATTTCTTTTTGACGAGAACAGTCGATGTGGGTTATGGGCGAAATAGACTTGAATTCTTCAGGTGTGAATATAGGCTCATTTCCGGTTTCATAGTATGAATCTTGAAAATCCGAGAACATTTCAGATAATGCCGCACATTTATCGTCTTTAAAGTCTAAATATAAATCATTGTAAGGATATCTTTCAGAATTTAAAAATACTCTTATATTTGTAAGATTACAGTTATCAAAAGTACTCATATTAGAAGTTACTTTATTCTTTTTATTAGTTTGGATGGCCACTACAACATATCGAGGTGATTCTAAGTTCGTGGTAGTTTTCACAGGCCAAGTATGTCTTGTAGTCTGAGAAAGTGAGGGATATTCTACAAGTTCCCAACTTCGAAATTAAAGTGTTAATTCGCCATTTTTATCTAAAATATTAGTTAAAGCCAGTTGCTGTGGTATTCCCACGGAAACATGTGGTACTCTCCAATAAATCTTATCAATATTAATTTTAGGTTTCTCTGTATCATCGACACTAGTTACTGCATCTAAATCATTACTACTTCGAATTAAGACCAGTTCTTGTTTCATGTTTAATATAATTTGTTTGTAATCTTCGAAAAAGCCCATTAACATTTTAACTGGAATGCAAACATTAAATTTTTTATTATTAGGTAATGTGGTAGCTTTAGGGAACCAACCAGCATTTTGAAGTTTAATGAATTAAAAGATAAAAATCCCTTAAGAGTAGATGTTAGTCCCACATTCCGATTTGAATCAATGACAACGCCATTTAACCGAATTTCTCTAAAGAGATAACTGAAGGCGTTATTTATCAATTTTAACTTTGTAGCTGGTGATTCATCGTCTTTTATTAGACTTCCTTCTAAGTATAGTAAGTTTTACATGGTAAAGTATAAGCGTCCAATTCTTGGATTGGAATTCTAATTTCATCATTATAATCAAATTTGCCTGCCAGGAAAGGTTGATGGTTATGGTACTCATAATTAGAAACGGAATTATCTATGAGAGGCTGTTGCGTAACATTTAAAATATCCATTATATAAGTAATTCAAAACCGAGATCTTTTAAGAAAAGTTTATTCTCAGGTGTTACTAGATTAACGTTCTTCCTATTACTGGCTAAATGTTTGTTTTTAGATCGCCTTTTATAACTGCGCTTAGCCACTATACTTGGAATGAGATATTTATTATAGCGGACCACCATCTTTTAAGATAACTTTATTAAATGCAGTCTAACTGTGATGGTTTCTTTACGGAAATTGACAAGATTGCCGTCTTGATCGAGTATTTTAATGGTAATCGAGTTGATTGTCCTAACACTTACTGGGAAATACAGAATGTTTAAAGGCGATTCCACTATTTTATATCCTGGAGCAACGGTTGGGAAAAATTGGTGTATTATGTGAACAGGTAATCCATTAGAATAAGAACCAGTGGCAATATTACACTCAATACACAGAGCATTCACCTTAATGATTTGTACTGGAAAGTCAGATTCGTTTAGTTGATTAGCTTTAAGAACCCTTTTCTCAAATCCCAAGAGACGTCCTATGGAGTTTTCAGATGTAAAATCGATATCTACATTTGTCTCTATTTTAACCGTCGAAGTAATGCGATTCGGAACAATATTAATATTAGCAGGCTTGAGAATTATTTTTTGCAGATAATTATTAATATCGCTAATTTCATAGACTCCAACAGGAATGGTTGTGGTAATAGCTCCTTGCGTGAATTTATTGTTTGTTTCATCGATGTTTGGTATGACATTAAAAGTCTCAAAGTTTGATAAACCGATAACGTAATTGAAATTATCTTCCAAATATATAGGTGGATTAAAATCAGCTGTTAAGATGGAGGAATTTCCCGAGGGTGAAAAAGTTAGGGACATGTTGCACAATTCAATAGTATACAAATAATAAAGACATTTCCTTTATTTACATTCATTATATAAAAATTTCAGACATAATTGTCCACAATTAATTGAATTATATTTCTGAATTTGATCATAATTATAATTAACCTTATTCAAGCTACTATCGCTATAGAAATAACTTATTACTTTTTTCGGCGGTCTTAAATTTCCATAACTATCGAAATAGATTGTTGAGTTGTTATTCTTCTATATTCTTCTATACGCTGTCCAGTGAGTGCCGGGTCCAGATGAATCATCTAAATTAATTATACCATATTCATTTTTTCTTATCTTCATTGGCAACGCATCTTTTATAAATACACCGCGAAAGTTTGGGATATGTAAATCTTTAGCGTATTTCATTAATTCTATATTGGTTAATGCTCGGCGAGGTAGCTTTTGTGGAAAATAAATCCCAAGAGGACGGCACTGAAAAATAATAACAATAATATATGTCATAAAGTTTTCTGATGCACAGTCATTCTTTTGTAGTTCGATAATATACTTATTTTCCTAACATTTTAACGTCTGTTTAATTCATACGTAAGAATCAAGGGTTTTTAGCTAGAGAAATCTTACATTTGGTGCCGAAACCAGGGAATTTACGGGATAACGTTGTATGTGATTAATCGGAAAATAGTCAAACATGGAAATGCAGTATAGAAAAACGTGTCGTGCTCAGATAATGAAACTTATCAAAACTTCCAATGATTTACTTAAAAATCAGCTGGTAAATGTTGAAGAATTAACGGTTATGGTTGAACGAATAAAGATAGCCCATTGCAACTTAAAACAAGCTGATGAAAAAACAATGCCGCATCTCAAGCAAGAAAAGCTAGAGGAGGAGTTTGAGTGCATGATAGAATATGACGACAAGATAGCGATAATGATGTCAAAACTACAACGAAGGCTGGTGTGTCTTGCATCTGAGGATCAATGTAGGACGTCACGAGTTGGCGCCGAGAATCCTCCAGTAGAGCAATCTCAAAGCGAGTCTTCAAATTTAGTGAAAGTACCAAGAACATCAGTAAAATTACCTAAATTAAATTTAAAGACATTTGGCGATCTAAATGATTATATCCCATTCTGGGAGCAATATAAGACTGCGGTTCACGAAAATAAAACACTGGACGGGGCCACGAAGTTACACTATTTAAAAAATGTGTTAACTGGGAAGGCATTAGAGACAATTAATGGGTTAATACCATCAGAAGCGTGTTATAATGATGCAATTGAAATGATTCAAAGTGAATATGATAACCATGACTGAATTGTAGACAGTTACGTGCAGCAATTATTAAATTTGAATCCTGTAAGAGGCAAAAGTGATGTACTGGGTCTAAGAAAGCTGTATAATACTAGTTCAGCAGTTGCGCGTTCACTAAAAGCATTGGGTATCTCTTCAAATCATTACGGCTTAATGGTGAAGACAATTTTAATAAAAGCTTTGCCATTTCAGTTAAAAGTGGATTTTAATAAGCAAGTAGAGATTGAGACTGAGGTAGTTGCCTCAAGCAGTCAACAAGGTTTAGCAACAACTGACATTAGATTTGACAAACAAATATAATCACTTTTGAAATTTATAAAACGTGAAGTAGATTCTGTAGAGGCTGCTCAAGCTGTAATGGGTACTGCTGCCGAAGTATCAAATGAGGAGCGCAGAGCAATACATAAAAATAAACATTCTGATCATCCAAGGACAGTGTCAGGACTATTTATGAGTGCAACGGACAATTGCGTTTTCTGCGATAGTAACACACATCCAACGATTAAGTATCATAATAAAGATTTAGACATTGAACGAAAACGAATTAAAACGGAAATCTAGATGTTATAAATGCACAAAGCCGAATCATATGGCACGTGATTGTAAAAATACTTATCTAATGTGTAGAAACTGTAATGGCAAACATGTTACAGTGATGTGTGATCCAGATTTTAAAAAACGTTTAAATGAAAAGAAAAAAGACATTCCAAATTCTGAACCAACATCAAGCTTAATAACGAAGGGCTGTTTCGATGACGTATTGCTACAAACGGCCTGTGGATATATATCTGCAACAGGCAATTTTAACAAAGAAAGTTTTATACGGATAGTAATAGATGGAGATAGCCAATTAACGTTCGTAAAAGAATGCCTATCTAGAAGACTGAATCTAAGAGTAGTTGGTACACATACACTGTCAATAATCCCATTTGGGTCAAGTAATAAAGTTTAAGTTTATTTAAATAGTCAATATTCAAAACAACATATAAAATTAAATGCAATTGAAGTACCAGAAATATGTTTTGATGCATTAAGCACGCCACCTATGTACATCAGAAAATTAAAAAAATATGAATTAGCGGATGCAAGAGTAAGCTGTATTGAACCTGTAAATGGAATAACGATGCTGATTGGAGCAGATAATTACTGGTCAATTGTTACTGAAGAAAATGAACGAATTACAGCAAGTTTAACGGCTGTAAATACGATGTTGGGTTGGACGATTCACGGTCCTATTCCCATAGATAGCTATAATGTAAATTTAAATACAGTTACAGTACTTCATGCAAATATTCAAGAAGAAGCTTTAAATATAAAAGAATTCTGGGATTTAGAAACGATAGGTCTTCAAAACAATTTTGCAGAAAAAACGTGCGACCAGTTTACAGAAGAATTTTGCAAAGAAAATATTAAAATGAATGAAAAAAGGTATGAAGTTACATTGCCCTGGAGAGAAGAAGAACTAAGATTAGACGATAATTATGCACAAGCTATCGCAAGAGTGGAATTTAACAAGAAAATTAATTAGAGAATCTAAATTGACAGCATATGATAACGCAGTAAGAGAATATTTATATGCAGGATGCGCTGAAAAATCACCAAAGCTACAAAGTGAAAGTAAAACCTACTTCATTCCACACAAACTTGTATATAGAGAAGATAAAGACACCACGAAACTTCGAGTAGTATTCGATGCATCGGCGCATGCACCTGGTTTTACATCGCTGAACAAAAATCTACTTCCCGGAGAAAATTTAGTCCCAGACCTAGTAAAAATCTTGCTGAATTTTCGAATTGGTTGGATAGCAATGTGTGCAGATGTAGAAAAGGCATTCTTGCAAATTTCATTAGTTGAAAAGGATCGAGATTCACACAGTTTCCTTTGGTACGAAAATAAAATAATATCTGCGAAGAATCTTCCAGAAATAGTAAGCTATAGGCGTCTGAATTTAAGATGCCAGCGCCGAAGTGGAGAACTCGTGAACTAATTATAGGCCGTTTGTTTATTTATTTGGCGAATACTTATATCGATTATTTTCTGTTTATTGTTATTTTTGGCGTTGAAAATAATAACATTAATAATATATGACCTAAAGGTTTGCAAGATTTCGTTGTAAGTGATTTGCAAGATGTTAATGGCATTATTCAGCAAAATTCATATTTTTTAGGTTATCTGGTTTTCCCCTTGAAAAGTACGGTTTCTTCGACATAAACGGTGTCTGGCTAGTTAAATATTAATAAACTTAAATATTTCTTTAAATTTATGTACAGTTGTAGTTTAAATCACTTTTTTTTCAGGAAACATTAGTGACATTAGGTTAAGCATATTGCAATGTATGGAACATTTGGGAAGCACTAAAAAGGTAAAAATTCTAATTGTGTGTATGAAGGGGAATATGTTTTAAATGCAGGACATATTATTTTGTGTGGTACAACCCATATTCAACACAAAACTTAATAAATGTGTATGCTCTATGTTTACAAACAAGTGTCAGATCATGAAATTAGTGGTACCTACATTGAATATAGGTAACTGAAAAGATATTTATTAATTCTTTAAGTAAAATAACTGAAACAGTATTTTGTAAAATATGAAATAGAAATATTCAGGGGTAAAACATAATAGTGCATGATGCAATAGTATACATTACTTTTATAAATATACTGAAATTGCACATATTTACTTATTTCAAAAATTTCACTTACAATGTATGATTGTTCAGGCCATTATTATTGCTACTCGGGCCACGGTTATTTGCACCAGCTTTTTCCCTCTCAATGCCTGGTTAAAGGTGTCTACATCAAAGAGGGTATGCTGTGAACATTGTCGTGCCAATTCAACTTTCACGAGTTGTCCCTGCTATCTACAAAGGATATCGACTAGGTTGGCTCCAGCAAATTGTATCTTGTGTAGCCCCTTTAAACGCTATCATATTTTTAATAACTTAGCATCTCAGTTTATCATTATTTACTTATTGTTGATATCAGCGTACACTAAAGAGACAATGACAGAAAGGCCTATAGTTAGTTTGACTATAGATCACCAGGTGGCGTACTCCTTATTTTCAGACGCCTATAGAATGAAGAGAGTTACATTTGGAGTAACTACAAGTCCATTTCTTTTGGCAGCTACAATTAAAAAACACTTAAATGGTCAGTCTAAAGAGGTTCAAGAAACTAGCTTAATTTTAAAACAATCATTCTACGTTGACGACTTAGTTCTTGCGGTAAATAGTGAAGAGCAAGCAGAAAGAATATACAACGAAGCAAATGAAATAATGGATGGAGCGAAAATGGGAAGTGGGTGAGTAACAGTCAACATCTAACAAGTCTGTTCAAAAAAGAAGATAAAGGAAACTCATCCCCATGTCCAAAAATACTAGGTGTACTATGGTATACAGGTCAAGACCAAGTAAGCGTAAATTTGGAACAAATATTTAATTATTCAAATGAAGAAAAACAAATAACTTAACGAAATGTATTAAAAACAATTTCAAGGATATATGAACCTCTAGGCATTCTCGGACCATATATTATAATACCTAAGATTTTGATGCAAAGAATTTGGAAATTGAATTTAGATTGGAATTGTATATTACCAGAGGAACTGCAGATTGAATGGAATATTAGGATTTCAGACCTAAAACATTTAACAGAATTCTCCATTCCTAGATGTATAGTCGAAAATTCTCAAGAACAGATACAACTACACATGTTTTCTGATGCGAGCCCGCAAGCATATGGAGTAACAGCGTACGTAAGAAGACATTATCAGAACTCTTTTCAACCTAATCTTTTGATATCAAAGAATAGAGTAGCACCATTAAGAAACGATGGACAAAACGAACTGACACTACTAAGACTCGAATTAACTGCTGCTACCTGTGCCGCAAGGTTACAAAAGTATATGCATAGAAAGAATTTATTTATGGACGGATTCAAAAATTGCTCTTTATTGGATTAAAGGTAAAGCAGAACGATGGAAGTCATATGTATTTAACCGAGTTAAGGAAATCTAGTCTTTAACTCAAAAGTGTACTTGGGGTCATTGCCCAGGTCAAGGAAACCCAGCAGATTTGATTACTAGTGGTATAAAAGCGAAAAAATTGCCTGAATCTGTCTTATGGAAAAGCGGTCCACATTGGCTACAAAGTTCAGAAGAAAATTGGCCGCAAGATGAAAGAAGTGAAATAGAAGAAATTGAAAATTGTGTTTTAAATGTTCAAACACAACAAGAAAATACATCGAAGCCTATATTCGATCTTGATAAATATAGTAGCTTAGAAAAAATTACTAGAATAACAAGTTACATACAACGGTTCATAAATAATATGAAACATAAAACAGAAAAATCTACTGGATATTTAAAATTAGATGAAATAAGAATTGCTAAAGTACGTACAAAACACTAACTTTTGTGAAGAAATGCAATGCTTGAAAAAGAAAATGCCACTGAATAAAAAGTCTTCAATTTTGACTTTATCGCCGTTCCTAGATGATAATGGATTAATGAGGCTTGGAGGTAGATTGCAAGAAAGTGAATTAATTAAGTTACGAGACACAACATCCAATAATTTTGCCAAAGTCGAGTATATGAGTGACACGACTAATTAACCAGTCACATAAAAAAATACATCATGGTGGTACAAATACTGTATTGGCAGACCCAAGAAAAGAATATTGGATCATCAGATGTAGACAAGTAATAAAGTCTACGTTGGGAAGATGCATTACTTGTAAAAAATTTGGTCCTTTACCGAAGAACCGGCTAATGAAGAGTAGTAGGTCTTTTGAGGCAACTAGTCTTGATTTTGCAGGTCCTCTCTACGTAAATGAAGATGGAAAATCGAGAAAGGTATACATAATGCTTCTAACGTGCGCATTAATTTGGAACTGGTAAAAGATATGTCAGCAGAAAGCTGCAAGAGAAGTCTACGAAAATTTATTTTAAGAAGAGGTGTTCCCAAAATAATATATTCAGAAAATGCAAAAACTTTTAAGAGAATTTCTTTAGAACTAGAAGAATTAAATAAAATTTTGAAAAATTAAGAAGTCCAATCGATGGTTTTAAAGTACCGTATAGAATGGAAATTCATTATCGAGAGAGCCTCATGGAGGGGTGGATTCTGGGAAAGAATGGTGAAAACTGTAAAAGATTCATTAAAGCTAACCATTGGAAAGGCCACACTCAATTTTGATGAGTTGCAGACAATTTTAACAGAAGTAGAAGCAACGGTGAATGCTAGACCGTTGACTTATATTGACGATGACCCAAACAACCCATGGATATTGTCACCTAACAAATTTCTAATTGGAGAGGCGAAAAGTGTAATCTAACAGAAGATGTGCCAATTGAAGGCATTCAACGAAGTTCCATATTAGAAAAGTGGAAATATCACGAACTAACGATGGATAAATATTGGAAAAGATGGTCGACAGATTATTTACAGTAGTTAAGACTAGCCTACCATTTAAATAAAAATAAAACTAATTTATTCAAAGAAGGTAGTGTATTATTATTGCATGACCAAAATACTCGACGCACCTTATGGAAATTAGTAAGAGTTATGAAACTTTTCTATGGTAGAGACGGTAAGGTTCGTGCTTGTGAGGTACGTCTTCCCAATGGAAAACTCTTAAAAAGACCTGTGCAACTTTTATATCCATTGGAACTAGATTACCCAGACGAAAAAATAGTATGTCAAATTCCGGGGCCCGAGGATGTGAAAAATAAATCCCAAGAGGACGGCACTGAAAAATAATAACAATAATATATGTCATTAAGTTTTTTGACGCACAGTCATTCTTTTGTAGTTCGATAATATACCTATTTTCCTAACATTTTAACGTCTGTTTAATTCATACGTAGGAATCAAATCTTACATTTTCACCAAATGTAAGATTTCTCTAGCTAAAAACTCTTGATTCTTACGTATGAATTAAACAGACGTTAAAATGTTAGGAAAATAAGTATATTATCGAACTACAAAAGAATGACTGTGCGTCAAAAAACTTTATGACATATATTATTGTTATTATTTTTCAGTGCCGTCCTCTTGGGATTTATTTTCCACATCTTTATTGGAAGTTTTTTTTAAATGGTGCTAGGTATAATCTCATGCCTTCCTTGTAAGGTCGTAAGTACAATCCTTTTCCTATTGCAGCCTGCTCCATAGCTATGTTGTGTCTTTTATCTTCCTCGAGTTTCTCTTTCGCGGCCTTTGCATCATTAACAGCTTTTGCAATTCCTGCAGCACCACCTCCTATACTTCCTAAAGCACTTAATGCTGCAAATATAGGTAAAAGGAAAGGTAGAAAACCGCCCGTTTTTGGTATAGGAATAATTCGCTTCTTTGGTAAAGACAGCTTCGTTGTTCCTATTGATGATAATGCTTGTTTAGCGACTTTAATAAGATTATTAGAATTACTGCTTTGAATTCCGCGTCGCGCTCGTTGTACTGCATTATTAAAACTTAACGTATTCTTACGCACTCTCCTACCATGTTTCCGATTGGAGCGCTTTTTGCTGCGTAAGCCCATTCCAAGTTAATTTTTGCTTTCATAGTGCCAGCCACACTTAATGCGGTAATTTTTTCACCAACTGAAGAATCACTTGCTTTAAATCGCTGATAAGCTTTTTCTGCCAACACTTTATCTGCTTGATGTCGGCTCGTTAAATCCTTAGAACGTGAATATGCGATATCATGCTCCTTACATGCCTCGTCTAATAAGTTGACACCAGTATCACCTCTCGCAAGTCGTTTAGATAGTTTTGTTCATGGACCACAATAGTTGTAACCTGGTATATGTAATTCGAAAGGTAGTTTATTAATAAGACTATTAACAAAGCCTGACCCTGTCTTTGCACGTCGTCATTTACGATTAACTGTTGGTGTGTTGTGTACAAGCATTATATAACCTCTCGAAGGTTCTATATGGACTGATTTTTCGGCAATGTGCAATCTTATAAATAGTGCGGATGAATGATTGGTGGTACAGTTCCTTATATGTAGTTTTACGATGAAGATTGAAAAGCAAAGTGTGCATTGGTCGTTGGAAGTTCTAGCTCTGGAAAAACAAACTTAATCGTCACGTTACTTTCACATCCCAATGGACTCCGATTTGAGAATGTTTACCTATATTCAAAGTCCTTGTACCAACCAAAATATGAATATTTGAGAAAATTATTGAAACCCATTAGAGAAATAGGCTATTTTGAGTTTAATGATGGGGAAGATGTTTTATCAGCTCAAGAGATCAAACCCAATTCGATTATTATCTTCGATGATGTAGCTTCTTGTAATCAAAATATTATGCGAGATTACTTTTGTTTTGGGCGCCATAAGAATACAGACTGTCTTTATCTATGTCAGACCTATTCATCCATTGAGAAAAGGTTAATTCGAGACAATGCTAATTTAATTGTTATGTTTCATCAGGATAATACAAACCTCAAACATATTGTCACGCAGCCATTTTAATTTATTCAGAATTTGTTTTAAACACCCAGTACATTATTAAATAAATAATTATTACGAGATTTGATAAATGAAATTAACTTGAAACAAAGTTGCATTGGGGAACAAAGGAATTGAATAGTGTATAGTCAGCAAGAAGCTGGCACGTTCACCTCATGCGACGTTATAATAATGATGAAATGCTGATTTGGCAAAAGTAGCAACTGGGACAAATTTGAGTTTAAAAATTCAGTTGGGTTTTAATTCAGTGGACGAATTGGTGGTGGCTTGGTGCGTGGCCCAACTCCCCCCTTAGGAGTGAGCCCCAGGGGGTATTTAATATAAGTACTAATTATTTTGTTGCATTGTGTGTTGTTTCTTTCTTAATAAACCTGTACTTTGTTTTCTACCACAATGTTTTATTTACAAGTATTTATTTAATTCATTAAATTCAAATCCTCTTGCAAGCAAGCGAGTATTTTAAAGGAACCCCGTCACAGTGGCCCGAGGGCCGTGACACGAGGTGGGCATAAGATGTGTTGAAAGTAATTATTAACCAACCCCAACTCGTATTCGTGACAATATTTATGATGATCACGTAAGTGTAGATATGTCATTTCAACAATTCCAATATTTTTGTTCTTTATGCTGGCGAGAACCATATGGATTTGTAGTGATAGATAAGGACTGCAATAAATAATGGGAGGTATAGAAAAGGATTTGATAACTACATTACACCATAAGATATATAATACATAAATGCGTTGAATGAGGCACAGTGCTTATCAATATTTCGTAGCGAAAAGATGAATAAAAAATTAGCTAAAGAGTTAATAAAAACTAGAAAATCAGTGAGACAAAAATATATGTCTCTAAAATCTAATGTCGCACAGTCACAAGCTCAGCTGGAAAAAGGTTATAAGCCCATTACCGAACCATTACAAAAATTTTTACAAAACATAAAATCTGAGATAGTACTTAAAAAAGAGCCTGAAGAAACTGAACATACCAAAACTCCTAAACAAAGGTACAGCTCTATACCTAAAAAATCACCAGTTAATATTTTAAATAAATATATGCCTGCATTACCTATGACAGGACTTACTTTTTTGGAAGATACTTATCAATTTGATCCTAGCAATGCATAGAATTCTACTGTTGTTGATGAGCAGAATAGCAGCGATTTAATTAATGAGGAGGTTGAAAGAAGTCGCATACACATGCAAGAATTGTCAAAAACCAAGGCTTACGAAGACTATCTTGATGCATATGATCCCTTACCTAGAACATATATTGATGAGTCCGTACGAGGTGATGAAGCGGCAAATGATCTCATATATGGTGTAACGCATGATCATGTAACTGAAAAATTTCAAATAGGTGATTCTGAATTAGAGATTGTTGGTAGACATAAAAGTGAAAAATTTAGTATATCCTGGCACCGTTGGACTGTATGAATTACTGTTTAAGAAAAGTCTAAGGCGTTTAATCAGATAGTATTAGATTATTATATGGATATATTAAAACGTACTAATGCCTATCGCAGAAATTTTGACCCAAACGAACAAATTCAGCACAAGAATACTGAAAAATATAGAACTATAATTAGACCATATTTAGTAGATAAAGGTATACTGAAATCTATGACGAAGACTTTTCAAAGGACATCATCATTCTCCAAACCAGTACCTTCAAATACTAGATCTCAAAGTAATATTCGTCCTAGAACTCAATCATTTAAGCAGCCTACAAGAGGTGGAATGTTGGACTTGTCTAACAAAAAAATCGATTACGTATATTATGATGATCCCAATGAGTTAATAGATAGATTAAGGCTTTTAGTGGGTTCCCAGATGGCTGGAAATGATGGACACAAAATGAAATTTTTTTCCATAGTCTCAGAATTGCAAGAATTACGTATTATTAAATAATGGCCCAGATCATCTTCCATTCAGTATAAATCTAGCCAGTAAAGGTAACACAATGCCTATAGATAAATTTGGTAGACATATGTTTGCGTACAATATTAAACCTTATCCCACGCTATCGCTTTTAACTGCACCTACAGATGCTAGTACTCTGTCTAGCCTATGTTTATACAAATTCGAGGCGTGGCACAGAAAATACCAAAGAATCTTCGAACTTATGCATTTTACGTGTTAGATGATGGTACTGTAACATATACGTTACCTATTTCAGGTACAATTGAAAGTATAAATTTACCTAATGCTGTTACAATGTTTTTAAACCATGATAATTATGATCCAGAAAATAAAAGCTTCAGTAAAGGAAATAATATTTCATTTCCGCTTCCCCAATTAGACCCAACGCCAACGTTTTTTGTAGAAATTGTACTTCGCTGTCCATTAGTGAAGAACGAGTAACATAAAGTTAGAAGTAGTTAATGAATTACATAAACCAGCCAGAAAAAAATTTCGAAGAAGACGTGATTATTAAAGCTAAATGACCTTATTCAAGCTGATCTCGTTGAAGTGATTCCGTATGCTAAAATTAATAAAGACAATCGATATATTCTTGTTGTTATAAATGTATTTAGTAAATTTGTATGGGCTCGACCAGTTAAGAGGAAAAGCGGTAAAGATGTAACAGATGAAATGCAAACAATTTTGTTAGAAATGAAAATCAAGCCGAAAAACCTTCAGAGAGATAAGGGTAGAGTGTTTTACAATAAACCATTTAGAGAATTAATGAATAAATTTAAAATTAACCACTACAGCCCTTTATCCAATTTAAAAGTTAGTATAGTAGAAAGAGTAAATCGTACCTTAAAAAATTTAATGTGGCGACAGTTTAGTTTACAAGGAAACTATAAGTGGTTATATCTTTTACCAGATATAGTTATACAATACAATAACACAATCCACCACACTACGCAGAGAAAGCCGATAAACGTTACTGAAAAAGATGAAAAATATTTATGGATATTTAAAGACTGTAGATCAACGTAAAAAGAAATTCAGTAAAGGTGAGCATGTAAGAATAAGTAAATATCGGGAAGCTTTCTCGAAAGGGTATACTCCCAACTGGTCAAATGAAGTTTTTAAGGTATGAAAAGTATGCAATACAAATCCCACCACTTACATTTTGGAAGATCAAGAAGGAGAACAAATTGAAGGAGGCCTTTATGAACACGAACTCCAGAGCGTTAAATATCCAAATATTTATTTAGTTGAGAAGGTTTTAAGAAGAAAAGGAGATAAGCTATATGTAAAATAGTTAGGCCTAGACAAGAAACACAACTCTTGGATAAATAAGAATGAATTAATATAAACATGTAAACATTTGTATGTACTAAACTAAAATAAAACAAATTTCATTTATATGTTTTTTATTTCAAATCTTTCATCAAATATTTTACATCTATGATTTTTATCTAAAATAGGAGGCTAGGAGGCTTCCTTGATTCTTCTGTGAAAGTGCAGTCTGTCCACCATCATAAATTTCCAATATATTTTTCTAGATGAATTGTATGCATAGCTCCACGTTATAAGATGATGAACTTGATTATTTTTCTCGTCAAATGTTACTTTTTTCATTGCTACGTTCCCATTCAAAGATCTCTGGATGCATATAAATTAATTCCAAAATCATAGAAACGGTTTCACTGTTTGGATTACCTTTAAGTATATTTAAAGCATTTTCAAAAATATTACCACTCTGGTTTTGCAGTCCATCTTGTACAATCTTGAAGTAATTTGCCAATTGTTGGTTTTTAATCATTTCCAGTATATACTTCACTAGCGGCTGTATTTCAAATAAACAACTCCGGTTTCCCAAATCACTTCCGGTTCGATTTCTGACACTTCCGGTTTCACTTCCGGTTTAACAAATCACTTCCGGCTCTATTTCTGACAATTCCGGTTTACCAGATTACTTCCGGTTCGATTTCTGACACTTCCGGTTTCACTTCCGGTTTAACAAACCACTTCTGGTTCGAGTTGTGACACTTCCGGTTTACCAGATCACTTCCGGTTCGATTTCTGACACTTCCGGTTTCACTCCCGGTTTACCAAATCACTTCCGGTTCGATATCTGACGCTTCCGGTTTCACTTTCGGTTTACCAAATCATTTCCGGTTTACCAAATCACTTCCGGTTCGATTTCTGACGCTTCCGGTTTCACTTCCGGTTTACCAGATCACTTCCGGTACGATTTCTGATAGTTCAGGTTTCTCTTCCGGATTACCTGATCACTTCCGGTTTGTATAAGGCCACTTTCTGGGAACCAGATGCATGCCAGACTACTTGGAGCGCGAGCTTTAAGATGAATTTGCTTCGCTGCATATATTCTTTCAATAAATGTACCCCTGAAGACGCTTTATATTGCTTTATAGTGCTTATATCGCACTGTTCACCGTCGGCGGACCGCAGTCGCAACACCCGGTCAGGCGACCTAGCTGCAGTAATTGTCTGTACATTTTAACAAGTACGATGGTAGCTTAGCTGTTAAAACACCAGGCTACAAATTCAAAGGTCCGAGGGTCGATTCCTCGGAGATGCACTGTGACTAATTACATGGTTCCATCTATAGGAAATTCAGAAATTCAGAGCTTAAAGAGATGATCGATAGATGGCGCTAGAGGTCTGGTAACATTGGATAGACGGCGCTAGGGATGTGATAAGAGTGAAGTTGGCAACACTGAAAAGTGAGGTTATGTTGACCCATTGAAATGGGGGCCGCGGATGGGGGAAGAGTGAAGTTGGCAGTACTGGGGTGTGATAAGAGTGAAGTTGGCAACGCTGAAAAGTGAGGTTATGTTGAAATGGGTGCCGCGGATAGGGGCCGTGGATGGGAGCCCCATTCTGGGGGGTGGAGCTCTACGGGGGGCACTAGGAGCCCCACGGGGGGGCCCATTTTGGGGGGCGGAGCCCGGTCTCAACCGACCCATTACCTACTCGACGAAGGTGGGACACATAATAACGCAGGTTTTGTGGCGTGAAGGCGTTGTGCTGTGGGTGCCTTGCACACCACAGAACATGCATTCGCCCCATGTATCCCCTTCGTGCGGGCTCACTGCTTTCGTAGCATTGCATAAGGTCGTTCCTCAGTTCATTTGTCCACTCAAAGCGTCCTTGTACGTCGCGGTCGTCAACAATGGGCTGTCGATCTTGTTGGGCCCCACCATCTTGCCCTTGACCTCTATTCGAACGGGGTAGATCGTGGGGGCCCTGTCCTCGACCAATAGGAACCAGAGGTTTGGGCTTGTGGGTGGTTAGCCCAACAACCACGACCGACACCAGAGGGGAAGACGCTCTCCCTTCCCGGATGGGCATGGGCTGCCGGTTCGATTTTGCATCCCCAGCTGGAGTAAGTGGTGGCGCTACTCACCAAAGATAGATAGATGACGGTTAGTCCCTCCTGCTTATGCTTATTATTATTATTATTATTATTATTATTATTTTTTTTTTTAGCGAGCTAAAAACCAGTCACCCTTCTCTGTGGCTCCGACCCTCGCAGAGGGGAGCTGGTAGTACCGGTAGCCACTCCCCACGCCCGTGGGGTAAGTGACTACTGGGTCCGGGAATCGTGTGCCCTGAGCAGACGTAATGAACCGAGAATGACGGCCTTCTGCATTCTGCCGGCTAAGATCTCTGCCGAATTTCGGCATGCCGGTATGATCTTGAGTTCCGAAAGCAGTGTGTGTCTCGTTCCACCGAGGGCTCCTATAATCAGTACCACTATCTTAACAGTATGGTCTGGATAGAGTCTGCGGAGTTCGAAGAGCAGATCTCGATATTTTGTCCGTTTTTCCTCCTCCTTCAAGACAATGTTGTTCTCCGCGGGAGCCGAGAACTCCATGACGAACAATGTCTTGAGTTGATGGTCGAGGAGTACTACGTCAGGCTTGTTGGCTTGTATTTGCCTGACGGTGGGAAAAGAGTAGTTCCAATAAATTAGACACTTCTCATTTCCCACAACGGACTCAATATCCCCCGGAGCGTAAGGCAGCACTGGTGTTTCGTCTATCCCATACGAGTGCCTTAAATGGTAATAAAGCACTCGTAATGCTCCGTCGTGCCTTTGGATATAGGCCGAGACTGCATATGTCGGGCAAGCCGACAGCAAGTGCATAAGAGTCTCTGGTGCCCTGCGGCAGGCCCTGCAGCTGACATCAGGGACCTCTATACCCATGACACGACTACGATAGACGAGGGTGTTAAATACACCATCCTGGCAAGCCATTATGAATCCCTCGGTCTCAGACTTCAGCCCGGCTGACCTTAAGAAGGCAAAGGTCAACCTTTCGGATAAGCCAAGGTTTTCTATATTTTTATAGAAAACTCCATGCATTGGCTTATCCGTGTGAAGCTGCAGAAAGATGTTGTGTTCTGCAGCTTTAATTTGGGCTTTTCGTCGAGCAGGTTCCAACTCGGTGACAGAGTGGGGATTTACCCGCTCGACGTCGAAGGAGAGACCAAGTTCATCGGCTGCTCTCTGTGCTGCCTTAAACAAAAAGGCTCCTATTCCTGCACTTTCATGGTCTCGGACCATGCAGAGGAGGGGATCCGAACTCCTGATGACCTTACAGGCTCCATCCAGAACCATCCTATTATGGAGACTCTCCAAACTCAAGAGTCCACGGCCTCCCCGATGTCGTGGGAGGTATAGCCGAGGAACGGACGATTTAGGATGCAAACTCCTATTGAGATGCATCTTCTTGCGGGTTCCTACGTCGAGTTGACGCAACTCTTCTTGAGTCCATTTCACTACTCCAAAGGAGCAGAGAAGGATCGGAACGGCAAGCATGTTGGTAGCAGACACCTTGTTCTTCCCTGACAGCTCTGAAGACCAGATCTGTCGGAGTCGGTGCTGATACTTGCCGCGGAGAGCGTTTTTCACTACACTCACTTCTTGGGTGGAGCGTTGCTCGACACTCAAGTAAGTGTACGACTCTCCGGCATCTAGATGATGTAAGATGCTTCCGTCCACGAGCTGAGCGTCCTCTCCGTAGTCCCCGCATCGTCCTCTCTTGAGATGGACCAGTGCACATTTGTCCAGCCCGAACTCCATACCGACAGCCTGCGTGTACTCCTGTACCACCCTGAGGGACTGGTGTAGGTCCCTCTCTCCGGAGGCACAAAGTTTAAGGTCATCCATGTAAAACAGATGGGTGACCTTATGCCTCCTATCGCCGGGGGTACCGCAGTTGTATCCATGGGTTTTCCGGAGCGAAACGGATAATGGCAGTAGTGAGATGCAAAAGAGAAGGGGGCTGAGGGAATCTCCCTGAAATACTCCCCTTCTGAATGTTACCGACTCCGTCTGGACTCTATCGTTACCCGATGTAATAGTAAAGCGAGTCCTCCAGAGCGGTATCAGTTCTTCGATGCATCTCACTACGGGACCGGGTACCGCAAGACATCGGAGCAAGTGAACAATAAGCTCATGTGATGTCATATCAAATGCCTTGCGGTAGTCGATCCAGGCCATGGAGAGGTTCCGCTTATACTGCACGGAGTCCTGCGTGACACGTCTGTCAATCAACAGGTTCTCCTTGCAGCCAGCGACACCTCTCTTCGACCCTCGTTGCTCATATATCCGTTCGTAAACCGGTTCAACTGCGTGGAGCACTCGCATGTACAGGATGCGCGTAAACACCTTGTAACATGCGTTTAAACAGGTTATCGGCCGGTAGTTCTTTGGGTCAGACAAATCTCCGTTCTTCGGGATCAGCACTGTCCGCCCCTCGACAACCCGAGAAGGAATTTGCTGCTCCCCATTTAGCCATGAATTGAAAATTCTGGCCAAATGGTGGTGGGTACTGGGTAATTTTTTCCACCAGTAGTTGTTTATCCCATCGGGACCTGGAGCAGCAAAGTTCTTAGAGCCCTCAAGAGCTCTTCGAACCTCTTCTGGAGTTATCGGTTGGCACACCTCGTTTGGTTGTTGAAGCCTTTGACAGAAGGCTTCAAAGTGTGCCAGGGCTGGAGAGTCTCGGTTGAGTGGAAGCTTCTCCTCGTAAAGTGTTTTCCAGAAATTTTCCACCTGATCTACAGTCGGCGGATTCTCTGCAACACGTGGAGGCGGTTCGAAAAGGCGCAAGGGCTTTTGGCGGAAGAGTTTATTTTCCGCCAGCCCCCTCGCCCACCTCACTAGTGATTTTTTACAAATCACTAGCATCCGTATCCTGTCGAGACAGTGCTGTTTGGTGGTTCGCAGCACTGCCTCATTGAGTGTGTGATGGACGCGTCTTAAGTTGGCGGCTATTCGACGCACTTTGGGCGTGAACGGCCTATTGGCCGCCATATAGTCCATCACACATTGGATACGGGATGCGTGTTGCCTCGCCGACCGGATCTTGGCTTCCATCTTTTGTATGCGCCGCCCCGCTCTCTCCTGTGGGGAGGCAGTATTACGCCTCTCCAGCCGAGAATAGCGTTGAGCAGCGACATACACGGCACAGTTTATGTGCCAGATATCAGCCCGTTCTGGAAGCGCTTCACGAAGTTCTTCGTCCACTCTGGCCAGATCTTGTGGCCCGGGGGCTTTTATGTGGTGTAGCCTCCGTCTGGTACTGAGGCCCTCTGGTATTGGTGGAACAAGGCGAGCCACTTCCTCAACCGATGAATGCGGCGATCTTTCGGCCACCTCATTCACCGGTCCAGGAGCAGCCCTCACGTAGCCCCTTCTACGAAGATGGGATACATAGTCACGCAGATTTTGTGGCGTGAAGGCGCCATGCTCTTGATGCCTGTCACACCACAGAGCATGCATCCGCCCCATGTATCCCCTTCGTGCGGGCTCACTGCTTTCATAGCATTGCAGGAGGTCGTCCCTTAGCTCATCCGTCCACTCAAAGCGTCCTTGTCCATAGCGTTCGTCAACGGGCGCTCCATCCGGTTGGGCCCCACCACCTTGCCCTTGACCTCTATCCGGACGGGGTCGATTGTGGGGGCCCTGTCTTCTGTTTTCAGGAACCAGAAGTGAGGGCTTGTGGGTGGTTAGCCCAGCAAGCCCACGACCGACACAAGAGGGGACCTGGTGCACCCTCCCGGGTGAACCAGGGCTGCCGGTTCGGTTTTGCACCCCAGCTGGAATAAGTGGTGGCGCTACTCACCAAGCCTTCTGCATTTGACCTGCCAACCATTCTGCCGACTTCTGACAGGCCGGTATGACAAATTTAAAAAACAAATAGTTATAGGGGGCGATTTTAACATTGATCTTTCTGGAAATACCAATAACATGTCTTTATTTAGCGACTTATTGATCTCATTTGGATTTCAAATAACAATAACTTCCCCTACACGTGTAACTCCGACAACAGCGACTTGCATAGATAATTTGTTTGTTGGACCTCATATTGAAAATTACACAATAAATAGCTTAAACCTTCATTTGTCTGATCACTTTACTCAAATTATTTCTGTACAATTAACAAAAAATAAAAATGATTTAACTCCTAAAACCTATACATACAGCAGAAATATTAGTTCAAAAAATATTTTAAGATTTTCTAATTATTTAGAGACTGAAAATTGGAGCGATATATATTTAGAAGCTAATTCCAATGCAGCTTTTGAAAAATTTAGTAATGTTATTACTTATTATTTCGACTCATGTTTTCCTTTAAGGCGCTTTGCAAAACGGAAAAAGAATAATCATAATCAAGAATGGACAACAGACGATATAATCAATTTAAAAAACGAGGTTTGTCTATTTTCCGATTTGGCTCAAAAATATCCTGAGCTAAAAAACCACAGCAAAAACCTCAATAATAACTACACACAAAAACTAATTTCAGCTAGACAGAGATATTATGATAATAAAATTCTAGAATCAAATAACAAAACAAAAACCATGGGGAATATTATATCGGACATACAAGGCAAACAAAAAGTAGAAAAAGAAATAAAAATTGTAGAAAATAATGTTCAATTATGTGACAAAACAATCGCAAATAATTTCAATAATCATTTTACGGCCAATCTTATGACTAATAATAATACACAAAAAGATTTTGACTTCCTGAATGCTAATGTACCATTAGATAAAACTTCTTTGTTTCTTTCACCTATAAGTGTCCAAGATGTCCCCTCTTTAATAAATAGACTTAAACCATCTCATTCTACTGGCTATGATAATATTTCAAACAATCTATTAAAACATTGTAAATATTTAATTTGTCAACCGTTAACGTACTTAATAAATTTGTCATTTGAACAAGGAGTTTTTCCAGACAAATTAAAGCTTTCAGTTGTGTGTCCACTGTACAAAAAAGGTGATCCAAATATATATGGTAATTACAGAGCAATAACATTATTATCTAGCCTTTCCAAGCTCTATAAGTCTGCCTTAAATGATCAGTTGGCCACCTTCTGTATGCGAAATAATATAATTTCCCCAGTCCAACACGGTTTTGTAAAAAATAGAGGTGTGGATACAGCACTAAGCAATTTTCATATACATATCATTAATGCCCTTGATAAGAAAATGTGCCCATTTGGTTTATTTATCGATTTTTCCCGTGCATTCGACTGTGTAGATCATCAATTACTATTAGAGAAACTGTATAGATACGGAATTAGAGGGCCACCTTTAGATTTTATAACGTCTTATTTAAATAAACGCGATCAAATAGTGAAAATAAATGATACTACAAGCGACCTTAGAAAGGTAACCAAAGGCGTCCCACAAGGCTCTGTTTTGGGTCCTCTTCTATACATAATTTTTGCCAATGATTTGGTTTATTTTTTGAGGGAAACTAATAATTTGCACACCTTATGTTACGCCGATGACACAAACTTTTTAATAACGGAATCTGACAGTATCCTAGCAAAAATCTCCGCTGAAGATGTTTACAAGAGTTGTATACTTTGGTCCGAAAAGAATTTCCTTGAATTAAATGGGGATAAAACCATTTCAGTGGTTTTTAAGCCTCAGGGTAATGTAGATACACAAAGTTCTGACAACTTTAACTTATATAGTTCAGATAAAATATTAGGAGTTACCTTTGATAGCACTCTGAAATGGGACATACACATTGACCAACTGTGTAATAAACTTCGGTCTTGTTGCTATGCATTACGTTCACTGGCAAACCACTGTAGCCAGAATATTCTAATTAGTTTATATTATGCAAATTTTCATTCCCACATGCGATATACTGTCATTAACTGGGGCACTAGTAGTTACTGTCGACGCGTTTTTCTTCTACAAAAATACGCTTTGAGAATATTATCTAAGTTACCACAAAGAGAATCTTGCATCTTGAATTCTATTTTCAAAAAATTAAAAATACTAACTTTAACTAACACATACATTTATGAACTTGGTTGTTTTGTTTACAAAAATTTGGCTATGTTTCAAACAAATATAATAAACCACAATTATGGAACAAGATTTAAACATAATCTCAACCCGGATCAGCATTCTACAACACTCTATCAAAAAAATTTTTATTTTCACGGATGCAAAATATGGAATGCATTTCCAATGGATATAAAAAAATCCAAAAACATATATATTTTCAAAAAAAGCCTTAAAGCTTTTCTTATTGATAAAAACTGTTATTCTCTTGATGAATTCTTTTTCTAGTCAATTGCAAATCTATAAGTGTAGCGTATATTATATTTTTATATATTTCAAATTATTGTTAATGTTTTTGTGAATTATTGTTTGACTTCTCTGTAGTTTGTTGGTTTTATATTCTTGTTAAGTGTTTGTTGTATACATTTTTCTGTAACTATTTTATTCTTTTTTTTTTCTCATTGTTGTCCCTAAAAATACTATTAATCTTAAAACTTTGACGCACTCCCTAGTTACTGTATGATTATTTGATTGTATTTGTGATTGGGAAATAACGTATTATTATTATTATTATTATTATTATTATTATTATTATTATCTTTAATTCAGAGAGCAGCGAAGGCTTCATCCCTTCGAGTACGCCGATTATTAGGACGACCATCTTGACCGAGTAGTCTGGGTACAGCACTTGGAGCTCATACCGGAGATCACGATATTTTGTCCGTTTTTCCCCCTCCTTCAAAGCGATGTTTGTCTCAGCAGGTGCTGAGAATTCGACTACAAACATCACTTTGTTCTGATGGTCGAGGAGGACTATGTCAGGCTTGTTGGCTTGAATTAGCCTGACGGTCGGGAACGAGTAGTTCCAATAAATTCGGCACCTCTCGTTCTCGACAACGGACTCAATACCTCCGGGATGTAAGGCAGCACTGGTGTTTGGTCTACCCCGTACGAGTGCCGTAGATGGTAGTATAGCACTCGTAAAGCCGCGTTATGGCGGTGGATGTAGGCCGAAATCGCGTATATCGGGCATGCCGAAAGAAAATGCATCAGCGATTCCGGCGCCTGACGGCAGGTCCTGCAGTTGATATCAGGGACCTCTACACCCATTACGCGGCTTCGGTAGACCAAAGTGTTTATTACACCATCCTGACAGGCAACAATGAATCCCTCGGTCTCCGACTTAAGCCCAGCTGACCTTAAAAAGGCGAATGTCAGCCTAGTCGATAAACCCAGTGTTTCTATGTTCTTATAGTACACACCGTGCATAGGTTTATCGACATGCTGCCTGAACAGATTCTCCTGTTCGGCAGCTTTTGTTTGGGCTTTCAGACGATTTGGCTGAAGCACGGTGACTAAATATAGATCAGTACTGCGCCGGCCATCTCGTCTGACGTCGAATACGAGACCAAGTTCATCTGCGGCTCTCTTTGCTGCCTTGAAAAATCCTGCGCCCACCCCTGCGATTTCGTGATCTCTTACTAATAGCAAAAGCGGATCCGAGCTCCTGAAGATGTTACATACTCAGTGCTACTCTGCCATGCATACACTCCAGACTCAAGAGTCCTCGCCCCCCCCCCCATGACGTGGGAGATAAACACGAGGAACGGACGATATAGGATGAATACTCCTATGGATGTTCATCATCTTGCGGGTATCTCTGTCTAGTTGGCGCAGCTCGTCTACCGTCCATTTTACTACCCCAAAGGTGTAGAGTAGAACAGGAACGACAAGCATGTTAGTGGCAGACGCCTTATTCTTCCCCGAAAGTTCGGACGACCAAATCTTTCGGAGTATTCATCTGTACTTGCCGCGGAGAGACTTCTTGATTTGTTGCACATTCTGGATGTGGTGTTGTTGCATGTGTAGGTCTCTCCGGCATCCAGATGTCTTAGGATGCTTCCGTCTGCAAGCTGCGCGTCCTCAGAGAATTCCTCGCATCGCCCTCTCTTGAGGTGGACGACCGCGCACTTGTCTAACTCGAACTCCATACCAATGACCCACATGTACTCCTCGACCACCCTCAGAGCGTTTTGAAGTTATTATTATTATTATTATTTTTTTGCGCGATGCTGGACAGTTCTCCCGTGTCTCCGACATTCTCACGGGAGAATCGCCAGCGAATTATCTACAGCCACTCCCTGCATCCCGCAGGGTTAGTGACTGTAAATTCCAGATTCGTGTGCCCTAAGAAGACGGAGGGACCCCAGGATAACTGCCTTCTGCATTTGGCCTGCCAACCACTCGGCTGATTTTTGGCAGGCTGGTATGGTCTTTAATTCCGAGAGCAGCGTAGGCCTCATTCCAACAAATACACCGATTATCAGGACGATCATCTTGCCCAAGTAGTCTGGGTATAGCACTCGGAGCTCATACCGGAGATCTCCGTATTTAGTCCGTTTTTCTCCCTCCTTCAAGATGATGTTTGTCTCGGCAGGTGTCGAGAACTCGATGACATACATCATCTTGGTTTGGTGGTCAAGGAGGACTATGTCAGGCTTGTTTGCTTGAATCTGCCTGACCGTCGGGAACGAGTAGTTCCAATAGATTCGGCACTTCTCTTTCTCGACAACGCACTCGATTTCTCCTGAAACATAAGGCAGCACTGGTGTTTGGTCTACTTGGTACGAGTGCTGTAGGTAGTAGTATAGCACTCGTAAAGCCGCGTTGTGTCTATGGATGTAGGCCGAAGTCGCGTAAATCGGGCATGCAGATAGTAAGTGCATGAGCGACTTCGGCGCCTAACGGCAGGTCCTACAATTAACGTCAGGGACCTCCATACCCATAATGCGACTGCGGTAGACCAAGGTATTAATAACACCATCTTGGCAGGCCTCGGTCTCCGACTTTAGCCCTGCTGACCGTAAAAAACCAAAGGTCAGTTTCGTCGATAAACCCAGTGTCTCTATGTTGTGCATGGGCTTATCGACGTGCTGCCTGAACAGATTTCTCTGCTCGGCAGCTTTAATTTGGGCTTTCAGACGATTTGGCGCCAGCTCAGTTACTGCTTCTGGATCAGCACCTCGCCGGCCTCCTCGCCTGAAGTCGAATATGAGACCGAGATCATCTGCGGCCTTGCGTGCTGCCTTAAATAAAAATGCACCAACTCCCACAGTTTCATGATCTTTCACAAACCGCAGGAGTGGGTCCGAGCTCCTGAGAATGTTGCATGCCACACTCAGCGCTACTCTGCCATGCGTGCTCTCCAGACGCAAGAGTCCTCGCCCCCCCCCCCCCCCCACCGTTGGCGTGGGAGGTACACTCTAGGAACGGACGACCTAGGATGGATGCTCCTATGAACATGCATCATCTTGCGAGTATCCCTATCCAATTGGCGCAACTCATCTTGTATCCACTTAACTACTACTTTAGTTTTTTTTTTCCCCGTGCGCGATGCTGGACAGTTCTCCAGTTCTTCCCCGACCTGAGGACCAGATCTGTCAGAGTCGTTGCTGATACTTGCCGCGGAGAGCGTTTTTCACTACACCCACTTCTTGGATGGAGCGTTGCTCGACACCCAAGTAAGTGTACGACTCTCCGGCATCTAGATGATGTAAGATGCTTCCGTCCACGAGCTGCGCGTCCCCTCCGTAGTTCCCGCATCGTCCTCTCTTGAGATGGACCAGTGCAAATTTGTCCAACCCGCACTCCACACCGACAGCCTGCGTGTACTCCTGTACCACCCTGAGGGACTGGTGTAGGTCCCTTTCTCCGGAGGCATAAAGTTTAAGGTCATCCATGTAAAACAGATGGGTGACCTTATGCCTCCTATCGCCGGGGGTACCGCAGTTGTATCCACGGGTTTTCCGGAGCGAAACGGATAATGGCAGTAGTGAAATGCAAAGCAGAAGGGGGCTGAGGGAGTCTCCCTGAAGTACTCCCCTTCTGAATGTTACGGACTCCGTCTGGACTCGATCGTTACCCGATGTAATAGTAAACTGCGTGGAGCACTCGCATGTACAAGATGCGCGTAAACACATTATTATTATTATTATTATTATTATTATTATTATTATTATTATAATAATAATAATTATTATTGTTATTATTATTATTATTTTTGTGAAGCCAGTCGCCCTTCTCTCTGTCTCCGATGCCAGAGAGGGTACGCTGGTAATACCAGAGACCACTCCCTACGCCGTAGGGTCAGTGGTCACTGGGTCCACGAATCGTGTGCTCTGAGCAGGCGTGACGGGCCAAGGATAACGGCTTTCTGCATTCTTCTGGCTAAGATTTCTGCCGAGTTTCGGCATGCCGGTATCGTCTTCAATTCCGAAAGCAGTGCGCGCCTCACCCCACCTAGGCATCCTATGACTAGTTTAACAGCGTGAACCGGATAGAGTCTACGGAGTTCAAAGAGAAGATCTCGATATTTAGTCCGTTTTTCCTCCTCTTTCAGAACAATGTTTGTTTCCCCTAGGGCGGAGAATTCAATGACAAACATTGTCCTAAGTTGGTGGTCGAGGAGGACTAAATCAGGTTTATTGGCCTGTATTTGCCTGAGGGTGGGAAACGAGTAGTTCCAATAAATTAGGCGCCGCTCATTCCCCACTACGGACTCAATATCCCCCGGAGCGTAAGGCAGCACTGGTGTCTCGTCTATCCCATACGTATGCCGCAGATGATAGTACAGCACACGTAATGCTCTATCATGTCTGTGGATATAGGCCGAGACAGCGTATGTCGGACAAGCCGACAACAGGTGCATAAGTGTCTCCGGCGCCCTTCGGCAGGCCCTACAGTTTACATCAGGGACCTCTATACCCAGGACATGACTTCGATAGACGAGTGTGTTAAAGACACCATCCTGGCAAGCCATAATGAACCCTTCGGTCTCAGACTTCAGCCCAGCTGACCTTAGGAAAGCAAAGGTCAGTTTCTCAGATAAGCCCCTGTCTTCGATGCTCTTGTAGAAGACTCCATGCAAGGGCTTATCTTTATGCAGCTGCATTAATTTACGTTGCTCTGCTGCTTTTGTATGGGCTTTTAGCTGAGCGGGTTCCAGCTCGGTGACAGAACTCGGGTTTACCCGCCCAGTGTCGAAGTCGAGACCAAGTTCATGGGCTGCTCGTTGTGCTGCCTTGAATAAGAATGCTCCTGTCCCTGCGTTTTCATGGTCGCGAACCATGCAGAGAAGGGGATCCGAACTCTTGATGATCTTGCAACCTAAATCCAGAGCCGACCTGCTATGTAGATACTCCAAACTCAAGAGTCCACGGCCTCCCTGCTGTCGTGAGAGATATAACCGCAGAACGGACGATTTTGGATGCAAACTTCTGTTGAGATGCATCATCTTTCGGGTTCCTACATCGAGTTGGCGCAACTCGCCTTGTGTCCATTTCACTACCCCAAAGGAGTGTAGAAGGATCGGAACGGCAAGCATGTTAGTTGCAGACACCTTATTCTTCCTCGACAGTTCAGAAGACCAAATCTGCCGGAGGAGGTGCTGGTACTTGCCGCGGAGAGCGTTTTTAACTGCTGACACTTCTTGGGTGGAGCGTTGCTCAACACCCAAGTATTTATACGTCTCTCCAGCATCTAGGTGGTGCAAGATGCTTCCATCTACAAGCTGTGCGTCCTCTCCTTAGTCACCGCATCGTCCTCTCTTGAGGTGAACCAGTGCACATTTGTCCAAGCCGAACTCCATACCGACAGCCTGAGTGTACTCATGTACCACCCTGAGAGATTGGCGTAAATCTCTCTCGCTGGTGGCATAAAGTTTAAGGTCATCCATGTAAAACAGATGTTATTATTATTATTATTATTATTATTTTTTTTTTCCGCGTGCGCGATGCTGGACAGTTCTCCCGTGTCTCCGACATTCTCACGGGAGGAGCGCCAGCGAATTATCCACAGCCACTCCCCGCATCCCGCAGGGTTAGTGACTGTAAATGCCAGATTCATGTGCCCTAAGAAGACGAAGGGACCCCAGGATAACTGCCTTCTGCATTTGGCCTGCCAACCACTCGGTTGACTTTTGGCAGGCTGGTATGGCCTTTAATTCCGAGAGCAGCGTAGGCCTCATTCCACCAAGTACACCGATTATCAGGACGATCATCTTGACCGAGTAGTCTGGGTATAGCACTCGGAGCTCATACCGGAGATCTCGGTATTTAGTCCGTTTTTCTCCCTCCTTCAAGATGATGTTTGTCTCGGCAGGTGCCGAAAACTCGATGACATACATCATCTTGGTTTGGTGGTCGAGGAGGACTATGTCAGGCTTGTTTGCTTGAATCTGCCTGACCGTCGGAAACGAGTAGTTCCAGTATATACGGCACTTCTCGTTCTCGACAACGGACTCGATCTCTCCGGGGACGTAAGGCAGCACTGGTGTTTGGTCTACTTGGTACGAGTGCCGTAGGTAGTAATACAGCACTCGTAGGGCCACGTTATGTCTATGGATGTAGGCCGAAGTCGCATAAATCGGACATGCAGATAGTAAATGCATGAGCAACTCCGGCGCCTGACGGCAGGTCCTACAATTAACATCAGGGACCTCCACACCCATAATGCGACTGCGGTAGACCAACGTGTTAATAACACCATCTTGGCAGGCCACAATGAATCCTTCGGTCTCCGACTTTAGCCCTGCTGACCGCAGAAAAGCAAAGGTCAGCTTTGCCGATAAACCCAGCGGCTCTATGTTGTTATAGAAAACACCGTGCATGGGCTTATCGACGTGCTGCCTGAACAGATTTCTCTGCTCGGCAGCTTTGATTTGGGCTATCAGGCGATTTGGCGCAAGCTCAGTTACTGATTCTGGATTAGCACCTCGCCAGCCTCCTCGCCTGAAGTCGTTATTATTATTATTATTATTATTATTATTATTTTTTTTTTTTTTTTTCGCGTGCGCGATGCTGGACAGTTCTCCCGTGTCTCCGACATTCTCACGGGAGAAGCGCCAGCGAATTATCCACAGCCACTCCCCGCATCCCGCAGGGTTAGTGACTGTAGATGCCAGATTCGTGTGCCCTAAGAAGACGAAGGGACCCCAGGATAACTGCCTTCTGCATTTGGCCTGCCAACCACTCGGCTGACTTTTGGCAGGCTGGTATGGTCTTTAATTCCGAGAGCAGCGTAGGCCTCATTCCACCAAGTACACCGATTATCAGGACGACCATCTTGACCGAGTAGTCTGGGTATAGCACTCGGAGCTCATACCGGAGATCTCGGTATTTAGTCCGTCTTTCCCCCTCCTTCAAGATGATGTGTGTCTCGGCAGGTGCCGAGAACTCGATGACATACATCATCTTGGTTTGGTGGTCTAGGAGGACTATGTCAGGCTTGTTTACCTGAATTTGCCTGACCGCCGGAAACGAGTAGTTCCAATATACTCGGCACTTCTCGTTCTCGACAACGGACTCGATCTCTCCGGGGACGTAAGGCAGCACTGGTGTTTGGTCTACTTCGTACGAGTGCCGAAGGTGGTAGTACAGCACTCGTAGGGCCGCGTTATGTCTATGGATGTAGGCCGAAGTCGCATATACCGTACATGCAGATAGTAAGTGCATGAGCGACTCCGGCGCCTGACGGCAGGTCCTACAATTAATGTCAGGGACCTCCACACCCATAACGCGACTGCGGTAGACCAAGGTGTTAATAACACCATCTTGGTAGGCCACAATGAATCCTTCGGTCTCCGACTTTAGCCCTGCCGACCGTAAGAAAGCGAAGGTCAGCTTTGTCGATAAACCCAGCGTCTCTATGTTGTTATAGAATACGCCGTGCATGGGTTTATCGACGTGCTGCCTGAGCAGATTTCTCTGCTCGGCAGCTTTAATTTGGGCTATCAGACGATTTGGCGCAAGCTCAGTTACTGATTCTAGTTCAGCACCTCGCCGGCCTTCTCGCCTGAAGTCGAATACGAGACCGAGATCATCTGCGGCTTTACGTGCTGCCTTGAATAAAAATGCGCCAACTCCTGCAGTTTCATGATTTCTCACAAACCGCAGGAGTGGGTCCGAGCTCCTGAGGACGTTGCATGCCACACTCAGCGCTACTCTGCCATGCGCACACTCCAGACTCAAGAGTCCTCGGCCCCCCCGTTGGCGTGGGAGGTACACTCGAGGAACGGACGACCTAGGATGGATGCTCCTGTGAACATGCATCATTTTGCGGGTATCCCTATCCAATTGGCGCAACTCTTCTAACGTCCACTTAACTACTCCGAAGGAGTAGAGCAGAATCGGAACGGCAAGCATATTAGTTGCAGACACCTTGTTCTTCCCCGAAAGTTCAGAAGACCAATCTTTCGGAGCCGGTGTCTGTACTTGCCGCGGAGAGTATCCTTAACTTGTTTCACGTCCTGGATGTGATGTTTTTCCACACCCAGGTACGTGTATGTCTCTCCGGCATCCAGATGTCCTTAGAGAGTTTTGGAGTTCGCACTCTCCGGAGGCATAAAGTTTTAGGTCATCCATATAAAATAGATGGGTGACCTTATGCCTCCGATTGCTGGGTGGACCACATTGGTATCCGCGGGTTTGGCGGAGCCTGACAGATAACGGCAGCAGTGAGATGCAAAATAGGAGAGGACTCAGGGAGTCACCCTGGAAAACTCCTCTCCTAAAAGTTACCAACTCTGTCGATACCCGCTGAGCACCAGATGTTATGGTGAAGCGGGTTCTCCAGAGTGGCAACAGTTGTTCAATACATCTCACTAGTGGGGCAGGTACCACAAGGCATTGCAGCAAGTGTAATAATAGTGCATGAGATGTTGTATCAAATGCCTTGCGGTAATCGATCCACGCCATTGATAGATTACGCTTGTATTGTACAGAATCCTGTGTAATACAGCGGTCTATCAATAGGTTCTCTTTGCAGCCTGCCACACCTTTCTTGCCACCACGCTTTTCGTGTATCTGTCGGTAGACCGGCTCAACTGACCTCAATGTCCTGGCATACAAGATACGAGTAAATATCTTGTAGCAGGAATTGAGGCATGTGATCGGTCTATAATTCTTCGGGTCGGACAGATTTCCCTTTTTGGGGATCAGTACAGTACGCCCCTCGGCAAACCAGTCCGGAATCGGCTGCCCCTCGTTCAACCATGAGTTGAAAACTCGGGCCAGATGGCGGTGGGTGGAAGGGAATTTCTTCCACCACCAGTTGTTTATGCCATCTGGACCCGGGGCAGCAAAGTTCTTAGTACCAACAAGTGCTTGTTGGACTTCCTCGGTACTGATCGCCGGGCACACTTCGTCTTGCTCTCCCAACAATGTGGTGCAGAGCTCCTCGAAGCGTGCTATCGCTGGAGTGTCGCTGTCGAATGGACTCGTGGTCTCATATATTCCCTTCCAGAAGGCTTCGACAGTCTCAACAGACGGCGGATTTTCCACAACACGCGGTGGCTCTTGGAGCAGACGGGAGGGACTTGTTTGGAACAGATGGTTTTGTTCCATTGCCCGTGCTCGTCAAAGATTTTTTAATGGCCATAAGTGCTCGAATCCTATCTAGACAGTGGTGTTTGATGGTTTGCAGCACTGTCCGATTTAGAGTGTGGTGTTGTCGTCTTATACCGGCAACTATACGTCGAATTTTCGGCGTGAATGGCTTAGCTGCCGTTATATACTCCGTTATAGCTTATTATTATTATTATTATTTATTTCTTTTTTGTTAAAAACCAGTCACCCTTGTCTGTGGCTCCGACCCTCACAGAGGGGAGCTGGTAGTACCGGCAGCCACTCCCCACACCCGTGGGGTAAGTGACTACTGGGTCCGGGAATCGTGTGCCCTGAGCAGACGTAATGAACCGAGGATGACGGCCTTCTGCATTCTGCCGGCTAAGACCTCTGCCGAATTTCGGCATGCCGGTATGATCTTAAGTTCTGAAAGCAGTGTGTGTCTCGTTCCACCGAGGGCTCCTATAATCAGTACCACTATCTTAACAGTATGGTCTGGATACAGTCTGCGGAGTTCGAAGAGCAGATCTCGATATTTTGTCCGTTTTTCCTCCTCCTTCAAGACAATGTTGTTCTCCGCGGGAGCCGAGAACTCCACGACAAACATTGTCTTGAGTTGATGGTCGAGGAGTACTACGTCAGGCTTGTTGGCTTGTATTTGCCTGACGGTGGGAAAAGAGTAGTTCCAATAAATTAGACACTTCTCATTTCCCACAACGGACTCAATATCCCCCGGAGCGCAAGGCAGCACTGGTGTTTCGTCTATCCCATACGAGTGCCTTAGGTGATAATAAAGCACTCGTAATGCTCCGTCGTGCCTCTGGATATAGGCCGAGACTGCATATGTCGGACAAGCCGACAACAGGTGCATTAAAGTCTCTGGCGCCTTGCGGCAGGCCCTGCAGATGACATCAGGGACCTCTATACCCATGACACGACTACGATAGACGAGGGTATTAAATACACCATCCTGGCAAGCCATTATGAATCCCTCGGTCTCAGACTTCAGCCCGACTGACCTTAAGATGGCAAAGGTCAGCCTTTCGGATAAGCCAAGGTTCTCTATATTTTTATAGAAAACTCCATGCATTGACTTATCCGTGTGAAGCTGCAGAAAGATGTTGTGTTCTTCAGCTTTAATTTGGGCTTTTCGTCGAGCAGGTTCCAACTCGGTGACAGAGTCGGGATTTACCCGCTCGACGTCGAAGGAGAGACTAAGTTCATCGGCTGCTCTTTGTGCTGCCTTAAACAAAAAGGCTCCTATTCCTGCACTTTCATGGTCTCGGACCATGCAGAGGAGGGGATCCGAACTCCTGATGACCTTACAGGCTCCATCCAGAACCATCATATTATGGAGACTCTCCAAACTCAAGAGTCCACGGCCTCCCCGATGTCGTGGGAGGTATAGCCGTGGAACGGACGATTTAGGATGCAAACTTCTATTGAGATGCATTTTCTTGCGGGTTCCTACGTCGAGTTGACGCAACTCCTCTCGGGTCCATTTCACTACTCCAAAGGAGTAGAGTAGGATCGGAACGGCAAGCATGTTGGTAGCAGACACCTTGTTCTTCCCCGACAGTTCTGAGGACCAGATCTGTCGGAGTCGGTGCTGATACTTGCCGCGGAGAGCGTTTTTCACTACACCCACTTCTTGGGTGGAGCGTTGCTCGACACCCAAGTAAGTGTACGACTCTCCGGCATCTAGATGATGTAAGATGCTTCCGTCAACGAGTTGCGCGTCCTCTCCGTAGTTCCCGCATCGTCCTCTCTTGAGATGGACCAGTGCACATTTGTCCAACCCGAACTCCATACCGACAGCCTGCGTGTACTCCTGTACCACCCTGAGGGACTGGCGTAAATCCCTCTCTCCGGAGGCATAAAGTTTAAGGTCATCCATGTAAAACAGATGGGTGACCTTATGCCTCCTATCGCTGGGGGTACCGCAGTTGTATCCACAGGTTTTCCGGAGCGAAACGGATAATGGCAGTAGTGAGATGCAAAACAGAAGGGGGCTGAGAGAGTCTCCCTGAAATACTCCCTTTCTGAATGTTACCGACTCCGTCTGGACTCTATCGTTACCCGATGTAATGGTAAAGCGAGTCCTCCAGAGCGGCATCAGTTCTTCGATGCATCTCACTACGGGACCGGGTACCGCAAGACATCGGAGCAAGTGAACAATAAGCTCATGTGATGTCATATAAAATGCCTTGCGGTAGTCGATCCAGGCCATGGAGAGGTTCCGCTTATACTGCACGGAGCCCTGCGTGACACATCTGTCAATCAACAGGTTCTCCTTGCAGCCAGCGACACCTCTCTTCGACCCTCGTTGCTCATATATCCGTTCGTAAACCGGTTCAACTGCGTGGAGCCCTCGCATGTACAAGATGCGCGTAAACAACTTGTAACATGCGTTTAAACAGGTTATCGGTCGGTAGTTCCTTGGGTTGGACAAATCTCCGTTCTTAGGGATCAGCACTGTCCGCCCTTCAACCACCCAAGAAGGAATTTGCTGCTCCCCATTTAGCCAGGCATTAAAAATTCTGGCCAAATGGTGGTGGGTGCTCGGTAACTTTTTCCACCAAAAGTTATTTATCCCATCGGGACCTGGAGCAGCAAAGTTCTTAGAGCCCTCGAGAGCTCTTCGAACCTCTTCTGGGGTTATTGGTTGGCACACTTCCTGTGGTTGTTGAAACCTTTGACAAAAGGTTTCAAAGTGTGCAAGGGCCGGAGAGTCTCGGTTGAGTGGAAGCTTCTCCTCGTAAAGCGTTTTCCAGAAATTTTCCACCTGGTCTACAGTCGGCGGATTCTCTGCAACACGCGGAGGCGGTTCGAATAGGCGCGAGGGCTTTTGGCGGAAGAGTTTATTTTCCGCCAGCCCCCTCGCCCGCCTCACTAGTGATTTTTTACAAACCACTAGCATCCGTATCCTGTCGAGACAGTGCTGTTTGGTGGTTCGCAGCACTGCCTCATTGAGTGTGTGATGGACGCGTCTTAAGTTGGCGGCTATTCGACGCACTTTAGGCGTGAACGGTCTATTGGCCGCCATATAGTCCATCACACATTGGATACAGGATGCGTGTTACCTCGCCGACCGGATCTTGGCTTCCATCTTTTGTATGCGCCGCCTCGCTCTCTCCTGTGGGGAGGCAGTATTACGCCTCTCCACCTGAGAAAAGCGTTGAGCAGCAGCGTACACGGCACAGTTTATGTGCCAGATGTCAGCCCGTTCTGGAAGCGCTTCACGAAGTTCTTCATCCACTCTGGCCAGGTCTTGTGGCCCGGGGGTTTTTATGGAGTGTAACCCCCGTCTGGTACTGAGGCCCTCTGGTATTGGTAGAACGTCAGGGACTACATCCTCAACCGGTTCATTCGGTGGACCTTCGGCCACCTCATTCACCGGCTGAGGAGCAGCTCTCACGTAGCCCCTGCGACGAAGGTGGGATACATAATCACGCAGGTTTTGTGGCGTGAAGGCGTTGTGTTCTGGGTGCCTTGCACACCACAGAACATGCATTCGCCCCATGTATCCCCTTCGTGCGGGCTCACTGCTTTCGTAGCAATGCAGAAGGTCGTCCCTTAGCTCATCTGTCCACTCAAAGCGTCCTAGTTCATGGCGTTCGTCGTCAACGGGCGCCCGATCCGGTTGGGCCCCACCACCTTGCCCTTGACCCCTATCTGGATGGGGTCGATTGTGGGGGCCCTGTCTTCTGCCTGCGGGAACCAGAAGTTAGGGCTTGTGGGTGGTTAGCCCAGCAAGCCCACGACCGACACCAGAGGGGAAGGAGCTTTCCCATTCCGGGTGCACTAGGGCTGCCGGTTCGATTTTACACCCCCAGCTGGAGTAAGTGGTGGCGCTACTCACCAAAGGCTTGATTGATGAAAGTCAGCCCCTCCTGCTTATTTATTATTATTATTATTATTATCCGTAAAAGCCAGTCACCCTTTATACTCTGTGGCTCCGACACTCACAGAGGGGAGCTGGTAGTACCGGCAGCCACTCCCCACGTCCGTGGGGTGAGTGACTACTGGGTCCGAGAATCGTGTGCCCTGAGTAGACATAATGAGCCGAGGATAATGGCCTTCTGCATCCTGCCGGCTAAGATCTCTGCCGAATTTCGGCATGCCGGTATGATCTTTAGTTCTGAAAGCAGCGTGTGTCTCGTTCCACCGAGGGCTCCTATGATCAGGACCACTAGCTTAACAGTATGGCCAGGGTAAAGCCTGCGGAGCTCGAAGAGCAAATCTCGATATTTCGTCCGTTTTTCCTCCTCCTTTAAGACAATGTTATTCTCCGCGGGAGCCGAGAACTCCACGACAAACATTGTCTTGAGTTGGTGGTCGAGGAGGACCATTTCAGGCTTATTAGCTTGTATTTGCCTGACGGTGGGAAACGAGTAGTTCCAATAAATTAGACACTTCTCATTCCCCACAACGGACTCAATATCCCCCGGAGCGTAAGGCAGCACTGGTGTCTCGTCTATCCCATACGAGTGCCTTAAGTGATAATAAAGCACTCGTAATGCTGCGTCGTGCCTCTGGATATAGGCCGAGACTGCATAGACTGGACAAGCCGACAGCAAATGCATTAATGTCTCCGGCGCCCTGTGGCAGGTCCCACAACTGACATCAGGGACCTCTATACCCATGACATGACTTCGATAGACGAGTGTGTTGAATACACCATCCTGGCACGCCATTATGAATCCCTCGGTCTCAGACTATAGCTCGGCTGACCTTAAGAAAGCAAAGGTCAGCCTTTCGGATAAGCCGCGGTCTTCTATATTTTATAGAAGACTCCGTGCAATGGCTTATCCGAGTGTAGCTGCAGAAATAAATCAATTTCAGCAGCTTTGACTTGGGCTTTTTGCCGAGCAGGTTCCAACTCGGTGACAGAGTCGTGATTAACCCGCTCAACGTCGAAGACCAAACCGAGTTCATCGGCGGCTCTGCGCGCTGCCTTAAACAAAAAGGCTCCTACTCCTGCACTTTCATGATTTCGGACCATGCAGAGGAGGGGATCCGAACTCCTTATGACCTTACAGGCTCCATCCAGAACCATCCTGTTATGGAGACTCTGCAAACTCAAGAGTCCACGGCCTCCCCGATGTCGTGGGAGATATAACCGTGGAACGGACGATTTAGGGTGCAAACTCCTATAGAGATGCATCTTTTTTCGGGTTCCTACATCGAGTTGTCGCAGCTCCTCTTGATTCCATTTAATTACTCCAAAGGAGTAGAGGAGGATCGGAACGGCAAGCATATTGGTAGCAGACACCTTGTTCTTCACCGACAGTTCTGAAGACCAGATCTGTCGGAATCGGTGCTGATACTTGCCGCGGAGAGCGTTTTTTACTACACTCACTTCTTGGGTGGAGCGTTGCTCGACACCCAAGTAAGTGTACGACTCTCCGGCATCTAGGTGATGTAAGATGCTTCCGTCCACAAGCTGCGCATCCTCTCTGTAGTCACCGCATCGTCCTCTCTTGAGGTGGACTAGTGCACACTTGTCCAACCCAAATTCCATGCCGACAGCCTGCGTGTACTCCTGTACCACCCTGAGGGACTGGCGTAAATCCCTCTCTCCGGAGGCATAAAGTTTAAGGTCATCCATGTAAAACAGATGGGTGACCTTATGCCTCCTATCGCCGGGGGTACCGCAGTTGTAGCCACGGGTATTTCGCAGCGAAACGGATAATGGCACTAGCGAGATGCAAAACAGAAGGGGGCTTAGGGAATCTCCCTGAAATACTCCCCTTCTGGACAATACCGGCTCTGTCTGGACTCTGCTATTACCCGATGTTATGGTAAAGCGAGTCCTCCAGAGCGGCATGAGTTCTTCGATACATCTCACTACGGGACCGGGCACCGCAAGACATCTGAGCAAGTGGACAATGAGCTCATGGGATGTCATATCAAATGCCTTGCGGTAGTCGATCCAGGCCATAGAGAGGTTACGCTTATACTGCACGGAGTCCTGCGTGATACATCTGTCGATCAGCAGGTTCTCCTTGCAGCCCGCGACACCTCTCTTTGACCCTCGTTGCTCATATACCCGTTCGTAAACCCGTTCAACTGCTTGGAGCACCCGCATGTACAAGATGCGTGTAAACAACTTGTAGCATGCGTTTAAGCAAGTTATCGGCCGGTAATTTTTTGGGTTAGACAAATCTCCGTTCTTCGGGATCAGCACTGTCCGCCCCTCGACAACCCAAGAAGGAATTTGCTGCTCCCCATTTAGCCATGAATTAAAAATTCTGGCCAAATGGTGGTGGGTACTGGAAAACTTTTTCCACCAAAAGTTATTTATCCCATCGGGACCTGGAGCAGCAAAGTTCTTAGAGCCCTCAAGAGCTCTTCGAACCTCTTCTGGGGTTAACGGTTGGCACACCTCGTTTGGTTGTTGAAACCTTTGGCAAAAGGCTTCAAAGTGTGCCAGGGCTGGAGTGTCTCTGTTGAGTGGGAGCTTCTGTCCGTAGAGCGTTTTCCAGAAGTTTTCCACCTGATCTACAGTCGGCGGATTCTCTACAACACGCTGAGGCTGTTCGAAAAGGCGCGAGGGCTTTTTGCGGAATAGATTGTTTTCCGCCAGCCCCCTCGCCCGCCTCACTAGTGACTTTTTACAAGTCACTAGCATCCGTATCCGATCAAGGCAGTGCTGTTTGGTGGTTCGCAGCACTGCCCCATTCAGTGTGTGATGGACGCGTCTTAAATTGGCGGCTATGCGCCTAACTTTAGGCGTGAATGTCCTATTGGTCGCCATATAGTCCATCACACATTGGATACGGGATGCGTGTTGCTTCGCCGACTGGATCTTGGCTTCCATCTTTTGTATACGCCGCTCCGCTCTCTCCTGTAGGGAGGCAGTATTCCGCCACTCATCCGGAGTTAAGCGCTGGGCAGCAGCGTATACGGCACAATTTATGTGCCAGATGTCAGCCCCTTCTGGTATCGCTTCACGAAGTTCAGCATCCACTCTGGCTAGGTCTTCTGATCTGGGAGGTTTGATGTAGTGCAACCCCCTTCTGGTGTTGAGGCCCTCTGGTCTTGGCGGAACGTCTAGAACTGCCTCCACAACCGGTTCATTCAGCGGCTCTTCGACCGCCTCATTTACCGGCTGAGGAACAGCTCTCACTTAGCCCCTGCTGCAAAGGTGGCATACATAGTCACGCAGATTTTGCGGCGTGAAGGCGCTGTGCTCTGGGTGTCTTGCACACCACAGAGCGTGCATTCGCGCCATGTATCCCCTTCGCGCGGGCTCACTGCTTTCGTAGCATAGTAGAAGATTATTCCTCAGCTCATCGGTCCACTCGAAGCGTCCATGTAGCTCGCGGTCGTCATTGCCAGGCAATCCGTCCGGTTATTATTATTATTATTATTATTATTATTATTATTATTATTATTATGTGTTAAATTCTCCATCCTATTTACTGGTGGGTAAGTATACAAGTGTCGGCCGTGGCAAGGAACGTACGGTTGATGTTGTGCAGAGTATCACGGTTTTCTGTATGGCTGCGATTTTATTTGCTAAGCCTAGCTTCGTTAAGTTGATTACGAGATTTTTAGGGACCACTCCGGTTGTTGATATGATCAGTGGAATCACACTCACCCTCTCTTGGTGCCACATTTGTTGGATCTCTTGCCCAAGTCTTTGATATTTACCGTCTTTCTCGGCGACATAGTTTTGGATGTTTTGATCATTGGGGATCCCTATATCGATTATGCTAGCCTCCTTTGCAATTTTGTTAATTAGGATTATGTCCGGTCTGTTGTGGACGATTGTCCGATCCGTCAGCACAGATCGATCCCAGTATAGCCTGTGGGTGTTTGCTTTCCAAGACTGGACTTGGGACATACTGCTAGTGAGGCATCTCTTCTTTCAACAAGCCGTGTCGCTGTGCCAGCTCTTGGTGCACTATTTTAGCTACTTGGTTGTGCATATTGAGGTATTCAGTAGCTGCTAACATCTGACAGGCGCCTGTTATGTGCTGTATGGTTTCAGACTGCTGATGACATCTTCTACACAGGTCATCCTCTATGTCAGCCCTCACGATGAATTTGAGGTAGTTTTTGGTGGCAACAACCTGGTCTTGAATAGCAATCATGAAGCCCTCCGTCTCAGCGAAGAGATCTGCTCGTCCCAGCCAGCCACACGTGGATTTAGAATCAACGTGCGGCTGACTGAGGACATTTGCATATCTACCATGGAGTGGTTTCGCTATCCATTCCTGCCTCTTCTGTTGGATGTAGGCAGCCTCTGGTTTAAGGTCGTTGCCATCATAATGCAGCAAATCCAGTGGGGTATACCTGTTATCCGCTCTCCTGATGGCTGTGTGCAAGTCTCTGGTCTGTCTTATTTTTTTTTTTTTTTAGCGAGCTAAAAACCAGTCACCTTTCTCTGTGGCTCCGACCCTCACAGAGGAGAGCTGGTAGTACCGGTAGCCACTCCCCACGCCCGTGGGGTAAGTGACTGCTGGGTCCGGGAATCGTGTGCCCTGAGCAGACGTAATGAACCAAGAATGACGGCCTTCTGCATTCTGCCGGCTAAGATCTCTGCCGAATTTCGGCATGCCGGTATGATCTTGAGTTCCGAAAGCAGCGTGTGTCTCGTTCCACCGAGGGCTCCTATAATCAGTACCACTATCTTAACAGTATGGTCTGGATACAGTCTGCGGAGTTCGAAGAGCAGATCTCGATATTTTGTCCGTTTTTCCTCCTCCTTCAAGACAATGTTGTTCTCCGCGGGAGCCGAGAACTCCACGACGAACATTGTCTTGAGTTGATGGTCGAGGAGTACTACGTCAGGCTTGTTGGCTTGTATTTGCCTGACGGTGGGAAAATAGTAGTTCCAATAAATTAGACACTTCTCATTTCCCACAACGGACTCAATGTCCCCCGGAGCGTAAGGCAGCACTGGTGTTTCGTCTATCCCATACGAGTGCCTTAGATGGTAATAAAGCACTCGTAATGCTCCGTCGTGCCTTTGGATATAGGCCGAGACTGCATATGTCGGGCAAGCCGACAGCAAGTGCATAAGAGTCTCTGGCGCCCTGCGGCAGACCCTGCAGCTGACATCAGGGACCTGTATACCCATGACACGACTACGATAGACGAGGGTGTTGAATACACCATCCTGGCAAGCCATTATGAATCCCTCGGTCTCAGACTTCAGCCCGGCTGACCTTAAGAAGGCAAAGGTCAGCCTTTCGGATAAGCCAAGGTTTTCTATATTTTTATAGAAAACTATATGCATTGGCTTATCCGTGTGAAGCTGCAGAAAGATGTTGTGTTCTGCAGCTTTAATTTGGGCTTTTCGTCGAGCAGGTTCCAACTCGGTGACAGAGTCGGGATTTACCCGCTCGACGTCGAAGGAGAGACCAAGTTCATCGGCTGCTCTCTGTGCTGCCTTAAACAAAAAGGCTCCTATTCCTGCACTTTCATGGTCTCGGACCATGCAGAGGAGAGGATCCGAACTCCTGATGACCTTACGGGCTCCATCCAGAACCATCCTATTATGGAGACTCTCCAAACTCAAGAGTCCACGGCCTCCCCGATGTCGTGGGAGGTATAGCCGAGGAACGGACGATTTAGGATGCAAACTCCTATTGAGATGCATCTTCTTGTGGGTTCCTACGTCGAGTTGACGCAACTCTTCTTGAGTCCATTTCACTACTCCAAAGGAGTAGAGAAGGATCGGAACGGCAAGCATGTTGGTAGCAGACACCTTGTTCTTCACCGACAGCTCTGAAGACCAGATCTGTCGGAGTCGGTGCTGATACTTGCCGCGGAGAGCGTTTTTCATTACACTCACTTCTTGGGTGGAGCGTTGCTCGACACCCAAGTACGTGTACGACTCTCCGGCATCTAGATGATGTAAGATGCTTCCGTCCACGAGCTGCGCGTCCTCTCCGTAGTCCCCGCATCGTCCTCTCTTGAGATGGACCAGTGCACATTTGTCCAGCCCGAACTCCATACCGACAGCCTGCGTGTACTCTTGTACCACCCTGAGGGACTGGTGTAGGTCCCTCTCTCCGGAGGCATAAAGTTTAAGGTCATCCATGTAAAACAGATGGGTGACCTTATGCCTCCTATCGCCGGGGGTACCGCAGTTGTATCCACCGGTTTTCCGGAGCGAAACGGATAATGGCAGTAGTGAGATGCAAAAGAGAAGGGGGCTGAGGGAGTCTCCCTGAAATACTCCCCTTCTGAATGTTACCGACTCCGTCTGGACTCTATCGTTACCCGATGTAATAGTAAAGCGAGTCCTCCAGAGCGGCATCAGTTCTTCGATGCATCTCACTACGGGAGCGGGTACCGCAAGACATCGGAGCAAGTGAACAATAAGCTCATGTGATGTCATATCAAATGCCTTGCGGTAGTCGATCCAGGCCATGGAGAGGTTCCGCTTATACTGCACGGAGTCCTGCGTGACACATCTGTCAATCAACAGGTTCTCCTTGCAGCCAACGACACCTCTCTTCGACCCTCGTTGCTCATATATCCGTTCGTAAACCGGTTCAACTGCGTGGAGCACTCGCATGTACAGGATGCGCGTAAACACCTTGTAACATGCGTTTAAACAGGTTATCGGCCGGTAGTTCTTTGGGTCAGACAGATCTCCGTTCTTCGGGATCAGCACTGTCCGCCCCTCGACAACCCAAGAAGTAATTTGCTGCTCCCCATTTAGCCATGAATTGAAAATTCTGGCCAAATGGTGGTGGGTACTGGGTAATTTTTTCCACCAGTAGTTGTTTATCTCATCGGGACCTGGAGCAGCAAAAGTTCTTAGAGCCCTCAAGAGCTCTTCGAACCTCTTCTGGAGTTATCGGTTGGCACACCTCGTCTGGTTGTTGAAGCCTTTGACAGAAGGCTTCAAAGTGTGCCAGGGCTGGAGAGTCTCGGTTGAGTGGAAGCTTCTGTTCGTACAATGTTTTCCAGAAGTTTTCCACCTGATCTACAGTCGGCGGATTTTCAGCAACACGCTGAGGCGGTTCGAATAGGCGCGAGGGCTTTTTACGGAAAAGTTGATTTTCCGCCAGCCCCCTCGCCCGCCTCACTAGTGACTTCTTACAAGACACTAGTATCCGTATCCTGTCGAGGCAGTGCTGTTTGGTGGTCTGGAGCACTGCCCCATTGAGTGTGTGATGGACGCGTCTTGTTGGCAGCTACTCGCCGCACTTTAGGCGTAAAAGGTCTATTGGCCGCCATATAGTCCATCACACATTGGATACGGGATGCGTGTTGCCTCGCCGACCGGATCTTGGCTTCCATCTTCTGTATGCGCCGTCTCGCTCTCTCTTGTGGAGAAGCAGTGTTCCGCCTCTCCACCTGACACAAGCGTTGAGCGGCAGCATACACGGCACAATTTATGTGCCAGATGTCAGCCTCTTCTGGTAGCGCTGCACGAAGTTCTGCATCCACTCTGGCCAGATCTTGTGGCTCGGGGGTTTTTAAGTTGTGCAACCCCCTTCTGGTACTGAGGCCCTCTGGTGTCGGTGGAACGGCAGGGACTACATCCTCAACCGGTTCATTTGGTGGATGTTCGGCCACTTCATTCACCGGCTGAGGAGCAGTCCTCACATAGCCCCTGCGACGAAGGTGGGATACATAATCACGCAGGTTTTGTGGCGTGAAGGCGTTGTGCTCTGGGTGCCTTTCACACCACAGAGCATGCATTCGCCCCATGTACCCCCTTCGTCCGGGCTCACTGCTTTCGTAGCACTGCATAAGGTCGTCTCTCAGTTCATCTGTCCACTCAAAGCGTCCATGTTCATCGCGGTTGTCATCAACGGGCTGTCGATCCTGTTGGGCCCCACCACCTTGCCCTTGACCCTATCCGGGCGGGGTCGATCGTGGGGGCCCAGTCTTCGGCCAACTGGAACCAAAGTTTTTGGGCTTGTGGGTGGTTAGCCCAGCAAGCCCACGACCGACACCAGAGGGGAAAACGCTTTCCCCTCCCGGATGCGCTAGGGCTGCCGGTTCGGTTTTGCATCCCCAGCTGGAGTAAGTGGTGGCGCTACTCACCAAAGGCTAGATGGATGATGGTTAGCCCCTCCAGCCTCTGGTTCAAGGTCGTTGCCATCATAATGCAGCAAATCCAGTGGGGTATACCTGTTATCCACTCTCCTGATGGCTGTGTGCAAGTCTCTGGTCTGTCACCCTTCTCTGTGGCTCCGACCCTCACAGAGGGGAGCTGGTAGTACCGGCAGCCACTGGGGTAAGTGACTACTGGGTCCGGGAATCGTGTGCCCTGAACAGACGTAATGAACCGAGGATGCATTCTGCCGGCTAAGACCTCTGCCGAATTTCGGCATGCCGGTATGATCTTAAGTTCTGTTATTATTATTATTATTATTATTATTATTATTATTATTATTATTATTAATTGAAGATAGCAACTTTTCTTTTGATACTGCAAAGAAAAATGTTCGACTTCTTTTGCTAAATAATTTTAGCCTGTTCAACATTTTTGATTTCGCCGTTTTGGAGTTATAGAAAACATGAAAATATTAATTTTCGGCAGAGCTGTCGATGGTTTTTTGTATTCCATGTATTTGTACTTTAGATAGGCCAGTAGATAGAATAGCAATTATCCAACGTAATGCAAGTGCTGGATGGATTCCAAATTATGTATATTAAAAAAATGGCACTCATACCTCTTCTTATTTCATCATTTCTGTGGACACATTTTATGAAATATTTTTTATACAAATTTTCAATATATTTTTAAAGTTTTCTGGATTTATAACTTTAAAATTGTACTATTCTTTAATAAACATTGTATTTAGTTTCAAAAATTAGTTCTAGGAAAACATTGTGCGTGTTTCATGATGCCAGTCATAATTAGTAGTGAACAGATGTATTAACAAATGTCGGAAATCTTCAATTACATTGTCATTCAAAAAAAATACTGACCACTGTAAAGTTGATAAGCAATTATTTAGTTTCTCATTTTAATAATAAATTGAGAACGGCACTGTTGAATTTTTGATTAAGAAGCCTCAATATTTGCCAAAATCTTAAAATTGCTTGCGAAGCAATCAACTTCGCAAACCTGTAACAAGTACATTTTTTCCTAGATATTAATGATTATTTTCTTACCAATAACTCATTAAATGGATAATCAAATAAGCAAGTGTTTGCATTTTCTGGAAGAACATCAGGTATATCCATGGCACCAAATTGTTTTGCTGACGAGTTTGCTATGTTTGATCCTTTGTTCATAACTTTTTCATAAATAGGCCGAAATTTTCTTCTTGTATAAGACGCCCTGAAGAAGAAGTAGACAATTCTTATTCTTGGTTATAGTACATTGTAAAATAAGTGTGATAGGGCTTCTTTGCAATACATGTACATAAATTGAGCCCGAGCCGAAGTTGAAGTCTGCAATTGTCAAAGTACTTATTTTTTATAACTCAAAATCGATTTAAATTATTTTCAAAATTTAATAAATAAATCGTTATGTCGATCCGTGCAGAAAAACTTTTATACCTTTATATTTAAAAAATAAATTATTATTTTTAACATTTTTCGATACGCCACTGTTCAATGCATAAACGCAATTTCGAAACTTCGAGAACACCAGAATATTAGATTTCTTTAAACTTCTAGATCAAATTCAGAACTCGCAAAATTTACATGAGCAAAGACAACACTTCGCGGCCACAGGCAGTTAGAAACTCATCGTAAGTTGTGACAAAAACCAATACAAGAATAAACTAACTCGAAAACATCCGAAACATCCAACAAGGCAAATTTATACTTGAATATGACTTAATCTACTAATTAATAAATATTTCGTTATAAAGTATTGTGAGAACGTGAAACAGACTTTCTCTTGTTCCAGTCCCAAACCACCATATACCTACGTAATCTAAGTGACAAAAAGTGAGGTAATCGGTGCAGTGTTTCTGAGTGGACGTACTTTTAATCGCGAAAGTCTACGTCTTCATAATCATATAAATATTAAAAAGACCCTTTTCAAAACAGTTTTAAATGTTATTTTTTTACCATCCTGACTTTTTAATGGATTTTTTTTTATTTCACAATTATTCATTGAGAGAGATTTCCAAAATACGCTATTTATTTTGTATGAACTCTATTAAGTAGATGGGAATAGGTAATAAATATTGTTAATATGGAAATAAAAATAAACAAACTTTTTATATTTATTTTTATTTTTTATATTCGCCACAAGGTTTTTAACTAAATTTATATAAAAAGATGATCACAAAAGTTAGAAATGAATTAAAAAGAAAACCTTCCAAATAATCCTCTAAGTAACCGAGGCAGCAAATAGTGCCATATTGAATTGTTAATTTAAAAATTGCATGCGAGGTATATGTGTTATATAATATTTGGTACACTGTATAAAAACTTGTACGTGACTTTTATTCCTTTTAAACTGTCTCAGCATATCATATTTCAGCTACGTGTTGATAACAAATTCCCTCATATTATTTATCGCTGATATGTAATATCATATTTCCTTCGGCTTGTCTTGGGAAACAATACTAATGCTGACTAAGTACAGCCAACCGAGGATATAAATTAGATAGATAACCTTTTGTAGTCAGTTCATATACTCATGTCGTAATAAACACTTCTTTATAATATTATAATTTTCATTTCAAAAGTCAACGTTGACTCTTTGTAATTAATAAAAGTTTTTAAAAACCCATTTATGTAAATCGTGATCTAACAATTGGCGCAGTCGGTAGGATTCCGTGAACATCGCTAGAACAAGAAGCCTAACCGGTAGTGACTCACAAGAAAAAAGACAACATCTCCACGAGGTGCCTAACTAGTGCAAGTTATCTATCGGAACAAGGAGACCTTCCTCACTGGTGGTGGCGGATCCTAATCCCTACTGGAAGAACCTACTGCCAATGAAGAATTTAACATTGTAAGTACTTTAACGAATCATCTCGCAATTTTCTCGTATTGTGTTTATTATTGTATGTAGTGTATTATACTGCTAATACACAGAAAAAACTATTTCTATTATCCAATTCTCATTTTTATTATTATTACAAACGAACTAAAGCTTAGACGTTAAGCACACACGATTAATCTACAGCATTATACTGCTAATGCTTAACTAAAATCGTAAGAATTAATTAAAAAAATACTGTGCATTATACTGTTAATGCAACATTCGTATCACTAAAAACCCAATCGATCTACCAAAGGTACAACCTTTTTTTTTTATTCTAATCAATTCGTTTTAACTCCTTAATTTACTAAATATCGAGAAACATGCCCGGTACAGCACAAGGTGCAGCACCAGGTCCAGCACCAGCACCAGCACCGGTTCTTGAACCATATAAATTAAGTGAAATTTTCTCCATTGTGCCCGAATACGATGGCAACCCTTTATTTTTACAAACTTTCTTATATGCTTGTAGTCAGGCCTATTGCTTGGCCGTAGCAGAACAAAAAACATTGCTCTCGCTACATATAAAAAATAAATTAAAAGGCAAAGCTGCCGAAGTAATAAATTCGAGAAATCCAACTTCATGGGGCGAAACTAAAGCCTTATTAGAGTCTCATTTTGGAGAAGCGCGCGATCTAACCTCGCTTATACAAGATCTGCAACGACTCCATCAACTAAGTAACGAATCATCATTAACTTTTATCTCTAGGCTACAAACCCATAACGCGAAAATGCTTTCCGCGGTAAACAAACAAATCGCTATGACAAACGAACAGAAAGATGCGCAAACACGCTTAATTGATACTATGACCCTTAATACTTTGTTAACCGGACTTGAACCCAATTTAGGCCAGATAGTCCGAGCTGGAAACCCGGCTACTGTACTCGATGCAACTCTCCGAGTAAAAAGAGAACTACAACTATCCTATTTTGAATCTCAAGAAATTTAACAAATTTAATCCAAATAGAAATCCCATTCAAACTCAAGCAAAACGCCCTCCAATTCCACAAAAATTCTGTTCTTTTTGCAAAAGAAACGGACATACAATTAATGAATGCCGCACAAGGCAAAATCAACAATTTTCATCCCCTAGGTTTATTCCAAACACTTATTCAAGACCAATTTTCCAGCCAAAATAATCAAAGGCAATTTTCTCCACAAAATTTTCAACAAGCAAATAATCCACAACAAAATAGACCTTCGGTAATAAGACCAAACCCCAACTTCCAACAAAGATTTCCGAATCAACAATAAAACCCAAATATCAATCGTCAAAATCCACAAAGAACGCATCACGTTAATTTTGACAATTACTATGATCCTCTAAACTATGAACATATTAATTACTATAATGAATCTGATAATTTCGACAATCAACAATAACGATTTCCAAAATTACCAAACTGATTTTAACGATCAATATTTACCACAAGATAATTATACTGGTAATTCTCAAAATTCACAAACCAACCACGCCGATATTTGCCAAAATGAATACGAGAGTTATACTGCTAATTTTCAAACGCCTCAAGAAGATTATAATACCAATTCTCAGGATTTTTGTTTAGGCCCGGAGTATCCCGCGGATACTCCAACACAGGATACGGACCAATTCGATCAAATATCGAATCAAATTCAGGCTATGAATCTAAACGACAATTTCAACCCGTTCCTGAACTTCCCGGAACAAGGGTTCATGTAGAAACGCTATCACACTCATTGTTGATGGTAAATTCAAAAAATCTATACTACATTAAAGACATCACAAATAAATTCAAGATTCTAATCGATACTGGCGCAGGTATCTCTATTTTTAAACCAAAAACAGCGGAAAACTACAAACGAAGATTCTCAGAAAATGTAATTATACAAGGTATAACCGATCAGAAAATTACTATTAGTGAATCTGTCCTTATACCCTTTACAGATAACGACCCACATAAAGTTTATATCTACGACCTAGATATCAATTTTGATGGACTCATAGGAGCTGATTTCCTAGAGCAATATCATTGTATCATCGACATAAGAAATAAACGACTAATAACAAATTTTAAAACGGTTTCACTTTTCAAAGTAACCGACGATTCGTCAAAACCCGAATGTGACAAAATTCAATCAAACCACAACCCTAATCAAAATAAGATCCAAATTGACGGACGCACTGAAAAAATTTATAAACTAAAATGTAACCTCAGAAATACTGACGCTATTTTGCAAGCGCAGGAAAATGAAAATGTCCGTTTACCTAATGCTCTTGTTAGAGTAAACGAAAACGGAGAATTTTTAACAACAATAATCAATGCTAATGTCATCCCGAAGACTGCCGATTTTTCTAATTTAAACTTAGAACCTTTACAAAAATTTAAGTCAATTTTCAACACGCGAAACTCTGACTCATACCCAACGACGGACAGATCCTTTGAAATTAAGAACGAATTGCGCTTGGACCATCTAAACGAAGAAGAGGCCGAAATAATAACGCAGCTTTGTTTAGATTTTCAAGATATATTCTATTTAGAAGGAGACAATTTGACCTTTACTAATGAAATCAAACACCCTATTGACACCGACTATTCCCGACCGATATTTACGAAATCGTATCGCTATCCCCAGGTCCATAAAGAAGAAGATAAGTCCCAAGTATCGAAAATGTTAAGTCAAGGTATCATTCAACCCTCAATCTCACCTTGGTCCTCCCCTGTTTGGGTAGTCCCCAAAAAACTGGACGCTTCTGGCAAACAGAAATGGCGCGTTGTGGTTGACTATCGTAAACTCAACGAGGTCACAATCGGTGACAAATATCCTCTGCCCAACATTTCCGATCTCTTAAACCAACTTGGCAAATGCCAATGTTTCACAACTCTAGATTTGGCTTCTGGTTTTCACCAAATTGAAATTAACCCCGCAGACATTCAAAAGACTGCTTTCACGGTTGAAAACGGTCATTACGAATTCGTGTGAATGCCATTTGGACTAAAAAATGCTCCATCGGCGTTTCAAAGAGTGGTGGACAATATTTTATCAAGCATCCAAAATGAACGGTGTCTCGTCTATATGGACGATATCATTATTTACTCTCCTACCATTCATGAACACATTTCTCGGCTAACAGAAGTTTTCAAACGTCTTCGAAAAGCCAACTTCAAAATTCAGCCAGGCAAATGCGAATTCCTACGCAAGGAAGTCACTTATCACAAAAGACGGCGTGAAACCAAATCCCACCAAAGTCGACGCCATTCTAAATTTTCCACAACCCAAGAACCAAAAGCAAATTAAATCATTTTTAGAACTAGCAGGCTATTATAGAAGATTAATTCCAAACTTTTCTAAAATTTCTAAACCCTTGACAAAACTTCTGCAAAAAGATGTTCCTTTCGACTTTAATAATGACTGTCAAAATTCTTTCGCCGAACTAAAACAAACACTAACTACATCACCAATATTAATTTACCCAAATTTTGACGAACCTTTCATACTAACTACCGATGCGAGCGCATTTGCCGTCGGTTCTGTACTTTCTCAAGGACCAATTGGTAAATATTTACCTATTGCTTACGCTTCCCGAGTTTTATGCAACCCTGAAACTAAATGCTCCACGATAGAACGTGAACTTTTGGCTATAGTGTGGTCAGTAAAGCATTTTAGGCCATACCTATTCGGTAGAAAGTTTAAACTGATAACTGACCACATACCACTTACATGGCTATTTTCTATAAAGGACCCAGGTAGTAGATTAGCTCGCTGACGCCTTAAACTCGAAGAATACGGCTACGAAGTCATATATAAACCCGGAAAATAAACAAAAACGCAGACGCCCTGTCCCGAATCAAAATTAACCACTTTAACGATTGTTCCAAATTCCATTCCAAAATTCTAGCCGCGAACGGAGACGATGAATCGAATGATGAATCTGATGACGAAACCCGAGACGATAACACTAGATTTACCGATGACCAAATTGCCCAAGAATTAGAAACCTTCTGCAACTTGTATAAAACAACATCTTTGATAGATTATTCAAAAATCAAAGCCTCGAACAAACAACTATTGTATCGAGAACACAAAAATATTATAACTTTCTTTCAACAAAATAATTTACAAGACCTCCATCACAAAATTATCGAAGACATATTTGAAGAAAACCCAGAATTTCATAATGACAAGATCAACATTATATCGAGCAAGACGGTCAGACATAGGAGATAATTTATCATCCCGTTACCATTTGATATTGAATCCGTGATTGAACACTTATTTCTGGTGCGATAATTCTAGATCAACATCATAGCGGTAAAAATAACCTACACCGCGAAATAAATGAAACGATTCGACGAATTAGAGAAAAATACACTTGGCAAGGTTTAACTGAAGATGTAGAAAACTTTGTAAAAAATTGTGAAACTTGTCAAAAAAGTAAAGTCTGTCGAAAAAATTTAAGCAGTCCGTTAGTAATAACCGAAACACCAAAGACACCATTTGAAAGAATTAACATTGACCTATTCGAGTTCCCCACACGCAACTATGCTTTAACGATATGCGAGGAATTAACCAAATTTACACAAGCTTACGCAGTCCCTGATAAATCCACTAAATCTGTAGTAAATACCTTATTACTATATTTCCAACACTATGGTACTCCTTTGAGAATACATTGCGACTATGGGGGAGAATTCGACAACCGATTATTACGAGATTTATGTATTTTATACGATATAAAATTAACCTTTTCAAGCGTAGGACACCCGCAATCGATGGCTCAATTGAACGATTCAACGCAACGTTAGCAGAAATGATAAGAGTTAACCAAACAGAAAACCCAAACGAACACCCATTCACCATTTTACCTTACGCTGTAATTTGCTATAATAACTCTGTTAACAAAACGAATTTACACCATATGAATTAGTTTTTGGTCATACGTCAGTCCGACCACCAGAACCTTTTATAACCAAAAAGAATTGATAACAAAATACGTCAGAGATTTAAACAATCGCATCTCCCATTATTATAAAATTGCTAGAGACCGAACGGAACTTCAGAAGCAAAAAGCTAAAATTAGATTCGATAAAAACGTCCCCGAAAATCGTACTAAATATATATATAATATTTGTTAATGAAACTTGTTCGGAATTGTCCAAAAACTGTAAGTCCAATATTTAATATATTGATATTCCGATTCAAGTCCGAAAATATCATTTTGATGGGTTTTTTATTTAGAAAACTGAATGATAATTTTGTTTGAAGCTGCTAGGTGGTTGTCAAGTAATTTTCAGTTTTTTTTTAAATAATTAAAATTTCAATTTTTATTTTTTTTATTTTGATTAAATTTTGGATTCAAGGTTTTTGGACAATTCTGAAGAAGTTTCATTAACAAAATTTTTCGATAATAAATGCCTAATATGATTTTTTGATTTTTTCCGCATATTTTGGTCCCGCAGGTGGTTTTGCATTTGTAGGAGGCGAAAGTTTTTCCGGTTACAATTATATCCTAATTTGTTCTATACTTGAGTAAAATTTGATTCAAATCACATAATAAATAAAAATGTTAGAGAGGTGTTCAGCTTTTAAATGGGTCACTCTGTATATAAATATAAAAAATTACTCTGCATATTAATTTACAAATAAGAACTATGAACTACGTGATGTATATCCTCTAATGATCTGTAATAAAATAATCAAGATGTGAACATGTATTTATTTATTAAATAATTTTAAATATCAAAATATTGTAGTGAGTATCAAATAAATAATAAAGTGATAACGATTCACTTGCAGATATCAGCATTTGTCTAACTGCTTAAATTGACAACATACTTCAAATGATACAAGTTACCTACTTTTGTGATAATTATTTATTATAACTATTTAATTTAATATAAGTGTTCCATAATCGATTTAAAATATTCTTCTGAAATTCAATTTAAATATAATAAAGTGATAATAATATATCAACTGCATTTTGTTGATCTATTTTAAATAAATGAAAAAAAATAGTGGGGTCAAAGTAGATTTTGAATGGAATTGTTTGGCTGCAGCGATTTTATTGTTTTAATTTATTTTATGTATAATAACTGTTATAAGCAGTTTTGGATTAAATCGGTCCATTGCTTCTTGTAAAATTGATTTTTCAACATGAAATTTTCTGCTATTTTCCTTATGAAAAAAATTTTGATAATTTGTTAATTTCTAGAAAAATAAAAGCCACCACATTTTTGACAATTTAAGAAATATAAAGTAAAAATGTATCAATTTTACCCAAAGTTGGTGAAACTATGCCCTTTATTGAACTAAACCTTCAACCTTCTGCCAAATTTTAGTGCAAAATATTTATTCAAACACCTAAAAACCAATAATAATTTCGAACCATCATTTATCGTTTAACTGCATCAACTAGTAGGACAATTTTTTTACTTGTATTTTACAATGGTATTAAGAAAAAAAGTTGTATCTTCGTTTAAACTGTTTTTTTGAACGTTTAGAATTTTCAAAATTATAGTTACAAACAAATTCAAACAACTATAATTTTTTTTTCAAACCAAAAATGGCCTACGAATTATGAAAATAGATGAAATTTCTCTAAAAAATAATAATGACCTACTAGTATTTGGAGCCGAATTACGTCAGTTTTTGCATTTATGTCAATTATAGATAAACAAATTGATACTTCTTCTTGAAATTTGGACTGGTTGTTCTTATATATATATATATATATATATATATATATATATATATATATATATATATGTGCATTAGTATCGTGTCCGCCTCCTTACAAATTTGTGGCGCCCGCACCTCCACTAGAAATAATATAGATAGATTAGTTCTGTTTACATATACATAACCGCCAAATTTCACTTACCAAGGGCACGCGGAGAGGGGAAAGGATTTTTATCTTTTTTTACATACACATTTTTGTTCATACGATTGGTATGTTTACACCTCGTTATATAAATAGTACCTCTCTGACTCAATGTATTTAAAACTGTTATATATAACGGTAGCCTTTGCCTCCTTCGAGGTTGCCAGACTTCTATAGTGTAAAATGCTCTAGCGCTTGCGCAATTAGTTGCGCTATGCAATCGTGTGCGTTTGTTATTATGATGATTCATATTGCGTAAGTTATACTCAATCAGATTACATTGGTGTTTTACCCGATAATGTGCGATTATCTGTTTTAAAATAAACCGTTCACGCTAAATATCTATTGTAGAATAATGTATGTAATTCAAAATATGTTCTTAAGGGAATTATTATTACTATTTAAAATGCTTTTCCAAAGACATCACTGAATCAGTTCAATTTTGTAACACAATTGTTACATATTAGTCCACGTAAATTAGATATTTTAGAAGAAATAATTTATAAAGTAATAATATTTGGGATACGTAATCTAGATAGGGTTCGAAATAGATACCCGAATAGTTCCCCACAATTTAGGGGTGAAACGTCCGTAATGATTATGAATAGAGCTGCTTCGGCCATATTACGGGGACTTAACGCTGGTTTTTCACTTTTATCTTGTAAACCGTTCGTCGAAAGAGAAAAAAGTATAGGAAATAAAAAAATCGTCATGTTAAATTCTGCATAAAAAATGTACTAATAACCTTGTAGCTTATCCTCACCTATTTCGCGCTAACAGCGTCCGAACAGAGGCGTAGTTTGGGGCGCGGAGGTAAAAATCCATCCTATTCCAAGTTTGACTCCGAATATCTTAAAACCGGTTACTTTAACGAGAAAAATGCTCAGGAATGAATTTATTGAGCAGAATTTTCTCTATTAGATGCATATATAGAGGGTTTTGTCGCAAGTAGTTTATGTATTTTCCCCTTCTTTGCAATTATATTAGAGGATAATCTGTACTGTTCACACAAAAGAAGATTTGGAGTCATATTTCAACTCTGAGCTTGCTTCAATTCCACTTCTTCTCTTCAATAAGAAAGGGTTAATGAGGAAAATTAAGAAATCGTCTGTATGATATTTTCAATGCTGTACGAGAGAGGCCAATAGATTTTTCCGATTGCCAGTTCATTGTTGATGGCGGCAATTTGATTCATCGTGTAGTATGGCCGAAGCAGCTTTATTCGTAAACATTACGGCCAAAAAGTGACTGTAGTGTTTGACGGATATGCTGACTGGAGTATGAAGAGCATCGAAAGACAGCAGCGTCTTTTGAAACGCATTTCACCGGAAATTGTTTTTCATGAGAACACGCCACTGACTGAAACGCAAAATAAAATGATAAACAATCTCACAAAAAGGAACGGTTTATTTCGCAATTGGTGGAGAGATTTAAAAACGAGGGAATCAAAACAATTACTGCTGTAGACGACGTTGACGTACTCATAGTTCAAACCGCCTTAAACGAATCTCATGGAAACGATACAGTGGTCATCCTCGGACAAGATATTGATCTTCTCGCATTGATTATCGCTCTCGCACCTGAAGATAAAGATATCCGTTTCTTAAGAGAGGCTTAGAGAAAAATAAAAAATAAAGATTACAGCTCTCGTGACTTGCAGTCCTCGGAAGTTTTAAAAAGCTGTATGGCCACACGTTCAGCTTTCTTTGGTAAAGGAAAAGTGCAAACGGTGGAATGCGTCAATAAAAGAAAAGATCTCGAAGAGGTTGTCCGTATATTCAACAACCGTAGCTCAACGAAAAAAGAAATTACATCTTTGAATCATCAAAGATTCATTATCTTCAATAAGTTAGTCCGCCAATCTAGTACTACCGGGATTCTACGAAGACTGCCAGCAACATCCGAGGCATTACGTCAACATTCTTACAGAGTATTTCTCCAAATTCATGTTTGACGAGGAGAAAACTTGGAACCAACGGAATGCAGAAAAGCAGAAAAGCAGAAAATAATATAAAATATTTCAAAGAGATGATATACTTAAAGAAGTAAAATGTTCAAAACTTAATCATTTTGGAGCAAAAATGTAAATATTTCCCTCCAGCAAGAGAAAAATTTTTGAATTGTTTAAAAATTTTTGAAAAGCATTCGAGATGACTCCAACAAACTATCATTAATTAGTATAGCAAAATTTATGATTAACCAAGAAATATATTCTAGAATTTTGGTCTCGAATGCTTTTTAAAATATTTTTATTTCTTGATAGAGGGAAATATTTACATTTTAGCTCCAGAATAATCTAGGTTTTTAAAATATCTTTGGAAGGTGGAAGATTACACTGGTCAACATTCAGTTTGAAAAAATACACCGGACTCTACCTAGGTACCCAGGGGTTTTGGGGTCGCTGATTCCGTTGCAGAGGTCGGTTAAGCTCAATCACGTCAGGTTCAAGGTCATTTGAAGGTCAACCTAAGAAAAGGTTTTTGAAAAAATCTAAAAAATTCACACATAGGCTCTTGGGGGGTCTCTGAGTCCGAATCCGATGTCGGTTGACCTTTATCACCTCACGTTCAAGGTCATTTGAAGGTTAAAGTAAGAATAGGAGGTGAAAAAAATTAGAAAAAATTTATACGAATGCTCACCTGAATACTTATTGTCTGTTTATCTGTCTGCCCTTATACCTGCACACCTGTTTGTTTGCTTGTTAGTCTGTATTTATCATCCGCCTGCATTTTCTCTCTGTCCATCTATTTGACATCCTGCCTTTCTGTCAGTAATTCTGTCTGACTGAATGACTAAATGTTTCTATCTGACAGTCTGTCTGCCTCCTTGTCAGTTTGTCTGACTCAGGAAACCATTAAATTACTTTGACCCTGACAGGATTGAGGTCAGGGCCGGTTTTAGGTAACCGGAGGCCCTAAGCTCTAGGTATGTTTTTCGTTGAAGCTTTCTCTTCTAATAAAATAAACGTGCATATCTGCGTATGAAATCTGAGTTCTGAGGCCCCCTAAATGCGAGGCCCTAAGCTGGCGTTTACTCAGCTTATAGGCAAAACCAGCACTGATTGAGCTCCAAGTGAGTGAAGCCAACGCCCGTGGTACTCTTTACTTGCATGTTCGCTCTGTTTCTGCAACTATACCTAAAGGCCATCCTTTCACAGAAGAAAATAGGTAGGTGATTCATTGAGTTAAATATATTTGCACTGAGATAGCCGAAGAATCTTCATGTGCAGCTAAAGCTGGCGGACGAATTCCGGCTTGAAATGACCTCAGAATGACCTTGAAATGACCTCTGGATGCACCCGAAATCTCGTTGCCAGTCACTGCATGCCTACCTTGCACTGATGAGAGCCAACAGCTCGAAACTGCAGTCTGCAAGTGGTCTGCAGTGGCTGACACGAGAGTTCCTTTTTAATTTAGGAATAAGTCTTTCGGTCGGTGTTTGCTAAAATCGAATTACAGCGTTTCGTAGTAATATGTGATTATTACACTTAACGCGCCAGACTTGCAATTTGTTGTAGTCTGGTCAATTTCCTTATTCTTAAAATAAGGATGTATAGAGGGTTGCTTTAGAGAGAAATTACGTTTAGTAAATACTCTGCCTTCTAGAAGCATATTTTTGAACATATATATATATATATATATATATATATATATATATATATATATATATATATATATATATATATATATATATATATATATATATATATATATATATATATATATATATATATATATATATATATATATATATATATATATATATATATATATATATATATATATATATATATATATATATATATATATACATAAATATAAAACAAAATTTATTTCAGTCATTGGCGTACATTTTTATTAAGAAAAACAGGGTCGATTTTTCGATAAATCATATTAGGCATTTTTTTGTTGAAAAACTAATGCAATATTATTGATCAGCATGCTGTAGAACCACTATATCCAGAATTTAATAACATTTTGATTTTTGGTTTTCGAATTACGGTCTCCTTAAAATTACCTATTTTAAATATTAAATAATCAATAACGAAATGTTTTTCGAAAAAAAGTCATTCTTCATTTTCTCTTTAAATTCACTTTTGGTATGTTCAAGTTTTTTTTGTCGTAAAAGTATAAGTTAAGACTTAAGATCTAATATTTTATTATATCGTCTCTTTTAATCAATGAAAATAAGTTATATAAACAATGATATTAAAAAGAAGTTCACTAGACACCAGTATACACAAAATTTTATATTATTTATAACACTATGAAATATATCAACTGGTTAACAATCATCGCAATTTAGTTTAGTATTTGTACAAGTGACTGATTTTTAATTGCATACATTTGTAGTTGTAAATCCAATATAAGTATTAATTTACATATTTTTTTCTTAGTATGTGCGTGTGTGTGTATGTATGTATGTTAGCACGATAGCGGCGAAACTACTAAACGGATTTGGATGAAACTTTGCATGTGGGTTTCTTTTGTACTCCAGAAGATCGGATTACGTTTAGTGCCGTTTTGGCACAACAAGTTGTTTGTTTTATGATTACTAACAATTTGTAATCGGACCATTCAAGAAGCAGTAAAAATCCCGATTTCAACGATATATCACACTTGCACCCTTTCAATTTGGTTTCCGCGAAAAAAATTAAAAACAAAATAACACGCTTCTTGTGTAAGATATATTTTATAACCTAACGTTCGGTAGACTAGTGTGTTAAAGCGTGCAGACTACCATACACGTTTTTTTGAGAACGTCGAGCCAATTGTTTTTTTTTTTTTCGAGAGAGAGATGAGACAGTTTAAAGCCGGTGGTAGCTGTGTGGAGCCTGACAAACATTTTTGACAAAGTAATAGTTCTCCAACTAACAACTTTTAGACGCATTTTATCTGACAGCTGTCAAAAAATCTTTCGCACGCGAAAGTAACTGACACCTGTCAAAAAAAGATTTTCAAAATATATAGTGACCAACCAATACAATTGGCTTGACGTTCTTAAAAATAACGTGTATGGCAGTCTGCATACTTTAACACACTAGTCTACCGAACGTTAGGTTAGACTATAAAATATATCTTACACAAGAAGCTTGTTATTTTGTTTTTTAATTTTTTTCGCGGAAACCAAATCGAAAGGGTGCAAGTGTGATGATATAACATTGAAATTGGAATTTTTACTGCTTTTCAATGGTTCGATTACAAATTGTTAGTAATCATAAAACAAACAACTTGTGTCAAAACGACACTAAACGTAATCCGATCTCAACTATAAGCATGACGAGTCGGCCCCCAAATGGCAACCTATATCGAAATTTATGTTTTAATATCGACTTGTATGAACGCGATTTATATGTGTTTTGCCGCCGTACTCCGCTTTGACCTTGAGATATGGAAAAAAAAATGAGCGCATGCATAACTATCGTTCAAGGAGATATATCTCGAAAACTAATTGAGCTAGAGAGGTAAATCCAACGGGAGGTTTCAGGTAACCCTAAAGAGTATATTTTATATTTCTTTTTTGAATTTTTAGAATAATTACGCACATCATTAAAAAATAAATAAAAAATATAATAATTAATATTTCCGTGTTCCCTATGACTTACAATCACTGAAATAATATACGTTGTAATACTTTATGTGTACTATTATTCAGAAAAGTTACGTTAGAAAAAAGTTGGTGCAACACTTCGAACAAAAATAAAATTCGAAGCGCACTTCATATATGGATACAAACTTGACATGGAACACGCATATAAATATTTTATGAATTGGAATTATTGTTAGAAGAGAAATTGAATGAACATATAAATAACTGTCACGTAAATATCTATTTCATACGGCGCACAGTGACACGAATTGTAATTTTTTCGTTCAGAATTATCTAGAGCACTTCGCAACAGACTGGGATAATTTTTTTTAAATACTCGTTATTTAATTTCAAAAACACGTAAGATAGCCGATTTTTGAATTATGCTAATCAAAATTATTGAGCTTAACCAAATGTCCATTTTTTATTTAAATCTTAATAAGACTTATAATTTTTTTTTTCTAACCCAATTTACATAAATCTTGTTACTCGAGGGGTTTTTGAGGTCGCTGATTGTCATAAACCAACCTACAAGATGGCGCAATCAATGGCGGCAATAAAATGCTAAAAAATTATGAAAAATGAAATATTTTCGTTAAAGTTTATGCCGAGAAGTTTTGAATATTTCTGATAAGTACAAGTTCCAGGAAGAAATTTAAGATGGCGGATCCAATATGGCGGCAATAAGGTGATAAAACTAACTTAAAATAAAATTAAACGCATTAAACTAAAACGGCTATTCTTAAGAATTATTAAAAAATTTAAGAAGGAACAAATTCTCTGAATTTTTCAAATATATCCAATATGGCTGCCATACATTAATTATCAATCATAAAAATGCGATTCAGTCCTCCATTAATTTTGAACATAACCCTAAGTAGGTCATATTAATATTTAATTTTTTTTTATCTGCTAATAATATAATAAACACCTAACACCAAGAACTTTAAAACAAGAATATTAAACCTAACATAACCTAAGCCTAATAGAACCTTAAATCAAGAACTCTATACCTAACATAACCTAAGGCAAGAGTTTTACACCATGTACTTTAAACCTAACTTAGTTTAACTGCTTAATCTGTGTTGTTTAAATAATATTAATACTCCAATTGAGTTGATAATTTTTTCAGTTGTTGATTACCCTAAATGCATTTAAAAAATAAGGTCCTTTATATTTTTATATTATATTAAACATATAGTATATTAAATATCATTTAAAAATGAAATATATTATTTATATAAATAGACTGAATAGCATATTTATGATTGATAATTAATGTATGGCAGCCATATTGGATATATTTGAAAATTTCAGAAAATTTGATCCTTTTTAAATTTTTTTATAATTCTTAGGAAAAGCCTATCTAGTTTAATGCATTTAATTTATTTTTAAGTTAGTTTTATCATCTTATTGCCGCCATATTGGATCCACCATCTTGAATTACTTCCTGGAACTTAAAATTTAGTCTATTTTAACTTAAAAGTACTTACCAGAAATATTAAAAACTTGTCGGCATAAACTTTAACAAAAATATTTAATTTTTCATAATTTTTTAGCATTTTATAGCCGCCATTTTGCAGGTTGGTTTATGACAATTTGGATATCAGATTCATAATCAGTGACCTCAAAAACCCCCCGAGTAACAAGATTTATGTAAACTGGATAAATGCAAAATTTTAGTTTTATTAAGATTTAAATAAAAAATGGATATTTTGGCGAAGCTCAATAATTTTGGTTAACATAATTAAAAAATCGACTCTATTACGTTTTTTTGAAATTAAATAACGAGTATTTAAAAAAAAATTATCCCAATCGGTTGCGAAGTGCTCTAAATAATTTTGAACGAAAAAATTACGATTCGTGCCACTGTGTGCCGTATGAAATAGGTATTTACGTGACAATTATTTATATTTTCATTCAATTTCTCTTATAACAATAATTCAAATTCATAAAATATTTATGTGTCCCATGTCAAGTTTGTATTTTTATATTTTATTATTATTTTATATAATGCGCGTCGAATTTTATTTTTTTTTTCGAAGTGTTGCACCAACTTTTTTCTAATGTAACTTTTATGAATAATAGTACACATAAAGCATTACAACATATATTATTTCAGTGATTGTAAGTCACAGAGAACACAAAAATATTAATTATTATATTTTTTTACTTATTTTTTAATGATGTGCGTAATTCTAAAAATTCAAAAAAATATAAAATATACTCTTTAAGGTTACCTGAAACTTCCCGTTGGTTTTACCTCTCTAGCTCAATTAGTTTTCGAGATATGTCTCTCTGAACGATAGTCATGCACGCGCTAATTTTTTTTCCATATCTCAAGGTCAAAGCGAAGTACGGCGGCAAAACACATATAAATCGCGTTCATACATCAAGTCGATAATAAAACATAAGTTTCGATATAGGTTGCCATTTGGGGCCGACTCGTCATGCTTATCCGGCTAAACCCTTTCCCTGCTCTGTGTGAATCACTCTAAGGAGATTCCACTTACTAGTTAACCATATTAGCTTCTCTCCAAGGAGATATTTTTGTACACTATAGGTAAAAATCACTTTCTGTTCAGCAAGCGGCTCAGCGGCAAGCATCAATTTATTTTCAACTATAACAATCTACTTTTAATGATGAATATAGAAAAGTAACTTTCTTCACGATGTTTTGAAAAAGCTCATTTTCAATACAGTTTGTATGTAGACAAGAATACATTTCAAAACGGTGGTAGAAAAAATTGCAATTAGTAATAAAAATACGTACCTATAAGCTCCTCCCATTAATTTATTAATTACTAGTCCAATGTCATATAAAGTATAGACATAACCTGGCGGTATATGTGGCTTCACATCTCTTAAAATATAAAGCAAGGTATTACTAGGTCCTTGTTTTGAATTGTACAAGTTTTCAAGTCTCGGTATTGTCAAAAACTTTCTCATGCTTACACCATTCTCGAGCAACAGTTTTACAAAGTCACATCTGTCATGTTCTAATGCTTTTATCATGGCTTCCTCCAATGATCCATATGGCCATTCTTGGCCATAAATGAATATTTCTGATCTAGCGATATCAGCACGATTCCATGTTAAAGCAAGACTAAGCTGCTCTGTAGGTGATAGATGTTGAGATTTAAATAAGGCCGTTAAAACAATTTGATCTAGTTCTTGTGGTTTTTGGTCCAATTTATCAGCTATTCTAAAAATTGTTATCTGAAATATGGTATACATGTTAATACAGAGCTATCAAAAATGATTAGAAAATTCGTCAGTGATGTGACAATACCTTCTATCTGACACTTTTTCAATAAGTGATATATTTCGCGCTCAAAAGTACACATATCTTCTACCAGCATTTGTCTACTGTAAAAGTAAGTCAAACTTAGATATTTTAAGCGTCGTTATAGTGTCACATCACTAACGATATGTGACTACAAATGTAGGTAAATGATTATACATTTATTGACAGCAAATTTCTAAAGTTATTAGTCATATTTAAAGGTTAAATAAAACACAAATTAATATCAATAACATAATTTGATCAAGTTTATTATAACTAATTTATTAATTAAATTAAAATAAGATGAAAAGCTTTCAGTGCTAAAGACAAATCTAAATTGATACATTACATTACATGCATGCTTAAAAAATGTTTGTAGGAAGTAATTTATCATGAGCAATTAGGTTCTTACTAAAACAGTCGGGAACCGGATGTTTTTGGAGCGCATAGTACGGAGCTTAGCGCGGTTAGAGGAGGGCAAATGCGATGTTACTACCTTTGTAATGTCGTGCCATTTCAGTAACAATGGTGCAGTGGACAGTAGAGCATCCAATGTTTGCATATGACACGTTTATCCGAAATGGCAAGTCAGTGATAACTACACAGCGGCTTTTTCGCATTCACTTTAATATTGGTGGACGGGGAGCTGTTCCGTCTCGCAACACCATCAAAAGATGGTCAATAATTTGTGAACAGCTGGCAATATAATGAAGAAAAAGTCACAAGGTCCACAACGTACCGTAGGAACCCCCTGAAAATATAGAGCGAGTGAGAGACGGTACGCCACCGTTCATTCTAAGGTGATCCATATTTTTTTTATGCCAGAATTACGCAGAAAACGGATAAATTCAAGGAATGTGTGATTTCAGCAAGATGGTGCCATGGCGCATTTTGCCTACGCATCAACAAATGTCAACAACATGTGCCCAGGAAAACTCATTTCACATTTTGGAGATGTGCCGTGGCCCCCAAGGTCTCCAGACCTGTCAATTTGTGATTTTTTTTCTGTGGGGGGTATTTGAAGAGTCGTGATCATGACTATTGGTAGAGTGATGTTTTAGCGTGTTATGGACTATTTCATGAAGAGGGTCGAAAACTGCATCCAACGCGACGGACACCATGTCGATGACATTATCTTCCATACTCGATACACATCGTAAATGGCATTGTGTAAACTTCATTCTGGCGTTAATAAAACCTTATTATCTTGCAAATTATTGGCGTAACACTTATTTCAAAATCGTCCAGTTCCCGATTGTCACCCTCTATTTTATCAAATGTTTTGTTCATAGGAAAATTTCCGCTATTATCTACAAACTGGTAGATGAAGATAATCAAAATCTGGGCCGATATCTTGTTAAAGATATTAAAGTAGTCCCGGACGCGTATTTGTAAAATGTACCTTCTCACAGCTCAGACCACGCCCACAACCTTGTTAAAGTAAATTATACGCGGCCACAATGCCGTCGTGTAATCTATACCCGACCACTAGATCAAATATAATTTTATACTTGTTGCAGTGTTGTTAACTTTTCAACTAGATACATACTTCTATCTGTGAGTGAGTGTCGATATATCACAATAATGAACATCAAAAATAAATTATTAGCAATCTGTGACAATCAATGCGAATTTTCGGATGAAATCTTTGTTAATGACAGAGATTTTAGGGTGTCAGTACGAACGAAATATAATTTTGTCTATATAATATAATCTTGAACTTTTACACGCTAAAGCCAATTTTCGACAAAGAAAATTTTTTTATCGCGTTAATTTCCCTCTGCCACTCCTTTTATCCCCTAAAAAACTGACAGGATAGAAAAAAAATTTAATCTAAATTTGGCTTCAGCGCGAGTTATGATATCCAGACGCCGTTATTAGATAAAAGAAGATGCAATTGTGCATAATTGCACAAAGATAAAGAAGCTTATAAATATATGTAGTAACCATATTATGTTCAGTATATTGTCGTATTTTATTCAGGGCCGGGCCCAAGGCCCCCCCCCAAAAGTTTGGGCGGTTGGTTCCAAACGCGGTTGGCGTTGGCAAAATCTAACTAATCATCACATACAAATATATAATTTGAAGTTTACACTGACTCCCACAATCGCGAAATTAACACAATAATTGTTATTAAGCGATTGGCAACCCTGTAAATATTTTATTTTATCAGTAGTGTGTTTTCCATTGAAACTAGGGAAGCAAAGCTTCCCTTACACGATACTATTTTTAATATTAATTTATTATACATAAATGCATTTACTAGAAATACTAGAACTAGCAATGATTTTTAAATAGAATCTATATGTTTCTACTACTAATCTAATATAATATTATCACTATTAGTTTTGTTTGGTAGTGTTTTGATATTGTGATATTAGACAACAAAGTCTAACTTGGTATTTACTTTTTCCTGTTTCCACCTATTGTAATGATTTTTTATTGTATTGACGACTTTGGTCAATCATTTCGACGTGTCCCACACCATGTTACTGTATGGTCTTTTGGACAATAAAGTTTATTATTATTATTATTATTCTTTTTCTTTATTTAGGCTAAATTTTTATTTATTTTTAATATGATCAAAGACCTATTGTTGTTTAATAGTTCTTAGTTTTTAATTTTATTAAACCAAGGATTTTTTAAATTTCTTTTAAGTAGTAAGTATTAGGTTTGGGTACATGATGATCCAACAAAGATGGAACAAGGCCATTTTTCAAACGATACAAATGTTTATATCGAAAACAAAAAAAGCCATTGGATATATTTTTTCCGCAGAAACCAAAAATTATCATAAACAAAAACAAATAAATTGAAAACAAAAAATTTATGACTCAAAAATACAGGGTTCGAGCACTATGGAAAACCTGAAGAGCGTGGAAAATTCAAGGAATATTAAAAATCCCAAGAGAATCATGGAAATCTCAGTGAATTTTAAATATTTCGCAAAAATCATGGAATTTTGAGTCACAATATGAAAAACAATAAACTATTTACGAGTTCCTATTGTTATTTTAAATTATTTTTAAATTGCAACCTTCCATTCATTCGCTGACGATTTTATGAAACAAATTATTATTATTGTTATTATTATTATTATTATTATTTTTTATAAAGGGATTCGAAAGTTGACAAACGGCGTGTTAGACGCATCGTAAGACGCTCCAGAAATAAGTGCTAAAAATCAGTTAAAACCACGGTAAACTTAATCAAATTTAAGCCACCGGTGAGCCAAAAAATTTTGCTTAACGTGACATGTCATAATAGGAAAAAAAAGTTCATATACAATTAATAAATTGAAAATTACTATTAGTGTATTTTAAATAGTACCAAAAAATAAGCTGTGCCTTAGTTGATGGTCGACCTAAATAGACCTATCTATATAGGTACCTAAAAGACCCTTTCAAGTGCTTTTATTGCGTTAAAGAAAGCAATAAATATTCAGTGTCAAAAGTGAACACGTGTTTATAAAGCAAAGCAAGACAGACATATTAAACGTAAAAGTGTAAATAAATAAATAATAAATTTGTGTGTGCAGTGGAAAGTTTCTTAAGTGTAGTAAGCCCAAAAAGAAGAGGGAATAAAAAAAACAACAATCACCACGCCAGAAGCCACAGAAAACTAAGCTATAAACTAATTTATTTTATTTTATTAAATTTAATTACTTTAATAACTTTATCAACTTCATCTCTATTAATCTAATTTATTAACTCAAAACCTAATATTCTAAATAGTATTGAGTAAACCAGAGGCATACTGTTAGGTCAATAATACAAATAATAATTAATAGCCAAAACCAAATTTCTTTCAGCCAATCAAGAGAATTACGCATGATAAAAATGGTGATAATAATAACCCGAAAAATTAGTAATGCATCGCTATTAAAGTGTGATTATATAGATTTCCTCTGTGAACCTTCAAGTGTGTTTTTCATAATTACTAAAAATATTTAAACAAATTTAATCAAAATTGAACACGTAATGATCAGTGGCGCAATACTCTTAAAGTATAACTATCTTTCCGGTGAGGTTCTCATAATTGCTAAAAATATTCAAACGTGTTTAAGGTATGCGTGATACAGGTTTCTCCCAGGAAAATGGTTTCCAAGAAAATACACACAGAAAAGAGCAATCTTGATACCTAGAGCAGCGGAAACTCAACTCAATAAATAGATCATATCGTGGTAGGCAGGGAGATGACTTATAGTGTTCTGTCACCATGGATACCCATAAAAGCTTGTAAAAGTTAAATACAAAGTGACAACGTATAGAAGTTATATTTAAGTTTGTATAAGTGAAAGTGTTTGTAAAATAATTTATACCTCGGAATATTGTCAGCTTGATAAGAAATATTAATTAGTTAGTGTTTAATTAGGTACACAAACCAAAACTTTCCACAGTGCTTCCCTCTAACGCAGTAAATCATAGTTTATATACATATGTATAGTGCAGTGTAATCGCATACCTGCAGATTTCAATGCACATATACTCCACATATGGCCTAACGAAAATGGAAACGCGCTGAAAAACCTAGCACACATATTTGACTTAACAATAATAAATACATGGAGCAAAAGTCAAATACGCATTGACACCTAGAGTAATGGAAGCTCAATCACACAAATAGACCATATCCTCGTAAGCAAAGAGATAAGGGAAAAGATCAAGAAGGTTAAAGCAAAAAGGACAGCAGAAAACCTACTGAAGAAAATGCTAACACTGAACAGCAGCAAACTAAAAATAGGGAGACCATGTTACAGGTGGAAAACAACAAACGAGAGAATCATAAACAAACTGGGAAAGAAAAGCGAAGGGAAAAATGAAAAAAAACATGCGTCATATGACTCTCGCTGCTGGCAACAAGCATGACCCAAACCCAACCTAGCATCTGGAATCGTGGAATCAGAAAACTCAGAAACACAAAAAGAGGAGCATAAACAGTAATAAGCACTCCATATCAAGACACAACACATATTTCATACGAAGATTCAAAAGAGGCAGATACCCAGAACCAAAAACACAAAAAAGGGAGCTTAAACGCTCCCTCACGACACAATGCGGTAACGCATCTCACAAATACCTACACCTCCCATCCCATATTCCTTTACCATGCGCCATGTGGCACTCGCTGCTGGCAACAAGCATGACCTTAGTCCAACCCAGCGTGGACGTAGCAGGCCCAGCTGTATAACTCTGGGAGTGGCAACAATGCCTACCGCACGCTGGTAAATCAATCAATCAATCAATCAATCAAATTATTTTTTTTATAAAATCGAAAAAACCGCTGCCCAAGGAATCACTACTTCCACATCCATATTTTCTTCCAGGTCTCTCGTAACGAAAAAATTTTGTATGTGGAAATAATTGTTTATAGAACTTTAATAATGTAATATTTATTATTTAAAACCCATAAAACGATATCCCACACGGTAGTGGGGTGGGGGTGGTGATAGGGGGTGGATGAAATAAAAAAATATTTTGAGGCACTAAATCACAATTTTTTTTCATCCCCTTTAATAATGGGGGAGGGGTGGTAATGGAGGTGAATAATGCCAACATTTTTTTTGAAACCTTAGCTTCACTTGTATACACTAAATACCAATTTTATGGACTCTTACCTGCTTTATTTACCTATTTACCCCCCATTTACCCAATTTTATCCCCCAACCTTCGACGGAATAAGATGAAAATATAATCTAATTCCAGATCCCGTTAAAGTATATACGTGTACCAAATTTTAAGTCTTAAACGGTTCCAGAGTAAACGTGCGCACAAAAAAATTTACAGACCGACAGACAGACAGAAATTTTTTTTCGCTCAAATTTAAAATCTCGACGTTTCATGACATTCTAAGCCCATTTGAACAATAAAAATTTTCAAAAATTTTTTTGTCGTTACTATACTTTCACTTGGATAAAGTAAAAATCACCTTTAACATATTAATAATTATTATTATTTGTCATTGAAAAACATTTTTTGTCATGGAAAACCTGGAAAAAGCAGGGATTTTTCTCAGCTACGTGAAGTCTGAACCATGAAATAGCATATTTTATATTCGTTTTTTTATTATAACTTTTGGATTCGGCGGAAAAAATACATCAAATGGTAATTTCAGTTTTTATTATAAACGTTTCTATCGCCGGAAAAATGGCCTTGTTCCATCTTTGGTTGGGGCACCCTGTACATTGTACATAGTGAATTTGAATTCGATTTAAATTTTTTAGTTTTAGTAGCTTTTCCCATAAAAGATTTTTTTTTATTGAAATTATGCAATGTAAAGGTATATGAGTTGGTTTTTTTTTTCATCTTCTCCCCCCTCCCCCCCAAACTAGTAGGCTTCGGTACGGCCCTGACTTTATTCAGATACATACTGTAATAATTATTTCCACACATATTGTTTTTATTAGTTCCTTTTTATAGACACACTTTTTATAGAGTTTTTATATGCTTATGTACAGCTGATGTATCGACGCGGTATAGAAAATAAAGCAGTGTAAAATAGAATGGCGTTTGATTAACTTGTTCCTTTTAATAAATAACAAATTGTTATTTCAAGTTATTACAAATGGCGACGAGGATTTAAAAATAATAAGTATAAGAGTTTAGAAAATTGTTGATATACGACGTGGGCAGATTTGGAGTAAAGTGCAGTGGCTACCTAATAAAATAATGTCAGTCGGAAAGATAAGTGAATTTCAGTTGGGTAAGGGCAACTGGAAAACGTATATTGCTCGACTAAATCAACATATTAAAGCGAACAAAATAGAAGATGGTTTGAAAACATCTACATTATTGACAGTTATCGGGGACGAAACTTATGAACTTATAGCAGATTTGTGTAGTCCAGTGGAACCGGCAACGAAAAGTTACGAGGATTTAATTGCACTAGTAACAAACCATCTATAGCCTGAACCGTCAGTAATGATGGAAAGACGTAAATTTCGCCATATATATCAAGAAAAAGGTGAGACTATCACACAATATGTTGCAGTGTTAAAAAACTTGGCAAGAACATGCAATTTTGAGGACAAACTAGATGAAAATTTACGAGAACAGCTGTCATCCGGTATCATAAGTGAATCAATAAAACAGCGGCTATTGGTTGATGATAAGGACAAGAAACTGACATTTACAAAAGCGTATGAAATAGCGCGAAACATGGAAGCAGCAGAAAATGACGTGAGCATTTTGGAGTCAACACAGCATGTACATAATATTCAAGGACAAATGCAGCAGCTCCCCTTCTCAAGTTCAAGTTCTTCAGGTAGATCGAGGAATTTAAGGCAGCGCACACAAGGTGCGCAATGGAATAAACCATCTACGTCAAGAGAATGGAGAAAGCCAGTACGCGAGTGTTCGTGTTGTGGTAGAATTAATCATCAAACAAGTGAGTGTTTCTTCAAAAATGCTAGTTGCGACATCTGTGGCAAGATAGGTCATCTAAAATACATATGTCCAAGGAAATCGAATAGACAGAGACAGAGAAATAACAGAGGTAATTTTTATATGGCGAATGAAAGTGAGAAATATGTAAATTGCGAAACATTGAATGAGTCCGATTCAGATGGAGCATTAGAATTGTTCAATTTATCTAGTTCTAATCAATGTAGCACTATAAGTATTAAGGTATTAGTAGAAAGCAGATATTTAGATATGGAAGTTGATACTGGGTCGGCGTTATCATTAATTTCGAAACATATTTACGAAAAATATTTTTCAGAGAAGGAAATTTTTCAGTCTAAAATTAAATTAGCCTCTTATAACGGAAACCGAATTGTTACAGAAGGTTACATAAGAGTGAGAGTGGTATTCAATAACTATTCTGAATTATTAAAGTTGTACATTATACCCAATGGGGGACCCTCATTATTAGGTCGTGATTGGCTTAAAGCATTAAAAATTAATATAATTGATAATATTCCCTTAAATAATATAGTTGCGAAACATAAGGAAGATAAGGAACACACAAAGTTGGGGGTGAGAAAATCATTGACTTTGAACGGTCTAATTGATCAATATAAAATAATTTTTGACTCTGAACTAGGTGATTTTTTAAATTTTAAAGCAAAATTGTACTTAAAGCCGAATGCAATACCAGTTTTTTTAAGGCACGTTCATTGCCGTTCAGTATGAAAATTAAAGTAGAAAAAGAGTTACAAAAGTTATGTAACGACGGAGTGTTAACTCCAGTAGATCATGGCCATTGGGCCAGCCCTATGGACCGGTATTGAAAAAAAATGGCGATGTAAGAATCTGTGGAGACTTCAAGGTTAACTCAAATTTATATATAAATAAATATCCAATTCCTAAAATCGAAACCATTTTTAGCTCTTTGTCGGGAGGGACTTTATTTAGCAAAATAGATTTATCTCAAGCGTATGCACAGATAGAACTGGCTGATGAATCAAAAAATATTGTAACAATTAACACACACAAAGGGTTGTTTAGGTATAACCGACTGCCTTACGGAATTGCTTCTTGTCCAGCCATTTTATAAATGAAAATTATGTATGAATTATTTGCTGGTTTAGACGCGTAATTGTATTTTTAGACGATATTCTCGTTACAGGTCAAGATCACGAACAACACATGGAAAGATTATGTCACGTTTTTAATATAATTATGAAGAGCGGGTTAAAAATTAATTTAGAAAAATGCAGTTTTTTTTCAAAAATCAATAACATATTTAGGTTATACAATTGATGCCAGGGGGTTGCATCCGTCTAAAGATAAAGTCGAGGTAATAGTGAAAATGCAGTGTCCTACCAATAAAACCGAATTAAAATCTTTTTTGGGGATGATAACTTATTATGGTAAATTTTTGCCTAATCTAAGTACACATTTAAATAAGCTCTATAATCTTTTGAAGAATAATGTGAAATTGTGTTGGGATAAAGAGTGCGAAAAGGCTTTTTAACTGCGTAAAAAATGAACTAGCCTCCCCCAAGGTACTGGCTCACTTTGATCCGAATTTACCGTTGGCGTTATGATGTGACGCTAGTTCGGTAGGAGTGGAGGCTATAATTGGACATATATATCCGAACGGGGATATAAAACCTATTGCGCATGCTTCGCGCACGCTGAATAATGCCGAGAAAAGTTTTTCTCAAATAGATCATGAAGAACTCGGTAAAGAGGTTTCACGAGTTTCTTTTGCCAGAAAATGTCTTTTATTCAGTGACCACAAACCGCTATTGTCAATTTTTGTCGAAAAAAAAAATTCCTCAGTTGGCAGCTAGCCATCTTCAACGGTGTGCAATCATCTTAGCTGCTTATCAGTACGAGATAAAATATGTGAAATCGGAGAAAAATTATGCAGATGCTTTATCGCGTTTACCGCTACCTTACAACGGTAATAAGGACCCAGATTTTGGACACATATTGTATGTACAAGAAGCGATTCCAATTGATTATAAAAAGATTGTTGTGGAGACACAAAAATACAAAATTTTAAATATAGTTTATAAGTATTGTTTTATAGGTTGGCCAGAAGATGTTGACATACCGGTGGAAATTAAGCTATATTTTTTTAGGAGAAATGAGTTACATTTGGGTGTATCTTATGGGGTTATAGGGTGGTTATACCATCGAAATTACAACAGGTTATACTACAGGAAATCCATTCTAGTCATTTGGGAATTAACAAATGCAGGTCCATTGCTCGGTCCTACTGTTATTGGCCCAAAATAGATAATGACATAGAACAATTATACAAAAATTGTAATATTTGCACAAAAATTCAGAAATACCCACAAAAAGCCATTTTACAACCGTGGCCACAAACAAACAAACCTTGGTCTCGACTAAACGTAGATTTTTTAGGCCCTATATTCAATGAAAAATTTATAATAATTACAGATTCTCATACAAAATGGTTAGGAGTCTTTAAGATGAAAAATACTTGTGCAAAAATAGTTATTAATTGTTTACGTTCAGTATTTGCGCGGTTTGGATTACCGGATACCTTGGTTTCGGATAACGGACCGCCATTTTCGTCGAGTGAGTTATCAGCTTATTTGAAAAGTAATGGAGTTAAATATTTATTTTCTCTACCGTACCACGCACAAAGCAATGGGGCGGCGGAGAATTGTGTTAAAAATATCAAGAATGCTCTTAAAAAAGCCTACATTGAAAAAGTTGATTAAGATGAGGCTCTACAGCGATTTCTGTTTAATTACCGAATTTCGCAACACTATACGACGGGGGTGAGTCCGGCAATGTTAATGTTTGGTCGTCTCTTAAAGACTCGTTTAGATTTAATTAGACCATCTAAAAGTAATATCAATAATAATAAAATGCAAAAACAAATTGATAATTTTAATGGTAAACAAATAGTTATAGATGACAATACTCCAGTTTTTATTAAAGAATTTTCTAAAAGCTCAAAACCTACTTAGGTGCCGGGTAAAGTTACAAATAAAACAGGGAATATCACTTACGAAGTAAAAATGGGGAATAATAAAATTGTGAAGAGACATAGTAATCAACTAAAAAGACGATCCTCTTTGTGTTTTCCTTTATCAGGTGGGGAAATTTCTAATGACACGGAGGATAGGAATACGTCCGATGATACTGTAGAAGAACGCACTACCGGGCGTCAAAATGACGCGACACCAATTTATTTCTCAGGGGGCGCCAGTCGCGTATTACCCCGTTCTTCTACCTCCCAGGCGGGTTCGAGATAAGATGCACTTCGGTAGCCGAGTAATGGGCCAAGGCTGCACTACCACAGATCGGAAACTACGCTCTCTCTGGACCCGAATTCCCTCGTTAGGGGTTTAGGCACCTCTTAATTTCCTGAATTTTTGCATAAAAAAAATCCCAACCGAAGAATTTCTCTGCGGAGGGATTAGTTTTGGTACGCGGAAATCACGTTTTGGTCTATTAATAACGGAACATATTTCTCAAAAAACGCATAAAAAAATCCCTATCAAACCTCCGTAAAGCAACCAGAAGGTCGAACGTTAATGCGAATTAACTCGACACATCCGGTTTTCTATACGAAAGTTCCAGGGATTATAGACCGTCAACAGGCCTCAAGATCAATTAAGAAACAATAGTTCAAAGAATCCGTTTATTTAACAGAATTGGTTATACAAAATTCTCAAGATAAGAATCGTGCCTTCCCCAATCAAGGTAGTGACTTTCAGACCATACAAGCGAGAGCGCTCACGCTAACGATCGATTAGGTAGAAAAGATTCATACATACCTTCTCAGAATCAAAATGCGAGCTTTTAGAATCATTTCAGACTCTGGGTAAATGAATAATTAAGGCTGACTGAAATTAACTTAAAAAAGTTTTACTAAATGAATTTAGTTTCGCTAGAGACTACTTAGCTTTAAAGTTCTTGTATCGTGGAAATTCACGTACTCAAACACATTCAGAGGCCTTATTACTCCATAAGTTAGTAGTAAAGAAATGACAGTTCTGTGACAATCCCCCCACCACTTTTCAATCCCCCCACCACTTTTCAATCCCCTCCTCCATTTTTCCCCAAGCCCCGCCCAATCCCCTCCACTCTTTCAGAACCCCCCTCCATTTTTTCCCAAGCCCCGCCCAATCTCCCCACCACTTTTCGATCCCCCCCTCTACTTTTCTCCCAATCCCCCCACCAATTTCTCAGAACCCCCCTCCATTTTTCATAAGCCACGCCCCATCCCCTCCACTCTTCCATAACCCCCCTCCATTTTTTCCCAAGCCCCACCCAATCCCCTCCATTCTTTCAGAACCCCCCTCCACTTTTCTCTAAGCCACGCCCCACCCCCTCCACTTTTCAATCCCCCTTCCACTTTCTCATAACCCCCCCCACCATAATTAAAACCCCCACCTCCCATCCCTACCGCCATTCAGAATCCCCTCTCCACCTCATCACCTTATCGGAAATGTCATAAGTTAGGCAGTACATATTTTACTACTTTATCATTAGGTCCGTCTGTATGGATGTGTATCAGATGTAATAGTGTATTAAAGGAATACATGAAAATCTATCCCACCATAATTCAAACCTCCCACCTCACATCCCCACCATAATTCTGAACCCCCTTCCCTCCTCATCACCATGGAAGGGGTAATCGGAAATGTCATAGGTTGGGCAGTACATATTTTACCACTGTTCCAAATACTTTATCTGTCTGTGTATGGATGTGTATCATATTAAAAGTGTATTAAAGGAATACATGAAAATCTATCCCACCATCACCCATTGAGAGGAGTGTCATCCTTCCGCCTTCACCTTGTGTCATATTTCAAGATATTTCAAAATATTGCACCATGTTACATCATCTTGCATAATATTATGCAATATTGCATCACATTGCACCATACTTCATATTTTACATCACCATTATCATATTTCAAGATATTTCAAAATATTACACCCTGCTACATCGTATTGCATAATATTACACAATATTGCATCACATTGCACCATATTTCAAAAATTACATCACCATCATCCTATTTCAAGATATTACACCATGTTACATCGTATTGCATAATATTACGCAATATTGCATCACATTACACCATACATTAAATATTACACCACCATTATCCTATTTCAAGATATTTCAAAATTTTGCACCACGTTACATCATCTTGCATAATACACACTTCAAATATTACATCACCATTATCCTATTTCAAGATATTTCAAAGTATTGCATCATGTTACATCATCTTACATAATATTACGCAATATTGCATCACATTGCAACATACTTCAAATATTACATCACCATTATCCTATTTCAAGATATTTCAAAATATTACACCATGTTACATCGTATTGCATAATATTACGCAATATTGCATCACATTGCACGATACTTCAAATATTACATCACCATTATCCTATTTCAAGGCATTTCAAAATATTGCACCATGTTACATCATCTTGCATAATATTACGCAATGTTGCATCACATTGCACCATACTTCAAATATTACATCACCATTATCCTATTTCAAGATATTTCAAAATATTGCACCATGTTACATCATCTTGCATAATATTACGCAATATTGCATCACATTACACCATATTTCAAATATTACATCACCATTGTCCTATTTCAAGGTATTTCAAAATATTGCACCATGTTACATCATGTTGCGTAATATTACGCAATATTGCATCACGTTGCACCATACTTCAAATATTACATCCCCTTTATCCCATTTCAAGAAATTTCAATATATTGCAGCATGTTACATCGTATTGCATAATATTACGCAATGTTGCATCACATTGCACCATACTTCAAATATTACACCATCTTTATCCTATTTCAAGATATTTCAAAATATTGCACCATATTTCAAATATTACATCACCATTGTCCCATTTCAAGGTATTTCAAAATATTGCACCATATTACATCATCTTGCATAATATTACGCAATATTGCATCACATTGCACCATACTTCAAATATTACTTCCCCTTTATCCCATTTCAAGATATCTCAATATATTGCACCATGTTACATCATATTGCATAATATTGCATCACATCGCACCATACTTCTAATATTACACCACCGTTATTCTATTTCAAGATATTTCAAAATATTGCACCACGTTACATCATCTTCCATAATATTACGCAATATTGCATCACATTGCACCATACTTCTAATATTACACCACCATTATCCTATTTCAAGATATTTGAAAATATTGGACCATGTTACATCGTATTGCATAATATTACGCAATGTTGCGTCACATTGCACCATACTTCAAATATTACACTCCCTTTATCTCATTTGAAGATATTTCAATATATTGCACCATGTTACATCTTGCATAATATTACGCAATATTGCATCATATTGCACCATACTTCAAATATTAAAACACCGTTATCCCATTTCAAGATATTACACCATGTTACATCATCTCGCATAATATTACACAATATTGCATCACATTGCACCATACTTCAAATATTACACCATCTTTATCCTATTTCAAGATATTTCAAAATATTGCACCATGTTACATCGTATTGCATAATATTACGCAATATTGCATCATATTGCACCATACTTCAAAAATTACATCACCATTATCCTATTTCAAGATATTACACCATGTTACATCGTATTGCATAATATTACGCAATATTGCATCACATTACACCATACATTAAATATTACACCACCATTATCCTATTTCAAGATATTTCAAAATTTTGCACCACGTTACATCATCTTGCATAATATTACGCAATATTGCATCACATTGCAACATACTTCAAATATTACATCACCATTATCCTATTTCAAGATATTTCAAAATATTACACCATGTTACATCGTATTGCATAATATTACGCAATATTGCATCACATTACACCATACATTAAATATTACACCACCATTATCCTATTTCAAGATATTTCAAAATTTTGCACCACGTTACATCATCTTGCATAATATTACGCAATATTGCATCACATTGCACCACACTTCAAATATTACATCACCATTATCCTATTTCAAGATATTTCAAAGTATTGCATCATGGTACATCATCTTGCATAATATTACGCAATATTGCATCACATTGCAACATACTTCAAATATTACATAACCATTATCCTATTTCAAGATATTTCAAAATATTACACCATGTTACATCGTATTGCATAATATTACGCAATATTGCATCACATTGCACGATACTTCAAATATTACATCACTATTATCCTATTTCTCCATTATCCTATTTCAAGATATTTCAAAATATTACACCACATTACATCATCTTGCATAATATTACGCAATATTACATCACATTGCACCATACTTCAAATATTACATCCCCATTATCCTATTTCAAGATATTTCAAAATATTGCACCATGTTACATCATCTTGCATAATATTACGCAATATTGCATCACATTGCACCATACTTCAAATATTACATCACTATTATCATATTTCGAGATATTTCAATATATTGCACCATACTTCAAATATTACACCACCTCTATCCTATTTCAAGACATTTCAAAATATTGCACCATATTGCATAATATCACGCAATGTTGCATCATATTGCACCATATTTCAAATATTACATCACATTGCGTCACATTTCAACATATTTCGAAATATTGCGCAATATTGCATCATATTAATTGGATTCTTAATAACTTTATTATTTATGGATGTACAGAAAATTTATCTCTAGTTATTATGTAGGGTAATTTTTTTAATGAATTTTAGTTTTTGTTTCATTAAAAACGGTTAAAGTTTAAGGTAAGGCCCTTTTGACATATTACGGCAAACGATTGTATTCAATATCAACAATACCCACGTAAAATTTTAGATCGATCTGACGTCATAAAGTTGAAATATTGAAGCTATACATGATTTAACCGATTTCGCTAATACAGTAGGCATCGTCAGGTTCATTTCCAAAATTTCATTGAAATCCAATGCCATTAACTCGAGGGAAATAAAATTTCATATATGTGAATGTTGTTTCGAGATTTAGGCATTATTAGGTGTACTATTTTGAAAAAATTAAGTAAGGAAATAATGTGCTGCACTTGCAAGCGGATATTATTTGTAAAGAATTGATATGAATATATGATAATGAAAAAAGTGTGGAGGTGTCTTACTTATCTATATTGCTTTTTATCACAATAATGAAAGAAGTATTGTCAAGTCACAGTTCGATAGTAATGAAAGAAAGTGCAAACTCATGCCACCAACACCTGTACCCCACCCCCATTCCTACCCACTTTAATGGTGACTGTCCTATTTATATGTATGCATTCATAATCCATATACCGTAAATATTACGCAATTTATTATAATAACATTCCTTTATAAAATTATCAAGACAATAAAATATAACATCGTAGATAAAATATCAAAGCACAGTTGTGTAATCATATAACATAAACAAAGGCTCCTTCATTCAAGATAATGAATACGTTGTCATTAGAAAAACTAGCTATAAATAGAACAATGGATTATTCTTCTCGCAATTTATCAGTTACTATATTATCTCAATAACACTTGAGTAAATAAAACTTATTTTATTTTGATAAAACTTATATTTTATTACAGCATAAATTTATTATTAATTAAATGAAACTTAGTAACAATAAAATCTCAAATGATTAATAAAAGTTGAGATTAATATAACTTTATTATACTATGCAATGAAGCGTTTAAACAATAGATAACTTGAGATACAGATCTTTTACACGGTGGTCTATACAAATTTAGTATGCTATTGCAGGTACCCATAAACCGAGTTTTAAATGCATTTTCCATAATGTACATACAATAATTAAAAAGATATATCACGACTAGGCACTCAAATTTTTTTCATCCGGTTACAACACTTCTTGTTTAAAAAAAATTATGCTTTAAAATATTTAATAATTATTATTTCTTTACAAATATCTTAATAAATACTAGGTATTTTAGATGTAAGAGAAAATTAAGAAAGCTACTAAACTGAATGAGAATTTACTCTAATTTCTACAGAAATAATGGTTTCAGATATTTAGTAACTATAAAGCTCACATCCGAACGTTTATGGGATAAAATATTTAGCTCAGATATCTCAGAAACTAAAACACATTTAGTATTATTTACTTAGTCGAGACTTCTATAAAGTGTTTGCTGCAAATACCGTTGGAGGGAGCCACTCACATTATTTACAACTCACCGACACTGTTTGCTTGACTTTATTTGTTAGAATAATGTATTGTATGAATATCTCATAATATTTTAGATTATCCCCTCGGGGTTAAAAAACAAGTATCAGGATCTTATAGGAAACTGAAGATGATGTCATTCACCACAAATATTACTCATAAAAATACATCATTACACGTGATATTATTTCTACATTTTACATTTTCATGTCTAGGTATTGTACAATTTACTATTAAAATAAGAGAATTATTCTTTCCATTAACTTGCATAAACCAAAAACGTGACGTTGAATTGGTTTTATTTTTACATTCTTATCCACTATATTTGTTAACAAAATGGGTTAATGCAAAGGCAAATTTTAATAAGTGTAGAAATATAAATTTTTCTAAGGTAAGAAGCAACTTCGTGTTTAAAACTTTTTACTAGGATTAACAGATTTCGAGAAAATCACATGCATACTATTACTTTTATCAGCGATTCATTATTTTTGTGATCATCTATCTAGTGATTTTTCTAAATTATTAATAACTATTGTAGCCGCGAAAAACACTTTTAATTATTTAAACATTATAGAAATTATGATAAAAGTACAACAATTTTCTAGAATTTGCGATGGAAAATGTTTAATTTTGTCAAACGGAATCTAAAGTGATGAAATCCTACTACAAAGAAATTAAACATAATGACATTACCACCGGATTAAATAAAACAGTGTCTTTTAAACATCAAAATGAAGTGCTACATCAAAACGAGATCAATTATACTCATATTCTACAAAATATGGATAACTCCACTCGAAAAAATCAGAGATGGGATAGGTTATCATATAAAACACAGATATATTACCTCATAATGCAGAAACATAGAAAATAATTAAAATTTAGAATAAAAAAGAATATTTCCAGTAAAGAACATTTTATAGCGATACAAAGTTTTTTGAATAGTAATTTAAGTCTGATCTAAATAGATGCGATGTATTATAGGTATTTTAGTTTTTGACGATATTTCACTATTTTTTACCAACGAAGGAGTAGGTTCAACAACGAATGAATGCTGAGAATGCTATCTATACCAGCTATATGGAGGGGGCTGAGAGCGGCTTACTTATGACCGTTGAATATCAGTTGAATTAATTTCAGCCTAAAGTTTTGTTGTTGTGTACTTGTGTTCGAAAATCAAATGACAACGCTTTCGTTTGATCTGGATCAGGAGTAAGCAGTTTTCATATACATATCTTTGGAAAATAATAGCACATACTTTGAATATTTTTTAATTTAAATGCATGCATAAATAAATATTTTGTTTTTTTCAGCGATTTAAGCATGTCTCTACCGTTACCCCGCAGATGTAGTTCATGCGATGGAGATTTGTGTTTGTGTCCCTGGGACGAGGAGCCGTATGTAAAATTTAATGCTTTCTAATATTCTCAGATTTAACAAGGAAGTTTTTTGTCAGAATACACCTCGAGGAAGGGTATATTGCTCAAGGTGAACCTCCAAAATCTCCTCTTCCAGTCATGCTATTAATCCAACCAGAGCCTATCTCTATGGATCAGGAGTAAGTAGTTTTCAAATACATTTTCTTTAAAAAATAATACCACGTACTTATACACCCATTTCGCTTAAAACTAAGTGTGATTTGTTCTAATACTTTGAACACCTTTAATTTAAATGCACACATAAATAAATATTTTGGCTTTTCAGTGATTTAAGCATGTCTCTACCGCTACCTCGCAGATGTAATTCTTGTGATGGAGATTTGTGCTTGTATCCCTGGGACGAGAAGCCGTAAGTAAATTTTAATGCTTTCTAATATTCTCAGATTTAACAAGGAAGTTTTTTGTCAGAATACACCTTGAGGAAGGGTATATTGGTCAAGGGGGACCTTCACCACCACCATCACCACCACCACCATCACCACCACCACCACCTACAAAACCATAGATATATGTGTACTTCTACTAAATATATGCATATATATTTAGTAGCACTTATTACTATATGTATTCTAATTATGTAATTTAGTCATGGATTGATAACATAGAAATAGTGTGACGTTGTGGCCTCATCTATCATCAGTATTAATAAATTAATTTGAAAATAACACTTCAGTATTTATTTGAGCAACAGTGAAGACAGTCATAATGTCGGATTCTAGTATTGAAAATGATTCATTTTCATTCACTTCACCATGTTCATCTCCTTATTGGAAATATGTGGATAGTATTCTTGTAAATTGTAGAGAGAAAATTAAACAGGAGAAACAACTAATCAACGAAGTAAAATATTCATTATCAAATTCTACTCTACAAGTCTCGACAGGAATAAGCGGTGCTAGAGGTTTCGAGCCATCAGTCAGACTTATCAGTTCAACTGATGTAATTTCGCTTATGGATTTGGATTGGTATGATTTTATTGCAAATATTGATATTACACCGGACAATGACAAAGAAAAGGAATTCATTGAAACTGTAATGGTGTTTGAAAATTTTAAAATATCCAGTCAACTATGTATGGATGAACATCTATTATTACTAGAAAGTGGTGATAGTGTTATATATATTAATGATGAGTGTATCAAAGAACTTGTCAAGATTAAACATTTAGTAAATTTTAGATTAGACTTTTTACAGTGTTTAAATTTTAAGAACTTTTATAATAATACTATGCTGTATATTACTAATTTTGATTGTGACAAGGAAACATATGTTGATAAATTAAAAAACCTATGTAATTTAAATAAATGTGAGCAAGCTTACTGTTTACTAGAGTATATAGAATTTAATAAAAATACAATTGTTCTTGATATTGATAGGATGGTGATGTATAATGCTAATTAAAATAAATTTTATGAAATCATCAAGTGTGTGTTTATTTTATAAATACTAAATATAACTAGAAATAAGTGAATATCCAAGTCAGGTTGGCCGAGTGGTCTAAGGCGTCAAATTTAAGCTCTGATTCCCCTATGGGAGCGTGGATTCGAATCCCACACCTGACAAAAAAATGTTTATTTTGTCATTACAACATATTTTATTATTGTCGTTTTCATATAAAATATATTGGTATAGAGCAGAGTGTGAATATGATTGGGAAGTTTGTAATAAAACGCTGTAAAATGTGCTAACAAAAATTTATTTAATAATTCCCATATCTCGTAAAGTATTTACATAAACATCATATTTCATGCCTAGACGCCTGTTCAACCTTATCGCTTCAATCAAGTCATTAGGGTCGGTATCTGAATCCCAATTTAATATATCTTCATTTTTCATTCTCTCAGAAGTTTTTTGATAAATATCAAAAACACTATGCTTGGAACGTCTCAAAACTTGCTGCTCTGACGTCAAATCTACTGCAGACGGCGCTGCTGAGTTTTCTAATTCTTCGTTTGCTTGTATTTTATGTTCAGCAGGAGATGTATACTTTCCTCCAAGTAACGTTATCACCTGTCTATTTTGATTTTTCCTTTCATCTTCAATTGTCTGAGATGGTCGACTAATGCTTTCCGAGGTCACTACCCGGCTATTGGATGGAATATATGGAGCATTGTTGTGCACTTTTTGTAAGTGACTTTTTAAGTTATCCTGTCTTTTAAATGTTTTATTACACAAATCACACTGAAAAGATTTGTTTTTATGAATATTAGCGTGACGGCTTAACCCACTGAACCAAGTGAATGTTGCATTACAGATATTACAGGTATACATGTTTTACGTTTCACTCTATGACATCAAATGATATAACTAGTATGTTATCCCCATTTATCCTTATTATCCTTAATTACCCTTGTTTTATCCTTATTTACCCCTGTTTTATCCCTATTTACCCTCGTTTTACCCTCATTTCCCCTTAATTACCCTTATTTACCCTTAATTACCCTCGTTTTACCCTTATTTATCCTCGTTTTACCCTTATTTACCCTTAATTACCCTCATTTATCCTTGTTTTATCCGTAATTACCCTTGTTTTAGCGCTAAAACAAGGGTAATTAAGGATAAAACAAGGATAAATGAGGGTAATTAAGGGTAAATAAGGGTAAAACAAGGATAAATAAGGGTAAAACGAGGGTAATTAAGGGTAAATAAGGGTAATTAAGGGTAAAACAAGGGTAAATAAGGGTAAAACGAGGGTAAATAGGGATAAAACAATGGTAAATAAGGATAAAACGAGGGTAATTAAGGATAATAAGGATAAATGGGGATAACATACTAGTTATATCATTTGATGTCATAGAGTGAAACGTAAAACATGTATACCTGTAATATCTGTAATGCAACATTCACTTGGTTCAGTGGGTTAAGCCGTCACGCTAATATTCATAAAAACAAATCTTTTCAGTGTGATTTGTGTAATAAAACATTTAAAAGACAGGATAACTTAAAAAGTCACTTACAAAAAGTGCACAACAATGCTCCATATATTCCATCCAATAGCCGGGTAGTGACCTCGGAAAGCATTAGTCGACCATCTCAGACAATTGAAGATGGAAGGAAAAATCAAAATAGACAGGTGATAACGTTACTTGGAGGAAAGTATACATCTCCTGCTGAACATAAAATACAAGCAAACGAAGAATTAGAAAACTCAGCAACGCCGTCTGCAGTAGATTTGACGTCAGAGCAGCAAGTTGTGAGACGTTCCAAGCATAGTGTTTTTGATAATTATTAAAAAACTTCTGAGAGAATGAAAAATGAAGATATATTAAATTGGGATTCAGATACCGACCCTAATGACTTGGTTGAAGCGATAAGGTTGAACAGGCGTCTAGGCATGAAATATGATGTTTATGTAAATACTTTACGAGATATGGGAATTATTAAATAAATTTTTGTTAGCACATTTTACAGCGTTTTATTACAAACTTCCCAGTCATATTCACACTCTGCTCTATACCAATATATTTTATATGAAAACGACAATAATAAAATATGTTGTAATGACAAAATAAACATTTTTTTGTCAGGTGTGGGATTCGATTCCACGCTCCCATAGGGGAATCAGAGCTTAAAATTGACGCCTTAGACCACTCGGCCAACTTGACTTGGATATTCACTTTTTTCTAGTTATATTTAGTATTTATAAAATAAACACACACTTGATGATTTCATAAAATTTATTTTAATTAGCATTATACATCACCATCCTATCAATATCAAGAACAATTGTATTTTTATTAAATTTTATATACTCTAGTAAACAGTAAGCTTGCTCACATTTATTTAAATTACATAGGTTTTTTAATTTATCAACATATGTTTCCTTGTCACAATCAAAATTAGTAATATACAGCATAGTATTATTATAAAAGTTCTTAAAATCTAAACACTGTAAAAAGTCTAATCTAAAATTTACTAAATGTTTAATCTTGACAAGTTCTTTGATACACTCATCATTAATATATATAACACTATCACCACTTTCTAGTAATAATAGATGTTCATCCATACATAGTTGACTGGATATTTTAAAATTTTCAAACTCCATTACAGTTTCAATGAATTCCTTTTCTTTGTCATTGTCCGGTGTAATATCAATATTTGCAATAAAATCATACCAATCCAAATCCATAAGCGAAATTACATCAGTTGAACTGATAAGTCTGACTGATGGCTCGAAACCTCTAGCACCGCTTATTCCTGTCGAGACTTGTAGAGTAGAATTTGATAATGAATATTTTACTTCGTTGATTAGTTGTTTCTCTTGTTTAATTTTCTCTCTACAATTTACAAGAATACTATCCACATATTTCCAATAAGGAGATGAACATGGTGAAGTGAATGAAAATGAATCATTTTCAATACTAGAATCCGACATTATGACTGTCTTCACTGTTGCTCAAATAAATACTGAAGTGTTATTTTCAAATTAATTTATTAATACTGATGATAGATGAGGCCACAACGTCACACTATTTCTATGTTATCAATCCATGACTAAATTACATAATTAGAATACATATAGTAATACGTGCTACTAAATATATATGCATATATTTAGTAGAAGTACACATATATCTATGGTTTTGCAGGTGGTGGTGGTGGTGATGGTGGTGGTGGTGATGGTGGTGGTGAACGTCCCCCTTGACCAATATACCCTTCCTCAAGGTGTATTCTGACAAAAAACTTCCTTGTTAAATCTGAGAATATTAGAAAGCATTAAAATTTACTTACGGCTTCTCGTCCCAGGGATACAAGCACAAATCTCCATCACATGAATTACATCTGCGAGGTAGCGGTAGAGACATGCTTAAATCACTGAAAAGCCAAAATATTTATTTATGTGTGCATTTAAATTAAAGGTGTTCAAAGTATTAGAACAAATCACACTTAGTTTTAAGCGAAATGGGTGTATAAGTACGTGGTATTATTTTTTAAAGAAAATGTATTTGAAAACTACTTACTCCTGATCCATAGAGATAGGCTCTGGTTGGACACAACAACAAAACTTTAGGCTGAAATTAATTCAACTGATATTCAACGGTCATAAGTAAGCCGCTCTCAGCCCCCTCCATATAGCTGGTATAGATAACATTCTCAGCATTCATTCGTTGTTGAACCTACTCCTTCGTTGGTAAAAAATAGTGAAATATCGTCAAAAACTAAAATACCTATAATACATCGCATCTATTTAGATCAGACTTAAATTACTATTCAAAAAACTTTGTATCGCTATAAAATGTTCTTTACTGGAAATATTCTTTTTTATTCTAAATTTTAATTATTTTCTATGTTTCTGCATTATGAGGTAATATATCTGTGTTTTATATGATAACCTATCCCATCTCTGATTTTTTCGAGTGGAGTTATCCATATTTTGTAGAATATGAGTATAATTGATCTCGTTTTGATGTAGCACTTCATTTTGATGTTTAAAAGACACTGTTTTATTTAATCCGGTGGTAATGTCATTATGTTTAATTTCTTTGTAGTAGGATTTCATCACTTTAGATTCCGTTTGACAAAATTAAACATTTTCCATCGCAAATTCTAGAAAATTGTTGTACTTTTATCATAATTTCTATAATGTTTAAATAATTAAAAGTGTTTTTCGCGGCTACAATAGTTATTAATAATTTAGAAAAATCACTAGATAGATGATCACAAAAATAATGAATCGCTGATAAAAGTAATAGTATGCATGTGATTTTCTCGAAATCTGTTAATCCTAGTAAAAAGTTTTAAACACGAAGTTGCTTCTTACCTTAGAAAAATTTATATTTCTACACTTATTAAAATTTGCCTTTGCATTAACCCATTTTGTTACCAAATATAGTGGATAAGAATGTAAAAATAAAACCAATTCAACGTCACGTTTTTGGTTTATGCAAGTTAATGGAAAGAATAATTCTCTTATTTTAATAGTAAATTGTACAATACCTAGACATGAAAATGTAAAATGTAGAAATAATATCACGTGTAATGATGTATTTTTATGAGTAATATTTGTGGTGAATGACATCATCTTCAGTTTCCTATAAGATCCTGATACTTGTTTTTTAACCCCGAGGGGATAATCTAAAATATTATGAGATATTCATACAATACATTATTCTAACAAATAAAGTCAAGCAAACAGTGTCGGTGAGTTGTAAATAATGTGAGTGGCTCCCTCCAACGGTATTTGCAGCAAACACTTTATAGAAGTCTCGACTAAGTAAATAATACTAAGTGTGTTTTAGTTTCTGAGATATCTGAGCTAAATATTTTATCCCATAAACGTTCGGATGTGAGCTTTATAGTTACTAAATATCTGAAACCATTATTTCTGTAGAAATTAGAGTAAATTCTCATTCAGTTTAGTAGCTTTCTTAATTTTCTCTTACATCTAAAATACCTAGTATTTATTAAGATACTTGTAAAGAAATAATAATTATTAAATATTTTAAAGCATAATTTTTTTTAAACAAGAAGTGTAACCGGATGAAAAAAATTTGAGTGCCTAGTCGTGATATATCTTTTTAATTATTGTATGTACATTAAGGAAAATGCATTTAAAACTCGGTTTATGGGTACCTGCAATAGCATACTAAATTTGTATAGACCACCGTGTAAAAGATCTGTATCTCAAGTTATCTATTGTTTAAACGCTTCATTGCATAGTATAATAAAGTTATATTAATCTCAACTTTTATTAATCATTTGAGATTTTATTGTTACTAAGTTTCATTTAATTAATAATAAATTTATGCTGTAATAAAATAAAAGTTTTATCAAAATAAAATAAGTTTTATTTACTCAAGTGTTATTGAGATAATATAGTAACTGATAAATTGCGAGAAGAATAATCCATTGTTCTATTTATAGCTAGTTTTTCTAATGACAACGTATTCATTATCTTGAATGAAGGAGCCTTTGTTTATGTTATATGATTACACAACTGTGCTTTGATATTTTATCTACGGTGTTATATTTTATTGTCTTGATAATTTTATAAAGGAATGTTATTATAATAAATTGCGTAATATTTACGGTATATGGATTATGAATGCATACATATAAATAGGACAGTCCCTGGGGGAGTCACCGTTGGAGTGGGTAGGAATGGGGGCGGGGGGGGGGGGGTACAGGTGTTGGTGGCATGAGTTTGCACTTTCTTTCATTACTATCGAACTGTGACTTGACAATACTTCTTTCATTATTGTGATAAATAGCAATATAGATAAGTAAGACACCTCCACACTTTTTTCATTATCATATATTCATATCAATTCTTTACAAATAATATCCGCTTGCAAGTGCAGCACATTATTTCCTTACTTAATTTTTTCAAAATAGTACACCTAATAATGCCTAAATCTCGAAACAACATTCACATATATGAAATTTTATTTCCCTCGAGTTAATGGCATTGGATTTCAATGAAATTTTGGAAATAAACCTGACGATGCCTACTGTATTAGCGAAATCGGTTAAATCATGTATATCTTCAATATTTCAACTTTATGACGTCAGATCGATCTAAAATTTTACATGGGTATTGTTGATATTGAATACAATCGTTTGCCGTAATATGTCAAAAGGGCCTTACCTTAAACTTTAACCGTTTTTAATGAAACGAAAACTAAAATTCATTAAAAAAATTACCCTACATAATAACTAGAGGTAAATTTTCTGTACATCCATAAATAATAAAGTTATTAAGAATCCAATTAATATGATGCAATATTGCGCAATATTTCGAAATATGCTGAAATGTGACGCAATGTGATGTAATATTTGAAATATGGTGCAATATGATGCAACATTGCGTGATATTATGCAATATGGTGCAATATTTTGAAATGTCTTGAAATAGGATAGAGGTGGTGTAATATTTGAAGTATGGTGCAATATATTGAAATATCTCGAAATATGATAATAGTGATGTAATATTTGAAGTATGGTGCAATGTGATGCAATATTGCGTAATATTATGCAAGATGATGTAACATGGTGCAATATTTTGAAATATCGTGAAATAGGATAATGGGTATGTAATATTTGAAGTATGTTGCAATGTGATGCAATATTGCGTAATATTATGCAAGATGATGTACCATGATGCAATACTTTGAAATATCTTGAAATAGGATAATGGTGATGTAATATTTGAAGTGTGGTGCAATGTGGTGCAAAATTTTGAAATATCTTGAAATAGGATAATGGTGGTGTAATATTTAATGTATGGTGTAATGTGATGCAATATTGGTAATATTATGCAATACGATGTAACATGGTGTAATATCTTGAAATAGGATAATGGTGATGTAATTTTTGAAGTATGGTGCAATATGATGCAATATTGCGTAATATTATGCAATACGATGTAACATGGTGCAATATTTTGAAATATCTTGAAATAGGATAAAGATGGTGTAATATTTGAAGTATGGTGCAATGTGATGCAATATTGTGTAATATTATGCGAGATGATGTAACATGGTGTAATATCTTGAAATGGGATAATGGTGTTTTAATATTTGAAGTATGGTGCAATATGATGCAATATTGCGTAATATTATTCTATGATGTAAGTATCATGGTGCAATATTTTGAAATATCTTGAAATAGGATAAAGGTGGTGTAATATTTGAAGTATGGTGCAATGTGACGCAACATTGCGTAATATTATGCAATACGATGTAACATGGTCCAATATTTTGAAATATATTGAAATAGGATAATGGTGATGTAATATTTGAAGTATGTTGCAATGTGATGAAATATTGCGTAATATTATGCAAGATGTTGTAACATGGTGCAATATATTGAAATATCTTCAAAGGGAGTGTAATATTTGAAGTGTGGTGCAATGTGATGCAATATTGCGTAATATTATGCAAGATGATGTAACATGGTCCAATATTTTCAAATATCTTGAAATAGGATAATGGTGGTGTAATATTAGAAGTATGGTGCAATGTGATGCAGTATTGCGTAATATTATGGAAGATGATGTAACGTGGTGCAATATTTTGAAATATCTTGAAATAGGATAATGGTGGTGTAATATTAGAAGTATGGTGCGATGTGATGCAATATTATGCAATATGATGTAACATGGTGCAATATATTGAGATATCTTGAAATGGGATAAAGGGGAAGTAATATTTGAAGTATGGTGCAATGTGATGCAACATTGCGTAATATTATGCAATACGATGTAACATGCTGCAATATATTGAAATTCTTGAAATGGGATAAACGGGATGTCATATTTGAAGTATGGTGCAACGTGATGCAATATTGCGTAATATTATGCAACATGATGTAACATGGTGCAATATTTTGAAATACCTTGAAATAGGACAATGGTGATGTAATATTTGAAGTGTGGTGCAATGTGATGCAATATTGCGTAATATTATGCAAGATGATGTAACATGGTCCAATATTTTCAAATATCTTGAAATAGGATAATGGTGGTGTAATATTAGAAGTATGGTGCAATGTGATGCAATATTGCGTAATATTATGGAAGATGATGTAACGTGGTGCAATATTTTGAAATATCTTGAAATAGGATAATGGTGGTGTAATATTAGAAGTATGGTGCGATGTGATGCAATATTATGCAATATGATGTAACATGGTGCAATATATTGAGATATCTTGAAATGGGATAAAGGGGAAGTAATATTTGAAGTATGGTGCAATGTGATGCAACATTGCGTAATATTATGCAATACGATGTAACATGCTGCAATATATTGAAATTTCTTGAAATGGGATAAACGGGATGTCATATTTGAAGTATGGTGCAACGTGATGCAATATTGCGTAATATTATGCAACATGATGTAACATGGTGCAATATTTTGAAATACCTTGAAATAGGACAATGGTGATGTAATATTTGAAATATGGTGTAATGTGATGCAATATTGCGTGATATTATGCAAGATGATGTAACATGGTGCAATATTTTGAAATATCTTGGAATAGGATAATGGTGATGTAATATTTGAAGTATGGTGCAATGTGATGCAACATTGCGTAATATTATGCAAGATGATGTAACATGGTGCAATATTTTGAAATGCCTTGAAATAGGATAATGGTGATGTAATATTTGAAGTATCGTGCAATGTGATGCAATATTGCGTAATATTATGCAATACGATGTAACATGGTGTAATATTTTGAAATATCTTGAAATAGGATAATGGTGATGTAATATTTGAAGTATGTTGAATGTGATGCAATATTGCGTAATATTATGTAAGATGATGCAACATGATGCAATACTTTGAAATATCTTGAAATAGGGTAATGGTGATGTAATATTTGAAGTGTGGTGCAATGTGATGCAATATTGCGTCATATTATGCAAGATGATGTAACGTGGTGCAAAATTTTGAAATATCTTGAAATAGGATAATGGTGGTGTAATATTTAATGTATGGTGTAATGTGATGCAATATTGCGTAATATTATGCAATACGATGTAACATGGTGTAATATCTTGAAATAGGATGATGGTGATGTAATTTTTGAAATATGGTGCAATGTGATGCAATATTGTGTAATATTATGCAATACGATGTAGCAGGGTGTAATATTTTGAAATATCTTGAAATATGATAATGGTGATGTAAAATATGAAGTATGGTGCAATGTGATGCAATATTGCATAATATTATGCAAGATGATGTAACATGGTGCAATATTTTGAAATATCTTGAAATATGACACAAGGTGAAGGCGGAAGGATGACACTCCTCTCAATGGGTGATGGTGGGATAGATTTTCATGTATTCCTTTAATACACTTTTAATATGATACACATCCATACACAGACAGATAAAGTATTTGGAACAGTGGTAAAATATGTACTGCCCAACCTATGACATTTCCAATTACCCCTTCCATGGTGATGAGGAGGTGGTGATGAGGAGGGAAGGGTTCAGAATTATGGTGGGGATGTGAGGTGGGAGGTTTGAATTATGGTGGGATAGATTTTCATGTATTCCTTTAATACACTTTTACATCTGATACACATCCATACAGACGGACATAATGATAAAGTAGTAAAATATGTACTGCCTAACTTATGACATTTCCGATAAGGTGATGAGGTGGAGAGGGGATTCTGAATGACGGTAGGGATGGGAGGTGGGGGTTTTAATTATGGTGGGGGGGGTTATGAGAAAGTGGAAGTGGAGGGGGTGGGGCGTGGCTTAGAGAAAAGTGGAGGGGGGTTCTGAAAGAATGGAGGGGATTGGGTGGGGCTTGGGAAAAAATGGAGGGGGGTTATGGAAGAGTGGAGGGGATGGGGCGTGGCTTATGAAAAATGGAGGGGGGTCTGAGAAATTGGTGGGGAGATTGGGAGAAAAGTAGAGGGGGGGGATCGAAAAGTGGTGGGGAGATTGGGCGGGGCTTGGGAAAAAATGGAGGGGGGTTCTGAAAGAGTGGAGGGGATTGGGCGGGGCTTGGGGAAAAATGGAGGGGGGGATTGAAAAGTGGTGGGGGGATTGAAAAGTGGTGGGGGATTGTCACAGAACTGTCATTTCTTTACTACTTAAGTTGAGTGGCGTTCGATCAGTCCACGACTTACTAACCCTTATCACAGTCGTTCAATATTATCGATTTGGCAGCGTCTCACCTTCGAGCGACTTTTAGGCAAAATTGAATTTTTGGATTTTTATGCACAAGGCGTTTTCCTCTATAACTTTGTCATTTGAAAAGCCCTGTTATTGGTTTTTCTACCATTGCTCTGTCTGGACCACTCAACGCGCTCGACCAAATTGCGAGCCGCTGGGTCAATCCAAACTCTTTCTATGCGAGAAACCGGCCTTGTACATGTGCATTGATTTTTATCAATTTTTGCTTATCGGCACTACGCCGGCTTTGACAAAATCTTCTATTTTGCCTTTCGGATGCAGTGCATCGTTAAAATTTTATGCTCATACTTTAGAATTGGGCTTTCAATGACCGTACCTTAAAGGTCAATGTCTTTGGTTGAGGAATAAAAAATAAAAAATAATTTAAAGTATATTTTCGTGGTACTTTTTAAACTGACTTTGTGGTACTTTTGAAAAATCCATTTTAAGACCAATTTTAGCGTACTTTTGAAAAATCGATTTTCAAGCCAAATTTCAAGGTACTTTTGAAAAGTTAATCCGCGGGTGAAATTTTGGCGTACCTTTGAAAAATCGATCTTCAAGCCAAATTTCAACGCAGTTTTGAAAAATTAGTCTGCAAGTGAAATTTTGGCGTACTTTCGATAAATCGATTCCTGAGCCAAATTTTGACGCCCTTCCAAAAATATTATTTTTCAAAGTCCAATTTGTGGTACCTTTGAAAAAAAGTATATTATTCATAAATCTTTGTCATTATATACTTCTACTCTCATATTCTGAACCAAAAACATTTTTCCTAAGTGAAAATTCGGTGTTTCTTCGAATTTTTACCTGGTCATTTCCAACGCCTTATAGAACCCAAAAAGGTCCTTATGGACTGATCTACGCCTCTGCAGACTCCTAAAAATGTCTTTAAATGAAATTTTTGCCTAAGTCGAATTTTGATTATGTCTTCAACTTAGGACGATTTTGGAGAGTTCTACAACACTCCCCTCCTTTGGTTGAATCTTTTCTACTCATCGATTGCCTTTAATTCCATATTCACTTGTATGCCTGTATGCCTTCATTTGACGGTCTGACCTATGGTACAGATGTTTAAAAATAACGGCCTTAATTGGGGCAGACGCCTATCTAACTTAAAAATAAATACATTTTTTTTTTTAACAATACGCCTAGTTGATACAACATTTTTATCAACTTAATTACACCCGCGTCGAGGTTCGAAGCGAAGCATAATTTCGATTAGCGTCCACTCTCACTAATTCGTTGCACCCGCGTCTTCGCTCTTGCTTGACTTCGGCCCTTTCTAGAAGAGGCTGTCTATATCTCCATGCCGCAGCTTGGACGGTCCTCGCCTTTGAGTTCCAGACTTCACCATGCCGCGTCCTTGCGACAGGCTGGGTCATCTTTCCATTTCTGCACATGAAAAATGCAGTTCTGCAACTAGATTGACTTTTTAGCAAGTCGTCGACTGGGACGCGTCGACTAACAAACATAATGTGTTGTTTTTGATGAAATATTTTTCTAACATGAATTTCGTTAACTTATAATGGTTAGAAATTGGTTCTTCGTAAGGTAGATTAAATCGGCTTACGATACTCGTACGGTCATCACTACTTTGTGAAAAAAGTATAAAAAAAAAGATTGAAGCGTCTTCTGGAGCGAAGAACAGCTTCTAAAACTCGTCTCGTAGTTTCTACTTCGTAAGGTAGATTAAATCGGCTTACGATACTCGTGCGGTCATCACGACTTGTAAAAAAGTATAAAAAAAAATTGAAGCGTCTCCTTGAGCGAAGAACGGCTTCTGAAACTCATCTCGTAGTTTCCATTTGGGTATACGTTAATTTTGTTGACTTAAAATAATTAAAATAGAAGTTGTCTTCTTGCATAAGAAAAACAGCTTCCGAAACTCGTACTGACTCGTACTTATGCCTACGTCCATTATTCGAACTTGGCGGCTCTCGCTCTTGAGAAGCTAGGCTTACCGGATCGCGCTCTTGCGTCCGTATCGCCGTCTTTCCATGCCTGCTCATGGAGTAGACTTTTAAATTGTTAATTCCTCCGTATAAGGATTGAATTACTACATAGGATTTTGATAATTAAATTTTCGATTCGACCGCATATAGGTCAAAATCGCCACTTAGAATTTTGAGAAAAAATATAAAAAAAAGCAAAAACGGCTATTAGCCGTGGTCGACCTCGGAAATATCTAGAGGCGACTCTTCTGTATCTGGCTCATCTCGAGCATCATCGGGGTCTCGACTTATTACATCCGGCTCATCTTGAGCACCTGCGGGAACATTGATTTGAACTAGTGTGGTATCGCTACGTCGCTCTGACCTGGGCGCGATCTCATTGTCTGATAAAGAAGCGTCGTCACTAAGATGAGTTTCATCCGGACTATCTTCTGATTCTTCAGACAATTCCAATTCAACATCGGGATCTCCCTTAGGTGCCGGCCTGATGGCATCGACATGTAATCTCGTCGAAGTTACCCCCTTGTGAATGAGGTAAACTTCATCGGACAATCTCTTTAAAACCTTGTGCGGCTTACTCCACGACGGTGCGAAGGTATGATCCTTCCTGATCCTTTTAGTCATTACCATATCCACTTTATATACGACCGGCGTTACCGCCACTTTGGGCGCGTAACGCCATTGGTAATTTGTTTGATTTCTACGAATCTCCTTGACTCTTTCAAGGCGGGGAACGTCCGCTTGATTACGACGCTCTTGTCTATAAGCGAACATATTCCAATCACCAATCTGCGGTAATTCATAGCCGAGTACTACGAAACTGGGCGTATGCCCCGTAGCGGCGTTTTTTCTTGTTCTCAAGATATATGCCATCTGACTAACATGTCGATCCCACTCGTCGTTGGGTAAACTATATAATAAGGTTTTTTAGATCTTCTTAGCTTCTTGCACCCTCCTTTCTATTGGATTGGCCTGTTGGTGGTAAGCTGCTGTGAAGAATCTTTCAATATTGTTACGTGTACAGTAAAAGCCGGAATTGAAGTGGCCTCCCTGGTCGGAAATGATGACCCTCGGAACGCCATATCTCGCCACTAGTTCCTCTTCGATAAATTGTGCTATTGTTTTTCCACTGACTTGGGTGAACGCCTTGGCTTCGACCCTCTTACTAAATACATCCTCTACCATTAATATATATCGGTTATCTGCATCTTTGGTTCGCTGAAGCGGTCCTATTACATCGACGCTTAGAACTTCGAACGGATGCGATGGAGCATGGCTTCTGAGAGGAGCCTTCGGTTGTGACTGTCTGCCTTTTACGGAATTACAAATAATGCACTCATTTAAATATTTGTTAACTGGTCTCGACAAATTATTAAAATAATAGCGGCCCGAGATGATTCTAACAGTTTCATCGCGGCCGGGGTGACCTACTTCCGGTCGGTCGTGAAAATGAGATATTACTCTCATGACCATACGTTTTGGTACGTATAATTTTTCTTCGACATTTTCGCCTCTCGTCCAAAGTGTGCCGCCTATCACTTGTCGTGTATTGACGAATTTCACCTCTGCCTCGGTTTTATCTGCTTGTCGCACTAGAGTATTCCATCGTTCAATTTGGTCTTGGATATCTCTGGAGTGCGTTTGCGCTTCTCTGACCTGATCGTTTAATTCCAATGTGGTAATCACTGATATTCGTTCCTTGTACGAGAATTTTGGTGGATACATCCTTTCCTTTTCATCGTCTGCTTCGACGTTTGGGCCTTGAGGATTCCTGCTAAGATAGTCTGCCAATATATTTTCCTTGCCGGGACAATGTTCTATCGTGAAGCTGTATTCTTGAAGTAATAATGACCAACGTGTAAATTTTGTTTTCTCGTCCTTATGCTTATTTAACCATAGTAAAGCTCGATTGTCGGTTTTGACTATAAATGGACGGTCGGCCAAATATATTTTGTATTTCCTTATATAATTAACGACGCTCAAACATTTCAATTCATTGATATGGTATTTTCTCTCCGTCGGAGATAACGTATTACTAGCATAAGAGACGATGTGCTTCTGGTCATTATCCCCCAACTGATATAATACTGCAGACAATCCTATTAAGGATGCGTCCGTCTGCAGTATGAACATTTTATTGAAATCTGGCCGGTGCAGTCCTAGAGGTTTATTTAATACCTGTTTCAGTAGGATAAAGGATTCTTGGGCTTCCGCGTTCCACTTATAACGCCAGTCCTTCGAGAGTAGTCGGGTCAAGGGCTTAGTAATTATTGCAACATTAGGGATATATTCACGTACCCAATTACATAGACCAAGGAAACTCTGAAGCTGGCGCCTTGTCGTAGGCACAGGATAGCTCTGTATCTGCAAAATATGTTTTTCTAAAGGTTGAGTAGTATTGGCATTTATCTTATGCCCGAGATAGGTTATACTGGATGTGGCGACTACACATTTTTCTGGTGACACTTTTAAATTATGTAAACGTAGGCGTTCAAAGACGGCTCTCAGATGGTTTACATGTTGATCTATATTTTCACTGTAAATGATAATATCATCGAGATATACTTTGCAGAAATGATGCAAGTAGCCGGTCAATACGTCTCTTGCCATAAACTTTTGGAACGTACATGGAGCGGTCTTCAATCCGAAAGGCATCACGTTGAATCGGTAAGATGCTCCATCCAATGTTGTAAACGTAGAATAATTTTTTGACGACTCCTCAAGAGGGATTTGCCAGTATCCGCTCTTGAGGTCCAACACCGTAAATATGTTGGCGTTTCCTAGATCCTTTATACTCTCGTATATCTTAGGTAAGACGGATGCTTCGTCTTCCGTTACTTCATTTAAGTGACGATAATCAATGCAGAAGCGAGGCTTCTTGCCGGGCCTTTCTATTATAATGGGAGGCGAACTGTACTGAGCGGTACTCGGTTCTATAATTCCGGCCTTCAGCATCTCTTCAATTTGATCGTACATAACTCTCTTCTTAGTAGGAGACATAGGATAAGGTTTAATATTAAACGGGCGGTCATCTTTAACTTTTATTTTATGTTTAGTTGTCACAGTGGTTGCTTGGGTAGGCACCGCGGTGAAAAATTCAGCGAATTCCTCGAATAGAGGTTTTAAATTATCGTTTCCGATGATCAGTTCTTCGGGAAGCCGGCATTGCTTCCTTGCTTGATGTGCCGCCTGATTCCAGAAGACGGTTATTCGCTCTTCAGTGCCGACGTAGACACATTTACGTTGATAATCGAATACGGCATTGTGGGCATATAAAAACGGGGCTCCCAGAATGAGCTCTTCGTTTAAATTTTGAATGACCTGAAACGTGGTCTGAAAGGGTACATCTAGTACATTGACGTTTATGGTCGTAGTCCCGAGGGATTCTACTAAACCATCGCCAAAAGCCATAACAAACGTTTGGGGAGCTGTAAGCTGATCAATGTCGTTCAAAAATTTCGGTTGGATAATATTCTTTGTCGAACCTGTATCCAATAAAGCGTTAACCGCTCGATTATTAATTATAATCTTAATGCGAGGCAGAGGGAAAGCGTCGCTAGTTTGATTGATAGATTCCAATGGGGTGAATCGGTGGGGAGATAGGTTGACTTCTTGATCCTTAAACAGGTAATTAAGGTCAGGAAGGTCATCGAAGTTATTTAATTTAAACTTCTTGTTTCGAAGCTTCCCTGAGGGTCGCTTCGAGCCTGGTGGGGCCTGGTAGGCGGGGCTGGTACAGTTCGGCCTGGGCCATCGCCTCTGACCCCCGCTTGGTTTCCAGTATTCATATTACGATAGGGATTGTTTAGGCATTCCGCATGAAAATGCCACTGCTCCTTGGTCTTTGCTTTTTCTAACATTATGCAGAGTCTCGAATTCTTTATTCTCATCCATGATTTTGGCCATTTGTTCGGTCATCGTCACTAGTGTATTTGTATCTAGTATGACGGCACTTTTCAGGTGCATTTTCATATCAGGTCTCAACTGATTGAAGATGATAGCCGCCTTCATCGCCTCCGGCTTAAACGGATCGATTCTCTTGAAGAGGCATACCTTCCTAGAAATAAATACCGACGTATCTTCCTCGGCATCTTGTTTCTTGCCATATAAATTAGCTATTGCTTCGGTGAGTATTTCACCCGAATCGTAACGGCTTCTGAACCGCTCGAGGAATAGAGGATAAGTGGTAATTGGGGTTCGGTATTGTTCGAACCATTTCTTGGCATCGTCTTTGAGCTGCTCTGATATTTTATACACACGGTCGTTATCCTGTGTAATTCGTACTCGGACGAAAAATTCCTCCATATGATTAATGAAGGTTTCAGGGTCTTCGTGTTCGAAGCCATGAAATTCCACATTTGGATGCTTCGACCGATATTTATGCTCGTGCGTGGCTTCGCTTAGAGCTTTAGCAAGACCTGCTGCCATTTGGGCGAACACTTGTTCTGAGGAGGGCTGTATGACTCCTTCAGTGGTACTCGGGCCTACCCCCGAACTACCCAGTACATCCTCCGCGCACGGCCTCTCTAACCCTCTAGAGACGTTGTCCATCACAGATGTCGGCTCGTCGTAAAATTGGAAAGGCGTTGATTCATCCATATCCTTTCCAGAAAGCCCTGCTGACTAACAACGCCCCACGTTGGGCGCCATGTAGAAGAACGCACTACCGGGCGTCAAAATGACGCGACACCAATTTATTTCTCAGGGGCGCCAGTCGCGTATTACCCCGTTCTTCTACCTCCCAGGCGGGTTCGAGATAAGATGCACTTCGGTAGCCGAGTAATGGACCAAGGCTGCACTACCACAGATCGGAAACTACGCTCTCTCTGGACCTGAATTCCCTCGTTAGGGGTTTAGGCACCTCTTAATTTCCTGAATTTTTGCATAAGAAAATCCCAACCGAAGAATTTCTCTGCGGAGGGATTAGTTTTGGTACGCGGAAATCACGTTTTGGTCTATTAATAACGGAATATATTTCTCAAAAAACGCATAAAAAAATCCCTATCAAACCTCCGTAAAGCAACCAGAAGGTCGAACGTTAATGCGAATTAACTCGACACATCCGATTTTCTATACGAAAGTTCCAGGGATTATAGACCGTCAACAGGCCTCAAGATCAATTAAGAAACAATAGTTCAAAGAATCCGTTTATTCAACAGAATTGGTTATACAAAATTCTCAAGATAAGAATCGTGCCTTCCCCAATCAAAGTAGTGACTTTCAGACCATACAAGCGAGAGCGCTCACGCTAACGATCGATTAGGTAGAAAAGATTCATACATACCTTCTCAGAATCAAAATGCGAGCTTTTAGAATCATTTCAGACTCTGGGTAAATGAATAATTAAGGCTGACTGAAATTAACCTAAAAAAGTTTTACTAAATGAATTTAGTTTCGCTAGAGACTACTTAGCTTTAAAGTTCTTGTATCGTGGAGATTCACGTACTCAAACACATTCAGAGGCCTTATTACTGCATAAGTTGAGTGGCGTTCGATCAGCCCACGACTCACTAACCCTTATCACAGTCGTTCAATATTATCGATTTGGCAGCGTCTCACCTTCGAGCGACTTTTAGGCAAAATTGAATTTTTGGATTTTTATGCACAAGGCGTTTTCCTCTATAACTTTGTCATTTGAAAAGCCCTGTTATTGGCTTTTCTACCATTGCTTTGTCTGGACCACTCAACGCGCTCGACCAAATTACGAGCCGCTGGGTCAATCCAAACTCTGTCTATGCGAGAAACCGGCCTTGTACATGTGCATTGATTTTTATCAATTTTTGCTTATCGGCACTACGCCGGCTTTGACAAAATCTTCTATTTTGCCTTTCGGATGCAGTGCATCGTTAAAATTTTATGCTCATACTTTAGAATTGGGCTTTCAATGACCGTACCTTAAAGGTCAATGTCTTTGGTTGAGGAATAAAAAATAAAAAATAATTTAAAGTATATTTTCGTGGTACTTTTTAAACTGACTTTGTGGTACTTTTGAAAAATCCATTTTAAGACCAATTTTAGCGTACTTTTGAAAAATCGATTTTCGAGCCAAATTTCAAGATACTTTTGAAAAACTAATCTGCGGGTGAAATTTTGGCGTACTTTTGAAAAATCGATTTTCAAGCCAAATTTCAAGGTACTTTTGAAAAGTTAATCCGCGGGTGAAATTTTGGCGTCTTTTGAAAAATCGATCTTCAAGCCAAATTTCAACGCAGTTTCGAAAAATTAGTCTGCAAGTGAAATTTTGGCGTACTTTCGATAAATCGATTCCTGAGCCAAATTTTGACGCCCTTCCAAAAATATTATTTTTCAAAGTCCAATTTGTGGTACCTTTGAAAAAAAGTATATTATTCATAAATCTTTGTCATTATATACTTCTACTCTCATATTCTGAACCAAAAACATTTAAGTGAAAATTCGGTGTTTCTTCGAATTTTCACCTGGTCATTTCCAACGCCTTATAGAACCCAAAAAGGTCCTTATGGACTGATCTGCGCCTCTGCAGACTCCCAAAAATGTCTTTAAATGAAATTTTTGCCGAAGTCGAATTTTGATTATGTCTTCAACTTAGGACAATTTTGGAGAGTTCTACAACAATACCACCGATTCAACTGTATTGAAAGATTCATTAACTGAGGACAAATATATTATAGAAATCTCGGATAGTGAGAGTGAATCTGATATAATAGAAAGTAGCCCCAATAAAATAAAAACAACAGCTCACCATATGGGTGAAAAATATGGGTTACGCGACCAGACTTTTATCAACCCTCCACTTCCAAATAGATTTCTTTAACATTGTTATTTTTTTTTAGAATTAATATAATTCTCATCGAAATTTGTATGGTTTAGTTTTTTTTTTTTTGGGAAATACAAGGTACTGTTTGATAGGAAATTAGGCATTATTTGGGTTGATTAAAATTGTTAAGTTAAGGATAATTTTAGTGGGGAGGAATTGTAATAATTATTTCCACACATATTGTTTTTATTACTTCCTTTTTATAGACACACCTTTTATAGAGTTTTTATATGCCTATGTACAGCTGATGTATCGACGCGGTATAGAAAATAAAGCAGTGTAAAATAGAATGGCGTTTGATTAACTTGTTCCTTCTAATAAATAACAAATTGTTATTTCAAGTTATTACACATACCTTTGCATTTAGTTTGTCACAATAAACTCATTTGCTATTAGTGTCAAAAAGTTTGTTTAAATAAAAATTTACATTTTTTTTAAAAATCAAAACCGCTCGACAAAAAAAAACTGGCGCAGTCGGTAGGATTTTCTTTGGAGTAATTTCGAGAGAATATCGGAAAACTCGTCGTGCCATCGACTAACCAAAGAAGACCTGCAACATCTTACCATACCGTTAGTAAACAAGTAGTTTTTAAGAAAATAATTAATCACGAAACAAGTGAATTCAAGCAAAGAAGATATACTCTGCATACCTAGCCATACCATTTCTTTGTGTCTATCCTTAAAATATCCTTTCACACCCTGAGCTATAAAACTGGTACATTTCAATCTGAGTACTCCCAACTCAGTACGTGTGAGCACGACCACCAAACGCTCAGTATCCTCTCGTCGGAAGCGCCGTGAGGCTTTGCACTTGTGAAAGCAATTTCACATAAGCCCTTGAAGAAGCCAAGATCGTGCACTCTCTTTCCCAGGACTACACGTGACCCTAAATCGTGTATAAGAAAGATTGGCCCAAGACAGAAAACACCTATAAAGAAAACATCTTTAAAAGCACATAGCCTTGCGCTATTTAGAGAAACTGACTAAAACGACTAAAACTAATGAGACAATAACCGCCCTCCAGCTGAAGAAAAAATATATAATCAATCAAAGTGTAATAGAGCAGCGCCTGGGAGCTCTCTGAGGTATCTTGATATCCCTCGTTATCACATTGTAATCGATTATATATACCATAGCCTTCATGTTTTCTATCATCTTAATATTCTTGTGAGTACCATTAATGACGAAACCTTAGCTAATCTTGCTTTACGGACATTTGGTCCTAACCAATATATACTAACAAATACGGGAACAAATACCTCTAATAGTACCGGAACCTCAAATTTAGTAGAACAAGAATATTTAAATTCAACCGCGATGGCTAGAAATGATATTATCGTTCGAGATTATTTAGAGCTCTACCTTAATTCGATGGAGATAACTCAAAATTACTGATATTTTTAGACACGTGCGAGCAAGTATTAGGTATGCTAGTACAGGACAATAATCCACAAAGAATTAAATTTTTGATGCTGCATTTTAAAAATAAAATTGTAGGTAAAGCAGCTCAAGTATTAGCCGCGAGAACTATACTCACTTTCCCGGAATTAAATTTTTATTAAACACTTTCGGTGATCAACGTAATGAAGAATCCCTGTTAAATGACCTTATGATGTTAACACAAAATCACAACGAAACCGCTAGCCAATTTGCAGACAGATGCATATCGCTACGTGGACTGTTGTTACTCTCAAAAATGCAGATGGCAGATATAATATCAGAACTACGAAAAGAAAAATTAGATTTGTACAAAAAAATGACACTGCGGACATTCCTATCTGGGCTCAACGCACATCTAAGCCACCTATTAAGATGTAAACAACCCAAGAGTCTAAAAGCAGCCGTAAATATGGTAGTAGAAGAAGAAAACATGAACTACAACCGACAACAAAAGTTAGGGACGAAGAACACTTATCAGAATACAAATCAATCTCAAATAAGAACGACACCGACAAACCCAAAATATAACCCCAGTTACTCTCAAACACCCCCACCAAAACCGAATCCCAAAATAATCCGCCCTATGTCAAACATCCCTTATCGTATGCTGAATTTTTTCATGCCAAGAAACCCCCAACAAACATTTCAACAAAGACCATTTCAAAATCCTCAAAATTTCCAACGCCAAGCTCCACCGCAACAATACTTCCAAAGACAAAATTTCCCCACTCCGCAAAATTTCCAAAATACGTAAAATTTCCCACATTTCCAAAATCAATCACGTTTCAATTTCCAACCTAAAACGCAACAATCCTATCCCCAAACAATGGATACCTCATCTGGAAACACAAGAAGATCAAAATTCTCCCAACCGTCTAATGCACCGAAATGGACACCGCAAGAGTTACATTTGCAAGAGATACCGAGTACCTCTTCCTACAGGGATGAATATCAACCAGACTATTACGAAGAACCGATATACGATTCAGAAATTGCTGAAAATAACTGTTACCCCGCAGAATACTATTCAGAAAATTACCAAAGTTATAACGATGACGAAAATTTTACCTTACCAGCCTCGGAGACCAATATTACGAACCTGCCGAATGCGAAGAGGTAACCCAGACAAAACAAGTAGAAATCAACGTCGCAGCCAATACAAATCTTCCATATATAATTATCTCAGAACTCGAAGCCAAATTTATGATTGATACAGGGTCTACAAAAACATTGGTTACAGAAAAAGTCGCCGAAACATTTTTTCCAGACCGAATTAAAGAAGACCCTTTCCAAATCAAAACACCTCACAGCATATCCTTACATAGATATTCAGCAGAAATTCCAGTATCAAAAATCTTTAAAAATCCAGGAATGTTGTATACACACTACATCTTTAACTTTAGTCAAACATATGATGGACTTATTGGCCTCGACTACTACAAGAAATAGGAGCCACCCTTGACTTTAAAAATGGTTACTTACTAACAGACTCAGCAAGAATTCCATTATTTTTGGAAGGAAAAAGACTAGTAGGCACTAAAGGTATCAACGAAATGGCAAACAACTACGAATACAGAATCAGTCCTAAGACAGAAATTGTAGCATATCACAAAAAAATGGAGAAGCTCTAATAAATTCTATTGTATTTGAGAATCAAATAGAAATTTCAGCAGGACTTATAAATACAAAAAATAACGAAGCGACAGTATTGCTTATTAACAACACTGCGGAAGAAAAAACATTCATAATAACTGATAACTAATAACTTCCATGTATGACTAGCCACCAATTAAATGACTTTACAATTGAACCTATGGACATTGATGAAGAACTTTCTATATATAACAATCCAGGTATAAACTACGACGACCTACAAAAGAAAAATTTGGAAAACCTAGACCTAAGAAGAGTACGAAGCCATAAGAAAACTTTGTTACGAATCTAGAGACATTTTCTATTGCGAGGACATTTCACTAACTTTCATAAACCAAGTTAAGCACGAGATTCGAACAACGGACAACATACCAATCTATACAAGATCATACAGATTTCCACACATCTATAAATCGGAGGTCAAAAACAAATCGACTCAATGTTAGAACAAAATATAATAACTAATTCAACTTCGCCATGGTCCTCCACTATTTGGATTGTCCCGAAAAAAGTGGACAATAGTGGAAAAAAGAAATTTCGTATAGAAATAGACTACCGAAAACGAGAAAACCATACCCGATAAATTCCCAATACCAAACATTATGGACGTCCTGGACAAACTAGGTCGCAGTCAATACTTTACAACATTAGATCTAGCAAGCGGATACCATCAGATTAAAATGGATCGAGAAAACAGCATTCTCGACAGACGACGGACATTACGAATTTTTAAGGATGCCCTTTGGACTTCGAAATGCACCCTCAACCTTTCAACGAACAATGAACCACGTACTATCAGGCCTACAGAGTAAATGCTTAGTTTACATGGATGACGTATTAATATTTTCAACCTCCTTGCAAGAGCACATAGAAAGTGTATACTGAGCGTATGCTCAGTATTTGATAGATTCAGAAAAACTATTTCAAAATACAGCTTGATAAGTCAGAATTTATAAAACAAACAGTAAAATTTCTTGGACATATCATTACACCGGAAGGTATATTACCCAATCCAGATAAAATTGAAGCAATTGTAAAGTTCCCAATACCAAATACAAAAAAAGAAATTCAGTCATTTCTTGGATTAATAGGATATTATAGGAAATTTATAAAAGACTGCTCAAAACTGACAAGATCATTAACAGCCTGTTTAAAGAAAGGAGCCAAAATGGAACATACAGGAGAGTTTGTAGAATCATTTGAAACTTGTAAAAACATTCTAACCAACAGCCCACTCTTACAACACCCGGATTTTTCCAAACCATTTATTTTGACAACCGATGCGTCGAAACATGCCATCGGAAGTATTTTATCACGGGGGGTCGTAGGAAGCGATAAACCCATTGCTTACGCATCCAGAACACTGAACGAATCAGAGAGAAATTACTCAGTTGTGGAGAAAGAACTTTTGAGTTTAGTTTGGTCCACCAGTATTTCAGGCCTTATCTGTACGGCAGACTCTTCACTATATATACAGACCACTGAGGTGGTTATTCTCATTAAAAGATCCGTATAACTCTGAATTCATCAGATGGCGTACAAAGCTACAGGACTATAATTTCGATATAGAATATAAAAAGGGCAAGCTAAATACGAATGCGGACGCGCTGTCAAGAATTGAAATTCACCCAATTGACACCGAATCGATGCAAGTAAACATAGATGATCCTGAACTGGACAGAATAATACAAGACCTAAACAGAGAGACAGAACTAAGAATGCCTACGCAAGAAGAGATCGAAGAAATACTCAACCCTCCTGAAAACATGAAAGACAGAGACGATGAAGCAAATGAAATTGACATTCCTGAAATCTCTACAGCTCGATCTAACGAGGACGATGAACCACGAAACACGATCCCAATCATAGACGATGTAATAAACATGAAACCTAAACATATATTTATAAAAACAGTCTCGATGAACCCCAAAAGAAACAGAACTTTACATGTAGAAAACAAAACTTATATGCAGAAATCACGAAGGAAGACAACGATGATCAAATTCTTGAACTATTGAGAGATCATACAGTTGAAGAAACTACCTTCTATATATATTTTGATAACGACAAAATGTACGAAGACTTTTGTCGAATATATAATCAATCTTTTAACAACAACGGCCCAAAATTAGTAAGATGTACCCAAGAAATAATATATTTAAGAAACAAAGAAGAAATAAACGAAATTATAGAGTTGTACCATTAAAGCGAAACAAATCGTAGGGGCTCACAAGAAACATATGAAAAATTGAAACAAAAATATTATTGGAGTCATATGTTAACCACAATACAAGAATATATCAATAAATGCGATATATGCCAAAGAGGAAAATATGATAGACATCCGCCTAGAATTCCAATGAACCAAACGCCTACCCAGCAAAAACCATTCGAAGTTGTTTTCATGGACACATTTACCATTGATCAAAAAGTCTACCTAACCCTAGTAGACTCGTTTTCGAAATTTGGACAAGCAATTCCTATCCAATGCAGAGAAGCATGTGAAGTGGCGAAGGCCCTAATTGATTATTTCGAACATTATGGAACCCCAACCGCAATCACAACTGATAATGGTCGCTAATTCGTTAACAATCAAATAAAAAACTTGTTGGCTTATCACAAGATTAATCTTCACTTCACAACCCCATTCCATCCAGAATCAAATAGCATTTTGGAACGCCTCCACTCCACACTAATTGAACACCTTCGAATATTTCGACAAGACCCACAACTTAACAGCAAAACTACCGAAAAACTTATGAAACTAGCTGTTATTGCTTACAACCACACAAACCATTCTGCTACAGGATACACACCCTTTGACGTCGTTTTTGGATATTCACCAAGCAAAAACATATTTGATACGAAAACCAGTCAAATAGTTTTCGATTATTCACTAGATCAACATAGAAAGAAACTTTCTCAACTTTATGATATTATTTACGAAATAATCGAAGGTCGAAAAACAACAACAGTCAACAGAATGAACAGAAAGATAACAAATCCACAAGAGAAATATAAAATACCATTCGAAAGGTCTATGTCCAGAGCACCCAAAAAACGAGGTTCCAAAACAGAAAACAGTTCCTAAATTTAACGGAACCTTCCCAATAATTTCTATTAGTAATGACAATACCTGCATGATTAGATTAAGAAATAAAAAAGAACGTCGAGACCATTTGTCTGACTTAAGATCTACTCTTACAGATGCACCACCACCCTCGCAGCAACCGACGACATCTAATGGAAATCCCTAGATGACAACCACGGACTTCTACCGATTCGCATGGGTACAGCAGACAATATTGTATCAGAATGGGAAATAATGAACGCATTTGACATACAACCGTTATATGAAACCTTTATTCAAGAAAAAGACGAAATTATTAGAATCTATCCTGCGACAAACAACAAACTTCCTTAACAAACACCCTCTTATTCCAAATCAATAGAACTCTATCCTTTGAAATAACCAGAACTTATACATTATTCGAACAAGTTTTACCAAACCACATTAGAAAACCACGAGGAGTATTTAACTTTATTGGTACAATTGAAAAATCAATCACTAGATGCCGAAGATGGTGAAAGATATGAGCAAAATTTCAATAAATTATTTAACAATGAAGCCAAATTAAAAATAGACATGGAAAAACACTTATCAATTACGGATGACCTCAATCAATTCCCATTCTCGTAGAGAACCAAAAGAAAATTAATTCAGCAATGGCTGACATTGGATAGAAAATGGAAACAACAGCACGCTGCATTGAATTATTGGTTGTACAACATACTCTAGATCAATTATTACACTCCCTGTCACTTATCTGCAATCTTTTAGACGAACTTTAGATAGCAATTTCCTTTGAAAATTTAAGACAAATGCACCAAACAATTATAAAACCAACTAATCTTATCAAAGAACTATTAGAAATCCAGAATTATCTGAAAAGAGTAGAACTACCATTTCAACCTACTCTCGAAAACATTATAAAGTACGAGAAACTATGCGAAACTTCAGTTTTTCAGAAGAATTCCTATACATATTTCATTATTAAAATACCATTGATAGAGACAGTATCTTATGACTACTTCAAGTTATACCCTTTGCCTGTAGAGAATAACGACTTTTACTTCACTATTATACCCAGAAGAAGCTATCTACTTATAAACCCAGATTGGTACTCTTACACGAACACACCCTGTACAGAAATAGAATCCAAAAAATTCCTGTGTACTCACAATTCCATTATAAAAAGGACATCGAACGAACCCTGTGAAATTCAACTCATTGACATTTCCCAAGAAGAAAACAGATGAGCATTCACAAAAATCAATATCAACAATCCCAAAATTGAAAGGGTCGAAAACTTAAATTCATGTCCCACTACTATTATAGCCGAGACATATTGCGAGATGAAGAAAAAGAGACAACTCAAGGGAAATTATCTAATAACAATTTCTGATCGATGCTATTGCGTTATTGACAAATACAAGCTTAATCCAAATAAAAACTTTCGGAGACCTTTTGAACTCATAAACATTCCATTAGTGAAAATAAATAGCAACCTTTCAATTATAAGAGATGGTACCAATATACCAACCATGGACTCTTAGAGGAATTTACAGACCTGTCACGACGTACACAAAATCTGCAAGAAGAGATAAAAGATCAGATGTTAGAACAAACCTTAATTGAATCTAATTCCTGGCTTACCTATGCCCTGATTATAATAAAATTATCATTGCTGTCTTAATTATATCATGGAAAATATATAACAAATATAAAATCAAAGGCTTTCCAACTTTCAACATCTTTACCAGCAACCCAAAAACACGAGAAACCCCCCAAGAAACTGAAATGACGAACATAGGTCCTTTCTAAAAAGAAACACCAATTTCTCCACTAGCGATGGAGGAGTTATGACATCCAGACGCCGTTATTAGATAAAAGAAGATGCAATTGTGCATAATTGCACAAAGATAAAGACGCTTATAAATATATGTAGTAACCATATTATGTTCAGTATATTGCCGTACTTTATTCAGATACATACCTTTGTATTTAGTTTGTTAGTTATTTTCTACTATAAAAATGTAAATTTTGACTGTAATATTTATAAGTGGTAAATTAGAAATTAACTTACCCAAAATCCTATCCAGTGATGCACTTCACAATTATTAGATATAAGGGCTATGGGAAGGGTTAAAAGGATAATATGAATTTATATCTAATAATTAATTAATTTCCAAAATACTGTCTCGAGTTAGATTCTATACAGCGCGGTGATGTAACTATCAACTACTATATCGTTTAAAACCTATCTATGTATCTGGTCTACAAAAACCAACCAACAACTATGCTTTGCATCGAAAAAAGATGGAGCAATTTAAATATTTAAATCCTACATCTAGGGACACCTATTGATAGGAAGATTAATTAAATTTAATTTTGATTTGAAGTTACTTAAATTACTGTTTTAATTTTCAATATCAACCATAGTTTGTCACAATAAACTCATTTGCTATTAGTGTCAAAAAGTTTTTTTAAATAAAAAATTTACATTTTTAAAAAAAAACCAAAACCGCTCGACAAAAAATAGCTCGCGTCAAAATACTTTAGAAAGTTAGATCAGAACCTTAGGATAAGCAAGATCTGATTTTTGCCTTTTTTGGGGATAAAAGGGAGTGGTAGAGGGATTCTGACACGGTAGAATTTTTTTTGTCCAAAATTGACTTCAGCGCGTCAAAATACTTCAGAAAAGTTTGATCAGAACCTTAGGACAAGACTCTTTCTTGTGCCCTTTTTAGGGGGATAAAAGGGGTGGTAGAGAAAAACTGACACGATAGAATTATTTTTCCCCAAATTAGCTTCAGCGTATCAAAATACTTCAGAAAAGTTAGATGAGAATCTCAGGACTTCTACCTATTATACCAGTTAACCTCATGTTTATTTAGTATTTTATTATTTTTAAATTTCCATAAGTTAAAGGACCCCGCAGCAAATGCATGGGTAATTTGTTGTCGATGGAATCGTTGCAAATTCAAGACATATAATCCTTAGGTCATTCTCAATGAAAACTGTTATGGATAAAGTTCTAAAATGTGAAATACGTGAAATCGCGTTTTTAAAATTTTGAATTTTGGAGCTTCGACCTGCTGTATTTTTAAAATAAAGGATTTTGGAACTTTAATCCATAACAGTTTTCATTGAGAATAACCTAAGGATTCTATGCCTTAAATTTGCAATGATTCCGTCGACAACAAATTACCAAGACCGACGGAAGGGGTGAAACAGCGAAGCAGATGTTTCATGCATCATTTTTTTAAGGGCGGCATTTTAAGACTTGATTATCACCTTTTTTTTTTTTTATAAATTTCAGAAACTCAAAATTGCACAAAATTTCAAGAAAAACGTTTCTTGACCCCGAATGGGTGTTTTATTGTGGAGCGTTACATATTCTAATCCGTACTCCGTACTTATTTGTTTACTCGTACAGAACATGTCAACTGGCCGTCGGTCGCTTTTGTCTCAAGGACAAGGAACAATTGCAATTTCGAGCAAAACACGACTGCTACAGCGCACAACGTGGCGATAAATTTGTCCTAACAGTAGTAACTTGTAAATGTTTTCTCTTAGGGCGGCAAGCAAATATTTGCTTCAGGTGCCAAATACCCTGACGACGGCACTGCAAATTACCCATGCGGTGTGGGATCCTTTATGTTACATTTTGATTGAAATAAAAACTTCATCTTCAGCAGATTTTTATTTTTTACGTATTAAGTACATAATCAAACAACACATAATACACAACTGACACCGTGAATCGAGATTAAATTTATGTTATATTAGTAGATTGTTTAGTGAATGGTAACCATGGTTTCCCTGATTATCAATTGTTTATATTTAGCCCAGGTTTTTCCCTCTATCTTTTCTATATGTGGCCACAGACGAGAAAAAAATATTGAAATTTCACCAGCCGCCACTGGTTCGCTATACTTTTATAATAGTGTTTACGGATTTATGTATTTAATCTTGAGGGTTTTGTATCTGTAACTTGAGTGGAGATAAGCTGGCGCTTACAAACTTTTGTTGGAAGGGGGGAACAGTACATCTATCAATGTCTGTTCCAACGAAAAAATTTTATGAGTATTTTTTTGTAAATTTTAGTAATGTCACTTAATTATGGTTAGTAGGTCACTTTATGGTACCGTTTATAATCTGCTCCGTCGGTATATGTTTTTCTTTTAGCAGTGTAAATCAGGTTACGTCCGTTAAAATTTGTAGAATTGCGCCACCGCAGTCTTTAAATCCAAGTAAGAAAATTTGCGCCATGCTCTAGTTGCACCTTGCGGCGGTCATATCTAACGACGGCACGGTTCCAGTACTAAAAGAATATTAAAAAAGTCCAAAAAAATAAAAAAATTACATTACTGATTTTACTCGAGGAGTTTATTTCCCAGGGTCAACGACACAAATGTATTTATTATTTTTGGGCGCCAGTGCCATGCCCGTAGAATCGGAACCGCGGGCTAGAACTCACAGGGTGTGCGTTGTTCGTGGAGGCGCCAGATGCACGAAAATTCAGGGAGTGATGGTCCCTTGGTTAGCTGCTACTTCTTTTCAGGGCTTCAAGAAAAATTAATTAAAGAAAAGAGACTCGCAAGTCGACTTCAACGTTCGTTTATTGAATAAAAATAATATGGTACACTAGACTTAGATTAAATATTTGGTAAGGTTCTAACGCCATACCTGCATGGAAAAGTAAGAATTTAGACGAAATGTCTTGATGGTTTACAGGGCCCTACTCAGTGGTTCTCTGCTAGTTTGCGCAATTCAAAAACAATTCGCTAATGGCGTAGACAACGAAAAAATAATATAAATTCCAATTGAATTAACTACTAATGACATGCGCAAGCTGATGACCCTGCGTTTAACACGTGATCTCGAATAAGCTTACAGACGCGTTGCTTAGAGAGCGCTACAAATGGCGTAATGACCGTTTAGTTTAGGCGTAACACGTTATGGGGTGTTCCGTCTGAGCAATGAAGGTCCGACGCCACGGAATTCTTATCTCATGTAATGACGCTTTGCAACTTAAACCTGAGAAACAAAAAATCCAAATGGCTGTGTTTAAACTTCGTAACATAACTGCACGAAGCACTACTATTTTACTACAGCTTGTTGTTCGTAGAATGAAGGTATAATTTTCTGGTAGAGTTAGCACTAACATGCCGTTTTGTTATAAATTGATCACAAAGTTCCTCTCGAAGAAATTGATGTTGACTCGACTGGGCATACTGCTTAAATGAATGAGCTTGTCGAAGCGAAGCGTAGAGGCGAAGCTCAAGAGCGCTACGGCGGTACACTCAGCGATGTTGACCCACACAGCACAGAATATTTTCATATTTTCATAATATTCTCATTAAGTGACAATATTCTGTAAACAGAATATTTACCTGAAATATTCCTAGAACTTCCAATAAGCTTTTTTATCTAGTTTGCAATATTCATGAAACATTTTTGATCAAATATTTCTGTAATATTTTAAAAGAATGTTCCACAAAAAAATATTGTCCTGCAAAATTTTGATGCAGATACCTTTATAACAGTGGTTATTATCTTTAACTATTATTATAATTATTTTGGTGTACTTAATATAAATATTTATTTAAGTAAGTACCTATTTGTTTTTCAGGAATAATGTCATCTTAATTTATGTCTTTTTTTGTAATGAAAAACTTCTACGTAACTACAAAAAGAATAATGAATAATACCCCTATTAATTATAAATGATAAATAATATAAAAAACTAATATGCTCAAATCACCTGACAATTTTAAATATTCCCGCAAGGACTTTTACTAATTACTTCCAACAAAACTAATTAGTATTTTCCTGTAAATGTTACCACTAGTTAACTAGTTTCGTTATGATTGTATTTATTTGTGAATGTTGTTAAGTTTTAGTTGAAGAAGGGTATCTGCATTATTATCGATAACTCTTTCTGTGACTTAAATGTTTGTTCTTTATATAATACCATTAATTGGTAGTTAATTACCTAATAATCACAGATTAATCGTATTCGTCATTGTAATTGTTTCATCACTAGTTATGTTCAATTAAAAATAATAAAATATTTGGAGCACAGATTGAAATCATCCATACAGTACCTCCTGCATTGTATCAATCGTGAGTAGTTTTTGTATCTACCAATTGTTCAAACTACTTTGTCAAGTTTTAAGACTTCTAGTAGCTTCTTTCTATAACATACTAAATTGTGGTACATATTTGGTTGCTCATAATTTAATTTGTAATAATTTGAAAAATAATTTGCCCTTTTGTGTTAATATATTCTTTATTTTAAGATGACAGAAATTGCAAAAACTGGAGGCCCTAATGGTAAATTAATGACAAGAGGATCATGAACAAGTTATTTACGAACCGGCTTGGGATGAATTATAGCTGGATTGGTTTCAAGTCCAGAAAGGATTTTTCTGTCCTACACATCGCTAGCCGTTATATAATAGGTTAAAAGATTATTATTTTTATTTCAACGAGTTACTAAATATTTTGTATGCTGTGCAAAAAACGCACAAAAAAATACAGAACCCGAGATTAGGAGTGCCATAAAAATGTGGATCGTTAAATGCAAAGGAAAGAGAGAAGAGAAACGAATCAAAAGAGAACAATAACTCAATTCTGGGCTAGACTTTCTTGAAGACTTTGTATTTTTTGACTTTTAGTGTTCTTTTTTGTTGGGGTGTCATTCTATGCCAATTAAGCCTGTACAAAAATTCTGAGAGTTAATTTTTTTGTTTTTAGTTGATTTGATATAGAATGAACCTATGGTGCTTCTTATTTTTGAAGATAACATACACATGTCAATTCCGGACAAAGGTTTTTTTTTTCGAACAGAAAAAGGTTATTCTATTTTTTTTCTTAATGTATGAATTCCCAGATGATGCTCGAGCTGAGCGGGTCACTAACGAAACCGTATGAGGGTTGTAGTAAGGTAGTTGGGGTTACTGGCTCTGGGACCAGTGGACTGTAGGGATTTTTGATGTTGTGGTAAGAACCAATCCTAGAGGCAGCCTCACCTCCTAATTGTGGCTTGGAAAGATTGGTTAAACGAGTGCAACAAGTAATTTGTTGAAACTGATTTATTTAGGCAAATAAAATTCTACATAATAACAAACATTAAAAACAATTATACGTTACACATGTAAATAGTGAAATAGTAAACTTTGCCTGAAAAAATATGCCAGCTAGAAATGCATTGTGTGCAGTTAGTTGAAAATTAGTTGACCTTGTTTTGATTACTGATAGACCAGGCTAGATAAGTGCCAGAATTAAAAAAAAAAAAATGCGTGACAGCAAACTGATAGCAGAATATTTTAGAACATATCACAACTAAAGAAGGAAAAAACAATCCGAACCACCTGCGGTTATCTGGGGTGAAATGGGGTGGATTATTAGGGGTGAAAAACTGTTTTTTGCGATTTATGGCTTAACTACGCATTCTATCAAAAAAAGTTAAATATAAAAGTTGTAGGTAATAAAAATAACTACAACTTGTGTGGAGAGCATTTTGATCCTAACCTCAAAATTCGAGATACACGCAAAAAACCTCCTTTTCGGTTTTTTATTTCTTTATTCCACAAAAATAATTCGATTTAGCTCAAACTTGGTGACAGTATACCTTTTGGTGTCCCACATAAGCACTACATTTTTTGGAGCAAAATATTTAACAGTTGTTGTTTAATTCAATTTAAAGAAAAAAAAGTGAAATTTTCAACTGCGATTCCTCATAAAAGTACTTGTCCGATAGAGTTCGGACAGGGCTCATTTTTTTTTGTTCTTATGTCTACTTTCAATAAATAAAAAATATATATATATATATATATATATATATATATATATATATATATATATATATATATATATATATATATATATACATGTATATATATATATATATATATATATATATATATATAGTGCAATAGAAAAAATTGCCGGAAAATCTAAAATTCCGAAAAAATGCCCTTTTTCGTTGTATGTTTTTTAATTATTGTCAAAAATTTGTTATAATTTATTACAATTAATATAATTTTGCCATATTAATGTATACTACAAACAATAAGTAAAATAATTAATAATTAATTACATTCCTTAACCACGTCTGAATTATTAAACAAACAAAAAAGTATGATCTTGATTTCTATGCCTTCTATTGTAAACGTATTGGTACGGCGTATAAATGATCGCATTTTTATTTATTTGATAATCTACATATATTTACCTTGAATTTTGATTGTTAATAACTTTTAAATTGTAAAAATTGATAAAAATTGCTTTAATTTTTATTATTAAACATAATATAAATAATTTTTTGTAAAAATAATAAATGTACTTTTTAAAACTAAAGACTAAAAAAAGGTAAATATATGTATATATACCCATATACACATACATCCGCACATATAAAACCAATTGCTATCTTATAAAATTAGGAGAGAGAGGAAATGAGATTTTATCGTTTTGCGAAATTTACTTACAGAAGTTGTTTTCAGTTGGTCATCTATATTATTGTAGATCGAGATTGCGTTATATACTGTATTTTTTGAGTTTAAATACAAATCTGCAACAGCTGCTTTGCATATTTTGCAAACGATATTGCGTAATCTTATCAAGACATGGAGAGTATTGCAATAATTTAAAATGGGCACAAGATTTTCACACAATTTTTTTCTTACTTTAAAATTTAAAATACTTATATTAAAATATAACATTTTTAATGAGTAATGTTTTTTTTTTTAATAAAACTGCCATGTGCTCCGTAAAACGCATCTTATAGTCAAAAATAAGACCTAAATTTTTTGCTTCATTTAGAATGGGCAAGTATTGCCCATTGACAGCGATCTTTAGATTTGCCTTCGTGTATTCCCGTGTTTTATTAGAAGTAAAGCACAATACTGCACTTTTGGTGGCATTTAGTTTAATACTGTTTTGATTAGCATAATTATGAATAGAGCCTAAGTCCGAATTAATTAAATCACGAATATTTATTGTGTTTTCAGAAGGAAATTTATAAAACAATTGAGTATCATCGGCATAACATTGGACTTTACCATAATTGATATTGTTATGAATTTGTTGATTTTAATTTTTTTTTTAATAAGATACACATTTATTAATTGATATAAACTCTACGCACATAAATTATTATAATGTAAAAGGTTGAGTAATAATAATAATAATAATAATAATAATATATTTATTCACTATGAAATACAAAGAGTACATTTTTAAGTAGAACATAACATAATACGCAAATAAATATACCGGAGGAAGCCCATTTAGGTCCTGTTGGACCTGTCTATGGGCGTCTAGGGGTATCGTTCCCATTCCTGCACTGCAACTCCCCCTTTAGGAAAAGCCCTCTAAGTATAGCGTTGCAGCAAAGGAATGGAACATTTATTAGGCGGATTTAGTACATAAATACTATCATAAATATAATACATAAACAAATTTATATTAGGATATATGCACGATAAGTCATATACTCACCTATGCATACAAATGCACACATATACATTCTGTATACACATATACACAACATTACATACACACATTTTTATATATATATATATAACATAATTCGTTACCCAACAGATTCATTATCAACTAGAATTAAAAAAAAAAAAAATTAATTATAGAATAAAATTATAGAATGAAATACAATAGTTTAAGAAGGATCAATAATATTATGAAAAATATTTCGATTACAAGAAGCAATCCAGTTTTTTACGTATTTTTTGTAAAGATGTTTAACATTTAAATGTTTACAGAAATCCGGCAGAATATTATATAACCTCGGACCAATATAGCTATTAAGCTAGACTTCGCCTTAGTTTAGAAATGTGATGTAAATTTAATTATCAATAAAGCCATTTTATTATTATTACTATTATTATTGTTATTATTATTAATTATATGTTTACTACAAAATGTAAATATTTTAGAATCATGTATTAAAAAGCATATTCATTTATTTTTACAAAAAATTATTTATATTATGTTTAATAATTAAAATTAACAAAGCAGTTTTTGTCAATTTTTACAATTTAAAAGTTATTAACAATCAAAATTAAATGTAATAATATTTAGATTATCAAATAAATAAAAATGCAGTCATTTATACGCCGTACCGATACCGTTACAATAGAAGGCATAGAAATCAAGATCATACTTTTTTGTTTGTTTAATAATTCAAACGTGGTTGAGGAATGAAATTAATTATTAATTATTTTACTTATTGTTTTAACATACATTGATATTACAAAATTACATTAATCGAAATAAATAATAACAAATATTTGACATTAATTAAAAAACATACAACGAAAAAAGGCATTCTTTCGGAATTTTTTATTTTCCGGCAATTTTTTCCATTGCACTATATATATTTTTTTTATTTGTTGAAAGTAGACATCAAAACAAAAAAAATGAGCCCTGTTTGAACTCTATCGGACAAGTACTTTTATGAGGAATCGCAGTTGAAAATTTCACTTTTTTTTTCTTTAAATTGAATTAAACAACAGCCGTTAAATACTTTGCTCCAAAAATGTAGTGCTTATGTGGGACACAAAAAGGTATACTCTCACCAAGTTTGAGCTAAATCGAATTATTTTTGTGGAAGAAAAAAAGAAAAAACCGAAAAGGGGGTTTTTGCGTGTATCTCGAAAAATTTTGAGGTTAGGATAAAAATGCCTTCCACACAAGTTGTAGATATTTTCATTACCTAAAACTTTTATAATTAACTTTTTTTGATAGGATGCGTAGTTAAGCCATAAATTGCAAAAAAACGTTTTTCACCCCAAAAAACCCACCCCATTTCACCCCAGATAACCGCAGGTGGTTCGGATTATTTTTCCTTCTTTAGTTGTGATATGTTCTAAAATATTCTGCTATCAGTTTGCTGTAATGAATTATTTTGTTGTTCAACCCTGGCCTATGAAATAAAAATAGACGTTTAATGTAGGATACAATAACAATTAATTTAATTTATTTGAGATGAGAAAAAATGTATGTTTGATGGATTAAACACTTAAAAATTAGTCTCTTTACTTTATTAATGAAAAATTTATGAAAATGTAAAAAATTATATGGAATAGGTCGACATCGCAACGGCACCGTAAAGTTATTTGTTTATGCTGTAGTGTCCGATATGGAAGCGTGATTTCCCATGACAATTTGACCACATACTGACCTGACATAACAACAAAAAATGTGAGTTGGACCACTACGGTGGTCGGGTAGGTGACAAAAGACCACATTTTTGTGGTTGACTTCGATTTCGGAAAGTGGCACGTGGAATAGGGGCGTAACCTAAATCCTATAAAAGAATGTTCCCAAAATATTTGGATTTCTGTATACTACATCTACAGAATATTCTGCTTTGTTCCAAAAAAGCTGCTTTTAAAACATACCTGAGATGTTATAGGAATATTTAGAAGACTCCACTTTGTAATGTGTATGGCAATTCCATGGTCATAATGTGTTCATGTCGTGAGAACATTCTGAGAATATTGAAGCGTTCCGAGCAATCATTCTGTGCACATTTTTAGAATATTTCTGTGCTGTGTGGGGACTGGACGAAGTTCGAGGCACAAGTTAGTGCAACGGGAGCGGCGGTGAGCTCAGCGATGGTGACTGGACGAAGTTCGAAATACAAGTGAGATCGAGGTGCTTCGTAATGTTTCGCTTTATGTGTAAATTACGTGTAAAGGCTTTCATCATAAGATACTTACCTCAGGAAATCTTTCTATATAAAAGTAATTTTGTTCTAGTGGCTGGCTGTTTATTTGAGTTATTTTATTTTGTAACTCAGAGTTGTTAATTATGTTATGTTATATTAGGTGTAGTGACCTTGCTATTTATTATGTAATGTTATTTTTGATAGGTTGGTTGTTATAAAATTTTCATTATTACTCTTATTTTTGAGTAGAATGTATGTACCTTATTCTGTGACATAGAAATTAATGGAAAACATGTAGAATGAATGTACATGCCACTTAAGTCAGCCTACCACGTGGTATCGAGAATCTCCTGCACCGGGGGGGGGGGGGGTTCTGTTCTTCATTGGTTGATGTTCAGAGGCCTCTGAGATGATGGTTTCTGTAAGAAGCTGTGTCAACCGACAGGTACGCGGTAATAGTAATAGGGTGCCTTTTATCAAAACCGAACTGAAAATGATAAAGACCGCCTACTCGTAAAATGTCATGTTCATAAAAAAAGACGTCCAATTTTCTCAAAAGCTTTGACTTAGTCGTTTTTTTTTAACCTAACAGTATCTTGACTGAATTCTGCACGTTGTGCGTGACTAACTAAAACGAAAATTGATTTTTGCAATTTCAAAGGAGATAAATGCTATGTTCGCCATTGACAAGACACATGACATAATCAGTGTTGCCAATGTTGCCAATCTCATGATATCATGATATTTCTCATAAGGCTAGTTTACTTAATTTTCATACATAGGTCTTAAACTACATTTCCCCCTTTCTTAGTTTACACCTTCATACATATTTTAATGTATTTTCTTTTTCTTATAAATCTAGTTTACAGGGTGGCTTAATTATTCTACCTGATCTAGTTATAATTCCACTAGCACTTGGAACAATTGTCTTTTCAACTTCTGGAACTTTCACTATTTCACCTTGTATAACATCATTATTAGGTTTTGCATTTTCAATAGCATGATTTGATTCTAACATAGATTCCGCATTACGTTCTTTATTATTACATTTATTTTTCGTCTGAATTTTTGTTTCCCATTGATTTTCACTTAGCCCTTGATTATTTGCAAACAGTTAGTTACTTAAATTTGGTTTAATACTATCCACGTGTACAAATTTTTAACTTGGTTTTGTATTTGAACTAAATAAATACTATGACTCAACACCTTCTTAATTTTACCTAATTCCCATAATTTAGTTCGAGTATTTTTAACATATACACTTTCATCGATCTCATACAATTTTATTTTTCTAAAACTGTCATTCTGAAAATCGTAACTTTTGTAGCTTTGAAAGCTTGGCTTAATAAGGTCAAATCTGGTTCGAGGTCTTATTTTAAAAATACTCTCAGCAGGAGATAATCCTGTGACAGTAGATGGTGTATTTCTATACATAAATAGGAAACTTGCCAATTTACTTTTTAATTTTGCTTCAGATACTTCTCCCTTGTTTTCAAAATGTAATGATTTTTTTTAATCCTTTCTTAATTGTTTGCACTCCTCTTTCCGCACTACCATTACTCTGTGGGTGGTACGGTGGTGATTTAATAGGTTTTATACCATTGGCTTGACAGAAGGCGTTAAATTCTGAGGAACTAAAAGGAGGATCGTTATCCGATACCAGTTCTACAGGCAAACCAAAAATTGAAAAAATCTCCTTTAATTTAATAATTGTTTCCTTTGGTGATGATCCCTTATCCATTAATTTTACATCCACCCACTTTGACTTGTTATCAACTAATATCAGAAATGTATGACTATGCTTATGAAAGAAGTCAATATTTACTCTAAAAAAGTTTATAGGTGCTGACGGCCAAGGTAAAAGTCCACTATTATTTGTGAAATTTTGAGTCTGTTGGCACACTTCACACGATTGATTGAATTTTTCAACTTCATCGTTCATTCCTGCCCACCAACAATATGATCTCAGCAACATTTTAGTTCTAACTATGCCTATATGTTCTTCATGAAACAGTTTTAGGATTTCCATCCTTAGTGGCTTTGGAATGATTACTTTATTACCCCATACTAAGCAATTTTGCTCCACTGACAATTCACGACGCTTTTGAAAATAAGGCTTAAAATTTTTATCTGTGGCACAATTTGGCCAACCAGTGATTGTTAAATCTATTACCTTTGTTAGAAGCATGTCAGTCTTTGATGCTTTTGCAATAATATGATAGTTTAAAGGAATATTGTCTACAAGACTAAATGAATATAACTCGTCTGGTACTTGTGTTCCACCCCCTACAGGTAAACGCGAGAGTGCGTCTGCATTTGCTATTTGACTACCTTTCTTGTATAAGATTTGATAGTCATACCCAGATAAGGTAATTGCCTAACGAGTAACTCTTGCGGCAGACGTAGTCGGCATTTTCTTTTTTTCACCAAACAAAAATTGTAATGGTTGGTGATCACTTATTAAAATGAACTTACGACCATAAATAATCTTATGAAATTTTCTCAATCCGTACATGATCGTTAAGGCTTCCCGTTCAATATTTGAATACTTCTGCTCCGTTGGAGATAGAGTACTAGATGAAAATAGTACTGGCCTATCTTCCCCCTCAATTTTGTGGCTTAATACTGAACTCACTCCATAACTACTGGAGTCACAAGTAATATAAATAGGCAATTATGGATTATAATGAGTAAGTACTTGGTTAGTTAATAATAAGTCTTTACTCAGCCTAAACGCATCTTCACATTCATTAGACCATTTAAACTGGATATTTGCCTTACACAGGTCATATAATGGCTTAAATTTAGTAGATAACATAGGTATAAACTTAGAATAATAGTTCAACAACCCTAGGTACGATTTAAGTTGAGTTACATTTTGAGGTGATGGTGCGTTCTTGATACAGTTCACTTTTTCATTAGTTGGATGTATACCATCTGGCTGTATAACGTCTCCTAAAAACTCAATACTATCTTCAAAAAACTTACGTTTTCTTGTATTCACTTTAACATTATATTCATCTAATTTCTTTAACACATTACACACATTTGTATAAGATTTTTCTAATGTAGGCCCATATATTAAGATATCATCCAAATAGCAGCTTATGTATGGCAACCCAGCTAAAATTGTGTCCATTACGGTCTGAAAAATACCTGGCGCTGAGCTTACACCATATGTTAACCTGTTGTACCTAAATAACCCCAGGTGGGTGTTAATGGTTAGTAAATCTTTCGATTTTTCTCCTATTTCTAGTTGTCGATAAGCCCCTTTTCGATCAATGACAGTGAAGAACATATTACCACTAAGTTTTGAAAATATGTCTGCAGGTAAGGGTAACACACAATAATCAGTGTCGATGACTTGGTTTACGGTACGCTTAAAATCGACACATATTCTTATTTCATTGGCATTCTTTTTCGGAACTACAACAATACGGCTTGCCCAATTACTAAAATTTATTTTTGTCAATACCCCTGAATCTATCATTTTATAATTCTGATTCTGCTTTAGGTTTCAATGCAAATGGCATGCTATGCTCTATGAAAAATAGGTTGTGCATTTTCTTTTAAATTCAATTCCACTTTGAACTTCCTTATACATGCATTTGGTACATCTTTAAAGACATTTGTAAATGTACTTTTAATTTCCGAGACCAACTGCATTTTCTTCAAATTTAATTTAAAAGTTTCCTGTTTAGGTATTTCTTTTGACTGACTAACGACCTCTAATTGACTATTACCGTTTTCACATTTTTGACTTAATTTGACATTGGACACTACAATATGATTTTGAGAATGACTTTCATCTGACGACAATACTTTAGATTTCCAATCTGGGTTAAAAATACTTAACCAGTTTCTACCTAAAAGTGGTACAAATTTTCTTTCACTCTCTAAATCTACTAACGGTAACAAATAGCCTTTAGTTTTGTATGTAATATTTGCATAAATTTACCCTACAATTTTAACACTGTCTCCAGTAATCACTTTCAACTTAAAATTAACATTTTCTAACTTAATATTCTTAAAATATGTCAAATAATCGTTAAAATGTATGACGGACTTACAAGCTCCGCTGTCTACTTCCATATTTAATGCTCGACCTTCAACTAATATTTTGACTTTCATTGATTTTTCGCTATCCTGGAGTAGCTTTCCCAGAAATCCAATTTCTAAAGAGTCTTCCTCCGTATCCGACTTATCATTCTCTACCTGATGGACACGACCTTTGTTGCATACACGACTTGTGTGACCTTTCTTTTTACATGTAAAACACTCCCAATCTTTAGCAGGACAAGTATTTGGATCATGTTGCCTATTACATCTTCGACAGCGTTTCCATTTTTGGTGACATACTACGACTTTTACCTGTTGACGGACTTTGTTTATAATTTTCAGAACGCTTTGACGAATGGCTAGATTCTTTGTTTGTCTTTTTAAACTGTAATTTTCCAACAGTACTAACAGATCCTTGCACCAATTTACTTTGATTTTCTGCGGTTTCAAGACTTAAAGCTAATTTGCAAGCATCCTTAAATGTAAGAGACTCTGGTTCACTGAGTAATTTTTGTTGTCCGCTGGTACTGACAACTCCACATACAAGGCGATCACGTAACGCTTGGTCCAAAAAGGTTTCAAACTTGCAATACTTCGACAAATCCTTAATAACACTTATGTACTGACTGACACTTTCATTCGCCTCTTGGCTTCTATTATGACACTTGTACCTTTCGACTATGACACTCGTTACAAGTTTAAATTTATTTTTTAAGACTGTTACTAATTCATCATAGTTGTTCTCTGTAGGTTCGGCGGGAAATAATTCGGTTTTCAAAATGTTGTACGCTTTCGTTCCCAGCAAGGTAAGCAAGTTAGGGACTTTCAACAAAAAATTTTTATTTTTGCAGTCTCTCTTCCCATGATTCAAAACTTTCACGCGACTCGTATTCCTCAAATTTCACTATGATGACGACCACTGACCAACTGACTGATTGACTAAAACTTTTTGTTGACTTCGACTATAGATACTCCACTTCTCGTCGCCAATTAATGCTATGTATTTCAATACTTTCAATAAAACACCTTTCGGTCAAAATTTCAAGTCCCTACGACACAGGGAAGTATTTTATTTTCATCCTCAACCTGACCCTGCGGGTCGCGCTTTTGACCAGGTATTCGGCGAGCGCGAAACAACCTCGCGAATCACAGGTAGTCAAGTGGTCTCATTCGACGAGGCTCGTTGTCCCGCACATAGGACGTGAGCAAACAACCTAGTAGATCGAAACCGCGGGGCGTGACTCCAGAAAAACGCCGGAGGGCGTCCTAGCGGGGAGATCGAACTCCCATCATTAAAAAATTCCTAGCTGCAGAGCCAGTCATGGCGAAGCAGTAAAAAATGGTGATAGGTAGGCGAAAGACTTCACCTTTAAAATGGAATTGCTCCCGTGACGAAACGCGGGATAATTCGCGAGATATCGCTCGCAGCATCACTATTACGCAAATTAGCACACGACCACTTGGCCTGTGGCAACGGGTCTTTATGCTGTCTTCGGTACCCACGCAACAAAAAGTAACACCCAAGCCTACGAGGATAGAGAACAGAAGACAATGAGAAAAGAAAGGAGTCTCCATTTTTTCGCCCAGTAAGAAACACTCCTTGCATAAGGGTGTGTCTTCGGGCCCAAGGCCCCAGGCCCAGGGAAAATTAAAAAAATATAACTTAAAACAATTTGCCAACAATTCCCTGCCTTCAGCACGAAATTGTTTATCAAAATAATATTATAACCTTTTATTCCATCCATAAGATGTAATAAATACCTAATGTCGTATTTCCAGCGTCTTCAAAGTTCGAAAACCCTAGGAAAACATTGAATGCATATCATAACGCTCCACAAAGTCAACTCGCTCACTGCCATCAGCCAAATGCCGAGCCCGCGCCAATATTCTTGGCTAAAGATGTCGGTCTCGGATGTCTGGGGCCGGGCAGGACTATTGCCCTTTACCCCAGTACATCGCTGTAGACCAGGGACCAGCCTCGTGCAGGGCGGGCGAACTTACTTTACGTCGGCCCCACTCACAATTGTGAGCGGTGCAGACGATTTTGGTCCACCTCCCTGGGTCCTGGCTCGTTGGACCTTGCTGGCTAAGGCCTCTTCTGGCGTTCTTCTTTCTTCGTCTTCTGCTCTTCGCCAGCTTGTTTGCCCCCCGGGGGGTAGTCATCGGTCTATTGGGTGTTTTGGGTTTGTGGCGGGAGTGACTGCCGGTACACAAGATGCCAAGAGGCATCCTGTCATCCGGATCATCGGTAGGGTAAGGATGAGCTGTGTAGCTCGAGGAAGGGCAGACCTAACTGCTTTGGTAGCATTTTTGGTCTGCCCGGAGCTAGGGGGACTACAGATACTGGACGGTTGTTTGTCCGGTACCCGCAGGGTCTTGGGTGGGTGGTTGGGTATCGTCATGTCTCTTCCGTGGGGGTGGATCGTCGGTTGGTGGTATGCTTCTCATACTCACCCGTTATCCAGGAGCTGCACCTTCGGCCGCTTGTGCCTCGGAGCATCTGCTGGGTCATAGTCAGTTGCCTCCCTGACTAGTGGGTTCCCATGCTCCTCGGCAAGGGCGTACATCTTTCTGGCTCTCTGCTTGATGATCTCAGTGACCGGGGTGTATTCCAGGTCCCTGTAGATGTCCTCGTTGCGGATGAACCAGGGTGCATCGACTGCCGTTCTGAGGGCGACGTTCTCCACTCTCTGGATCTGATGGAGGTAGCTCTTTGCTTGGTAGCCCCAAGCTACCGAAGCATACGTCAGCTGAGGCCGGATGAGGGACCTGATAAGCGTGAGCTTGTTCCTCAGGTTGAGTCTGCTCTGTCTACCCGTCATCGGGTAGATTAGGGCTCTCGTCCTCCTGGTCTTCTTGACTATGGCCTCCGTGTTCAGTCTCCATGTTAGGCCTTTGTCCATGACCACGCCAAGGTAGTTGGCGGAGTCGTGCCATTGGATGTCCTCACCAAACATGGAAACGTGACCTGTGGGGTTTTGTTTTCTTACCTTCTTGAAGAGTACCGCCTTGCTCTTCTCGGCGTTGACGGCTACCTTCCATCTGTTGCACCAGTCCTCTAGGAGGGTGGCCGCCTCCTGGAGGTTTCTGGTGGCTAGCCTGGCACTCCAGGATCTGGCAGTCAGGGCTGTGTCATCGGCGTAGAGGGCCATGGAGGTCCTCTCCGTCCGGGGTAGATCGGATGTGAAGATGGAGAACAAGTGGGGGGACAGCACTGAGCCTTGGGGGACTCCAGCCTCCATTGTTCTGTACGTGGACACCCTGTCCACGATCTTCACCCTCATCTGTCTCCTGTGGAGGTACGATCTCACTAGCTTGACGAGTGCAATGGGGTAACCCATACTCATCATTTTGGCTAGGAGACCGTCGTGCCAGACCCTGTCGAAGGCTTTGGCAACGTCCAGGAACAGCGCTGCCGTGACCTGTCGTTGCTTGAACCCCTTCGTGACCTCCTCTGTTTGGTTCCTCTGTGAGGCGGAGCACTTGGAGTTCGGTGGAGTGCCCTGTCCTGAAGCCGAACTGCTCGTCTGGGAGGACTTCCAGCTCTTCTGTCTTCTCGGCTATCCTCTTGAGTATGACTCGTTCGGCTACCTTACTCATCGCTGGGAGTAGACTGATTGGCCTGTAAGAGGAAGGAAACATTAGGTTCTTACCTGGCTTTGGGATGACTATGACGTCGGCCTTTTTCCACCTGGAAGGGAAGTGTCTCAACCTCAACATTGCGTTGATGATGTTGACCATCGCCGCTACTCCTTTCCGGGGCAGCTTCTTGAGGGCGATGTTCCCAATGCCATCACATCCTGGAGCTTTCCTGGGTTTTAGGCTCCTTAGGATCTCCTTGACCTCCTCGGGGGTGGTCGGGGGAATGTGGTCTTCATCTGGCAGACGGTTCATCCTACGTACCCTGCGCCTCACGTCGTCCTCCCAGTCCTCGTCCTCATCATCGAGTTGGTTTTCCCTACACTGCAGTTCCAAGCTGTCGGCAAAAGCCTCGGCTTTTTCCTGGCGAGTGTAGACAACACCATTCTCTCCGTGGATCGAGGGCATGGGAGTCCGCCGGTTTCGCAGGGCCCGTTGGGTGGTCCAGATGCTCCTGTCCTGCGTGCGTTTTGCATGCTGTAGTTATGCAAAACCGCGCAGCCCGGTTAGGCTCCGCCCACTGGTACATGCAGCGTCCTGGCTCGGTAATTGGTATGATGAGAATGTATTAAACTAACGGCTTTTTCAGAAGTCAGTTAGTTAAGTTCGAACAGTCATAGAGTCCACGTCTTTTGTGTGTCGATACTTTTTGCTATTTTTATTCAGTTTAACTTTGACTGTTCGTTTTTGCAATTAATTAAATTTAAAACTAAATTTATTTCATAGTAGGGAAGTTTAGGGAAAGTTTTAAAGTCTCGAGATTTGGTGTTGTCAACTAGACACACACCAAATCTATCAAAGAGAAATCGTGAGCTAGCTCACAGCTGTTGCCTTTTTCAAGGTAGGCGAGGTGCCCTAGTGGCGAAGATTACGACAGGAACTACGAGAGAGGACGAAGTGGGAACCCAGTGCCAAAGGAAGGAAGTGTTCGATTCGCCTTTAATAAGGCGACTGTAAAATCATTTAAGAGAGTTCGTTTGCTTTGACAGCAGTTCCCATTGATCCACGCCACCTGTATCCTGTCCACGCCACCTGCCAACCTCCAAAAGCTCCAGCCTACCTAAGTACCAACTCCAGATCCACGAAATCTACCAATCCCAGAAGTTCCACGAAATCTCGAGAAACATCTCCGCCTCCACCATCCCAGGGTCCAAATCCTTTCCTCCAGCCTCACCCGACTTGAGGGGTGCACATACCTGGTGATTTCACCTGGGGCTCACCGACGTCAGCAACAACAACGTTGACGTCAGTGCTCTGGGTGGAAGCGTACCTCGTCGGGAAGTAAATCCGGCAAACAAGGTCGAATCACCACTGGACGACACCCTCACAGGTGTTGCGATCCAAGTGGTGCTCTGCCGAGTTTGTCTAGTTCGCGGGCTAAAGACACGACAACCCGGTGTAGCTTCAGACGGCTTCACCACTCAAATTTATTCAGTTAGGGACTTGACAGACGAAGGTGATCCATTGTACAAGCGGCCTTCAGCCGCTGGACTCTTCGTACAGGACTGAGATTTGTTTGAGCGGCACAGTCACTTTGGAAACCGACTGTGCCCCAGGTCAACGTTTGGCATAATAGTATTATAGGGGGAAATTGCAGCGAATAAAGTCGCATGGATCATACCAACCCAAGTATGTCCGCACATCCGTGGGAGGACGTTATTGGAGGCGCGTTGGAAGCCTCTGATGATGTCCCTCCACTACGGCCCCAGGTGCTTCACACCGGGGAGGCCGAGAATGCTCCAACGAACGAGGACACAAACCCATTTATGGGCCATAGTAGCTGGACTCCGATTTTGGCGCCCAGCGGCTGCAACCGCTGGACACGCAGTTTGGCGCCCAACGGAGGCAGCCGTTGGAATGGAGTTCTAGCACTCAGTAGCAACCTTCAGTTGGTATCCAGAAATTTGTCAGCACCGGAGCCTACGCTTCACGTAGGTCCGGAAGCACTGCCAACGGCAGGGAGGTTCCACTCAGCCGGGCCCCAAGGCCACTACGTGCCCCCAGCTCCGACGTCGCGTCACGACGTCGCCGACGCTGGGGACGTTTTGGGCCTTGCCGGGCCTAGCCCTCGTGGACAGGTGTTCACCGAGTCGAGTTCTTTGTTCTTTCTATTAGTGTTAAATTTCATATAAATTCAGTGAAACAAAGTATTGCAGTGTCGCAGACACGTTCAGCCAGTCGATAAAAAAAACAATTTTTTTTATTACTAGCGATTTCCACGAGCTAGTAGAACTTAGCCGCAAACCGCGAGAAATTCCGTGGCGTCAGTGACGCCAAGTTATTTCTGAGTTTTCAGTAAATTAACGATCATTTTTAAACCTTAATTAAACCACTTTAACAGTCAGCGAGACCACGGAGAGCATCTCCGAGTTTAATTTTATATTTTTTATTATATTCATCTTTGACTTCAAAGAATAATTTCAGACAAATATCATAAAGTCTTTTTCTCTCACATTTCCAAAGTCATCTAGAGCACTCTAGGAACTCTGACTGGAATCGCGAGATACTCAACCTAACTGATTTAATTAAATTCTCCCCCGCTGATCCGCGAGTGTAAACCATAGTGCGAGCAACAGGTGTAGTCAATTTAGTGTATTCTTCAGGTATTACAGCGAGGGAGAGGAGTAAGCATTCTTTTATATTCGACGTCATCGAGCCCAGCTCAGGCGAACAATTTCGTTGTATTCACCTGCGCTATAGCTACCTGTATTGTCTGAAAATTAACTCTCAATTGTTACCTATCACAGGTGGGCTGGGCGAAACGAGCTCCTTGAGCGCGGGTCCTGTATCTATTGTGTTCTTTTTCTTTTTGCATTGATTTCATTGTCTTATTGATAGTGTGTTCAAAAAATAACAAAAAGACTCATAAACCTTTTCTTGAAAATAGAATATAATAAACTTAAGCCAACCCCGGCTCTCGAGGGTTGTCAAGAAGTGCTTTTACAACCTCCTCAAATAACGAATTAGTCCCTCAGGCTAATCGCTGCCAAAATTGCGTAAAATCACAAATTTTAAAATTTTTAAGTTAAATTCATCAAAAATAAAGGACGCTTGGAAGTCGCCATATTTTTGTTCAGGGTTGTGAAGTATTGTGCCTATTTGTTTAGAGGTCGTGGAGGTCGCTACGAGCGTAGCTCCGCGTCATCAGAATTACTAGCTTAATTAGTGTCATAAAGTGTGAAATAGTAGGTCCAAAGGTAAAGGCTAGTGGAACGATCGCTACAGCGAATCGTGAAAACCCCGGGCAATTGTGTTAAATTAAATTTTGTGTAATTATTTAGATTTTGGTGAGCCGTTGAGGCCGCCATTTGCATATCCTGTGCGCCTTTCGCCCAGCGAAAGACGCGAGAAGCGCAAAGTCAGTTTTGCGCAGGGGGAAGCTCCGTCTCCCTCTACGACAGATCTTGAAATCAACAAGAAGGTCCGCCAATTAAGTTTTAGCATAGCATCCTTTCGAAATTACTAAAACAAATTCTAAACCATTTAAATTCCGTTGTGGTTTTTCAACCATAGCAGATACAACTGCCACCTCCTAAATTAAAACGCATGATAAAAAGCTCCACTAAGCAGTTGCCAAGGACTTAACGTTTCATGGGGACAATAATCACCTGTTGCAGGCACAAGACACCTGTTGACTACCTGTTGAAGGTAGCTACCCGGCGCTTGACCCACATTTAGTGACCCACTGACCAAGTTTCCAGCGTTATGTCCCCTTTTGCTTTTGATCAGCTATCTAGAATTCACAAATTATATTAATTAAAGTAATTAGCTTTAGCAAATGTCATTAGCGCCCAAGTAAAGGATTGTAAGTATCACAAATTGATAGTGTAAGCCATTCAGGACTCATATCGGGCTTACAGTTCGAGGGTACAACTTGCTATCAAATGCACGATTAGAGCCTCATTTTGCCGACAGAGCTGGGCAAATACTTTGAAAAAGTATTTAAATATTAAATACTAAATACTTTCAGAAAATTGAAAGTATTTAAATATTAAGTATTTTCAAAAGATAAAAGTATTTAAATAATAAATAATAAAAGTAATTAAATAGTTTGAACTTAGTATTTAAATACTTTGATAACACTGAAATATTTTGAAGCATATACTACGGGAGCCCACCCTAAGTGTCCGTGCACCCCCCCTCCCGATCCGTTAGGACAATGTTTTTCATCAAGATTAAAGCCTAAGGAACAATTTAAGACATGTCCTAAAAAAAAAATTGGCTGCACTTTCAAAATGGCGTCACTAAGAGAAATGTTAAAAACGTGTAATCAGAAAGAGAAGAAAGCTTTATTTTACTCGTTGGAACTGCTAAGTATTTTTAGAGGTTCCGTAGTATGCATTTAACCGTGCGCTTGGCCGCGCAGAGTGGCAAAGTTACTTCATTATTTTTTTCCGGGAATACCGTGGCTTTAGCGATAAATTTTATTAGAATATTTTTTGTTCAGAAATATGTGGTCTATTCTATTTTTGTTTTTTTCTACCCTGACTTAAATTAAAAATTTGAAAGAATGGATGAAAAAAAAATTTCTTTCCCTTTTTTTTGTATGTTCTGCATCCAAGCGGAATGTAAATTTTTCAGGATATTATTCTATACACTTTAAAAAAAATTATTTAGTTTGCAAGTTTTTGTGGGTTTCACTATAAAATGTTCTCTGTCGTCTGTACCACTTTACCAAATTGTATTTTCTATTTTTGTAGAAATCAATAAAGACTTATTATTATCATTATCATTATTATATTAAATACTATTTGACTATTAGAGGTGTCAAAATTTTAGGTTTCATGACTTTCATGAACTTCTACAACACTATTTTAATACCTCTATACTTAATCAGTTCTAGTTGGGTATTGGACTTTTACTTATCCGTAGAGCTAGACCTTTGCGTCTTCTGCAAATACCCAAATAAAGCACAGAGACTAGTTCAACTGTTCTCTGTCACAATCACAAAACGTGTGTTAACATTAACAGTTAACTTACTATCTATGTCTGCTCTCAACTAACTTTCTGGGAATTATTAAGACGTGAAGGACTGAAGACTGAATGATGCAATGTATTTATTAACTACATAGTATAGTACATATCGTAATTCTTGACGAGTATCTGCCTGTCTTCCTGGCGTATTTGATTATATTTGTTGTTTTTATTTAAATACTTTTAAGATTCAAATACTTCTGAAAGTATTTAAATACTGTCAAAAAAGGATTTAAATACTTTTTTAGAAGTATCTAAATACTTCCCAATTATTTAAATAGTTAAAGTATTTATAAATACTTTAGAATCATTTTCACAAATACTAAGTAGTAAATATTTCAGATAAAGTATTTGCAAGTATAAATACAAATACTTGTTGCAAGAAGTATTTAAATACTCGGTATTTAAATACTTTCTAGTATTTAAATACTTATGAGGTATTTGTAAGTACATATTTGCCCAGCTCTGCTTGCCGAACTACTTCTAGGTGCGCTAGGCAAAGGGTGTCCAGGTACGAAGGCCGCGGAACCGCGAAACTTCTCAGCACTTCATGCTAGTGGAGGCCGCGCGTTTGCGTTAAATTGGATTACTGATGTTTCAATTCGCCCCTCTTATACATTATATTAGCTTTAACGTTCGTTGCCGTGTAGAGGTTGTACAGGTACTGCACCACTTACCTGTCACTGCTCCGCGGAATATATGCAGCATTGGACTTAGACAGCTACCTTATATTACATCACAAAGGTTGTGGAACGACTGTGGTATCGTACCTAGGCGCGAATAACCTGGACCCTAGAACTCGCTATAAAGCGGCGAGCTAGTGACAGCGAAGGCCGCCTACACACAAGCTGATTGGCTTATCAATTGCTTTCGCTTCCCGCTTCTCAGGAGCGACACTCACCTTGAAGGAGATATTATCTCGCCTTAAGTTTCAATAATTAGTAAATAAAACAACTAATTCTCTCTCAAGGCACCTGTCACAGGTGGGCGTGCCAGAAGCAACTCGCAGATAACGCGGTTCTGACTCTGGGAGAGAGAATTCTGGCAGAGGTTCTAAACCAGGCTTTTAAATTCCTTAATTTTTTCTTTTCTTTTTTTGTACTTTTTCAGGCCTCAGTCCAAAAAATTCTAAATTCAAATTAGCAGTTAGGATAGATAAAACATTTCTTTAGCCCCAACGCGGCGTTAAGAATTTTGATTAAGTAACAAATTTATGGACCTCTTCCTGTACATGCTTATTTTACTGTTCTATTGCCTGTGTTGTCTTGAGCAATTAGTTCTAATAATCTTGATCAAACACGGCAAGTACCTGAGATTATAATTCGTTGCGGAATTAAAAGTTATATAATTTTTATTACGGTCCCTTTGGCCCTTATTATTAAGTAGAAAAATCTCTTATTTTTTACTGTCTAATCATTAGTCACATTAGTTTAGTCAATAACCTCATTAGCGGTTAGTTGCGTATAGCATTCATTTTAACCTGATCCATTTTATCATTATTCATTTTTTTATTTTTTGTATTCACTTATTTATAACAATACAATATTGCTCTTTATCAACTCAATTTTTTTTCTTTCAATCCGCTTTATGCACACCTCACCCCCTCAACCAAGGGTGGGTTTTGGGTAGTTAGGTTAGGTTAGGTCGATATGTGAGTGGGCTAGTAACAGACCCTTCACCGCGACCATCTGGTCTATTATATTTCACCCAATAGGTTTTGGGTAGTACTCCTACTCGCTAATATTTTCCCCTACTGTGGGGGATTTCTGGTACTGGCAGCCATAGTAGTTTAGGCCTCGTACTTGCATGCTGGTACGTTTGCACCCTGACTATTAAGCGGAATTTAAACTCCAACAACGTACCAAGTGTTAGCTACTCTGTCGCCTTACCGGGACAATTTCCAAGTTCCAAGTGTAAAGTAGTCATCATCAGGTGGCAATCCGCGGTACGCCGCTGTAGCCCCGTCGGTCGGTCCGTCTACCTTTGAGGACCCCTGCGCAGGTCAAAATACCTAACAATTTAGAGTCTCAGGCGCAGTAGCCTTATTCGCGGGAAGAACGACGAACACTACCTCTCTGAGAGCCAGGTAGATTTAAGCCTGTTTACTGTGTTCGTCGCGTTTGTTATTTCCATTCGTGCGTAATATGCTTCTTACAACGCTCATTACGTAATATACTATTAACTACCCACTAAATAAAATACATATCCGTAATATTACGCAATGTTAAACTGAAGTAACATATTTAATGTTTTCTTGCAATATGATATTTATATTAAAATAACTAACTTTGGCATAGCTGAGAAATGTTAAATTGCAAAATATTGAACAAAAATTTAGTTAATATTAGATCGAAAATATTTCCATAATACAAAAAAATATATTTAACAAATGTATGTCACATATTATAATCAATGTATCTTTAATATTGCCAGTAAAATAAGCATATTACATTACAAGAATGTAACTTGTAATATTACACGAAAATATTTCACATATATAACTGCAAATGTGTTACGAATGACTCTCATATACATTATGAATAATATGCATTTGATCATACATTAACATTATCTGCAACATTTATTTTATGTAACTACCATGAACTTCTGTGAAAACTCGCCTATTGACAGGACGCGTCGTTTTTCGCCTAAAATAGTGTGAACATAATCCCAAAACCTTCGATATCTTGTGAGTAAGTGTGTCGCGCCTTAATGCCCTTAATCTCACAAATGGGTGATAAAAGCGAGAATAAAGTAAGTAGATAATTACAGTAACGTAGAAATTTGTGGAAACTTTTAGCAACAAAATAAAAAAAAACTTTAGATTTTATTTTACTTAAATTTGCAGTATTTTTTACATCTGTGTTATTTGTAGAAGCACACTAATTGCATTTTATTGATAAACATATAACATTAAAATATTATTCTTGTTTCAACCTGCTTATTTTAGATCAGTTATTTATTGCTTTACTCATCGGAGGCTAGGGGCTTAACCCCAGATCCGTTGCATATGTGGCCCTAATCATGGGGATAAAAATAATAAAAATTTAATAACCGAGTAAATCAATTTGCCCTATTTTAAGTATGCTGCTCGACCAACGTAATAATAGGGAGCTGGTGGCAAAATTTTTTATATGATTTTATTGTGACTAAAGTTTAAAGTGTATAGGCGTCATAATAACAAGCCGGAAAAACCATTTCGGTCATTACGGCGTTGCTGATTTTTTAATTAACAGTTAATTAAAAAGGCAAAAAAAAACAAACGCTCCTATATGATTTTATTGTATCAACCACTTGTTTTAAACGTTGCCTGTCAATATGACATTGATATAAATGCAGTCGGCTGAAGTCTATGTATCTGCGTTTTTTTGTAATTTAATTTTTTTAATTAATTTATGATATACTAAAAATTCAGTGATTTTATTGTCGCTGTACCATATATCAAAAGTTTCGCAAAGCGGTAAAAAACAACAAAACAAACTTCAGTCACCTGTGTACTGCTGCATTTAAAGGAGGTGAATTTTCAAAAATGCGAAAAAAAAGTTTCTATATTATTTTATTGTTTCAACCACTTTGCAGGAAGATTTGTTTGTTTGTAAAGCACATAAAAAAAACAGTTGCTGAAATTTACAATGCTGATTCCTCATTGGCTGACGTTTCTTTTTAATAATTGAGAAGTAAAAGAAAATATGTTTTTTCAAAATAGTTCAGCAATGCTCGATCCTATGAGAAGAATGTTCGAGACAAAGTTGAAGAGGACAAAATTTCCTACATTTTTTGTATATACATTTTTATTGTAAGTCTAATACGTAACGAGATACAGCGGTGGGAAAATGAAGTTTAACGATTTTTTTTTTTTTCAAAAAATGCTCAAACTTCATTGTTGCGCGAACGGCCTTACCTTTGATACGTACAGGCTTAGAGAGCAGTATTTTTGATTTGCTAATAATTACTTACATTTTTGGTATATTGAATGTCTCTAAGCAATTGTGTAAGGATTAAATATGTGTAAAGATTTTGTACGGGATTTAAAATTTTGTAGCCAATAGTCGGGACATAAAATTTTTAATTTGAAATTTCCTTAAAAAATGTTGGATTCTTATCTAAAAATTACAAAAAGAGTATAAAAGCAAGTACCGAACTCTGCCAATTTTTCTGAATACCTGTCATTAAATTTAATAACTTTTATTTCCTATTTTCGAGGAATGATGTAAGCCACTGTAATACTATCCAGTTAATTTAATATTTTTTTTAGTTTCAATACAAGTATTATTATAATATATATTTATTATAATAATATAAATATTATAAAATATGTTATGTTGTAAGCAGGCATTATGTAATAAAAAAAAAAATCTTCTTAAATCCATTTGTCTGACGCTGTATCTCTTTAAAAATTAGACTCACAATAAAAATGTATATACAAAAAATGTAGGAAATTTTGTCCTCTTCGGCTTTGTCTTCAACATTTTCCCCCACCTCTAAAACCACAACATATATTAAAATCATTACTACTTCACCTTTTGCACGGCAAAATTCCCGACTGATTGGACTGTTTTCTTACTTTTACATATTTTGGAGTAAATTGGGAATATTTCTTTACTTTTGAATCAACGACTTTGTGTAAGAAACAGACATTGTTAAAGTGAGAGAGCACCACCTTCTCAATCCCAGCCCTCACCAAATGTATCCAGCGTGATCTACCCTGATATGCGGAAAATAAAATGGTGTACTAGTCTTTTATGTGGGAAAGCCCTTGCAAAATTTTAGGTTCTGAGATAATTTTAGTATATTAAATTATTAGTAAATTTGCAAAGATACACTACTGATTTTGAGTAGGTCAGGAATAGGTCGACGTCCTTACTGGTGAAAGAGCGTATTGGAGTTTTTTGCTTTCGGTCAAACAATCAAGACACCGCCATGTTATTATTGGGTTTAACTAAATATCTCTTATATCTGCTTGTTGTTTCAGAGTTCATTACCATAGGGTTAATGCCTTTTCGATTCATTTCGATTTATTTCGCTATTTTTGTAGTGTGATTTGATTAAAACCAAAGTCACTTCTATCCTATCCAGCTTTGCTGTCAATAGTGTCAATCCCAAGTCTGATAAAGTGATATGGTTGTACCGCGTTACGTCAGATTAGTTGTAGTAGTTGTTTCTTAGGTTTTCGCGGGTGTTGAATGAAGTGTTGGTGTACTTCCGGGTGTTTTCCCACGTAGTTGATAGGCTCCTGCTGGAGCCATTATTGTCTAAACGACGTTTCGGCAGAATCCCATCTGCCATCTTCAGGTTCTCGCTGAAAGCTGCCTATGAACACGAACCAATATGTGTTGATTTATTAATTCGTGCACAAAAAAGAACACACTGCACCACTGTTAACTTTTTGACACTAAGTTTTAGCACACCCTGTATATGGTTTTTTAATGTTAATTTGAAATGAAAGTCACTTTTCATAAGGAAGAAAAATAAATCACAGTTTATTGTCTATTCACGTTCCACAATACTTTGATTATTGAGATGAAATTAATTAATCATTTGTAATTAATAATGTGTCAATGATAAGCACTAGAGTAAAAATTTGCCTTTGATTTTTATCCCGATTCGAAGTTTTAATGTTACCGATGTCTGAGATGAACTGTAATGAACTCAACTCCGCGATGCAGAGTGCCTCTTTATATATTAAAAATGAAAGATTCTAGATTTGTTCCTGTAATTTTCGAATTTCGAAGTCTCTAGAATGCCTGGAATGCTAACTATTTCTGGAATGTTCGAGTCGCGAAGTAAATTTTATATTTATACTAAGGGAGGAGCCAAAATTTTAAGACTAACCAATCAAAAACGGCGCGCTTGACTATATTGTTATAGTCCGGCTGAAAATAAGCCAGCCAATCAAATTGCTGCATTTCTCCCCGGCATAGTATAAATATATTTGTGACACTGGTGACGCTATCAGTCATTCGCAGTGCACCGTCCGCGTCACTTCGTGATTCGATCACCCATTTCAAAACTTAAATTTCAAGATCAGTCATTCGCAGTGCACTCTCCACGTCACTTCGGGACTCGATCATTTTCTTTCTGCCACCGAGGGAGCCCACAGCGGTAACCCCAGCGGGCACATATTCATCTTCACCACCGAGGGAGCTCTCAGAAGTAACCCCAGCTGGTCCAACAACATTTCCAACATTTTTCTAAATCATTGCATACTGATGAACTCTTCGATACACAGCTTCGACAGCTAGGCACCAACAATTTGCGAATGACAAGTACTGATTAATTAGTTTTATTTTCTAAATTACGCGAGTCGCGAGTTAGGGAAGTTTGGCTACCTTACCAGGTGAAATTAATTAATATAAGGTATTATTCGAATTCGAGTGTCTTAATGAATGAGTGAATCCTTTCTCTTTCCTATCCTACCAGAGCTGGGCTCAAACCCCCTCAGCTCCAAGGAGGACAAGCTGTAATAAATAAAATTCTAAACGAGCATAAGGCCTCGCAACGTCTAATTTATTTCCCACAGTGATTTAATTAAAAGTGCTTCTACACCGGACTTAAAGGTAAAGAACCACCATAAATTTTAACCTGGGTAGCGGGGCCATCAGCCTGCAGCCCCAGCTGTTCAGACAGTCAGTGCGTTGAACTCTCCGAGGAGGTTCAAACCAAAAAAAACATTGATCTAGGTCAGGGCCATCTGCCTGCCTGCACTTAGAGACATTTTGCCAAATTGAACTCTCTGCTGAGGTTCAGATAAGGACAAAGACTTTCTCACTTTGCTAGCCCTCTTCTAGGGAGTCCTCTAGTAACGTAGAGCCAGTGCATAGACATTAAGCTACGGAGAAGCCAGCCAGCTGAGCAGAAGTGACATTATTCATATGCATTTTTTACAGCCAAGTTGCCGAGTTCCAGCCCTGCAGCAAAGGGGGATCGCTTGTGCCGCGCCGGCTACTCATTAACTTGCATTCACCAGGCCGTCAGGTGCCTCGTTGAAGTTGACTCGCGTAACAAGTAGCACAAGCCGTCTTTCCCAAATGCACCACTAATAATTCACCAATAAGTCTGTAACTTTTGTATTTCGAAAAAATGTAAACTTTTGTGAAGTGATTTTTCCGTTCTGACAAACGCAGAAAGCATCCCCCAGGTGCACACGGCGCCGAAATCATTATTAAAGAAATTAAATTTTTTCGGGTCACCTCAAAACGCGTTTCCGTTGGGGGCCAGAAATTCAGCACCGCCTCGGACGTTCACAAATTACGTTTCCGTTGGGGGCCAGAAATTCAGCACCGCTTCGAACGCTCAACTCACGTTTCCGTTGGGGGCCAAACATTCAGCGCTGCCTCGGACATTTTCGAACAAACAATTTCATTTCAACTACGCTTCGTTGTTTATGAGTACAAGCACTCATATACATCAGGACTAGTCTCACAACATCAATCTCGCGGGGCGCGAGAGAATTAATTTTCCTCGCAACCACAAAGACAATCTTCGACGTACTTTCGAATTTTATCAGAGACAATTTTCGTGGTACTTTCGAATCTTTCTCGGCTTCAGTTTCCAAGTGCGGGCCGCGTTTCATCATGTCGCGCGCGAGCAGCAGCACGGACACAGCCCCAATTCACGTAAGAAGAGATTGGCAAAATCTACAGGAAGATCCAGCCCTTCGATTCTTTTTCCGCGACTTGACACCAAGCCCTCAAACTACTGTAGTGACGAGCCCACTCAGGAGGCAACACACGTCAACAACAAATTCCGGACTCAACGTCCAGGACAGGGAACCAGAAGCACGCGTCGGGCGATCTGGGAGGCATGGAAGCCTGACCCACACGGCGAGGCCAGCTCTCTCTCGCCACAGTGCACAAGGAAGCACAGGCCAGGGCCAAGCTGGAGAAATGCAGATGCCGAAAGGTGTAAGCTTTGGCAAGGGGCGTGAAACGGCATCGTCTTCGGGCCACAGCGACACGCCGCCTCAAGAAATGCACAGCCAGGTGCGTCGGGACGTCGGGAGCGCAGAATTGCGGAGGCTCACCCCGGCGCTCTCACCATCGAACCGAGAACAGTTCCCCCCTACGTTTTCCCCCCGCCGAAGACAATATCCAGTATAAATATGTGTTGGTCGGACGGAGGTTTAAATGGTCAGAAGTTGTTGCAGCGAAAGGATCTCTAAAACTTTAAAAATTTGTAAAATGTAATTTAATGTTTTTTTATGAAATGAATTTTGTACAGAGCGACAGAATGAATGAATTAATGATTTTCAAAAATGATTTTACCCGGTTTTAAATCGTAATAAAAAGGCACTTTGACACTCCCCCCATTCGCGAAGGCAAATTTTTACGAGATGTGTTTGAAACCTAAAGATTATAATTCTAAAACTTAAATAATTTACATGAGAAAAGTCAATAACTAAAACGTTATACAATGCTATTTTCTTAAGATATGTACATAGATATTTCGCAATTAAAAGGATACATTCATGGGTCCAGTATGACGAAGCGGGTTCGTCTTCTTCTTCGAGGTATTGGTCTGTCCGTCTCTCTGTGTGTATGTTGTCCGAGTGTCGGGGGTTGTGAGCTTCCCGAAGTAGAGGGTTGAGGTTCCTCTGGAATTTGTGGTTCCGGAGCTGGTTCGCCATTTCGCTGCGCTGGGGCAGGTTGAATGTCTGGTTGATGCGCTAAGGCAGGTTCGATGTTTTGTTGCGCTGGGGCAGGTTGAATGTCTGGTTGATGCGCTAAGGCAGGTTCGATGTTTTGTTGCGCTGGGGCAGGTTGAATGTCTGGTTGATGCGCTAAGGCAGGTTCGATGTTTTGTTGCGCTGGGGCAGGTTGAATGTCTGGTTGATGCGCTAAGGCAGGTTCGATGTTTTGTTGCGCTGGGGCAGGTTGAATGTCTGGTTGATGCGCTAAGGCAGGTTCGATGTTTTGTTACGCTGGGGCAGGTTGAATATCATCATCAGGGTTATCATCTTCTGAGCCTGATTCTTCATCAGTGTCTATTTGGTCTGCAGGGGGATTTCCTGCGGGATTGGGACAAATGTCATCGACGTGGAAAAAATATTTATGGTTGCCGCGTTGGACCTCGTAAACTTCATCTGAGATTTTTCTAGTTATTCTATGTGGTCCAGTCCATGATGGGAGGAACATGTTGGGTTTCTTTCTTAGGGCCTTAACCATTACTTCTTGACCTTCAGCAAATGTTACTTCTGGTCTGTCTTCTGGCAGCGAATACCTCTCTTGGTACTCGGTCCGGTTGGTTTGGATTTCGTTTGTGCGTTCCTCGTAGGTCTGTTCTTCTTGAGCTTCTCGTTCCTCTTGGTATGCTGGTATGTTCAGCTCTCCTTGCTGCGGTAGTTCATAACCAAGTAAGGCACGACTCGGTGTCATCTGGGTAGCGGCATTAAATCTGGTTCTGAGCGTAAATAAGACTTTGGGAATGTATCTGTCCCATCTGTTTTGTGTTCGGCGATATGTAAGGGTTTTCAAGACCTTTTTGAATTCTTGCACTCTTCGTTCTGTAGGGTTAGACCTCTGATGGTATATGGGAGTGTATTTGATGCTTATTTCGTTTCGAGCGCACCATTGTTTGTACAGGGCGCTATCAAAATGACCTCCATTGTCTGAGATGATTGTTTTTGGTGTCCCGTATCTAGCTATTATTTCTTCTTCCAAGTAGTTTATGATTATTCGAGCGTTTAATTCTGGGAATGCCTTGGCTTCGACCCATTTTGTAAAAGCGTCTTCGATGATGAAAATATATCTGTTGTTTCGTGGGGTTTCTTGATAAGGTCCCATTACGTCTATACTGATCATCTCGAAGGCGAATCTTGGTTGATGAGGTTGTAGTGGAGCTTTTGGCTGTATTTGTCGAGCTTTTATTTCCTTACAGATTCGACAGTTTCGGACGTATTGAGCAACATTTTTGTGAATGTTCTTCCAGAAGTAGGTCCTGAGAATGTTGCGTAGAGTCTCATCTCTCCCTGGATGAGCTGCGATATCCTCGTCGTGAAAACTTGCCAACACCTGGGGTACCATACTTCTTGGAACGACAAGTTTTTTACCTCCCTGGTAATTTCGCCATAGTTGCTGGTCGTCAACTGCGAATTCATTTATGTATCGTTGCTCTCTTTCGTTAGCCGGGCCATCGTTTTGTATTCGCTCCCACTTGCGTATGTCTTGTTGAATTCGTCTAGATCGGAGCTGGACATTCTTTACTTCTTCGTAGAGATCTGCTCGAGTGAAAATGTTTAAGCCCTCCTGTGTTAAAGACGGGGGGTAACATTCTTTTTTCATCCAACTCGGGTCTTGGTTCGTCTGTATTTGGATGTCTGCTCAGGAAGTCAGGTAATTCATTGTGTTTACCAGCACAGTGCTCGATGTCGCAGTCGTATTCTTGAAGTAGAAGTGACCATCGGGTTAATTTGGTTTTCGAATCTTGATTTTTGTGAAGCCATAACAATGCACGATTGTCTGTTCGGAGTAGGAATTTTGTATTCTCTAAGTACATCTTGTATTTCTTAATATACGTTACAATTGCGAGACATTCTATTTCATTTATGTGGTATTTCTTCTCTGCAGGAGACAAACATGCACTGGAAAACGATATGATGCGTCGAGACCCGTCTTCTCCCATTTGATAAAGGACTCCTGATATGCCGGTCATCGATCCGTCTGTCTGTAATATAAATTTTTTGGTAAAATCTGGCCGGTGTAATTCTACTGGCTTGGATGCCTCTTCTTTAATTTTTTCGAACGCCTTCTCGTGCTCGGCTGTCCATTTGAAGCGTCGGTCCTTGTGTAGCAGATTGGTGAGGGGTTGAATTAATTTTGCTGCATCCTGTATATATTCTCTTATCCAATTGAATGTTCCCAGAAAGCTCTGCAATTGTTTTTTGGATTGCGGTGTGGTAAACTCCTTTATGGCTAGGATGTGTTTTTCTTGCGGTAGGGTTTTGTCTTGTGATATACGGTGTCCCAAATAATTTAGTTCTGTCGTGGCTATGTTGCATTTTTCTGGGGAGATCTTCAGATTGTGTAGACGGATTCTTTCAAAAACAAGTTGTAAGTGAGTCCGGTGTTCTTCGAGTGTTTTACTATATATTATTATGTCATCTAAGTATACTTGAATAAAGTTGTGGATGTAACCAGAAAGCACGTCTCTAACCATGAAATTTTGAAAAGTGGATGGGGCGGTTTTCAGTCCGAAAGGCATAACTGTAAATTGGTAACATGCTCCATCTGGGGTAGTGAATGCCGTGTAGGCCTTAGACTCGGGATCCATGGGTATCTGCCAATATCCAGACGTAAGGTCGAGCAGAGTGAATATTTTGGCTTCTCCAAAGGTTTTGATAGTATCATGAATTTTTGGCAGAGCTGACGATTGGTCCTTAGTAATTGCGTTGAGTTTTCGGTAGTCTATACAAAAACGTGGTTTCTTGCCTGGAATTTCGATAATGACTGGCGGTGAGCTGTCTGGAGAGTCGCTTGGTTCAATTACTCCGGCTTTCAACATTTCTTCTATCTGTTCATAGAATATTTTTTTCTTGCTTGGTGACATCGGGTAGCACCGTTGATTGATGATAGTAGGGTTTGTTAGGATAATAGTATGTTTAGTCGTCGTAGTGGTTATGCCTTTGGTGGGTTTCTCGCTAAATATTGTTACCCCCTCCAGACCTCTTAGGTAACAGTAAAGCAACTGTCAGTTGACAGATGAGTATTCGCCGGCCAAACTATCAGTGGAGACGGGCGGGGTCATATAATAAGTTGATTTAATAAATGGGCGCCAAGTAAATTAAACTCCCCTGCAAATACCCTTAAAAGATCTTGAAAATCCCCCAATTTACTAAACAGAGATTCTACACACACAAAAGAAATGACAAGTTTACTTTAAGAATTTAAATGGAAGTTTATTACTAAATTTCGGATAAAACACTACAACAGTATTCAATAATATTCAATAGTATTCAGCAGATATACAAACAAAACAAATAAAATTACCTAAATATAAAGCTCGAAGTGTTGCGAAAAAAAAATGTGGCCCAATATTTAAAAATATGTAAAAAAGGACTAAAATGATAATTATAACCTAATATGCTTGCCTAAGATTTGTTATAATCAAACAAAATTACTTAAAAAAAATTATTTCTAAATGACCAAAAAAAAATTAAAAGTTGACCAGACTAATGAAAATATTTAAATGATGAAGTTTATAAGCTAAATAAATAGGCTCATAGAGAAAAAAAAATAAAGTCAAGATTTAAGTAATTACCTAGAGGGGACAACCGGTATATGTTGTAATAATATATTTACCCTAGAGGATAGAATTAGTATAGTATATCGTATCAGTTTCTATATTAATCAAATATTTGCTTTTTAGATTATCCAAAAGAAACTAAAGAACAATACAAAAAAAATGCGTTTCCTTTTTTTTTTTTTTTTTTTTTTTACCTAAATAGCAGAAATTAAGTAAAACTTATTATAAACCGTCGAAAAATAAATTACTGCAGTTTTAGTGTTGCTTAAGCTTAAGCGCATTCACATAAAACAACCAGCCCAAAAATAACTGGTATTTTTTTTTATCAAATGGTAGCTATAACTAAAATATATATGCATATATACTAATTTCCGCCGTACATCTTAAATCTCACTAATTATAACCATAAATCGCCATTTTGTAAAACTGATTACCATTCAAAAACATAAAAAAAATGTATTATAAAATTTTGTTCACAAGAGGTGTTTTCTATTCAAAGTTGTAATAGAAAATTTTCCAAAAAAAATAAAATTACTAAAGTTAACCAGAACTTTAAGAAACTATACTATAGATTAAGTGCAATTATACAAACTTGCACTAGGCTAAATAACGTCCTTATGTGAATTAATTTGATTTTGTTAATTACTAGGTAAATAAAAAAATATATATATAATTTTTCAAATATTAAAAAAAATATGATGGCTCTTTAGCTTAACTTGTGTATCCTCCTATTTCGGGTGACTCCTCGCCTCCGGACTTCTACGAAGGTAAGTTGTAGCCCAGGGACGCCGGAATGGACAGAAAAAAAAAATATTCCCCAAAAAGAGACTTGGCTCCCAGACTATTATTTTTCTTTTCAGAATGGAATCTGCAGCACTCAGAACTCCTCACCAGAAAAACATCAAATAATAGCCGTAACAATAGCCCTCCATTAACACCCTTATAAATAAAATACAGAAAAATTAATTACCTAACTATTTACAAAAAAAATTTGAACATACCTTCCTTGAAGGGTGTTCCACTTTATTCCACGAAAATGGTTAGATGATGGTGAAAAACGATGATAGAGAGGGTGGAATAATCACTATACGTGAAGAGAAAAATAAATTACTATTTATAAAATTACATGGATGAGGGGTACTTACAATAATTGCTGAAATAATCCCTAAATAGGTGCGATTTCACGAAAATATCGTCACAATCCAAAAATATAAACTGCCAAACTTCGAAATCACATTAAAACACTGCACAAAGAATAATGCCAGAGTGGATGTTCACAGAACAAAACGTCTTCATGCAGTCACAACCAGCAATTAATTAAGAATGGCCCCTCTAATCACCGGAAATCGGCGGATCTACATATCAATTAAAAATCCTATTTAAAAAAAAAATGTATTTGAGCTATTACAGTTCCTAAATTATAGAACTTTTGTTGATACCCATTTGACAGTTCATCCACTGTCCACTAGATGTCAGGATAAGTACCTCTAGAGAATTTAGAGAACCGTTTGAAAATCATAATTGTTTCAAAATCAACAGGGATCAAACAAATAATTATTTAGCCAAGATATGAATAGTGCAGAATGTACTAGGGCTCCCACTGGACTAATGGGTAAGTATATAGACAAATACATAAATTCGCCCCAATAATAATAGTTCTCTATTTTGTAGGGATATGAGGGAACTGTAGAAGTACCAACAATAATAAACAGTCTTAGTGACTCTTTGTAATCCATTAAATAATCATTAACTTACCACTAATATGTACAATATATTTATAACTAAATAAAGAAAAATTACCTAAACCTATTTAATTTTTCACTAATTATCTTAGGAGCCAAATGAACCGTAACAATATGTCAGCATAGTCTTCGAACACTGGTTTGAGTAAGTCCTGGGCTTCTGCTGGAATTTTAACCTTTTCATTTAGAACGGGCTGTTCTGCGATCTGTCCCTCTTCCTGATTCCAATATACTGTTTTTCTCGAGGTCTTCCCGACGTACATACACTTTCGTACGTAATCTAAGTGGACCCCCTCGTCCTCCAAAAATGGGGCGCCGAGAATTAGTTCCTCATTTAAGTTTCTAATGATGGCAAATTCTCCCTGAATTTGGCTTCCTTGGATGTCCAGATTTAAGTTGATATTCCCCAATGACTCAATAGTTTGCCCTTCACATGCCATAGTAAACAGTTTCTTGTCCCTGCCTGATTGTTCGTTGTCAAAAAGTCCTGCCCTGACTACATTACTTGCTGCCCCTGTATCGATAAATGCGTTTACCTCCCTGCCGTTGACTAGTATTTTAATTCTTGGTAGTTATCGTCGTTGATTTATTGTTTGAATTGAGTAGGACAAAATATCGTCCTCAGTTTGTGTCGAAATTTCTCGAGAATTGTTCTCGTTGAAGAGTGATGAAATGTCGATGACGTCTTGAAATAAATTAAGGTGTGTCCTTAGAGAGTGAGAGTTAGCAGATGGCGGAGGTGCCGGTACTGGAGCTGTATTCGTTTGACATGGGCCGGACGCCGAGTGGTGGTTTAGTTGTTTGGTCTCTGACAGGCGCCGGCCCCTTGGGGGTTTTCCGGACGCCTCTGTGTTCTTTCTTTATTGTAAGGGTTCTGGGGGCATTGGTTTTGCCAGTGCCATTCACTACAAAAACGACAGGCTGATGGTGGTGGTCTTCCTGCGTTGTCATTTCTATTTGATTGGGTAGTTCCCTGTGTAGATCCCTGTGTAATAGCCCGTTGATTAGTATTTCTTGTATTACTCGGGGTGTTCGTTATGGGTCGTAAGGCAGGATAATTATTTTCTTCGTACGGGCGTCTTCTCCAGGAGTTATTACTGCTTCCTGGTAAATGATATTCCTCTACTTCCGCGGCTACCGTTAGCAAAGCCTCGGGGGAGTCGAAGTCGCTGAACCTGATTTGGGCCCTGATTTCCGGCCTTAATTGTCTATATATGCAGTGGGCCTTTTCTCTTGGCGGTCGTGCTGGATCAACCCTATTGAATAATCCGATTTTCTTAGAAATGAATAATGTAACAGATTCGCTAGGTCCTTGCATTTTGGTATGTAAGATATGTTCTGCTTGAGCCCGCTTGGCAATGGTGTCAAATGTCTGTCGAAGTCTAAGCTTGAAAGTATCGTAGTCGTATATAAGATTTTTATGAGGTTCATACCATTCCTTGGCGTATCCTTTCAACTGTGAAGTGATCATGATTAATTTCTCCGTTTTGTCTGTGACATTGTGTTTTCTGAAATGTTCTTCCATGTTAAATATGAATGTATTAGCACTTTCGTGGTCAAGTCCTTGGAAAGTGTGCATGGGCGAATTCCTAATTGCTTGCATAATTTTTTCCATTTTGCCTCCCACGTTTGTAGTGGCGACATTTTGGATGGCTTGTTTAAATGCTTCCGCCATGCCCAAAAAGATTTGGTTTAGTTCAATGTTAGGTTGAGATTGTTGTTCTACTTGCCTTGTTCTGGGTGTTGAAGTATGCAATAAAGATTCTCCTGGTGGTGCAGTATCCAAAGTGCGTCTACGTGGGACCTCTTCCCTCCCTGAGGAAGACTGTTGTCCATCCTGTGCTGTAAGAACGACACCCTGACGCGCCGCTGCTTCGCTAAGCTTCTGGACGATTTGTTCATACGAGTCCATTTTTTCAAAATGGCGGACTTGAGAAGCTTATTCGTAGTCTTCTTGTATCTTCACGTAGCGTTCGCCTTACCTTCGGGACCCCTACTCGGTTCAAGGCCCCTAGAGCAAGTCACACTACTTTCCTCTTCTTTCTTCTCTTCTTTCTTCTGGTTTCTTCTGCTTCTCAAAGCCCCACGTTGGGCGCCATGAACACGAACCAATATGTGTTGATTTATTAATTCGTGCACAAAAAAGAACACACTGCACCACTGTTAACTTTTTGACACTAAGTTTTAGCACACCCTGTATATGGTTTTTTAATGTTAATTTGAAATGAAAGTCACTTTTCATAAGGAAGAAAAATAAATCACAGTTTATTGTCTATTCACGTTCCACAATACTTTGATTATTGAGATGAAATTAATTAATCATTTGTAATTAATAATGTGTCAATGATAAGCACTAGAGTAAAAATTTGCCTTTGATTTTTATCCCGATTCGAAGTTTTAATGTTACCGATGTCTGAGATGAACTGTAATGAACTCAACTCCGCGATGCAGAGTGCCTCTTTATATATTAAAAATGAAAGATTCTAGATTTGTTCCTGTAATTTTCGAATTTCGAAGTCTCTAGAATGCCTGGAATGCTAACTATTTCTGGAATGTTCGAGTCGCGAAGTAAATTTTATATTTATACTAAGGGAGGAGCCAAAATTTTAAGACTAACCAATCAAAAACGGCACGCTTGACTATATTGTTATAGTCCGGCTGAAAATAAGCCAGCCAATCAAATTGCTGCATTTCTCCCCGGCCTAGTATAAATATATTTGTGACACTGGTGACGCTATCAGTCATTCGCAGTGCACTCTCCACGTCACTTCGTGGCTCGATCACCCATCTTAAACTTCAATTTTCAACATCAGTCATTCGCAGTGCACCATCCGCGTCACTTCGAGGCTCGATCATTTTCTTTCTGCCACCGAGGGAGCCCACAGCGGTAACCCCAGAGGGCCCATATTCATTTCTACCACCGAGGGAGCTCTATGTAGTAACCCCAGTTGGTCCAACAACATTTCACAACCATAATCGTTACATACTGATGGAATCCTTTCATATCGGCTTTTGCAGCTAGGAAATCCAGCCAAGATTGCGAATGACAAGTGACTAATCATATCTTTAATTAAAAAATTACGCGAATCGTGAGTTAGGGAAAGTTTGGCTACCTTACCAGGTGATCTTAATTTAATATAAGGTATTACTCGACCCGAGTGTCTTAATGAATGAGTGAATCCCTCTCTTTTCCTATCCTACCAGAGCTGGGCTCAAACCCCCTCAGCTCGCAGGAGGACAAGCTGACAGAAGAAATAAATATTTAAAACGAGCATAAGGCCTCGCAACGATTATTTATTTCCCAAAGTGAAAAATTAAATTAAAGTGCTTCAACACCGGACTCACAAGGTAAAGAACTACTACAAACTTTAACCTGGGTAGCGGGGCCGTCAGCCTGCAGTCCCAGTAACTAGACAGTCAGTGCATTGAACTCTCTGTGGAGGTTCAACCCAAAAAACATTGACCTAGGTCGGGGCCATCCGCCTGCCAGCACCTAGTGACATTCTTGCTAAACGAACTCTCTGCTGAGGTTCGGATCAGGACAAAAGACTTTCTTACTTTGCTAGCCCTCTTCTAGGGAGTCCTCTAGTTAACGTAGAGTCAGTGCCTAGACATTAAGCTACGGAGAAGCCAGCCAGCTGAGCAGAAAGTGGAATTATTCATGTACATTTTTTACAGCCAAGTTGCCGAGTTCCAGCCCTGCAGCAAAGGGGGATCGCTTGTGCCGCGCCGATTACTCACTAACTAGCATTCACCAGGCCTCCAGGTGCCTCGTTGAAGTTGACTCGCGTAATAAGTAGCACAAGCCGTCTTTCCAAATGCACCACTAACAATTCACCAATAAGTCTGTAACTTTTGTATTTTGAAAAAATGTAAACTTTTGTGAAGTGAATTTTCCGTTCTGACGAACGCAGAAAGCATCCCCCAGGTGCACACGGCGCCGAAATCATTATTAAAGAAAATAAATTTTTTCGGGTCACCTCTGAAACGCGTTCCGTTGGGGGCCAGAAATTCAGCACCGCCTCGGACGTTCACAATTTACGTTTCCGTTGGGGGCCAGAAATTCAGCACCGCTTCGAGCGCTCTCAATCCACGTTTCCGTTGGGGGCCAGACATTCAGCGCCGCCTCGGACATTTTCAAACAAAATTTCATGTCAACTACGTTTCGTTGTTTATGAGTACAAGCACTCATATGCATCAGGACTAGTCTCCCAACATCAATCTCGCGGGGTGCGAGATAATTAATTTTCCTCGCAGCCACAAAGACAATCTTCGACGTACTTTCGAATTTTATCAGAGACAAATTTCGTGGTACTTTCGAATCTCACCAAGACAATTTTCAGCGGACTTTTGAAAAACTTCGTGTCACTTTCGAATTTTTCTCGGCTTCAGTTTCCAAGTGCGGGCCGCGTTTCATCATGTCGCGCGCCAGCAGCAGCACGGACACTGCCCCCATTCATGTAAGAAGAGATTGGCAAAATCTACAGGAAGACCCAGCCCTTCGATTCTTTTTCCGCGACTTGACACCAAGCTCTCAAACCACTGTAGTGACGAGCCCACTCAGGAGGCAAAACTCTCCACCAACACACTCCGGACACAACGTCCAGGACAGGGAACCAGAAGCACGCGTCGGGCGATCTGGGAGGCATGGAAGCCTGACCCACACGGCGAGGCCAGCTCTCTCTCGCCACAGTGCACAAGGAAGCACAGGCCAGGGCCAAGCTGGAGAAATGCAGATGCCGCAAGGTGTAAGCTTCGGGCAGGGGCGTGAAACGGCATTCTCTTCGAGCCACAGCGACGCGCCGCTCCAAGAAGTGCACAGCCAGGTGCGTCGGGACGTCAGGGGCGCAGGATTGCGAAGGCTCACCCCGGCGCTCTCACCATCAAACCGAAACAACCCCCCTCATTTTTCCCCCCGCCGAAGATAATATCCAGTATAAATATGTGTTGGTCGGACGGAGGTTTAAATGGTCAGAAGTTGTTGCAGCGAAAGGATCTCTAAAACTTTAAAAATTTGTAAAATGTAATTTAATGTTTTTTTATGAAATGAATTTTGTACAGAGCGACAGAATGAATGAATTAATGATTTTCAAAAATGATTTTACCCGGTTTTAAATCGTAATAAAAAGGCACTTTGACACCTACTGCTGCTCCTCGTTGCTCGAACTGGACTCAGTCCAGTTCGAGGGGATGGTAGTGGAGGTGAATGAACTAAAAAAGAATTTAAGGGCTTTGGTTCTTGTATACATATTAAATCACAATTTTATTTTTATTAATGGGGTGAGGTAGTAATGGGGCTGGCTAATGCCAAAAATTTTTTTTGACCTTAGCTTCTCTTATATATACCAAATACCAATTTCATGGACTCTTACTTGCCTGATTTACCTTATTTATCCTCCGATTACCCCAATTTATCTCCCAGCTCTTCAACGAAATAAGATTAAAATATAATTTAGTTCCAGATCTCGTCAAAATACATGCGTATACCAAATTTCAAGTCAATATCTTAAACGGTTCCAGAGTAATCGTGCGCACAAAAAAAAGTTACAGACAGAACGACAGACAGAATTTTTTTGGCTCAAACTTAAAATCTCAACGTTTCATGACATTCTAAGCCCATTTGAATAATAAAAATAATTAAATGAAATTTTTTTATAAAAACAAGCTTTTATTTAAATGCTCTAAAAAGAAGAAAATAAACTTTAAATTAAATCAAACCCATCGATTTATTACATTAACAATTTATATGATATAAGAGCTTGTCGCGAGATTTACCTGTGTAAATTTATTTTATGAAATACATACATTTTTTCTTAGAATTACTTGTGTCAAGATCAAGTTACATATTGTATTCTTGTTTATTTACACAGGTAAATCTCGCGATAAGCTTTTGTATCATATACATTGTATAATATAATATATTGATGGGTTTAATTTAAAGTTTATTTCCTTCCTTTTAGAGCATTTAAATAAAAGCTTGTTTTTAATTTTTTTTTCATTTAATTTAATTTTTAAATTTTTAGCTACACCTTAATTAGTTTTATATATTCATTGCGTCGATCATATCCGATATAAAACTTATAGTTTAAACCGAATCCTTCATCATTTCTCAGAATTCAACGTATCAGCGAATACACTATACGATCAAATTATAGTGTTAAAACTAAACAATTTTGTCCGTTATCTTGGTGCATCCTCCATATTGAATTTAGTGTGACGTCATTTTATTTTCGTATTCTTCTCAGCAAACCCTCTCATTTGATACCCATTTCATGGGGGTACATAAAAAATAACTGGTCCACCATCTTTGGGAGTCCGCCATATTGGGTTTGGAATGACGTATTCGTATTCTTCTTAGCAAATCCTTTGATTTGATACCCATATCGTGGGGGTGCATAAAGAATAACTGGTCCGCCATCTTTGGGAGTCCGCCATCTTTGGGAGTCCGCCATATTGGATTTGGAATGACGTCATTTTATTTTCGTATTCTTCTCAACAAACCCTTTCATTTGATACCCATATCATGGGGGTGCATAAAAAATGACTGGCGCCATCTTTGGGAGTCCACCATATTGGATTTGGAATTGCGTCTTCGTATTCTTCTCAGCAAATCCTTTCATTTGATACCCATATCATGGGGATGCATAAAAATAACTGGTCCGCCATCTTTGAGAATCCGCCATATTGGATTTGGAATGACGTCTTCGTATCCTTCTCAGCAAACTCTTTAATATGATACCATATCATGGGGATGCATAAAAAATAATTGGTCCGCCATCTTTGGGAGTCCGCCATATTGGATTTGTCTTCATATTCTTCTCAGCAAACCCTTTCATTTGATACCCATATCATGGGGGTGCATAAAAAATAACTGGTCCGCCATCTTTGGGAGTCCACCATATTGGATTTGGAATGACGTCTTCGTATTCCTCTCAACAAACCCTTTCATTTGATACCCATATCATGAGGGTGCATAAAAAATAACTGTTCCGCCATCTTTGGGAGTCCGCCATATTGGATTTAGAATGACGTCACTTAGCTAACCATGCATTGTCATCCAAACTAAACGTGTATGCAAAATTTCAGCTCAATCTGTTGGGGATAACTATTTTAAAATTCAGTTGGAAGATTTCACCTAAACAAAGACACATACAAACAAACATTGCAAGTTAAATAAAAGCTTGTAAAAAATACTAAAAACTACCCCCAAGCTTGCAGGGAATTGAAAGAGAAGGTAGAAATATTCTTGATACATGAACACTTCATATTGTTTGCAATATTTTTAATAAAAGAATACAAATATGGTGCAAAATTAAAATAACTATTTTTTTATTTATCAAAATATAAACATTAATATATATTTTTTAGTATTTTTTTTTTACTGAAGTTTATCAGAAATTATAGCAAACTAAAATTATACATCTCAATTTTTTTCTAAGCGTTAGTTCAATTTAAAGGCGATATAAGGGGTAGTTTTCACCCCTGAAGAGTTGGAAAAATTTTTCTTCGTTGTACAATTCCCATTCATCTAAACTCAAATCAAAAAGTGAAAAAAAAATTCCATCATTTTACGTCAATTTAGTTTTACCCCCTCTGGTTAACCCTCAGCATAAAATTTATCCTTATTTTAGATGAATATACTGAACTGGCAAAATATTATTACAATTAGCACATTTATAACATTATTTTACAGCATTATTCACATTATCGCGAACAAAAACCCAAGCGGGGTGATTTTTGGCATTTTTAGGGGGGGGGGCACTATTTTTAGAACCGCGGAGCTCCAATTTTCGTGATCAGCGACCCAAAAAACATAAGATGCAAGTGGTTCCGATGAGGGCGGCATTCCGAGCATCAAACCCCGCGTTTTACATAGACTACAGGCCCGTTTGAGAGTTAGCGTATGTGAATTACTTTTATTAGCTTGTAAATTGAAATTGACATTCAATAAAGCAGCATATTTCCCACCACGTCTGAAGCGTGCCAATACTTTCAATCTGACAACACTGTCGGACGCAATAATGTATATACAGGACGCAATAAAGTACGCTCGATAAAAAAAAATATACAAATCGGACGCAAGAGTGCAGTGCATGAAAGGAAGCAATAAGGTCTGTAGGTGAAAGAGGATCGATATTATAAATATTAAGATAGAAAAATTTTGAAGTTAGCTATGGGTTGGAAAAAACGTCAAAATTAATATACTTCAATGAATATTTGGTATATATTGATCCTTCTGGTAGACGCATTAATGTAGCAACATGAAAGGAAGCAATCATGATAGAAGGATGTATATATATATATATATATATATATATATATATATATATACATATATATTGTTATATTTTCTACCTTATTTGTGTATTTTAATATTTGATTTTTAATTTGACTCTGATTTGTCCTTGAATATGGTTTTGTTGAGCGCCAGGTGAATTAAGTATCCACCAAACTATTTTACACAAATAAAATAAAAATATATAACAAAATTTTAGAGCATGATTACCTACGAAGTGTAGACGAAACTCCGCTCAGGGAAGAAGTGGGTTCTGTTAGCTCGATTCAGGAGTTTTGCGATCAATGAAACACAATGCTTAAGATGAAATTCAAATTTAAATTTATTTTGATTTACCTGGTACTTGACTGCTTTCTTTTCAAATTATTTGTACAAATTTCAGAACAAAGATTGCTTAAAACTAATTATGCTAAAGGCCTTGTTAATTTCTTTGAGATCTCAATAAATGAAATAAAAATTCGTTTTGTTTATTTATTTGTAAAAGCTTTTACCTTTTGAATACTCGGACGGTAGTGCACTCCTGGCGCGATTACCGATTTATCCGCGTAGGCTTCCTTCTATAACTACTGTGCCGATTGAATATAATATCGGTCAGATGCGAGAACTCGAAGATGGCTGTAAATGGCTGGAAATGGCTGCCGTTTATTTTCCTCAGCACACTGGACAGGTGATTTATTATCTGGATATTCCTCTAGGGCTGCTAAAACACCTTTGTAGCACTATTTATTATTTAGGTAAGTACCTAATCTTCTACTTTCGTTGCACTTTGATTTTCATTTACTTTGACTTATTTACCTCTTTGTTTACGATTTTATTTTCTTATTATTTATTATTCATACATTTTATTTATCTTCTCATACTCAAGATATTTGTTGAGTCGTTAACTTTTCGTTTTTTACAAATTTTTCTATATTTGTCCCCTCTGACTTTTCATAAAAATTTTCTATCATCTTTTTCTGACACATCCCCCAACCTTGATTTTAATAGAATAACATATTGATTTTGAATTTGCTTTTTTCTTTCTTATATGATCATGAATCTGTTTTCTATTGCTTGGGTTTTATTCTACGTGATTTTCTGATTATTTCTATATACAATTTGTCTCATTTAATGTATTAATTTCAAATGTTCTTGTTTATGCGAATATACTTTATATTTTACAATTTTCTCTCTTAAAAGCTATTTGACCCTATTTATGCATGTACCAGGTATATCTCCATACCCTAATTACTATTTCTGCACATAATTTTCCTATCCACTATTGAATGAACTTCCAGCTTGTCGTGTGGACTCTACTTGGATCCCCATGAAATGAACTTCAAGCTGTGTTCAATAAAACTATGCTAAAATCGTGTACTGTACCATTTCTACAGATACAACTTAAATTACTTGAACAAGAAATGTTTTGAAACTCTTTTATTCAAAAGAAGTGAGAAACCCTGCATCACCCGAGTGTTTTTACTTTAGTGGGCTCCTCTTTGAAGTCTATTCTAGATACTTTTACGTTGTGAGGTAAACACAATCACTATTCCATACTTTCTACTACTTTTACATTACGAGTAATGTTTTGTGAAAATCTTTGAAAATTTGCTTATTTGATTGATATTTTGCTCTGCTTATTGAGTCCGTTTTCACTGATTTTATTCTTGCTTAACTTACTACGTTTTTCCTTTACATCACTCAATTTTATTTATTATTGTTTTGATAAGATTTTAATACATGGGTTTGGGTTCTTTTGACCTTTGAAAATATTAATTCTACGTCTTAAACATTTGTGTTTCATTTTATATCACAGTCCTGCCCTCAGCGAAAACCGGAGCCACTCTACACTTAATAAAACTCGTGCTTTTAGTTGGCATCATCAGTAACTTTTATTTATATAAAGCATTAATGTGGCATTTAATTAACAATATTGGTTTTACTTTTGCAATTTCAAACATTCTACCTGCATGGAGGACATTTCACGACAATATATATATATATATATATATATATAGCCATTAAAACTTATTTTAAGTTGGAGGTCAAGTGACCAATTTTAACACCCTAGTGAATATTTTCAGCGGTTTGTTACTAACTGCCGTGCCTGTCGCTCGAAAAATATTCATTTTGAATACCTGCTGACCACAGAAGCGGTTTAGATGGCATCTAGTCAGCTGGAAACATCGTGGAAGTAGGTTATTATATACCACATGTTGGTCCAGATGTTTTAGTTTGCTCGAATATATTACTACTAGGAAAAGTAAACTTAGTGGAGACAATTCGTGTAACTGTTAAAATGAGGACGGAATTTGTACCTCTTGATTGTAAACAACTTTTGTTGAGGATGGTTCAGCAAGGCTATAAGTAAAATAGTGTTCTGTAGTTTAATTAAACTACAGAAGTAAGAGAAAAGTTATTAGCAAAAATATTTTAGATACGTGATAAACTACAAAATTATGTTAATGTAAAAGAATCTTATTTAGTCTAATTCACAAGTTCAAACACGTGTTAATTCTTCATAAAGCTTGTAAAAATATAAGTGCGGGCTCATTGGATTCGGAATGACGTCTAGAAAAATGTGCAAAAGTTATAAACAAATTAAGATTGAAAAAAATGACGAGTTTCGTTTTTTGCAAATAACTCGAAAACTGTTAAGGTTCTTAAAGAGGAAGAAATTTCCAATAAAAAAGTCTGGCCTTCTGGAACTCTATCTCTACTATTAATAACTTTAATTTAATGTTGAAAATGGAGCTTCGCACGGCGAACGCTAAACCGTTACGATACTCTGAAACCGATCGTAAGAAGCAAAACAATTTTTTTATATTGTCAAGTATTAATATAATTTTTTTTAAATTGCGTTATTATTTAGACACTTAAAGGAACAATATCCCGTTGGAAAAATTTTTTTTACCGATTTTTCATAAAATGAGCTCGTTGTTAATTAACAATTTTTTTTTTTTGAGTTTACGTTTATGTTTCAAGTCGGAAAATTGTTAAACAAAAGCCACTAAAATTATTTTGCTTCGTGAGGACCTTATGTCAACTATATTTTATAAGATTATGACATTGCGATGTTTTTAATTGTTACAGTCTATTAGTTATTAATTATTTAAGCTTTAATTATTTAAGAAACTAAGAAATTAAATAGAGGTTGAAAATTTTTTTTTATTAATTTTAAAATTATTATTATTACTCTTTTTATATTCAAAAATACTATAAAATTATATAAACTTTAAATTTTTAGTGCTATTTGTTTAAACAAATTTTATAAAGAAATAGATAAATTAGGTATTTTTGAAAAAAAAATTTTTTCTTAAAACATTTTTTTAATTGTTTATAATTATTTTTTCCCGTTTTTCTTCATTCGAACAAATTATTAAGAAAAAAAATATTCTTAAAATTTTTTTTTTGCAATTCTCTACAAGGTGGAATTTTTGTTATTAATTAATTTGTTTATTTAATAAACAATTTCTAATTAACAATCGCCGAATGTATTTTTTAGATAGAAAAAAAATAACCAGAACAACCGTATACATAAATATGTCAAAAAACATTTTTAATATTTAAAATTTAAAATTCTATAAGAAATATTAACATTTTTTTTTATGTGTTTATGTATACGGTTGTTTTTTTTAATTTTTTTTCTATCTAAAAAAATATAAACACATTCGGAGGTTGTTAATAACAAATTATTTATTAAATAAACAAATAAATTAACAACAACAAAAAAATGCACCTTGTAGAGAATTGCAAATAATAGGTTTTAAGACTAAAATTTTTACTTAATAACTTGTTTAAATAATGAAGAAAAGAAAAAAATGATTATAAACAATTAAAAAATGTTTTTAAGAAAAATTTTTTTTTAATTCATAATATTTTATAACAAATAAAATGGCAAAAAATGTTTTTCAAAATAAGTAATTTATCTATTTGTTCATAAAATTTGTTTAAACAAATAACACTAAAAATTTATAGTTTATGTAATCTTATGTTATTTTTGAATATAAAACCAGTAATAATAATTAAAATTAATTAAAAAAATGTCAACCTTTTGTTTTTAATTTTTTAATTTTTTGTTATCTTAAATAATTAATAACTAATAGACTATAACAATTAAAAATATCGCAATGTCATAATCTCGTACAGTATAGTTGATATAATGTCTGAAGGAAACGTAATAATTTTAGTGGCTTTTGCTTAACAATTATCCGACTTGAAATATAAACGTAAGCTCTAAAAAAAATTGTTAATTAACAATTGGCTCATTTTATGAAAAATCTGGATTTTTTTTCTTTAAATGTCTGAATAATACCATAGTTTTTTAAAATTTTTAAATTAATATTTAATACATAAAAAAATATTTTTACTTATTACGGCCGGTTTCGTAACGGCTTAGCGTTTGCCGCACGAAGCCTTATTTTCAACATTAAATTAAAATTATTAATAACAGAGATAGAATACCTGGAGTTCTGACTTTTCTATTGGAAATTTCTTCCTCTTCAAGAATCTTTTTTTTAAATTTCTTAAATATTAATGGTTTTCGAGTTATTTTCAAAAAACGAAGCTCGTTATTTCTTCAATCTTAATTTGTTTATAACTTTTGCAATTATTTATATGCGGGTTTGAAAGTTTTGCACATTTTTCTAGACGTCATTCCGAATCCAATGTGCCCTCACTCACATTTTTACAAGCTTTATCAAGAATTAACACGTCTTTGAACTTGTGAACTAGTGTATGTTAGAGATTATTTTAATTCGTTTTATTTAAATTTTTGGATTTCTTATTGGATTCTATTTAAGAAAAGTATAGTAGGTGACCCAAGAACAACCTCTTGTAGAGAAATACATGGTTGAAAGAGTTGTGGAGTTACTAAGACACCGTTAAAGATAAAGCTGTCGAATTGAAACTAACAAGATGGAAAAAATTATACGATAAAGTTTGATAGCTTAAATTATAATATATTTTTTACTTTACACTTGCCACTGTGCTTCAAAATTAATCAGTTTGGAGCATCTACACCGTGATTTTAAATGTAAGTTCATAGATATCTGTAAAACTATAATTCATCTAAACTAACAAAGTTTTTTCCAAAGTATATATTTATATAAATAAAATTAAAATTTAATTGCAGTTTACTTTAAGTAAACATATTGTACATATTGCACGTAAAGTATATTTTAGTTTTAATTCGCGCTAGTTTTTTCGTTTAAGTAATTCAACAATTGTTACTTCTATTTCTCTCATGATATTAATTATTAGAGGTCACTCAAACAACATGTTATAATTAGAATAATAAAGTTGATATAAAAGTCATACAATTTTGTTAATATCTCCGCGCAATTTGTATAGTTTGAATGTAAATGACCGTGATTTTTGATTCGTTGTATCTAGCAATTCGTTAAAAAATGGGTTTCTGGAAATATCTTGAGAATTACGAATTATGTCAAAAACTGTTATTTGTACGACTTGAAACATAAGAAATTAACTTTACCTTAAATTTCAGATTAGTCCCGTTCAAAGATTGTTCGAGATATTATTTTTTTAAGGTTTTGTGTTTTTTCGTCCCTTTCTAAATGTCAAATTTCAACACGTATTTTTCGTGAATAACTTAAAAACCGAAGGGTCTGAAATTGGTTATTACAACGTTGAAAGGTAATTCAATTTAATACATTCCGGTTCTTCTACAATAAAAATTGTCAAAGTTATGGCTATTTGTTAAAAGATTACTTTTTTTATGAAAATCAAAATTGGAGTATTACTCTCAATTGAGTTGTGATAAAATAAATCATTCAAAATTTGTTGTAGCTTTTGGAATAAAACCGCTGCCTAAGGAATCAATATTTCCACATCCAGATTTCCCATCCAAGTCTCTCTAAAGGAAAACATCTTGACCATATTTGCACTCTAGTATGTGGAAATAATTGGTCACAGAATTTTAATAAAAGGGCGTTGCCGAATGCTAGCCAAACCTCCAGAACTTTCGGACGCTGCCGAATACGAAGGCAAATTTCGGGCGTTTCCGTATCCATATTAAGATAGTGCCAAATCCATATCCGGGCGCGCATGAATATCAAGGTAATTTCTGGGCACTGCCGAATCGATATTAGGATGCCGCTGAATCCATTTTGGGCGCTGCCGAATTCCAAAGTAAATTCCGGGCGCTGCCAAATCCAAATTAGAACGCCGCCGAATCTATATTCGAGCTCTGCATAATCCATATTCGGGAACGGCTAAACACTAAGGTGACTTCCGGACCATGTCGAATACCAAGGCAATTTTCAGGCGCTGCCGAATCCATATCCGAATCTTTCCGGGCGCCGCCGAATCCACTATTAAACAATACCTCCAGGATCCATTTTGGTTGCACGATTTGACCCAAACATACTAACTACCGTACAAAGCTTTTAAAATGAAGTTAAATAGAAGATTTTAAAAATTAAGTTTCTGGACTGTTATTAGCTTGCTTTATTGTTTTTCCCTATTTACCCTATTTAACTCACAACCCTTCACCGGAATTAGCGCAAGACATAATCTAGTACCAGATCTCGTCACGGAACATATGTGTGCCAAATTTGAAGACAGTATCTTAGACGACCGTTGCGAAGAAAACGTGCGCACAAAAAAGTTACAGACCGACACACAGACAGAATTTTTTTCTCTCTTAAATTTAAAATTTCGACGTTTTATGACATTTATTATTTCAGCAAAAAACATTTTGAAATTTTTTTTAAGATTACTATACAGGGTACGCCACTTAAAACTCCCCAGGCTTGCATCTTTCTTATTTTTTAAACTACGACCATGTTGGGCATATCAAATTGTAGATAATTTTAAGGCATTTAAACATGTGTACAGAGTGATTTAAAAAAAAATTAAAATAATTGTTAAGAAAGAAAACTTAATTTCCTTGAATATTTGTTTACCTCATCCTGTACATGAACTGCGTCAATGTTTTCTTATAAAAGTTTTAATTAGCTTCAATTTATGTTATGTTTATTACGTCATATCCGAAATTCTTTTTGGTTTTAGAGAAAGAAATTAAAAAAAACTCCTTCCGACTCCTGATTTTTTTAAAATAACTGAAAAAATGTAAATAATAATTTTATGCTTTATTTGTAAAAGACATATCACAAAAAATCCTCAACGTAACAAAACAGCAACAAGAAACAAAAGAAATAAATATTTTTAAAAACAAACTCTATTAAAATGTACTAAATAATAGGAATTTTTATTCTTAAAACTTTTTTTTTAACATAAATTGAAGCTAATTAAAACCTTTATAAGAAAACATTAATACATTTCATGTACAAGTTGAGGTAAAAAAATATTCAAAGAAATTAAGTTTCCTATCTTAACAATTTTTTCAATTTTTTTTTTAAATCACTCTGTATGCGTGTTTAAGGCTTTAAATATGTCTATAATTTGATGTGCCCAACAAGGTCATCGCTTTAAAAATAAAAAAGTTACAAGTATGGGCAGTTTTAAGTGGCGCACCCTGTACATCTTTCCACTCCACTACGTGGATGTGGAAGTAATAAATCAAATGGCATATATTTTCATCAAAAATAATGTATGTTTTTATCCGAATTTGTTATAAATAAGAAACAAGAAATGATATGTTTCATATTTCTATTGTGAAATATAGTTCATTTAGAGAATATTATTTAGGTATTATGCAAATCACAACTTACACGCTTTTTTATTTATTATGAAAATACCTACTTTCTGTATATTGTTGCCCTAATCTGGGCACGCTAATATACTAGTCAGGTAAATACTTTAAAACACTCATTATTGGAGAACCAATCAAAACAACTACTCTTCTAGCTAATACTGACGAAGTATTGAATTACATGATAGGATTCTTAGCATTTTAAAGAAAAAAAAAATATATTAGAAATACTTAAATCATTTATTTACATTTAGTCATTCACACTTTTTTTATTTCATATGAAATTATCTACTTTCTGTATATTGGGACCTTAACCGGGTCACGCTAATATACTACTTATGAAAACACTTTAAAACACTCATTATTGGAAAACCAATCAAAACAACTACTCTTCTAGCTAATACTGACGAAGTATTGAATTACATGATAGGATTCCTGGCATTTTAAGGCAAAAGAATATTGAAGATACTTAAATTATTTATTGAAATTCAGTCATTCACAAGAATTATTGAACCTTACATTCTATTTCAACTCTAGAAAAGTTGTACAAGTTTTTTCGAACTCGTTAGTTCTCATCAGTAGAGTATAGAAATATTCACTCATTATTTACAAGCCTATTCTTGATTTATTTTTTACAATGAAATATTTTTATTTATTTGCTTTTATCATGATTAGAGAATATTATTTAGGTATTATGCAAATCACAACTTACACGCTTTTTTATTTATTATGAAAATACCTACTTTCTGTATATTGTTGCCCTAATCTGGGCACGCTAATATACTAGTCAGGTAAATACTTTAAAACACTCATTATTGGAGAACCAATCAAAACAACTACTCTTCTAGCTAATACTGACGAAGTATTGAATTACATGATAGGATTCTTAGCATTTTAAAGAAAAAAAAATATATTAGAAATACTTAAATCATTTATTTACATTTAGTCATTCACACTTTTTTTATTTCATATGAAATTATCTACTTTCTGTATATTGGGACCTTAACCGGGTCACGCTAATATACTACTTATGAAAACACTTTAAAACACTCATTATTGGAAAACCAATCAAAACAACTACTCTTCTAGCTAATACTGACGAAGTATTGAATTACATGATTAGAGTTGAAATAGAATGTAAGGTTCAATAATTCTTGTGAATGACTGAATTTCAATAAATAATTTAAGTATCTTCAATATTTTTTTGCCTTAAAATGCCAGGAATCCTATCATGTAATTCAATACTTCGTCAGTATTAGCTAGAAGAGTAGTTGTTTTGATTGGTTTTCCAATAATGAGTGTTTTAAAGTGTTTTCATAAGTAGTATATTAGCGTGACCCGGTTAAGGTCCCAATATACAGAAAGTAGATAATTTCATATGAAATAAAAAAAGTGTGAATGACTAAATGTAAATAAATGATTTAAGTATTTCTAATATATATTTTTTTTTTCTTTAAAATGCTAAGAATCCTATCATGTAATTCAATACTTCGTCAGTATTAGCTAGAAGAGTAGTTGTTTTGATTGGTTCTCCAATAATGAGTGTTTTAAAGTATTTACCTGACTAGTATATTAGCGTGCCCAGATTAGGGCAACAATATACAGAAAGTAGGTATTTTCATAATAAATAAAAAAGCGTGTAAGTTGTGATTTGCATAATACCTAAATAATATTCTCTAATCATGATAAAAGCAAATAAATAAAAATATTTCATTGTAAAAAATAGTTCATTTAGTTATCCTTAAAATAAAACCATGGAAAAAAACATTTTATATTTATTACAAAAAATGTTTTGTAAGACATACAAAGAAAAATGTGAATTTAGTTTTGGTGAATAAGTATACCTACTAGAAGCCAAGGCCTCAGATTTTTTATAATATTTTACACTACTATAAAGAAAACTACATGTTGTTAAACTTGAGGCATGTTCAATTTTATTAACATTTAACATTACAAATTGTGTTTTTATAATAAGAAATGTTTCTTTTTATTTAAAATACACTTTCAGATGTATCAATAAACCCTCATGTCATAAAATTTTAGCTTCATTAAATCAGTATTTATAATTACTTAATAATTTTCGCACAATTTGTATCCCAATTTGGGACATTGGATGATTTGAGTTGTAAATTTTACTTCCACATCCAAATAGTGGATTGGAAGTATAGTAATCGAAAAAAAAACTTCAATTTTTTTTTTTTGTTGAAATCGGTTTAGAATGTCATGAAATATCGAGATTTTAAATTTGAGGGCAAAAAAAATTATATCTATCGGTCTGTCTGTATTTTTTGTACGCACGTTTCCTGTGGGACGGTTTAAGATATTAACTTGTTACGTGTATGTATTATAAAAAGATCTGGAACACATTGCTATAAAATTACACAAAAAATAATCGTTTTAGAGATTCTAGCATTTTACTTAATCGCCAGAATGTATTACAATAACGGTGTAAAAGCCGCTCGAAAAGTGGCTTATATTTGGTAATTTTTTACAGTTTCGGAGTCTGTTATTCTAGTTTCGGTTAAACAGACAATAATGGGTTGTATCTGAAACTAATTGACTTGTCTTTTTGAAATGAAGGATTGCTATTTCTGAAAGACAGTTTTATTACGTCTTATTATGGACGCTTGTGGGGTAAGGCCTCTATTGTAAGAAACCCTTTCCGAAATATATTAATTTCAACCATATGTTTGGTTTTTTAAATTCATAAACATTTTCTCTACAGATATTTTAAAGGATGTGTGTTGTGTAATTTTCTATTGTTCAAAATAAGTAGACTTCATCGACTTACAGTCCAATTTACGTCTTTCTATTTGAAAGGGTAAAGGTGGTTTAATATTTGCTTACGAGACAGCAGTAGAAATTTTTTCATTCTTTCTTTTCTTCACAAATTAGATATTTTTCTATTAAATATATATAAATTAATTACAATTTTAGAGATTACATGCATTTTGTGTCATGAAAAAATTTAGATAGGTACATTTTGATAGTGAAAAACTGTTGAAAACTCGGAAAATATGTACGTTACAAAAAAATTAGAAGAGAGCAAAATTTTAAAGAATGTATTAACCTATACGTTTGAATTTTTCCAGATTTTTAAATTTCATAGTTTACGATATTTTCCGTTTTCCGATAAGGGCCTTTTTTTTCGGTTTTTTCCAGGAAACTTGGACAGAGTGCACTTTAGGAAAAAGTCATAAAGGAAAAAAAGTCTTGTAGTTTAATAATATATTCACTCGAATTTATGGATTTTTCTCGTCACTTTTTATTCCACTTTCAACCCTTTTTGGAAAAATTCAACCGCTATGTCTCGGAAAATATGCATTTTTCGAAAATTTTACGAGAGTAAAAAGTTGTTATTTTTCATAAAATTATCTAAAAAGACATTTTGTTTTTTTAATTTACCTCAATTTTACTAGTTAACAAATTAGCAACAAGATCATTGTTTATAACAATTGCGAGGCAATATTAGCGGCCATTTTTTTTTTTGGAGTTTGATCTAGACTTCAAAACGAACAGAATCCACAAAGTTTCGTGAAAATCCATTCATTCGATAAACTATTTAGTCAGAATGCTAATTTGCCTACACTATAATGTGTTAGAACTACAAAGTACACATAACATAATCCTGGGATTATATAGACAGAGAAAATAAATTTCCTTTTAAGAGTTGATGTTCGGTTTTTGTTTCATTTTACCATTATTGCATTATTTTGGTTTGAAATACGTATGTTTACATTTTCATAAATGCTAAATATCTGTGTTGTATTCATTTTTTTAAAAGCTTTTATTTAACTTGCAATGTGTTATGTATGAATGTATATTTGTTTGGTGAAATCTTGCAAGCTGAATTTCGACTAGTTCTTATTATACTAGAGCTTTGAAATTTAGCACACGTGTATAATTCCGGTGACAATGTAACATAGTATAGCCATTATCGGTCTAAATCCAATATGGCGGACGTCCCAAGATGGCGGATCGGCTTTTTAGTCACAACCATGAAGGGGTTTTACGAGTAAAATACGATAGACAATGTGACGTCATTCTAAATTCAATATGGCGGACGTCCCAAGCTGGCAGATCGCCTTTTTCTTCACAACCCCCTTGATATGGAATCAAATGAAAGGGTTTGACGAGTAAAATACGATAAACTATGTAACGCCATTATAAATCCAATATGGCGGACGCCCTAGGATGGCAAATTATCTTTCTTCACGACTCCCTTGCCATTTGTATCAAATGAAAGGGTTTTGTCTGTCTGTCTGTAAAATAAGTAGACTAAAAAGTAAAAAATAAAATTATATAAAAAAAATATTTTTAAGAAAAAGCCTTCATTTGAAAAAACTGTACTAAAAAGTTTAAATAATTTTTTAAAATTCATACTCCTGGAAACCAAAAGCTTTGGGGGCGGTCAATTGAGCAAAGTAACTATGCAATAGTGCTATATGATCGTCCGCAAAGTTTTTGGTTTCCAGGTGTATGAATTTTAAAAAATTATTTTTACTTTTTAGTACAGTTTCTTAAAAATATTTTTTTTTATATAATTTTATTTTCAATAAAAACGTTTTCAAGTAAAGCTTGTCCTGTTACTTCCTTTTTAGATTTTAAAACTTAGTCATTTATATTTTTTTAAATTGGAATGTGGTTTAGGTTTTTGACTTTTTAAAAGTTTTTATGTAGAAATGAAACACCGTGGTCTCTTTGCCGATTTTCATTTTTTTTACGAAGTTGTTACTGGTCTATAAAATTGGGAGGTCTAGTTATATAGCAGGCAGTATGGGAGTATGAGTTTCGAATACATTTCGGACGCAGTTTATTTGTTGGAATCAGTTCTGGAGACACGACTGATTATGAGCATCCATGTTACCAGACGGTAACCCGGTCTGATATTGTTTAAAACAATTTTGTTTACAACAAAAGGAAATATTACATTTTTTCAATGAAACAATGTTTTTAAATATTTTTTTATCGATTTCCAACAAGAAATGTTCGATAATTTTTTTCATAAAGTTGATATTTTCAATGTTATTATGTTTTAAAAATTAAAAAATCTCCAATTTCTCGTTTCAGTAAGAGCCTTACATTTTCTAAGAAAGCATATACAGTGTGCCAGGGAGCGACGCATGATTAAATGAGCAATTCATATGTCTTGGAAATTTACCAAAAAAAAGTAATTTCTCTCATTTATAAAGTACTTTTTCTGAAATCGATCGGCAATGTCTACATTTTCGGCGCTATTTCAGATCGAAAAATGCACAATTCCAGTATTTTAGTCCGTTGCTAAGAAACTATCAGAAAACAGACCGGAAAAGATCCATTGCCAAGCAGCGATCAACAAAACCGTACGGGAATGTTACTTTCCCGGCATAGGCCGGGAAAGTAACATTCCCGTATGGTTTTTTATGTATATTTTTAACAGTAAATAAATACACGCAGACAAACAATCAAACTTACATTTACACTTACACATACCTCAAAATTACATTTATTAGTAAGCAGTTAGATTGTAATGAAGAAATGTAATGAAGAAATGTTAGATTATAATGAAGAAATGTTATTTATTAATGAAGAAATTTTATGCATTAATACAAATTTTTTAATTTATAATAATATTGATTGTGATTTCAGAAAAAATAGTATGCGTATTTCGGTGTGAAAACACATTCCCGAACTTCGATGCATCGTCGTCCGGGAATGTACTGCTTTCACACCTAAATACACAATATACTATTTTTTGTAAGAGATAGGACAAAATCTTAGAAAGAATTATTCAGAATGAGTATTGTTTATTTGAGATTTTTTTATAGAAATAGTTTTGAATTAGTCAGATTTCAGTTTGTCTTAATATTTTAAGGTTTTTCAAATTGTTTAAACAATTTTAATTTACTTAAATAATTATAATTTATTTAAGCAATTACTTTTTGTTACAAATTTGTAGCATTTCCATCTTTTTTTAGTTTCACAATTTTGTTTATTAAGAGTTTGCTAATGAAACCTATTTAAGCAACTTATTTCTGTTTATTGCCAACTTTCTTCAGAATAGAGCTAGAGTTGTGCAGGTTTTAAGAAATTTTGAACTTTTCATCGACTTTCTGCTCATATTTAAAATAAGGAACATTTTTGAGACTAATTAAAAATAATTTCTGCAAAAAGAGTCGCAAATAAATAACAATAAATGCCAGAAATACATGATACTCTACTTTTGTCCTTATGGGGTCATTTTGAGGCCCAATAGTTCTCATGGGAGGTGTAATTGAAAAAATAATTGTTAATTCGTATTCTTTGAACTATTGTGAAATTTAAAAAAGTTGGAAATGTTACAAATTTATAGCAAAATATAATTTTTTGAATAAATTATAATTGTCTAATACATTTGAAAAGCATTAAAATATTAACACAATCTAGAAGGTGATTAATTAATAATAATTTGTGTAAAAGAGAACTCAAATAAATAATAATAAACGTTAAAAATACGTGATACTCCAACTTTACCCTTATAGGGTCACTTTGCAAGTGAGCAAAATTTTAACAAATTCAGTTTTATTTTTCTGAATAATATTTCTTTACAGCACCCTGTCCTATCTCGTACAGAAAATTTGATAAATTGACAAATAGCAGAAAAAACTATCTGTGAGAACTAAAAAGAAAAACTATCTGTGAGAACTAAAAAGAAAAACTATCTACAAAATTAATTTCCAATCTTTGCAGATAGATTTTCTTTTTAGATCTTACAGATTGTTTTTTCTACTGTTTGCCAAATCCCATAAAGAATATGTTTTATAACAATTATAAGCAAATAAAAAGTAATTCACTTCATGTTTCGAAACTTAAATTGTGACATAAATTAGTATTCTCACAGGATGAGATTTCCTTATTTACTTATACGTCGACAGACTGCAGATTGTAATAATATTCTTCTAGGCAAATACGATAAAGCAGCATAGCATACATCTGACAACGCCGCCGGAAGTCAGTTAAACCTGTAATTTTTATATTCGGGTGTCATTTTACGCGTCGATTAAAATATTCATAAGGACACCAATTAAACCGTAAAATAGGTAGGATGCTAACTTAGCCTTTAAATAAATTTTGTGTATATCAGTGTGTATATTAGTGGATGCCAAGTGAGAACGTTATTAGGTAGGATGCCAACGGATACCTTATATAAATATATATATATATATATATATATATATATATATATATATATATATATATATATATATATATATATATATATATATATATATATATATATATATATATATATATATATATATATATATATATATATATATATATATATTAGAAGCCTATTTCCTACAAGTAGAAGAAAAGAAACAGCTACAAGTCAATTACAATTTAGAGACAACATACCAAGCTAAACAGTCATTTAGGAACAATTCAATTCAACTTCCTGTAAGTCCATTCCATTTTGTCTAGCATATTTGGGTCTTATAATTTGTGGTTTTGATCTGAGTTAGTACAATGACGGATCTCAATAAATTAAGATTTAGTCGAGGGCTATTAAAAGCTAAAGTTACAAGATTTCACACTTATTTTGCTGGTGTAAATTTGGAGAGCCTTAACAATATAATTATTTCACAGTTAAGTTTACGATTGGAAAATTTTAATTCGGTATTAGACGAATTCAATAAAATACAGTTTGAAATAGAATTTGCAATCGAAAACGAAAAACCAGATGAACGTAAAGCGTTCGAAAGTTCATATTACGATTTGATAACAGATGTTCAAACGGTAATAACAGGATTTGGTAACAATGACGATAACGATAAACGAGATAATAAAGTAAATTCTGGCCATCAATTTCAGAAACAAATTAAATTACCTTCAATAAGTTTACCATCATTCAGTGGTCGCTATGATCAGTGGCTTGAATTTAAAGATGGATTTAATTCATTAATTCATAATAATAAATCTATTACTGAAATTCAAAAATTCTATTACTTACGATCCTGTTTACAAGGAGAAGCAGCACAAGTCATTCATTCGATTGACGTTTCAGTAAATAATTATAAAATTGCTTGGGAACTTTTACAACGATTTGAAAATAAACGTCTTATTGTGTACAATCATGTAAGATCTATTTTCAATTCTCCAAATTTAACGCTAGAATCTCATGTAGGCTTAAGAAATTTATATGATACAATTGGGTTGTTGACGAATTTTCAAAAATGGTGAAATATGGTAGTGAAGGACTTAATTTAGTTATATATTTAATTTGGAAGAAAAATTCTTAGCGCAACATATTTTAAAAAATTGTTAAACTTCGACTATTTGAATGTGCCGCGAAAACGGTAGTGACATCATAACGGCAGTTAGATGTGAACTTATAAGCAGAACAGATGAAGACGAATAAGTTGACATTGCTGACAAGAAAGAAAATAACCTCATATGTCAAAAGTAAATTTGACGTTTAGCTAGCAGTGATTGATGTTTGCAGTTATTGTTAATATTTTTTTACAAAACGACTAAGGCAGTATATCTGTAAAAGCTAATTCTGACATTCTACTTGCGGTAGATATATTTATGGTCAGCGAATTTTTAAAAAGAGACGATCGTTTTGACATTGCAATGGTTGGAAGTGCAAAAGCTGCAAGGTACTTACGTTACAGCTGCTATATAGACAATACAAATTATTGTAATTTCTGCAAGAACTTCCTTTATCTTATCTTATTAATATTACATAATATACATAATATACTTTGTATTTTATTAAATATTTCCTTTTCATTGTTTTATTTCCTATTAACTATATACATGCGTATCTAACTGAAAACAACAAAATAAATTTATCTACTAAAGAAATTATTTATTATCCATTGATACTCACTTCTTAGAAGAGTCAGAATGAGACTTACGAAGATATCAAGAAAGGTCTGTATTATAACAAAAAATGATAAATAGGTAAGTACTTTATGCTAGTATCTATCTAAGCAAAAAACAATGATATGTATTTATAACGCACATAATTCAAAGGGCATTTATAACTACAATCCAACGCATTCGTAGCCATTTCCGACTGATTGTGTTCACCGACTTTAGACGGACTTTCACAGTTTGTTTCATATAGTTTTTCAACGGCGAGTTTTTAAATTTCCTTTCTTAATTTATTGATCATTCTAGTATTATGGGGCGTCTAGGGAGCTTCATAAATAATCAATAGCTAACAAAAACAACTGCACTTTATTCCAACATAAACTATATAAAATACATAAAAGCAGATTAAAGCCATTTCCCTCCTTTTAGGAAGTCAAAGCATGAATAACATTCTAATCTAGAGCCGTTAAGAATACAGTAATACACCCTGTTTTATCCACCAGTTTGGCGGGTAATTTAAATTTGTAACAGCTAGAACGCCACACAAGTCTTGTAATGCGGCCGTTTTTCCTACAACATAAACCCATATTAAAAATCAAATTCCTACATTAAGATACAACTTACCACAAATAAAACGCTTAGAATACATTGTAATTTGTTACTTTACTTGACATTGAAATGGTCTCCACAATAAGAAGACTTGGTCCTTCTCTGGTGGCTTTGAATCATTCATTATTACGTTCAGCGTTTATTATTTCAACACAACAGTTTTTCTAGTGAATTGGTGGTATTATTTACACAGTACGACAGAAAACACTATCTGTACTTATATTTATCCATAACTAGATGCTGTTAAACTATACCGAATTGTAACCTATGAACGTCAGTTGAATTTGACGTTAAATATAATGTCAGATTAAACTGTCGTGATTGTCTTTTTTCTCCGTCGCTATCAGCGAGTTTATAAATTAGTACCCGTTTCTAGTCGTTTTATAACTAACTTCTCTACAGACTGCCGTTATTATGTCATCTCCGTTTTAAATGCATGTATTTTTGTAATTAATATTACAATATTATAAGACTTTCTTTTCAACTTCTACATGTTTCTAATGATTTTTTATGAGTAATTGTTATTGTTTAACATAAATTCTCTTCAAATTTTAACTTAGTGCAACAACCCAATTATAAGTAATTTACGTGCATTAAAGTCATTGGGACAACCCACCGATTCATGGGATACATTAATTATTTATTTAAAAATAAATAAATTAGATTCCACCACTAGACGAGAATGGGAATTATATAATGTAGAAAATCAGTTACCCACAATGAAAGACGTCAATAAATTTCTAAAAAACAGATGTGAAGTTTTAGAGACGTTGGAGCACAATAAATGTGGCATTCAAAATTCAAATAAATTTCAATTAAAAGGTAAAAGTCAATCAAACTCATGTGTCAATACTACGTCAAGTCTAAGCTGCTACTATTGCAAAAAGGCTCATACAATTTACAATTGCAGTGCATTCTTAAATTTATCAGTAACTGCTAGAATTGAGGAGATAAGGAAACATAAACTATGTATAAATTGTTTTAAACCTTTTCATTTGGCACAAGCATGTATGTCTAGTAATTACCGAAAGTGCGGAAAACGACACAATTCACTCCTTCATTAAGAAAGACATTCAAATTCAACTTTGAATGTCGATTCTGATATAAGTACAGATCCAGCTTTACCGGCAACACCTGATGAATTATCGGCAAGTCAAGTAGCGATCGTAGGACACTCAACTGACAATGCTGTACCTTCACAGATACTACTTTCAACCGCGTTATTGCATGTTGAAGCTAAGCATGGACGCATTCATGAATGTCGAGCTCTACTTGATAGTGGTTCTCAAAGTAATTTTGTTACAAATGATTATTGTAAACGTCTGGGATTACAAACGAACGAAATTAACTTCACAATATCTGGTGTTGATCAAGCAATGTCTAACGTCAAACAAAATACGTTAATTAAAATAAAATCACGTAACAATCATTTCAATAAAACCATTTCATGCTTAGTTTTGCCTAAAATAACCGAATATTTGCCAGTAGTTTCATTTTCGCATAAACAATTATCTATACCAAGTCATTTAAAACTAGCAGATCCATCCTTCAACAAAAGCGCCCCCATTGATATGCTTTTAGGTTCCCATGTATTTTGGGAAATCATTTGCGTTGGTCAAGTACAATTAGGTACAGGTCTGCCTATACTGCACAAAACATTATTAGGTTGGATTATTGCTGGAAATTTAAACTTCAAACAAATACAGTTAAATCGTTCGATCAGTTGTCTTAATATTCAACACAATAACTTACAATTAGATGATCAATTGACAAAGTTCTGGCAGCTAGAAGAAGTAAACTGTCAATCACCTTATTCAATAGCTGACAAATATTGCGAATCTCATTTTTTTTAGAAAATACTAAACGCGATAAAGATGGACGGTTCATAGTAGGTATTCCATTAAAAACCAATATTAACAATTTAGGTACCTCTAGACAAGCAGCTCTGAGTCGATTTCTTTCACTTGAGAAACGTTTAGACAAAAATAATAATTTGCGCAATGAATATGTCAAATTTATGACGGAATATGAAACTCTCGGTCATATGACACTTATCAATGAAGGCGATGACAATGACAAGACAAATTATTATTTGCCACATCACGCTGTCATAAGGGAACGAAGTTCTACTACTAAGGTCAGGGTAGTTTTTGATGCTTCGATGAAAACGGATAGTGGTCTGTCATTAAATGATGTTCAGTGCAGTGGACCTACGATTCAGTCAGATTTAATGTCGCTTATTTTACGATTTCGGGTTCACGAATATGTAATGACCGCTGACATATGCAAAATGTACAGGCAAGTATTAATAACTCCTGATCAGCGTTGTTTGCAACGCATATTTTGGAGACTAGATCCAAAAGATGAACTGAAGTGTTACGAATTGAATACAATAACGTATGGTACTGCCTCAGCGCCATTTTTAGCTGTCAGGTGCCTGTATCAATTAGCAAAGGATACAGTGGCGGCTGGTGAAATTTCAATATTTTTTTTCTCGTCTGTGGCGCATGGGACCCATACGAAACTTGGGAAATAACATCTAGAGAAGCACTTCTCTAATGACCCCTAAAAAATTTTGAAAAAGCAGTTTGCGAAAAAATTTTTGAAAATTCGCTAGCCTCCCCTGGGTCTAGGGACCCCTGTTTACTTTTATTTTTTTTTGTCATATGCATTTGACTTTTCATAAAAATGCATCGACAGATTTTGGAGTTTGTGAAAATATTTTCATTACTAACTGAGATACAACGAATTGAAATATTGTAATTTGTTAAATTGTAAATTACAAAATTTCAGTTCATTGTATTTCAGTTAGTAATGAAAATATTTTCACAAACTCTAAAATCTGTCGATGCATTTTTATGAAAAGTCAAATGCATATGACAAAAAAAAATAAAAGTAAACAGGGGTCCCTAGACCCAGGGGAGGCTAGCAAATTTTCAAAAATTTTTTCGCAAACTGCTTTTTCAAAATTTTTTAGGGGTCATTAGAGAAGTGCTTCTCTAGATGTTATTTCCCAAATTTCGTATGGGTCCCATGCGCCACAGACGAGAAAAAAAATATTGAAATTTCACCAGCCGCCGCTGAAAGGATAACAAATTTACATATCCAAAGGCTAGCAATTCAATTAAAAATGATTTCTATGTCGAAGGTCTTTTAACTGGCTCAAATTTACAATCAGAGTTAATTCAACTACAGCATGAAATATCCACTATTTTAAATTCCTCGGGATTAGAACTAAGAAAATGGTTGTCTAACAAACCGGAATTAATGAAACAATTTTATTTCAATCAAGATTTAGATGTCAATATTGTACAATTATGTGAGAATGAACAGAATAAAACGTTAAGGTGGGTACTGATTTGAGCATTTTTACTCGCACAAAAAGTGTGCGCGTACAAAACGCGAACGTGCAAATATATCCGTTTGCGAAAATGGTTTTCTTAATTTAAATTTTTGTGCGCAAACTGTCGTTCCAGTGTTTTTGTGGAAAAGTCGCAAAGCAGACGTAATATCTTTATTGCAAGTGCCGCCTGCTTAATATTGGAAGCAGAGGCAAACTTTGGGGGTAAAAGATTATCTTAAGGGGCTACAGTGGATACAATTTATTACGCGACATGAGACTACAGGAAAACAGTGGTCACTTTCAAAATTTTATTCGTATGTCATCTGAAAAAGTATTAGCGTTAATTCGTTGCTCCATTCCATTTTTGTTTCGTAATTTATATGAAAATGTGACACACTAGCTAGTAAATGCGACACACTAGCTAGTAAATGCAAATAACCGTCCACACTGAGCGTTTTGTGCGCACGAAAACCCTTTGTTCTTTTAAAAAGACCGACAACCGCCGGATCTTGTTTGTACGGGTAAAATACCTAAGCACACATGCGTGCGTCAGTACTCATCTGATCATTTTTATGCGTAAACCGTTCATGCGAGTAAAAATGCTCAAATCAGTACCCACCTTTAGGTATTTTTTGGAACGCAAATCTAGATACTATACAATATTCAATTACTCAATGCAAGATACAAGGCAATGTAACCAAACGTAATATTCTGTCAATCGCATCTCAAATATTTGATCCCCTCGGGCTGCTGTTAGTTGTAGCTAAGATTTTGTTGCAACAATTATGGCAAGCCAAGGGGGACGAGGCTATACCTCAAAATCTATACCTCAAAATCTACACACACAATGGTGTCAATTTTTAATTCACTTACAAGTCCTGAATAATATTAAGATTCCGAGACATATATTATTATCTAATTGCAATACAATCGAGTTGCACGGCTTTGCTGAAGCTTCAACAAAGGCTTATGGTGCAAGTATTTTCATTGTAAGTAAAGATAAATTAGGTAATTTATCTTCTAAATTATTATGTGCAAAATCGCGAGTTGCACCAATTAAACAAGTTTCTCTACCCAGACTAGAATTATGTACCGCTGTTCTTCTAGTACACTTAACAGAAAAGGTTAAGACCGCAATGAAAATTCAATTTTAAAAATTTTGCTATTACTCGGACTCAACAATTACACTTTGTTGGATAAGGGATTCTCCAAGTAGATGGAAGACCTTTGTAGCAAATAGAGTGAGCGAAATTCAACAATTCACTAATATTGAAGATTGGTACCACGTCAAGTCAAGCGATAATCCAGCCGATCTCATTTCGCGAGGTACAGATTCTGAAACTCTGTTAAATAGTGATCTTTGGTGGAAGGGTCCATCATATCTGGTCGAGGAATATGCGGAAATATACTCGAATCAATTTTCTATGCCAGCGGTTTTACCTGAACAACGTACGGTTGTAACTTCTATAACAATTAGTGAGAATTTTAATATTTTCGATAAATTTTCATCTTTATTAAAATTACAAAAGGTTACAGCTTATTGCTGCAGATTTATTTACAATTTAAGAACTGTAAAGGGTAACAGAAAAACAGGTACTTTAACTAGCACTAAACTTCAAAATTCAATGAACCTTTTAATCAGAATATGTCAAAAAGAGGAATTTTGTGAAGATTTCAACAATTTATTAAACAATAAACCTATCCGTAGATCAAGTAAATTGTTATGTCTCAATCCATTTGTAGACAACAAGATTTTACGAGTAGGAGGAAGAATTCGAAATTCTAATTTTGACTATGATAAAAAATTTCCGATTATTCTTCCACCTAAACATAATTTGACAAAACTTGTAATGACACATGAGCACAATAGACTCTTGCATTGTGGTCCATCCATGTTACTCTCATTTATACGAGAACATTATTGGGTACTATCTGGGAGAAATGTAGCAAGAGTTATAGTGCGTCGTTGCGTAATTTGTTTCAAATCTAATCCAAGCAACATCCAATATTTAATGGGTGATTTGCTGCTTCACGGATAAACCAGTGTGTTCCATTTTTCAATACTGCAGCGGATTTCGCTGGGCTATTCCTAGAGATTTAAAAATACCGTATTTTATTTGTTTGTGTATAATACATTTGTATAATACCGTATAGTACGTATAATATCTATTAAAGGGAACATCTGTTTTCGTGTTTTCTCACATTTCAACAAATGTTTCACCATTCTAACATAGTTTCTTGCAAATGAACATTGACAAAATGTACATCTGTACATTTGACACTTCGTGTAGTTTGACTTTGGATTCAGAAGGATAAAAAATCTCGAAACATACTTATCAAACTTTGAAAGTTGTCCATTTTGAAGATAAAGATATCATTCCAATCCTATAATTGAAGTAAAAAAGACAATAAAGAAAATAATACACATCAATTCAAATAAATAATAATAAATATGAGTTGAAATAACATAACCTAACATTGACAAAATGTACATCTGTACATTTGACACTTCGTTTTGTTGACTTTGGATCCAGCAGGATAAAAAATCTCGAAACTTACTTATCAAACTTTGAAAGTTTTCCATTTTGAAGATAAAGATATCATTCCAATCCTATAATTGAAGTAAAAAAGACAATAAAAAAAATAATACACATCAATTCAAATAAATAATAATAAATATGAGTTGAAATAACATAACCTAACTTTTATTTAATACCAGTGGTATTAAAAAGTTTTATACCGTACCATAAAATACGTTTTGTACCGGGTATTATACAATTGTATTATACACTTTTACATCTCTAGCCATTCCTCTTGAAGGACCGCAAAACTCGAAGTGCAAAATTAACTAAGGCCTATGTGTGTCTTTTCATTTGTTTAGCTACGAAAGCCGTTCATCTTGAATTGGTTTCTGATCTAACTACTGATTGTTTTTTAGCCACTCTAAAAAGGTTTATTGCCTAAAGGGGTAAACCAATCACGATATTATCCGATAACGGAAGTAATTTTATAGGAGCTAATGCAAGGCTACAAGAAATAAATCAATTTTTCAACGCACATAGAGACAAAATTACAAATACTCTATTAAATGACAATATTAAGTGGGAATTTATTCCTCCGCGGTCTCCTAATTTTGGAGGAATATACGAGGCCGGCATTAAAAGCACAAAATTCCATTTAAGGCGTGTAGTTGGTAATGCTCATCTTAATTTTGAAGAGTTCTGTACTGTACTGACTCAAATTGAGACCATACTTAATTCGCGCCCATTATGCCCATTGACCTCAAATCATGACGATCCAATTCCTCTTACGCCTGCTCATTTTTTAATTGGCAAGACTTTGACTTCAATTCCTGAACGAGATATGACAAATATACAAGAAAATCGGTTAGATAAATATCAAAGGTTACAACAAATCATTCAACATTTCTGGATTCGCTGGAACAAGGAGTATATATCTGAATTACAAACACGTGTAAAATGGAAACAGGAGTATACGAATTTATTAAAGATTGGTTCTCTAGTGATAGTCAAACAAGACAATATGCCCCCATTAAGGTGGAATCTAGGACGTGTGGTAGAACTACATCCAGGAGAAGACGGAGTTATTAGAGTGGCAAGCGTAAAAATAAATGACAGTGTAGTGAAGCGCGCTGTAACAAAACTATGTAGTATTTTGCCAATTCCAAACAACTGTGTTTCTAGTAAAAATTAAAACTTTGTGTTATTAAAAGTGTTGCACACATTTCAAGGCGGCCGGCATGTTAAGGCCAAAATGCCTTGTATTTTAATTAATATTTACAATTGTTTCTATTTTAAAAATAAAAAAAAGATAATGTTGTTAGCAACAATAATTTAAAAAAGAATGTCAGTATAATTCTATAAAATTTCAATATACAATTTATCAATTCAATTTGTTTAATCAATTAACAATCCAATACCCAAAGAAAGAGAGATACATTCCATAACCAACTATTATTTGGTTCAATCCATAACAATTGTGTTAACTGGAACCAACCCTTATGTGTGCGCTTTATTTCCCATGGTACTATTAATTTTAGGAGAAAAAGTGTAGATGTATTTTTGGTAGAGAATTTTATAAGGAATAATTTTGTATATAGGTATTTTTATTAGAAAGTGTACCGTTTCCGAGATAATCTAGAAAATCTTTAAATGGGGGGTGGAAACGACCTCCTAGGGGACGAAGCACACTATCTAGAGGTGAGAACTTTTTAGTTTACTAATTTTTATGCTATCCTTAACATTTCCATCAATTTTCAAAACTTTCTGAATTTTGTCCGATATATTACAATATTAACTGTTATTTTACTCAACTAAATAGGTAAATGTCGGATTTAATTTACAGATGGGATGAATAAAAATATTGGCAACGAAAATGTAATAAATCGACTCTATTTTCTTCCTCTTTTTAATCTTCTGGCATACTCTTCTCTGCTATACTTGACTTAATTTCTTTTCTCCTTTCTTCTACCTATATTTAAACTTTTTAGTCTTCTTGTCTCAAAATTCTTCATATTTTCAACTCAACAACCGCCTTCTTTTCTTTTTACTTCAAAACGGTCTTTTTTGAATCTCCTGTTTTTTAGTTCGCCCAGCCTCCTTTTCATATATCAGCGTTAATTAATTTCAATTTTAACTAAAAATTTCCATTCTTACTTTTTCCAGCTTTATTCTTTATTAACCTCTCGTTTTCCTGAACTATTATTATTCTTGTTTCATTCCAATTAACTTTTTACTTAACTTTTTACCTCTTCTTCTTCTCCTTCTTCATCTTCTTCTTCTTATTATTATTATTAGCGATGCAACGAGATGTTGCTGCATTCAAGCCCTGTAGCCCTTTGTGCTTCCGCTACAAAATCAGGGAATTTCCCCACTCTGGTCGAATTCTAACCCAAAAGCCAGAATCCTCTCCACGAGGCATTTCTTATTTCCTTTAGCACAGAAAAACCAGTACCTACTGAAGTGTCTGTGCCTCAAAGTCATATTACCGGAGCAGGAGGTTAGGATGTCGATGGAAGTTTCCTTCACTTCTGCACATAACCTGCAGTAAGAATTTGACATATACCTCACGATATTAATTTTTGTCTACCTTTATTTCCGAAATATGTTATAATAATAGAGAAATAAAAAATAACTGATTTTTTTCATATTGAAAATTATATTATTTTTATAACATAATAATCCTTCAAACTGTTTAATTACTTTTTATTTTTAAAATTAATTTATCACTGAATTTTATTAGATATATCTAGAGGCCTACATACACGAAAACTTCGTCGTCTATTACATGGTGTGAAAAATAATTTACTATGTTGTATATTTTACTTACTAAATGTTTGTTTTCTACACATTGCATCAGCTCCACAAAGAGACCACCAGCTAAATCCGCGGCAACTTCAAATGCTCTCTGAATTGTTGTAATTATATATTCTTTCATAGTTTTCAATACTGAACATTCATATCTGAAATTTAAGTAGAAAGTATTTAACTAATCAATAAAATATATTTTGGGTTCTTACCTACACATAAAAGCAATTAAGTCTGCTGCCCTACCTGTACCATCACAAACAACAACGGGAACTGGGGGTTCTTCAGTAACATATTCTAATACAGCTCTAATTGTATTTGTACCGCCTTCTACTACTAAACACATTATTGGTATTGGACTTTGAGTAACTAAAATAGAAAAATTATATACATATTTCATTATAGACTCTATCCTACAATTCTACCAGTATAATTTTATTTTTATTGTACGTTAGTGCCTTGTATATTTAAGCAAAATATTGAAACCAGCGTTGCAGAGTTATAGCTCTTTGAATTTTTAGACCAAATGCATGAAACACTGTACCTTCTTAACCAGTGGCCAAAACTTTTTTTTGTTGGTGATCTAGACTCACCTTGAAGTGCTCTATCTGCCATTAGACCATGGCACATTCCTCGCGAATCACCCTGCATATAATTATACATTTTTTTATGGGTAATCGTAAGAACTTGTATAGGTTATAGGCTTTAATATGGTGCATATATTTTACCATAGAGAAATTATATTAGGGTGAATAAGTAAGTATAGAAATAATATTTGAGTTGGATTTACTGCCATTAATTTGAAAAGTTTTAATCTGATCTCATTAAGGCCAAGATGGCCGACCTTTTATTAACTGAGCTAAATAAAATTAACAAAAAAGACATTATAAATACTCTCGTTTACAAAAACTTGAACGATCAGATCAGTGCAAATACTGTGTTAAGTGAGTTTTTTAAAAGTTTCTGTGACGTGCAGAAGAATGTTGAGAAAACAGAAGAGAATGTTCCTGAGATCCATCAACATGAATGTAGTAATGTCCAATGTATTAAGAACAAAGTAAGTAAAGAATCTCTTGTGAACGAAATAGTACTGTATAAACAAACCATATTACATATCGAAAAACGCCTCGATGCTCAAGAACAAATTATTGAATTATTAAGGCAATCAAATGTGCAAAATAATGTAAACAAAAACCTAGTGCCATCTACTAGTAAATACCCGGAACTTAATCCGAATTGTGGTGTTGTTAACCCCACACCTCACCTACCAAATATATAGCACCATCATTGTATATAGACTACCTAGTAGTATAACGCCTGTGTATCAACTGTTGGATACGATTTCAAGCGTCATCTACAGGGACCTAATGAAAGTAATGAATTTTTAACCCATGTAGATGAGACCTCTATGCAGACTTCATTTGAACTAGTGGTTATCGAGACAGGAACGGATTAAGGTTTATTCAGGTGACTGTGTGCAAGCCAGAGTATATTAAATACACCGTGGTGCAAGCTAAATGAAAATGCGTAATCGGAAATTTAAAATAACGAAAACAAATATTACTTTGCTAAATGTCACTAAATTTAGTGATATTTAACAAAGTAATTTTTGGTTCGTTATTTTTACAAGGGAATTATTTATTACATTTCTACAAATAAAAATTGTTTTATCACATCTTAAAGTTTTTAAATTTTTATGACTAAAATATAAAAGTGCATCTATCTACTATTCAATTTACTAAATTTGAATATTTTATATTATGCCAATAAACTATAATAAACCGATTATTCGATGACAACAATTCTAATTGGTGGGCGGCACATTAAAGGCAGGTAGAATTCTTAGAAGCTGGAAATTTACTACACATTTTATTACGTTCAAGGACATATTTACAACCGAGGCGAAAACTTTGATGTGTTCCCATAATTTTTTTTAAAAGGTTCTTGGCTGTTTAATTCGAAATTAATAATGTGGTTACGTTTTAAAATAATAAATAGGTACTTAATTTTAAAATTTAAACAATATCCATATATATTAGCTGTACATGGCATAAATTATGCACACCTACATTTTCGAATTTACCTAACCAGATCCTAGCTGTATTTTACGTAATTAGGTAATATTTATAATTAAAATTTCCAACATATATCTTTATACTAAAGAAATTTTTGTGCATGTGGCGATGCGGACATAATTCGTACAAATTAGTGATGGGTAAAATCTGTTATTTTTTAATAACAGTTTCAACTACTGCTGCTGCTATTTTGAAATAACAGTTTAAAAATAACATATGGATGGGAAGAAGTACGTGGCCCGGTGCCCCCCCCCCCCTAGATCCGGTGCTCCCCCAGAAGTGTGAAATATACCTAATATTAATTTTTAATAGAAAATATATGGCTAAAAAAGCGTATATAAAGGGTATTCCAGACTTCCGGTGCCCCCCCCCCCCACAGAAGTCAATCTTATTTCAGAGACGTTATTTTATACATCATGCTGCTGCCTCTGGCCGACGCACAGTGGCACAAATCGTGATTTTTTCGTTCAAAATTGTCTGGAGCATTTTTTTTTAAAAGATATTATTTCAAAAAACGCCTATTTTTGAATTGTGCTAACCAAAATTATTGAGCTTAGCCAAAAAGCCCATGTTACACTGTGATCACCACATGTTACTTACAAATAAAAACTTTTTTTTCTTATCCAATTTACATAAATCTTCTTACTTGGGGGGGTTTTGAGGTCGCTGATTACGAATCTGACATCCAAATTGTCATAAACCAACCTGAAAGATGGCGGAATCAATGGCGGCTATGAAAATGCTAAAAATGATGAAAAATGAAATATTTTTGTTTAAGTTTATGCCGAAATCGGCTCTCTTATGTTTTTTGGAACGCACAGTGTCACGAACCGTGATTTTTTCTTTCAAAATTATCTAGAGCACTTGTTTCTCAACCGATTGGGATAATTTTTTTTTAAATACTCGTTATTTAATTTGCCAAAAACGTAAGAGAGTCGATTTTTTAATTACGCTACTCAAAATTATTGAGCTTAGCCAAAATGGCCAATTTTTATTTAAATCTTAATAAAACTTAAAAATAAAAACTTCTTTCTTATCCAATTTACATAAATCTTGTTACTTGGGAGGTTTTTAAGGTCGCTTATTACGAATCTAATATCCAAATTGTCATAAATCAACCTGCAATATGGCGGAATCAATGGAGGCTATGAAATGCTAAAAAATGATGAAAACTGAAATATTTTTGTTTAAGTTTATGCCGAGAAGTTTTGAATATTTCTGATAAGTACTTGTAAGTTAAAATTGACTAAATTTTAAGTTCCAGGAAGAAATTCAAGATGGCGGATCCAATATGGCGGCAATAAGATAATAAAACTAAGTTAAAAATAAAATTCATTAAACTAAATAGGCTATTCCTAAGAATTATTAAAATTTAAAAAAGAACAAATTTTCTGAAATTTTAAGATATATCCAATATGGCTGCCATACATTAATTATCAATCATAAATATGCGATTCAGTCCTCCATTAATTTTGAAAATAACCTTAAGTAGGTCATATTAATATTTATTTTTTTTATCTGCTAATAATATACTAAATACCTAACACCAAGAACTTTAAAACAAGAATATTAAACCTAACAATGTAAGCCTGATAGAACCTTAAACCAAGAACTCTATACCCAGCATAACCTAAGGCAAGAATTTTACACCATCAACTTCGAACCTATAACTTGGTGCAAAAATTTTTCGTCATTGTTTAATTTGTGTTGTTTAAATAATAAATTTTTTTAATTGTTAATTATATTCTAAATACATTTAAATAATATTATTAGCAGATAAAAAAAAAGAAATATTAATATGAATCACTTAAGGTTATGTCCAAAATTAATGGAGGACTGAATCACATATTTATGATTGATAATTAATGTATGGCAGCCATATTGGATATATTTCAGAAAATTTGTTCCTTTTTAATTTTTTTAATAATTCTTAGGAATAACCTATTTGGTTTAATGCATTTAATTTATTTTTAAGTTAGTTTTTTTATCATCTTTGAACAATCACTTAAATTTGTTTAAATTAAACACACTCTTTACTGTTGTACTTCACTCTGCTATCATATAAAGACTGACTGCCTGGTCCTAATCCTTGTCCTGAGTCAGCAGTTATAACAGCTCGAATGTTTTTATTATAAGAAATCACATACACCAATGATTAGTAGTACACTACATCCACTTTTCCTTTTACAACAGTGTTAATGAAATTAACAATAATGTCCACAATGTGAGTTATTGCGGTGCACCAAATATAACAATATACCTACTTAACCATATAATAATAGAACAATATAAGAATATGATATAGCAAAATATATTAATATAAAAGTCATAACCAAAGGAAGGTGCAAATTTGAAGAATACCAGTCTACGGCCTCTGATCCTTTGTCGGTCACGTGGACATGGACTTGCCTTGGATCAACTCATCTGTTACTGTAACATATATATAACAATATAGTAAAGTAGCATGTCACACGACGATACTAAAGTAAATTAGGCTTACGAAATATCAGTAATTATCTGACTCTTGTTTTTTGTCGGTCACATGTACTTATTTTGAAACATACACTGCCCATTCTCCCTCGATCTTCTTTAGATGTACGATGTTCCTTCTGTAGTTTTGGCCTGTTACATCGTATTTAATTTGTATGTGGTGTGTTTATGTTTAGTTAAACTGGCATCCTTACTCATTAATTGTGTACTTTGATTAAAGTTGAGGCAAGTTGTGTTTTCCTTTATTAGGTGTTTCACGTACACCTTGGTTCTAATGGGGTTTCTTCTGATCTTCGCTTCCTGTCGCCGTAATCTTTCCCTTTTTTCTTTTGAAGAAGCTCAGACAATATCCATTACCAGCAGACATTGCTAGTGCCAGAGATGAAGATCAAACCCAGTACATAATAGAGAGTGTGTCCAAGCATGCTCGCCCTAATACGCCTTAGCCCGCTGTGCTACTATACCTGCTCTTGGTAATTTATAATAATAGCAAGCGGCTCTACCACTCACTTTTTCCAAAAATGACAAAGTACTAAAATCAAACTGAATAAATGGGCATATCTATCTCAACTCCTCCTAAACTGTAGGTTATTGTTTCGTCATTATCGATGTGGAAGACTTAGTTTGTTTCTTCTTCATCGGTGTCTTCTTGTATGGAATGCACATTCGCCACTTTCTCCTACTTGAATTTTCTAGGAGGCTCTACATATGGTTGACTATTTCTCACACGTTTTTTTCTTTCTGCATGTGTCTTATATTGAAACCTGAAATGTCCTTGGGATCCACAGTTATTGCATGTCTGATTTAAGGCCTTACACTTTTCACTTGAAGAAGAATGTTTGTGGCTTCCACGTCGACCACAAACCTTCGGTGAATAGTGAGTTGTAGCTTGATATACATATATTTCAGCTGTTGCCTCTACGTACGCTCCTGGAATACTGAAATATATTTCCTGCAAGCCCAGTCCGTTCATACCTTTTTTTTTTTACCAGTCCTCAATACTCGCTGTTTGTGTCAAAGGACCTTTTGAAAATTGTTTATTTGTGAATAATTTAATAATTAAAATTTAGTAGATAATTAATACAGTAAATTCTCAAAATGTTAACAGTCACAAATTTCATTAAATATTTTATTTTCAATTTTAAAGTAAATCAGAAATATTTCCGTTCTCCGCCCATGCTTCCGTTCGAATCGTTTCACGCCGAGATCTTTTCTGGTCTATTCGGATGCATGTCGTGAATATTAGAGAACTAATAACTTTTAATATAAACACTTGACACAGTTGTAAAACAGTTCGCTCCGAATCATCAAATCTATTTACAAACGAACCTCGGACTACAAAACGGCAAATTTACACAGATGTGTATTTAATTAACAAGTGTAATTAACTACTGTGATTAATAAAATATTTTAAGTTTTCTTATGTTACAAAATAAACAAAAATATACATTTTTTTTTTCGAATTTAATTCATTCAACGAAATGCGAGTAGTTCAGTCACATACCCTAGAAAAATAATACACAGAGTATTTAAACTTAAGTGACCCTTCTGTCAAAAAGTCGGAAACGTTTTGCGGTGATTTTTAAGTGCGCGATTGCTCTATCAACTTAAAAAGCATCGTGTTCATTTGCACGCGTACGTTGATTTTTCCTATAGCAAGCATTCTGAGCAGACATCTCCTTCGCAATCGAAATGTTCCAATGCTGTTCCACCCAACCAGTTGGAGCTCATATTTATTCGTCTCATCCTGTATACGATACAAAAATTTAGTTCCTCGGCTTAGCCAGTCTAGTTGCTATTATCACCAATATTATCATCATCATTACATTATTATTATTATGATTATTATTATTGGATTTAAGATTTAAAGATCAGTTAATTCCTCACCAGCACTTGTATCAAAAAGTGTTTTTATAATGAATGTAAAATGTATAATCATTTACCTACTGATATAGAAAATTCCAAGTCATTTATTTTTAAAAGGACGATAAAGAATTTGTTAAGAGAAAAGTATCAATAAATTTCATTTATCCTTACTATTTTTACGTGTTATATTATTTGTAGTTTGTTATAATGTATGTGTTGTGTGCTCCTTTATACAATTTTTTTTTTACGTGTAATTTGATTTTATATTTTACATTTTGTTATACTAATGTAATGTTTAGTCGATTTATTATGGTATGTATTTGTGACGCACTCCTTATAGCCACTTGTATGATTATTACTTAATTGTATCTATGATTGGGATATAAGAATTCTTATTAATATTATTATTAAGAATTTTAGATTTATGCGACACGCTTTCTTAGCTGAAACTGGAAATCATCAAATTATTATTATTATTATTATCACTATTATTATTTTTTAGACTTCGCAAGTGGCACACTTATTTATTAGTTATTATTATTATTTCCAACGCTGAATGACCACGCACCAATTCGTATCCCCCGCGTATGTTCATTCGTTGTAGCATTTTTTTCTGGACCCATTGTCCCTCGTGTTCGATTCGAACAGATTCCGTGAGGCTTCCTTTCTTAGTGTTTTGGACCTAAGTCCCTTGTTTTTGGACCTGAGTCCCTTATTTTGGACCTGAGTCCCTTGTTTTGGACCTGAGTCCCTTGTTTTGGACCTGAGTCCCTTGTTTTGGACCTGAGTCCCTCGTTTTGGACCTGAGTCCCTCGTTTTGGACCTGAGTCCGTCGTTTTGGACCTGAGTCCCTCGTTTTGGACCTGAGTCCCTTGTTCTGGACCTGAGTCCCTTGTTTTAGACCTGAGTCCCTTGTTTTGGACCTGAGTCCCTTGTTTTAGACCTGAGTCCCTTGTTTTGGACCTGAGTCCCTTGTTATGGACCTGAGTCCCTTGTTTTGCGAGTGCGTTTAATACATTTTATGAAATTCACTTTTTTGTGTTAATTACTGTACGCTCTTTTAATAATAATAACGCCAACACCAACAAATTTTTGATTCTCAAAGACAAATAATAATTAAAGAACTTTATGGTATACTAGTGATTCAAAACATAAATGTTTCTGACAAATATTATTTCTATTTTCTCCTAAAGGCTTGTAAATGTCCCTATGATAAGGGTTGTTTTAATTGGTTTTCTTAATTATATTATAAACATTGCGATATAATAGTGCTAGGCCCGTTTTCTTAGTACCCAATGTATATTTGTTGAAGTTTTCCTTACAAAGTTTATGCTCTGTTCCTTCTTATTTTTCACTGGATTTACACATTAAAGAATTAAGGCGCACTCGCTTTTATTTATATGGTTAATCCTCGTCGCCACTGAACAATCACTTAAATTTGTTTAAATTAAACACACTCTTTACTGTTGTACTTCACTCTGCTATCATATAAAGACTGACTGCCTGGTCCTAATCCTTGTCCTGAGTCAGCAGTTATAACAGCTCGAATGTTTTTATTATAAGAAATCACATACACCAATGATTAGTAGTACACTACAATCTTATTGCCGGCACATTGGATCCGCCATCTTGAATTTCTTCCTGGGACTTAAAATTTAGCCTATTTTAACTTAAAAGTACTTCCACAAAATTCCACATAGAAACTTATAAAAAAAAAGTGATGCGGTTTTATCGTTCCTATAAGTTATATTAGTATTATACAGACAGGATTTTATCTGTTTTATTAAGTTTTAAATCGGTTATGAAACAGTAATTCCGAATGAGCTATTTGGAATTATCACGTTGCTCTTTCATGAGTACTTATATGAAATATACATCAACAAATCTACAGTTTAGTATCTGCAAATGTACCCTTGCCCTTATATCTGTAAACATATGGAATTACAGATACAACTTTAAAGAGATTCTAAACTTTTCTATAAGTAATATCATAAGAGTTCCAGTCCGTCCTTTCTCCAGTATCTATCGTATGTAACACACCATTTATCAACATGTTTTTATTGTAAATTTCAACATTGTCTTTTTATTAGTATTAATGTAGATATACATGTCAACAAATGTACAGTTTCAATTGTATATTTTGCAGATGTATTTTTATTGTAAACTTCCATTTTGCTTTTTTATTAGTATTAATTTGGATATGCATGCCGACAAATGTACAGTTTAAATTGCATATTTCAAATAGAAATACTAATATTGTGGTAAACACAAAATACTGCAAAGTCCTTATTTCCTCGGGTGTTCTTGTTCTAGCCTAGAAGCAATGAATGAGTTAGCAGTGAAAGAGACCGCTTTACTTTTAATTTAACAAACACACGTCAGTTCCTTAGGTCACATTAGATTAGATATGAATTAGCGACACGTATACAGCTCCCTCTACTGGAGCCTGGAGTTAAAGTTGCTGCTGAAATTTCTATCAGTTTCTACCAGAATGGAGCAGCAAACATTTACTTATACCACATCAATGAGAATTTATGAGAACAGTATCTAAGGTAAAACGTGCGGCTTTCCGTGGTTAAATGGCAAGTGTTTCTATAAGAAACGAGCTGCATTAGGTTAGGACAGTTTTGACTTGCAATTGAAGATTACTAATTATAATGTTTGAATAGGGATTTATGAGATCAGTTTCTATGAGTATTAATGTTTTTTTTCAGTAATATATTAAATGTGTTTCATTTGTTTGAATGGGTAAAAAGAAAGGTCAGTTTTCAACTGCAATTACAAATACAAGTTTAATCACTTTGAATGGGGTTATATGCGATTAATTTCTAAAAGTATTTATGCTGTTTACCGAATATAATTGTGATGAGGTTTAATCAGTAACAAATTGTTCACTAATACTTGTTATGATATGGTTATGATATGGTCGGAAATTCCAAGTACACATTTAGTATTCCTTCAATAGGATTGATGAGAGCAGTTTCTACGAGTATCTATTTGTTGTTCCTCTAGTAAATTATATAAGTCTTTACATTTACTTATACTATCTCAATGAGAATTTATGAGAACAGTATCTAATGTAAAACGTACGGCTTTCCGTGGTTAAATGGCAAGTGTTTCTATAAGAAACGAGCTGCATTAGGTTAGAACAGTTTTGATTTGCAATTGAAGATTACAAATTATAATGTTTGAATAGGGATTTATGAGATCAGTTTCTATGAGTATTAATGTTTTTTTTTAGTAAAATATTAAATGTGTTTTCATTTGTTTGAATGGGTAAAAAGAAAGGTCAGTTTTCAACTGCAATTACAAATACAAGTTTAACCACTTCGAATGGGATTATATGCGATCAGTTTCTAACAGTATTTATGCTGTTTTCCGAATATAATTGTGATGAGGTTTGATCAGTAACAAATTGTTCACTACATGTTACGTGTGGAAATTCCAGGTACATATTTAGTATTACTTCGAAAGGATTGATAATAGCAGTTTCTACGAGTATGTGTTTGTTGTGCCAATAGTAAATTATATAAGTCTTTATCAGTATGCATTCGGATCTAATTTAAATATGAAAATTACATCAGAATAAAGCAACGAAATATTTTAAACAGTATCTATTTGTAAATCCAGACATTTACTTATACCACATCAATGAGAATTTATGAGGACAGTATCTAATGTAAAACGTGCGGCTTTCCGTGGTTAAATGGCAAGAGTTTCTATAAGAAACGAGCTGCATTAGGTTAGAACAGTTTTGATTTGCAATTAAAGATTACAAATTATAATGTTTGAATAGGGATTTATGAGATCAGTTTCTATGAGTGTTAATGTTTTTTTTTCAGTAATAAATATATTAAATGTGGTTTTCATTTGTTTGAATGGGTAAAAAGAAAGGTCAATTTTCAACTGCAGTTACAAATACAAGTTTAATCACTTCAAATGGGGTTATATGCGATCAGTTTCTAACAGTATTTATGCTGTTTTCCGAATATAATTGTGATGAGGTTTGATCAGTAACAAATTGTTCACCACATGTTACGATATGGTTGGAAATTCCAGGTACATATTTAGTATTCCTTCGAAAGGATTGATGATAGCAGTTTCTATGAGTATGTATTTGTTGTTCCAATAGAAAATTTGTCTTTATCAGTATGCATTCGGATCTACTTTAAATACAAAAATTATATCAGAATGACACAACCAAATATTTTAAACAGTATCCACTTGTAAATCCAAACATTTAAACATATATTTTAATGAGAACCAATCAGAACAGTATCTAATGTAACGCGTGCGGCTTTCCGTGGCTAAATTTTAAAAGTATTTTTAATAAATAGCTTTAACGGATTTGAACAGTTTTAATTTGCAATTCCAGATGAATAATTTTAATTGTTAAATAGGGATCTATGAGATCAGTGTCTTTGTGTAATGTTTTTTTTTCCAATAAAAACACATTTTATTGAAGAAAAAACGTTACACTGACCTCATAGATCCCTAACAATTAAAACTATTCATCTGGAAATGCAAATGAAAACTGTTCGAATCCGTTAAAGCTTATTTATTGCAAATAATTTTAAAATTTAGCCACGGAAAACTGCACACGTTACATTAGATACTGTTCTGATGGATTCTCATTATAATATTATCTTTGAATGTTTGGATTTACAGGTGGACACTGTTTAAAATATTTGGGGTTTCATTCTGATATGATTTTTGTATTTAAATTAGATCCGAATGCATACTGATAAAGACTTATATAATTTACTGTAGGAACAACAAATAAATACTCGTAGAAACTGCTCTCATCAATCCTCTTTAAGGAATACTAAATATGTACCTGGAATTTCCGACCATATCGTAACATGTAGTGAACAATTTGTTACGGATTAAACCTCATCACAATTATATTCGGAAAACAGCATAAATACTGTTAGAAATTGATCGCATATAAACTTGTATTTGTAATTGCAGTTGAAAACTGACCTTCCTTTTACCCATTCAAATAAATGCAAACACATTTAATATATTACTGAAAAAAAACATTAATACTCATAGAAACTGATCTCATAAAACCCTATTTAAACATTATAATTTGTAATCTGCAATTGCAAATCAAAACTGTTCTAACCTAATGCATCTCGTTTCTTATAGAAACACTTGCCCTTTAACCACGAAAAGCCGCACGTTTTACATTAGATACTGTTCTCATAAATTCTCATTGAGATAGTATAAGTAAATGTCTGGATTTACAAATAGATACTGTTTAAAATATTTTGTTGCTTTATTCTTATATAATTTTCATATTTAAATTAGATCCGAATCTTTACTGATAAAGACTTATATAATTTACTAGAGGAACAACAAATAGATACTCGTAGAAACTGCTCTCATCAATCCTCTTGAAGGAATACCAAATGTGTACTTGGAATTTCCGACCATATCATAACATGTAGTGAACAATTTGTTACTGATTAAACCTCATCACAATTATATCCGGAAAACAGCATAAATACTTTTAGAAATTGATCGCATATAACCCCATTAGAAGTGATTAAACTTGTATTTGTAATGGCAGTTGAAAACTCTTTTTACCCATTCAAACACATGAAAACACATTTAATATATTACTGAAAAAAAAAAAACATTAATACTCATAGAAACTGATCTCATAAATCCCTATTCAAACATTATAATTTTGAATCTTCAATTGCAAATCAAAACTGTTCTAACCTAATGCAGCTCGTTTCTTATAGAAACTCTTGCCATTTAACCACGGAAAGCCGCACGTTTTACATTAGATACTGTTCTCATAAATTCTCATTGAGATAGTATAAGTAAATGTGTGGATTTACAAATAGATACTGTTTAAAATATTTGGTTGCTTTATTCTGATATAATTTTCATATTTAAATTAGATCCGAATCTGTATTGATAAAGACTTATATAATTTACTATAGGAACAACAAATAGATACTCGTAGAAACTGCGCTCATCAATCCTCTTGAAGGAATACTAAATGTGTACTTGGAATTTCCGACCAAATCATAACAAGTAGTTAATAATTTGTTACTGATTAAACCTCATCATAACTATATTCGGAAAACAGCATAAATACTTTTAGAAATCGATCGCATATAACCCCTTCGAAGCGATTAAACTTGTATTTGTAATTGCAGTTGAAAACTGACCTTTCTTTTTACCCATTCAAACAAATGAAAACACATTTAATATATTACTGAAAAAAAACATTAATACTCATAGAAACTGATCTCATAAATCCCTATTCAAACATTGTAATTTGTAATCTTCAATTGCAAATCAAAACTGTTCTAACCTAATGCAGCTCGTTTCTTAAGGAAACACTTGTCTTTTAATCACGGAAAGCAGCACGAATTACATTAGATACTGTGATCATAAATTCTCATTGATGTGGTATAAGTAAATGTTTGGATTTACAAATGGATATGGCTTGACTCATTTTGCTGGTCAATTCGGATATAAACTGATAACAATTTCAACAGCAACTTTACCTAACTCTTATAGAAACTTATTGACCATATAGGTTCTCATAGATACTTATTAATTTTTGATAATTTTCAATACGGATTGATGAGATTTTTTTGACAGGATTCTCAGAAATATTCAAAACTTCTCGGCATAAACTTTAAAAAAATATTAAATTTTTCATCATTTTTTAGCATTTTATAGCCGCCATTGATTCCGCCATCTTGCAGGTTGGTTTATGACAACTTGGATATTAGATTCTTATCAGCGACCTCAAAAATTGTATAAGAAAAAATTTTTATTTGTAACTTTTATTAATATTTAAATAAAAAATTAATGACCATTTTGGCTAAGCTCAATAATTTTGGTTAGCATAATTAAAAAATCGGCCCTCTTACGTTTTTTGGAAATTAAATAACGAGTATTTAAAAAAAATTCATCCCAATCGGTTGCGAAACAAGTGCTCTAGATAATTTTGAACGAAAAATCACGATTCGTGCCACTGTGCGACGGGCAGAAAAAATTCTTTGATTTTTATGTTTTCTAGAGGTATTAATTAATTTTCTTTACGTTCATATATAAATAAAATATAAATAATTTGATTTACGTAAATCATTTTTTAAGACTCAACCTTTTTAATTATTATTATTTCATGTTAAATTAATAAAAAAATACCAGCATTCATACATGCATATAGATACATAGATACCTAACACAAATTAAATTTTTGTTGCCGATTTATTTGTGGTTTATCTATGCTATATAAACCCACCCCTTGCTGTGATTAAGATTAAATTTTAAATAACAATTTAACTCGCCGATCGCCTGCCGCCTACACACCAAACACAGCGTATGCAATGACATTATTGGAGATGCAGGTAAACGAAAATATACAATATGGAGAAGAAAGTATAAAAGCTCTGAACATATTATGATTAAAAAACAGCTAAAAGTCATTACATAAAGCGGATGGCTTGAGATTTCTACAAAAATATTCAACTCTGGTAGTTCTTCATTTTTAAACTGGCTGTGCGGGTAATGGAAAATATACACACGGAGAAGACATTTGAAAAGATTTGAATATATTATGAATAAAAAAACAACTAAAACTGTGTACATAAAGCCGATGACTCAAGATACCCATAATAATATTCAACTTCAATAATATTTAACTACATTTTCTGTTATTTTCTCACCTGTTATTTTCGAACAGAAATTACAGTCTGTTAATGCTATTTACAAATAACAGTTATAAAATAACAGGTTGTCAAATAGCAACTCATCTCTAGTTACAAATATTGAAACTTGCTAATAAAATAAAGGTTGACGTTTCGTTCCAGTTAAATAGTAAATTCTACTTACATTCAATATTAATCGCGTTCAGTCCTACTTACACTTAAATGTCCTTTCAAGCAAAACTTGTAAAATAAAATTTAAAAATGCCACTTTGCGTCCCTACGATTCCCCAAAAATGAGGAATCAGGTTAAAAACTACACATCTCGTATCGTTATTCAAATTCAACAAAATCTAAGACAAATTGTTCATTAAATGGAAAATCGAAACACGAAAATATTAACACAGACACCTAATTTTGCAATATGGAATATTATTATCACTCAAAATTAATGGACGGAGAATGAAACTAAATGCGGACCTGTGTATTTTCAAGCAGAACAATACTCTAGCTCAAGGTCAAGGTAAGAGATTTCAACCAATAATAATCATTTCATTCCACCAATTAAATCGCTGGCATCCCTCGATCGTTATGCCATCTATACGTAGCCTCCTTTCGCATCCAACGAAATCTCCATAAGGTTATACTACTATGTAGTCTATATACAATGGCACCATCGACATCTAGCAAAAATTCTAATAAACCGTCTGTTGGCAGCCGCAGTAATCGTCCACCGACGAATTCTAAATCATATGCTAGCGTAGCCAACAATTCCAAAATCACACTTAGTCAAATGAATAAAGCAGTAAGTGAGGCAGTAGCGGTCACCCAGGTCACCGCGCCAAAGCGCCGGCCTGCTCCCACCAACCTCCGTAAACCTGTGATCGGTTCTAATGCTGACAGATCTATTAAAACTGTTCCTAAATTTGGGTACTTACATGTGTACCGCTTGGATGCCAACACCAATACTAGTGATCTACAAATCTTTTTAAAACAATCTGCCCCTGATATAAATTTCAGTTTTAAAGAATTAAACAAAACAGCCCAGGCAAGATCTTTTATCGTAAGCTTTCCAATTAAACACGTTAGAGATGTCTATGATCCTCAAAAATGGCCCAAAGACGCCCATATAAACAGGTACTATTTCCCCAAAGAATCGAAGAATGAAAATTTTCTGAAGGAAGCCTCGGAGACTCAAAAGGATTAACCGAAGCTGAACTGTGTAATTCACTCGATAATTCATTTAGATGTAATAAGAGTATCAATGACTGTACAAACAGTCAAAGTCATGAGGCAGGTTATTTGGTTGTCTGTCATATTAATATAAGAAGTATCCGAAATAAGACTGATAATTTGATTCTACTGCTAAACACATTGGATTTGCCAGAGGTTGTATGCATAACTGAAAGCTGGTGTTTTGAAGAAGAAATAGTGTGTATATTCTCGCAGATTATTTTGTAGGGAAAAGTCAAAAGGCGGAGGCGTCGCTATTTTCATTAGAAGTGATATTAATTACAAAATAAAACCTTGTACTTGTAAAAAAATTGAAATTCATTTTGAATATGCTCTTATTGAAATAAATATAAACAATCTCAGTTTTCTGATAGGTTGTTTTTATAGGTCTCCTTCTTCTCACTTTCCACTTTTTTTAGTGTCTTTGGAGGACTTATTAAACAGAGTCTTACAACCTAAGCGTTTTGCATTCATGTGCGGTGACTTTAATGTAAATTTCGATACGATTGTGAACAATAAGTGTGCTGAAGATCTAGTAAATATATTTTTATCTTTTGGTCTCCATAAAACAATAAATGAATATACTCATGTATGTAATAAGTCAAAAAGCATTATAGATAATATTTTTTCAAATATTGATACCATCCTACTCAGTTCAAAAATTATTTACTCCGATATATCAGATCACTTCATGCAATATGTTTCATTTAATTTCGCAAGTTGTAATACTATAGAAAATGTTAGATTTAAGAGATTTTTCAATAGGGATAAAAATCTAAACAAATTTAAACAATTGCTTTCCAACGTAGACTGGTCCTTCCTGGAAACTATGGATAAGTTCGAAGACAAATTTAGCACTGTTTTCACTCTCTTTATAGAGCTCTGTCACAGCATTTCCTCTAGAAAAATTTGAATTAAAATCAAAACGTAAAAACCAGAAACCGTGGATTGATGACGATATAATCAACCAAGGAAGCTTTCTTAGAGATTTATTTAAAATTTACAAATTGACTAATGACAGCGTACTTTATGAAAGGTACAAAGTAATTAAACCTAATCATGAGAAAAAAAATAAAACTTGCAAAAAAAACTATCACGATAACTTAATTTTTCATTCTCAAAACAAGTCAAAAGCAGCTTGGGCTATAATAAAAAATGAATCAAACATCAAACAGAAAAAGTATCCCCGATCACTTTTCTGATACTGTCGGAAATGAAATACATGATTTTCACATTGCAGCTAATTCTTTTAATGAGTACTTTGTATCCTCCGTTCAGACGCAAAATGACGCCTCAGTTACCTATAGGACAATCAATAAGAATTACAGTAAATCATTCTTTTTATCACCCGTTACTACTAATGAGGTTTATGATATAGTTCTGTCTATTTCAGCAAAGGACTCTTCAGGTTTTGATGACATACCATGTTCTCTTTTAATAAAAGTTATTGATTATATCTTAGAGCCCCTTACTATGTTAATAAACATTTCTTTCCAGGAAGGAATTTTTCCATCTTTACTAAAGAAAGCCCTCATTGTCCCTATACACAAAAAGGGTGATATTCATGACATTACCAACTATAGAGGTATTGCATTGTTATCAGCTTTCTCAAGAGTCCTTGAAAGAGCATACTTCATCAGACTATCTGACTTCCTAGAGAAAGAAAAAATTATCGCTAAACAGCAGTATGATTTTAGGAAAGGTCTCTCAACCCAAGATGCGGTACTATACTTATATAATTTTATTTTGTCAATTTTAAACAACAGCAAAATCACTGGTTGCATATTTTTCGACTTAAAACGTGCATTTGATACTGTGGATCATGCAATTCTTACAACCAAGTTATATAACTATGGTATACGCGGGAGAGCACTAACTTGGATAAAATCTTATTTAAGTGACAAAAGCCAAGAAGTAACTTTAAGACAAAATGGCACAACTTACATATCTGATGCTCTTGCGATAAACATTGGCGTGCCTCAGGGGGGTATTTTGGGGCCGTTACTTTTTATAATTTTCATTAACGATATTACAGAGAGCTTAAGCAATTGCTACATTTCGTTATTTGCAGATGATACCGCTGTTTCTGTGTCCGGAAAAGATTTCGGTGAGTTAAGCCAAAATGCAAATTGCATTGTTACTAGCATGCAAAAAATATTGCCAAGATAATTGTTTAGTTCTCAATAATTTAAAAACTGAATTAATGGTTTTCACCACTCGTGAGCTAGAAAAAAGTATATTAGTAAAAATGGATCATAACACCATCCAACAAACGAGCATTACTAAATTTCTTGGGTTGCAGATTGATTCCAAACTATCTTGGAACCATCAGATAGAAATGATAATAAAAAAACTTACCACACATTGCTTTGTCCTATGGCAACTTAGAACTAAAGTAAGTCTGAACATACTGAAATTGTACTACTTTTCTTATATTCATTCCTGTTTAAGTTACGGTACCATATGCTGGGCAAACTCAGTTCGAATTAATGATATATTGGGCATGCAAAAGAAAATCATACGAACGATGACCTTTAAGGGACCTCAATTCTCATGCAGGCAACGTTTCAAAGAGCTTGGAATATTAACTATTACAGCTATTTATATTTTACACTGTGTTGTTTTTATAAAAACGAACCCTGACAAATTTGTTCAAAGGCAGGATGGCTCTGAGCACTATAGTTTAAGAATAAATAATAATATAAACTTACCACAGCACCGCTTAACCATGGTTGCCAAAGGACCTTTTATTATGTCCATAAAATTGTTTAATAAATTTCCAACTTCCGTCAAAGAAATAACGAATATTTATTTATTCAAGAAAACCGTAAAAAAATTACTATTAAATAATGTATTTTATTCTGTGTCGGAGTATCTTGATTCCTCAGATTTTTAGTGGAAGTTTTATTGTAATAGTTTTATTATGATATATCATACATATATATGTTTTTATACCAAGATTTTTAAATATTGTGTTGCTGTTTTTCTTTTTTTCAGCTTCTTTCTGTAGTTTTAGATATTGACAATATTCTGTATACTTGTTTGTACAAGTGTTATTGAAAATAAAGAGATATTATTATTTTTTTTTTTTTTGTAAAAGCCAGTCACCTTTTAAACTCTGTGGCTCCGACACTCACAGAGGGGGAGCTGGTAGTACCGGTAGCCACTCCCCACGCCCGTGGGGTGAGTGACTACTGGGTCCGCGAATCGTGAGCAGACGTAACGAACCGAGGATGACGGCCTTCTGCATTCTGCCGGCTAAGACCTCTGCCGAATTTCGGCATGCCGGTATGATCTTAAGTTCTGAAAGCAGTGTGTGTCTCGTTCCACCGAGGGCTCCTATAATCAGTACCACTATCTTAACAGTTTGGTCTGGATAGAGTCTGCGGAGTTCGAAGAGCAAATCTCGATATTTTGTCCGTTTTTCCTCCTCCTTCAAGACAATGTTGTTCTCCGCGGGAGCCGAGAACTCCACGACAAACATTGTCTTGAGTTGGTGGTCGAGGAGGACTACGTCAGGCTTGTTGGCTTGTATTTGCCTGACTGTGGGAAAAGAGTAGTTCCAATAAATTAGACACTTCTCATTTCCCACAACGGACTCAATATCCCCCGGAGCATAAGGCAGCACTGGTGTCTCGTCTATCCCATACGAGTGCCTTAAGTGATAATAAAGCACTCGTAATGCTCCGTCGTGCCTCTGGATATAGGCCGAGACTGCATATGTCGGACAGGCCGACAACAAGTGCATTAAAGTCTCTGGCACACTGCGGCAGGCCCTGCAGCTGACATCAGGGACCTCTATACCCACGACACGACTTCGATAAACGAGAGTGTTAAATACACCATCCTGGCAAGCCATTATGAATCCCTCGGTCTCAGACTTCAGCCCGGCTGACCTTAAGAAGGCAAAGGTCAGCCTTTCGGATAAGCCAAGATCTTCTATATTTTTATAGAAGACTCCATGCATTGGCTTATCCGTATGAAGCTGCAGAAAGATGTTGTGTTCTGCAGCATTAATTTGGGCTTTTCGCCGAGCAGGTTCCAACTCGGTGACAGAGTTGCGATTTACCCGCTCGACGTCGAAGGAGAGACCAAGTTCATTGGCTGCTCTCTGTGCTGCCTTAAACAAAAACTCTCCTACCCCTGCATTTTCATGGTCACGGACCATGCAGAGGAGGGGATCCGAACTCCTGATAATCTTACAGGCTCCATCCAAAACCATCCTGTTATGGAGACTCTCCAAACTCAAGAGTCCACGGCCTCCCCGATGTCGTGGGAGGTATAACCGTGGAACGGACGATTTAGGATGCAAACTCCTATTGAGATGCATCTTCTTGCGGGTTCCTACGTCGAGTTGACGCAACTCCTCTCGGTTCCATTTCACCACTCCAAAGGAGTAGAGAAGGATCGGTACGGCAAGCATGTTGGTAGCAGACACCTTGTTCTTCCCCGACAGTTCTGAAAACCAGATCTGTCGGAGTCGGTGCTGATACTTGCCGCGGAGAGCATTTTTCACTACACTCACTTCTTGGGTGGAGCGTTGCTCGACACCCAAGTAAGTGTACGACTCTCCGGCATCTAGATGATGTAAGATGCTTCCGTCCACGAGCTGCGCGTCCTCTCCGTAGTTCCCGCATCGTCCTCTCTTGAGATGGACCAGTGCACATTTGTCTAATCCGAACTCCATGCCGACAGCCCGCGTGTACTCCTGTACCACCCTGAGGGACTGGCGTAGGTCCCTCTCTCCGGAGGCATAAAGTTTAAGGTCATCCATATAGAACAAATGGGTGCCCTTATGCCTCCTATCGCCGGGGGTACCGCAGTTGTATCCACGGGTTTTACGGAGCGAAACGGATAATGGCAGTAGTGAGATGCAAAACAGAAGGGGGCTGAGGGAGTCTCCCTGAAATACTCCCCTTCTGAACGATACCGGCTCCGTCTGGATTCTATCGTTACCGGATGTTATAGTAAAGCGAGTCATCCAGAGCGGCATCAGTTCTTCAATACATCTCACTACGGGACCGGGTACCGCAAGACATTGGAGCAAGTGTAAAATAAGCTCATGAGATGTCATGTCAAATGCCTTGCGGTAGTCGATCCAGGCCATCGAGAGGTTCCGCTTATACTGCACGGAGTCCTGCGTGACACATTTGTCAATCAGCAGGTTCTCCTTGCAGCCAGCGACACCTCTCTTCGACCCTCGTTGCCCATATATCCGTTCCTAAACCGGTTCAACTGCGTGGAGCACCCGCATGTACAAAATGCGTGTAAACACTTTGTAACATGCGTTTAAACAGGTTATCGGGCGGTAGTTCTTTGGGTTAGACAAATCTCCGTTCTTGGGGATCAGCACTGTCCGCCCGTCAACAACCCAAGAAGGAATTTGCTGCTCCCCATTTAGCCAGGCATTAAAAATTCTGGCCAAATTGTGGTGGGTACTCGATAAATTTTTCCACCAAAAGTTATTTATCCCGTCGGGACCTGGAGCAGCAAAGTTCTTAGAGCCCTCAAGAGCTCTTCGAACCTCTTCTGGGGTTATTGGTTGGCACACCTCGTGTGGTTGCCGAAACCTTTGGCTATAGGTTTCAAAGTGTGCCAGGGCTGTAGAGTCTCTGTTGAGTGGAAGCTTCTGTTCGTACAACGTTTTCCAGAAGTTTTCCACCTGATCTGCAGTCGGCGGATTTTCAGCAACACGCTGAGGCGGTTCGAAAAGGCGCCAGGGCTTTTTGCGGAAAAGTTGATTTTCCGCTAGCCCCCTTGCCCGCCTCACTAGTGACTTCTTACAAGACACTAGCATCCGTATCCTGTCGAGGCAGTGCTGTTTGGTGGTTAGCAGCACTGCCCCATTAAGTGTGTGATGGACGCGTCTTAAGTTGGCAGCTACTCGCCGCACTCTAGGCGTGAAAGGCCTATTGGCTGCCATATAGTTCATCACACATTGGATACGGGATGCGTGTTGCCTCGCCGACCGGATCTTGGCTTCCATCTTCTGTATGCGCCGTCCCGCTCTTTCTTGTGGAGAGGTAGTATTTCGCCTCTCCACTTGAGACAAGCGTTGACCGGCAGCATACACGGCACAATTTATGTGCCAGATGTCAGCCTCTTCTGGTAGCGCTCCACGAAGTTCTGCATCCACTCTGGCCAGATCTTGTGGCCCGGGGGGTTTTATGTTGTGCAACCCCCGTCTGGTACTGAGACCCTCTGGTGTTGGTAGAACGATAGGAACCGCTTCCTCAACCGGTTCATTCGGTGGCTGTTCGGCCACCTCATTCACTGGCTGAGGAGCGGCTTTGACATAGCCTCTAGCACGAAGGTGGGATACATAATCACGTAGGTTCTGAGGTGTGAAGGCGTCATGTTCTTGGTGGTTTTCACACCACAGAACATGCATTCGCGCCATGTACCCCCTTCGGCCGGGCTCACTGCTTTCATAACAGTGCATCAGGTCGTCTCTCAGTTCATCTGTCCACTCAAAGCGTCCTTGGTTATAGCGGTCGTCATTAATGGGCATCCTTCCCTGTTGGGCCTCACCACCTTGCCCTTGACCCCTATCCGCACGGGGTCGATCGTGAGGGCCCTGTCTTCGGCCAACTGGAACCGGAGGATCGGGCTTGTGGGTGGTTAGCCCAACAAGCCCACGACCGACACCAGAGGGGAAAGCGCTTTCCCCTCCCGGGTGCGCTAGGGCTGCCGGTTCGGTTTTGCACCCGCAGCTGGAGTAAGTGTTGGCGCTACTCACCAAAGGCTAGGTGGATAACGGTTAGCCTCTCCTGCTTATAGAGATATTATTATTATTATTATTTTTTTCCGGGTAGCCCGCTGCCGGACAGGACTTCCGTGGCCTCCGACACCTCACGGTAGCCGCGCCGGCAAATTCCTTACAGCCACTCTCCACAACCTGTGGAGTTAGTGACTGCAAATACCTAAATCGTGTGCCCTAAGTAGACGAAGAGACCCCAAGATAACCGCCTTCTGCATCTGGCCTGTCAACCATTCTGCCGAATTCTGACAGGCCGGTATGATCTTCAATTCTGAGAGCAGCGAAGGCTTCATCCCTCCGAGTACGCCGATTGTTAGGACGACCATCTTGACCGAGTAGTCTGGGTATAGCACTTGGAGCTCATTATTATTATTATTATTATTATTATTATTATTATTATTATTATTTCTTTTTTGTTAAAAACTGTGGCTCCGACCCTCACAGAGGGGAGCTGGTAGTACCGGCAGCCACTCCCCACACCCGTGGGGTAAGTGACTACTGGGTCCGAGAATCGTGTGCCCTGAGCAGACGTAATGAACCGAGGATGACGGCCTTCTGCATTCTGCCGGCTAAGACCTCTGCCGAATTTCGACATGCCAGTATGATCTTTAAGTTCCGAAAGCAGTGTGTGTCTCGTTCCACCGAGGGCTCCTATAATCAGTACCACTATCTTGATAGTATGGTCTGGAGAGAGTCTGCGGAGTTCGAAGAGCAAATCTCGATATTTTGTCCGTTTTTCCTTCTCCTTCAAGACAATGTTGTTTTCCGCGTTTGCCGAGAACTCCACGACAAACATTGTCTTGAGTTGGTGGTCGAGGAGGACTATGTCAGGCTTGTTGGCTTGTATTTGCCTGACGGTGGGAAACGAGTAGTTGCAATAAATTAGACACTTCTCACTCACAGCACTGGTGTTTCGTCTATCCCATACGAGTGCCTTAAATGGTAGTAAAGCACTCGTAATGCTCCGTCGTGCCTTTGGATATAGGCCGAGACTGCATATGTCGGGCAAGCCGACAGCAAGTGCATAAGAGTCTCTGGCGCCCTGCGGCAGGCCCTGCAGCTGACATCAGGGACCTCTATACCCATGACACGACTACGATAGACGAGGGTGTTGAATACACCATCCTGGCAAGCCATTATGAATCCCTCGGTCTCAGACTTCAGCCCGGCTGACCTTAAGAAGGCAAAGGTCAGCCTTTCGGATAAGCCAAGGTTTTCTATATTTTTATAGAAAACTCCATGCATTGGCTTATCCGTGTGAAGCTGCAGAAAGTTGTTGTTGGTGGTGTTCTGCAGCTTTAATTTGGGCTTTTCGCCGAGCAGGTCCCAACTCGGTGACAGAGTCGCGATTTACCCGCTCGACGTCGAAGGAGAGACCAAGTTCATCGGCTGCTCTCTGTGCTGCCTTAAACAGAAAGGCTCCTACCCCTGCATTTTCATGGTCTCGGACCATGCAGAGGAGGGGATCCGAACTCCTGATGACCTTACAGGCTCCATCCAGAACCATCCTATTATGGAGACTCTCCAAACTCAAGAGTCCACGGCCTCCCGGATGTCGTGGGAGATATAGCTGTGGAACAGACGATTTAGGATGCAAACTCCTATTGAGATGCATCTTCTTGCGGGTTCCTACGTCGAGTTGACGCAACTCTTCTTGAGTCCATTTCACTACTCCAAAGGAGTAGAGAAGGATCGGAACGGCAAGCATGTTGGTAGCAGACACCTTGTTCTTCCCCGACAGTCATGAAGACCAGATCTGTCGGAGTCGGTGCTGATACTTGCCGCGGAGAGCGTTTTTCACTACACTCACTTCTTGGGTGGAGCGTTGCTCGACACCCAAGTAAGTGTACGACTCTCCGGCATCTAGATGATGTAAGATGCTTCCGTCCACGAGCTGCGCGTCCTCTCCGTAGTTCCCGCATCGTCCTCTCTTGAGATGGACCAGTGCACATTTGTCTAATCCGAACTCCATGCCGACAGCCTGCGTGTACTCCTGTACCACCCTGAGGGACTGGTGTAGGTCCCTCTCTCCGGAGGCATAAAGTTTAAGGTCATCCATATAAAACAGATGGGTGACCGTATGCCTCCTATCGCCAGGGGTACCGCAGTTGTATCCACGGGTTTTCCGGAGCGAAACGGATAATGGCAGTAATGAGATGCAAAATAGAAGGGGGCTGAGGGAGTCTCCCTGAAATACTCCCCTTCTGAATGTTACCGACTCCGTCTGGACTCTATCATTACCCGATGTAATGGTAAAGCGAGTCCTCCAGAGCGGCATCAGTTCTTCGATGCATCTCACTACGGGACCAGGTACCGCAAGACATCAGAGCAAGTGTACAATAAGCTCGTGCGATGTCATGTCAAATGCCTTGCGGTGGTCGATCCAGGCCATGGAGAGGTTACGCTTATACTGCCTGGAGTCCTGCGTGACACACCTCTCAATCAGCAGGTTCTCCTTACAGCCAGCGACACCTCTCTTTGACCCTCGTTGCTTATATATCCGCTCGTAAACCGGTTCAACTGCGTGGAGCACTCGCATGTACAAGATGCGCGTAAACACCTTGTAACATGCGTTTAAACAGGTTATCGGCCGGTAGTTCTTTGGGTTAGACAAATCTCCGTTCTTCGGGATCAGCACTGTCCGCCCCTCGACAACCCAAGAAGGAATTTGCTGCTCCCCATTTAGCCATGAATTGAAAATTCTGGCTAAATGGTGGTGGGTACTGGATAATTTTTTCCACCAAAAGTTATTGATCCCGTCGGGACCTGGAGCAGCAAAGTTCTTAGAGCCCTCAAGAGTTCTTCGAACCTCTTCTGGGGTTATCGGTTGGCACACCTGTTGTGGTTGCTGAAACCTTTGACAAAAGGTTTCAAAGTGTGCCAGGGCTGGAGAGTCTCTGTTGAGTGGAAGCTTCTGTTCGTACAACGTTTTCCAGAAGTTTTCCACCTGATCTGCAGTCGGCGGATTTTCAGCAACACGCTGAGGCGGTTCGAAAAGGCGCGAGGGCTTTTTGCGGAAAAGTTGATTTTCCGCTAGCCCCCTCGCCCGCCTCACTAGTGACTTCTTGCAAGACACTAGCATCCGTATCCTGTCGAGGCAGTGCTGTTTGGTGGTTTGTAGCACTGCCCCATTGAGTGTGTGATGGACGCGTCTTAAGTTAGCAGCTACTCGCCACACTTTAGGCGTGAAAGGCCTATTGGCCGCCATATAGTCCATCACACATTGGATACGGGATGCGTGTTGCCTCGCCGACCGGATCTTGGCTTCCATCTTGTGTATGCGCCGTCTCGCTCTCTCTTGTGGAGAAGCACTGTTCCGCCTCTCCACCTGAGACAAGCGTTGAGCGGCAGCATACACGGCACAATTTATGTGCCAGATGTCAGCCTCTTCTGGTAGCGCTGCACGAAGTTCCGCATCCACTCTGGCCAGATCTTGTGGCCCGGGGAGTTTTATGTTGTGCAACCCCCTTCTGGTATTGAGGCCCTCTGGTACTGGTGGAACGACTGGGACTGCAACCTCAACCGGTTCATTCGGTGGACCTTCGGCCACCTCATTCATCGGCTGAGGAGCAGTTCTCACGTAGCCCCTGCGACGAAGGTGGGACACATAATCACGCAGGTTTTGTGGCGTGAAGGCGTTGTGTTCTGGGTGCCTTGCACACCACAGAACGTGCATTCGCCCCACGTATCCCCTTCGCGCGGGCTCACTGCTTTCGTAGCACTGCATAAGGTCGTCCCTCAGTTCATCTGTCCACTCAAAGCGTCCTTGTTCATCGCGGTTGTCAACAATGGGCTGTCGATCTTGTTGGGCCCCACCACCTTGCCCTTGACCCCTATTCGAACGGGGTCGATCGTGGGGGCCCTGTCCTCGGCCAATAGGAACCGGAGGTTTGGGCTTGTGGGTGGTTAGCCCAGCAAGCCCACGACCGACACCAGAGGGGAAGATGCTCTCCCCTCCCGGATGCGCTAGGGCTGCCGGTTCGATTTTGCATCCCCAGCTGGAGTAAATATTTATTATTATTTTTTTTATATATACATAAAAGCCAGTCACCCTTTATACTCTGTGGCTCCGACACTCACAGAGGGGAGCTGGTAGTACCGGCAGCCACTCCCCACGTCCGTGGGGTGAGTGACTACTGGGTCCGAGAATCGTGTGCCCTGAGTAGACGTACTGAGCCGAGGATAATGGCCTTCTGCATCCTGCCGGCTAAGACCTCCGCCGAATTTCGGCATGCCGGTATGATCTTTAGTTCTGAAAGCAGTGTGTGTCTCGTTCCACCGAGGGCTCCTATGATCAGGACCACTAGCTTAACAGTATGGCCAGGGTAAAGCCTGCGGAGCTCGAAGAGCAAATCTCGATATTTCGTCCGTTTTTCCTCCTCCTTCAAGACAATGTTATTCTCCGCGGGAGCCGAGAACTCCACGACAAACATTGTCTTGAGTTGGTGGTCGAGGAGGACCAAGTCAGGCTTATTAGCTTGTATTTGCCTGACGGTGGGAAACGAGTAGTTCCAATAAATTAGACACTTCTCATTTCCCACAACGGACTCAATATCCCCCGGAGCGTAAGGCAGCACTGGTGTCTCGTCTATCCCATACGAGTGCCTTAAGTGATAATAAAGCACTCGTAATGCTGCGTCGTGCCTCTGGATATAGGCCGAGACTGCATATACTGGACAAGCCGACAGCAAATGCATTAATGTCTCCGGCGCCCTGTGGCAGATTCTACAGCTGACATCAGGGATCTCTATACCCATGACACGACTTCGATAGACGAGTGTGTTGAATACACCATCCTGGCACGCCATTATGAATCCCTCGGTCTCAGACTTCAGCCCGGCTGACCTCAAGAAAGCGAAGGTCAGCCTTTCGGATAAGCCGCGGTCTTCTATATTTTTATAGAAGACTCCGTGCAATGGCTTATCCGAGTGTAGCTGCAGAAATAAATCAATTTCAGCAGCTTTGACTTGGGCTTTTTGCCGAGCAGGTTCCAACTCGGTGACAGAGTCGTGATTAACCCGGTCAGCGTCGAAGACCAGACCGAGTTCATCGGCGGCTCTGCGTGCTGCCTTAAACAAAAAGGCTCCAACTCCTGCACTTTCATGATCTCGGACCATGCAGAGGAGGGGATCCGAACTCCTTATCGCCTTACAGGCTCCATCCAGAACCATCCTGTTATGGAGACTCTCCAAACTCAAGAGTCCACGGCCTCCCCGATGTCGTGGGAGATATAACCGTGGAACGGACGATTTAGGGTGCAGACTCCTATAGAGATGCATCTTTTTTCGGGTTCCTACATCGAGTTGTCGCAGCTCCTCTTGATTCCATTTAATTACTCCAAAGGAGTAGAGGAGGATCGGAACGGCAAGCATATTGGTAGCAGACACCTTGTTCTTCCCCGACAGTTCTGAAGACCAGATCTGTCGGAGTCGGTGCTGATACTTGCCGCGGAGAGCGTTTTTTACTACACTCACTTCTTGGGTGGAGCGTTGCTCGACACCCAAGTAAGTGTACGACTCTCCGGCATCTAAATGATGTAAGATGCTTCCATCCACAAGCTGCGCATCCTCTCCGTAGTCACCGCATCGTCCTCTCTTGAGGTGGACACTTGTCCAACCCAAATTCCATGCCGACAGCCTGCGTGTACTCCTGTACCACCCCGAGGGACTGGCGTAAATCCCTCTCTCCGGAGGCATAAAGTTTAAGGTCATCCATGTAAAACAGATGGGTGACCTTATGTCTCCTGTCGCCGGGGGTACCGCAGTAGTATCCACGGGTATTTCGAAGCGAAACGGATAATGGTAGTAGTGAGATGCAAAACAGAAGGGGGCTTAGGTAATCTCCCTGAAATACTCCCCTTCTGAACCATACCGGCTCTGTCTGGACTCTGCTATTACCCGATGTTATGGTAAAGCGAGTCCTCCAGAGCGGCATGAGTTCTTCGATACATCTCACTACGGGACCGGGCACCGCAAGACATCTGAGCAAGTGGACAATAAGCTCATGGGATGTCATATCAAATGCCTTGCGGTAGTCGATCCAGGCCATAGAGAGGTTACGCTTATACTGCACGGAGTCCTGCGTGATACATCTATCGATCAGCAGGTTCTCCTTGCAGCCAGCGACACCTCTCTTTGACCGTCGTTGCTCATATACCCGTTCGTAAACCCGTTCAACTGCTTGGAGCACCCGCATGTACAAGATGCATGTAAACAACTTGTAGCATGCGTTTAAGCAAGTTATCGGCCGGTAATTTTTTGGGTTAGACAAATCTCCGTTCTTCGGGATCAGCACTGTCCGCCCCTCGACAACCCAAGAAGGAATTTGCTGCTCCCCATTTAGCCATGAATTAAAAATTCTGGCCAAATGGTGGTGGGTACTGGAAAACTTTTTCCACCAAAAGTTATTTATCCCCTCGGGACCTGGAGCAGCAAAGTTCTTAGAGCCCTCTAGAGCTCTTCGAACCTCTTCTGGGGTTATCGGTTGGCACACCTCGTTTGGTTGTTGAAACCTTTGGCAAAAGGCTTCAAAGTGTGCCAGGGCTGGAGTGTCTCTGTTGAGTGGGAGCTTCTGTCCGTAAAGCATTTTCCAGAAGTTTTCCACCTGACCTACAGTCGGCGGATTTTCTACAACACGCTGAGGTGGTTCGAAAAGGCGCGAGGGCTTTTTGCGGATGAGATTGTTTTCCGCCAGCCCCCTCGCCCGCCTCACTAGTGACTTTTTACAAGTCACTAGCATCCGTATCCGATCAAGGCAGTGCTGTTTGGTGGTTCGCAGCACTGCCCCATTCAGTGTGTGATGGACGCGTCTTAAATTGGCGGCTATGCGCCTAACTTTAGGCGTGAAAGTCCTATTGGCCGCCATATAGTCCATCACACATTGGATACGGGATGCGTGTTGCCTCGCCGACCGGATCTTGGCTTCCATCTTTTGTATACGCCGCTCCGCTCTCTCCTGTGGCGAGGCAGTATTCCGCCTCTCACCCGGAGTTAAGCACTGGGCAGCAGCGTATACGGCACAATTTATGTGCCAGATGTCAGCCCCTTCTGGTATCGCTTCACGAAGTTCAGCATCCACTCTGGCTAGGTCTTCTGATCTGGGAGGTTTGATGTAGTGCAACCCCCTTCTGGTGTTGAGGCCCTCTGGTCTTGGTGGAACGTCTAGAACTGCCTCCACAACCGGTTCATTCAGCGGCTCTTCGACCGCCTCATTTACCGGCTGAGGAACAGCTCTCACGTAGCCCCTGCTGCGAAGGTGGGATACATAGTCACGCAGATTTTGCGGCGTGAAGGCGCTGTGCTCTGGGTGTCTTGCACACCACAGAGCGTGCATTCGCGCCATGTATCCCCTTCGCGCGGGCTCACTGCTTTCGTAGCATAGCAGAAGATTATTCCTCAGCTCATCGGTCCACTCGAAGCGTCCATGTAGCTCGCGGTCGTCATTGCCAGGCAATCCGTCCGGTTGGGCCCCACCACAGGCAAGACCCCCATCCGAATGGGGTCGTTTGTGGGGGCCCTGTCTTCTGTTGCCTGGAACCAGAAGATTTCGGCCTGCTAGGTGGTTAGCCTAACAAGCCCACGGCCGACACCAGAGGGGAAGTCTCTTTCCCCTCCCGGGTGCGCTAGCGCTGTCGGTCCGGGTTTTGCACCCGCGGCTGGAGTAAGTGGTGTCGCTACTCACCAAAGGCTAGTGAGATGTAAAAAAGCCCCTCCTGCTTATTATTATTATTATTATTATTATTATATGATTCACTTTCACAGCATTACTACTGGAATTATTTGACCTATCCTTTGCGGTCTTAAATAGGATCAGGTGGTCATCTGAGAAGGAAAAATTCATTTCAGCCCTCAGAGTTAAAAAACTTTCTTATAATATGAATTGTTTGAAGAATGGTGGCTTTCTGTATAACGGATATCAGGTAAGTTGGTAAATTCAATTTGACTAAGTTGGCCGTAATATTCTTTGTTACCATTCCGTCCGTCGAAATCACTATAGGCACTATTTTAACTTGTTTTAATTTCCATAGGTGTTTTAACTCCAAAGCGAGGTTTTCATATTTTGTTATTTTATGGCTTTCAGTCCTAGACAGGTTTTGGCGTAAGGGGACCGCTATGTCAATGATAGTGCCAACGGCATTCTTTTTATCTATTAAGATTATGTCAGGCCTATTGTAATCGATGGTTCTGTCAGTTAATATGGGTCTATCCCAGTAGAGCAAAAAGTCTGAAGTCTCAAGTACAGGGGTTGGATTATATTTGTAGTATGGCGGCGGATTGTGTAAAAGCTTGAACTTTTGGCCTAATTTCTGGTGAATAATTTTGGCCACGGCGTTGTGACGGTTTAAGTAGGCATTATTAGCTAATGCGGGACATCCTGCCGAGATATGTTCTATAGACTCCCCTATCGTGTTGCACTTTCTGCATCGGTCTTCTTGATTGTTCTTAAGAATGTGTTTCTCATAATTTCGAGTCTTAATGACACCATCCTGAATGGCTATCATGAAGCCTTCAGTTTCTGGGTACAGATAACCTTTTTTCAACCATAAGACTGATGCATTTTTGTCGACTTCATTCTTTTCCAGATCGTTTGGATATTTTCCATGCAGTACTTTGCTTCTCCAAGACATCTTCTGGTCCGCTGCAGATCGTTTAACATACTGTTGACGTGGTTCTTGCAATCGTAAAGGTGTTAAGGAATCATCGGCTGATGCTAGCTGTCCATATAATGTGTTTCTCGATTTTTGGAAATAGGTCCTCAAATTATTTTCCTGGGATCGGCACAGCTGGCCGATGTTCAACAAACCTCTACCTCCTTCCTTTCTTGGTAAGTAGAGTCTATCTACTGATGAATTAGGGTGTAGCATACGGAACTTTGTCAGGAGGCGCCTTGTTAACCTGTCGAGTTCTTCTAGATCTGTAGTGGTCCACTTCAAAATTCCGAACGAATACATAAGAACTGGTATTGCCCAGGAATTCATCGCAATTACTAGATTCTTTGCAGACAACTTGGTGTTAAGTAGCTTGGTAAGTCTTTTGCGATATCTTTATTATTATTTTTATTATTATTATTTTTATTATTATTATTATCATTATTATTATTATTATTATTATTATTATAGTAGCAATAGTATAAGAATGTTTATGGGAAAAACCAAGGAAGAGTTTTATAACAATTTATAAGAAACAATTAGTATTTGGTTTTTATAAGATTTGAGAGTTACTATTTTAGTTTATGAAAAAAATTAATAAAATATAGGGACACGCATTAAAAGTATTAATGGGAATTTACAATTATTACTAATCTGAAAAGTTTTAATGGGATTTCAATAATAGTAAAACTAGGAATGTTTCATCACATGAGTTTTATAACATATTATAAGAAGCAATTAGTATATGGTTTTTATAAAATTTGAAAGGTTATAATTAGTTTAGCTTTATATAAGAATTTAATAAGGATTTCTAAGGACACCCATTGAAAAGTATTAATAAGGATTTACAACCATTAATTTGAAAAGTTTTCATGGGATCTCAATAGTAGTCAAACTAAAAAGGTTCAATCAGGAAAACAAAGTACTTAAAAGTTTTATAACGCCTTTTAAGAAGCAATTAGTACATGATTTTCATGCGATTTGAGGGATATTGTTATTAGTTTAGTTAACATAAGAATTTATAAGGACATGCATTTAAAAGTATTAATAAGAATTTACAATTATTTTAATTTGAAAAGTTGTGATGTGATAGCAGCATAAAACTAAAAAGTTGTATTACCTTCAATAATTTTGGGAGTTTTTATGGGATCTGAAGACTAATATCCAAGTAGCACAAATATGCTATTCAGCTGAGATAACCAAAATGAAGCCACTAAAACGTTTCAACGGCTTTTGTTTAGTTATATTTTGGTCATCTTATTTTAGTCGTAGTTTGCCGTAAAATTCAAAAACGAAATAGTCATGATGATCTCTTTTTAGCTATATACTGGTCGTATCTGAGCAAGTAATTAAATAGCAACAATGTTAAGTCCTAATACTGCCATTCTAGCTATAAAAATGGCTAGAATATGTTGACATGGTTTTTGTTATTTATATGGTGTTGATATCCAAACTATTACTAAGAAATTAGCCTAAACATGACTATATTAGTTAGGCTTTATTCTGGCGGTTTTCTTAGCTGTTATTACCGAATCATGATTGACACAATAATGAAAAAACACCCTTATTAAATGGCTATTTTTGAGGTCAAACGGCAAGATAAAAATATAACCTTAATAATGTTGAAAACTTTATACATATGCAAATAAGTTTTAACAGAAAAATAAGAATGAAATGTAAAAGAAAATATAGGCAGAGTTCCACATATTATTGGAAAAGGAATGTCGCCTAAAAGTAAGTACAAAGAGTACGTACAGGTATAGGTATAGGTATAGGTATATAGGTATAGGGGTGTAGGTATAGGTATAGGTGCAGGTATATAGGTATAGGTATAGGTAGTAGGTACTTAAGAGAGGTACTTATATAGCGGCATAACACTTTTCACGGGGTGTTTTCGTTGACGTTTGTGTCTACAAAAGCTTATGCATTAACAGGTTCAAATATTTAGATTATTAAAGTGAAAGTGTCAACCTAACGTCTGCATTAGTGTCCAAGAATACTGACATTCGATTTTCTGCGGCTCTAGCCATCATTAACATTTTACTATTATTCCTTTTTATTGTACAAGGTTGCTGGGAGTATTTTGTGTCAGGTTTTGATTGTATGTATATTTTTGTATTTGACCAGTACAGTTGGCTATTTACTACCTACCCAACTTGAAAGAACTGCACTAAGGCAAATTTGCTCCTCGATGGTTTCGTCCACACAATACATTTTCAGAAACTTTAGTAACAAATTTTAATTTGGTTGGAGAAAGGAAATGTAAAAACGTTGGAGAAACAAAGATCAAAATACAACTAACCCGTTCCACACAAAGGCAGTCTAAAGAAACGTAAAAAATGGAGGTTATGAAAGACATAACAGGTTATGTCTTTCATAACCTCTATTTTTTACGTTTCTTTAGACTGCCTTTGTGTGAAACGGGTTAGTTGTATTTCATAGTTTAGCCGTATTTTGATGTGAAAACTCGCTAACCACTTCAACCTATTTTCTGGTAATAGTTTGGTCAATATGATCGGTTACATTTGCCATTTGACGAAAAAAGTTTATTAGATCTTTTACAGTCATATTCTGGCTTATTGTTAGCATTATTAGCGAAAGCATATGTCAAATGATGACAACTTTGTAGCGCTCCCTAGCGTCTCTAACCTCAATGATAAAAAAAAGTTAATCTCAAAAAAAAATCTAAGGCAAATAAACAATAACGATTAACCCCCTTTTGTGACCTTTTCTGGTGGTCGCCAGCTACAGTTGGAGACGGGCTGGGTATATAAAATATTGATAAAAAAATGGGCGCCACGAGGTTTACACCAGAGGGTCACCGATAACCTGTGATGGTAAAAGGTTCGCCAAATATCAGCGAGTACCCACACTAAAAACCCCGAAATGGTGATATGGTTAATATTAATATGGTTAATATGGTTAATATAGCTTTCCCTGTGAAATTAAAAAGAAACCGCAAAACTACCAAAAAGAAACCCTGGATTACCAGAAACATTATTGAAGAAGGTATTTTTATCAGAGACCTTTATAAACAATTAAAATTATCAAATAATCCAGACCTTAAGTTAAGATATAATATATTAAAAATTAATCACCTAGAAAATATAAAAAATTCAAAAAAGGCTTATTATCAAAACAAAATAATAAATTCTTCTAACAAATCTAAAACCATGTGGGGTATAGTTAGAGAAAACACTAATGTTGGTCGTAATAAAAAACAACTTCCCTCCAAAATAATTAATTTGAAAAATAAAATTTTAACTAAACCTCAAAATATTGCAAATGGTTTCAACACATACTTCATCGATTCGGTAAGTGAACTTACCTCCACATTTAATCTTAAGACTTTTGATGTAACAAATGCACCAGAAGTTAATAATAACACTATGTATTTAATGCCCATTACAGAGATTGAGGTTGCTGATATTATCAACTCTGTTTGCAAGAAAAAATCGTCAGGCCCAGGTGATGTGCCATGTTGTTTAATAAAGGAAGTTAGTACTTATTTGATTAGTATCCTAACATACCTCATAAATTTATCTTTCGAAAATGGACAATTTCCACAACAGTTAAAATTAGCGCTAATAATTCCAGTTTACAAAAAAAATGATCCTCATTCCATGGAAAATTATAGACCGATAGCTCTCCTATCCATATTTTCAAAAATTTTTGAAAAGGCATTTGAGATCAGATTAAATTCATTTTTAATTAAATATAACTTGTTAACCCCTAGGCAATATGGGTTTTGCAAGAGTAAATCAACACAAGATGCGGTTCTCTCCTTTTATGAGAAAATTCTACATAACTTTGATGAAAAATTACTATCAGCTGGCATTTTTTTCGATCTATCACGGGCCTTTGATACCATAAATCACAATTTGTTGTTAAAAAAACTTGAAATATACGGTATCCGTGGCCCAGCATTGGAATGGATAAAGTCCTACTTATTGGAGAGAACTCAAACAATCAAAATTGTACATGATGGTATGGAATGTCTTTCAGATAGTGTTAACGTTCTGACAGGGGTACCACAGGGCAGTGTATTAGGTCCATTATTGTTCATTATTTTCGTCAACGATTTAGTAACTAACTTAAATAATTGCTTCTTAACTCTTTTTGCAGACGACACCTCCTCTATCATAACTGCTCCTAACGTTGACCTCTTAAGCAAAAATGCCACCTTATGTGCTGATAAAATGTCACAATGGTGTCGCAATAATGGTCTGATTCTAAATCAGCAAAAAACTGTATTTTTAATGTTTTCCCCGATTCGTGCAAAGTTGGACTTTAGCCTGTTGGACAGAGGAAATCACAATCTCCATCAAAATGATCTTACGAAGTTCTTAGGCGTACATATGGATATGAATATGTCATGGGAGGCTCATATTGAGAATCTGACGAAAAAACTGGCTAGTCTAAACTTTGCACTTCTTCAAATAAGGGACACTGTTGAAGCTGACACACTGAAAACATTCTATTACGGATGTATTTACTCGGTTTCGCAATATTGCATATTGTGCTGGGGAAATAGTTCGAGAATTAGCAAGGTGTTCATTTTGCAGAAAAGAATTGTGAGAAGTATGTTTAAACTTCCCTACAATACATCCTGCAGAGATTATTTTAAACAGCATGGCAAACTCACCATTTATTGTATATATATTTTGCAATCTGTATGTTTTGTCAGGAAAAAACATTGATAGTCTTTTAAAATGTGGTGATGTTAAAAAAATACAGCACGCGATCGCAAAAAAATATTTTTGTACCGCCCCATAGATTAGAGCAGTCAAAAAGAGGGCCCTTTATCTCTTCAATTAAAATGTATAACCACCTCCCACAAATTATAAAAGATGCAAGTAGTTTTGTGATTTTCAAGAAGATGGTAAAAAGATTCCTAGCGGAACATTGCTTTTACTCTTACGAGGAATACTACCTCTTTACTTAATGTTCTCCATCTGATCTTACAATTTGTACCTACTAATGCTGTGATAATTAAAATTTCACCCATTTATTTATTGATTGTTATACCTTTATTAGATTTTAGTTGTACATCTCCTTGTTTGTTTGTCTATTTTTCATATGTAATCTACCTCTAACTATATATACATGCATATATATGTACATATTTTTTCTTTTTTTGTTTTGTTCTATTTTGTATTTGACAATTCCAATACTGTAATAGTCTATGGAAATAAACTCATTATTATTATTATTATTATTATTATTATTATTATTATTATTATTATATACTATTTAATTTGGTTAGCAGAGGTGTCGTAGCACACACACAAAAAAATACAAAAAAATACAAAAAAAAAAGTTATGCTTCAAATTACACTTAAGTTTATTTAATAAAAATAACAAGATAATGAAGTAAAATAGTAAATTGACTAATTCATGATTTAATTAAAGGATCATGGAGCACATATGCTTTCCAATTTATAGAGAAAGATATTTAAGATCACATACCCCCTTCATGGGGCTGGTTTTCGTCCCGGATATAGATCTATATCGTGCGGCTCACAGCAGATATTCTAGTGGATATAATCAGTAGTACTATATCATTTATAATTAATAGAGTGGTACATAAGTATAAATCATTATGGTAAAAAGAGATATATAACATGTATAAAAATTTTAAAAAAACTATATGTACACTAGACCTCTGTTTGTGTCTCCAAGAAAACACCTGGGCTTGATTTCTAATCTCCGAATGAGATAAAAAAAAACTAATAGGTATCACAGCGTGAAATGAAAAAAAAAGACCCCAATATATTTAATAAAAAAAATTAAACCCCGTATATACACTAAACTATCGGATCACAAATTTATTTCTAATAAGAAATATGGTCAATCCCACCCACTTAAAATTAAGAAAAGATAGAGAAAAAATAAACAAAATTTGTGTAAAACTTGCATGTCACGTCGTAGCTATCATCTCCCTGCAGCTGACTGGGCTGGTGCAGAACTTCAGTGGATTAATGACAGCAACTCCCCCACATAAAGATTGGTTGGCTGGGCGGAAAACGCAGACTAGGCGACGGCAGGTAGATGTAGCACAAGGAAGGGGATTTCCCAAAATTACGTCCCATAAAAAAAAAACCTAAAGAAACCACAAATAGTAAGGCATTTGCCGAAAATACCAGCGTGATTGGACACTACACTAACACACAGAATATTTTTCCCAAATTACCCGACTATAAGTACTAATACACAATGAAACGTTACCTTTTCCCAAAGGGTTTTCCTTTCCTCAATAGAAGTCAAAAATCTTCGAAAATTCGTCGAAGAACGTGGTTATCCCAAAATTGGAGCGATTTTCACTGAACTATTAACAATATATCACAAAGCACCATAAAACAGGTTGAAAATCACTTTTAAAACGGTAGAAGAATATATCCCTCAATGGATGATCGCAGATCAATTTGCCTCTTCTCACCGTCAAGCCGAACTTTAGAATGGCGAGTATCTACCCGGAAATATAAAAAAAAACTACCATACCTAAGTATTCCCTGGTAACCTAATAGAGGTCGTTCTACTGAGATTATGAAAAACTTTGCAACAACTTGAAAAATTAAAAAGCGACTTGAGAAGTACCCACACGGAAGTTGTATGATAACTGAAAATCTTCAACTAATTAACTATGAACAAATAACGTTAAAATTGTGATAATAATGCCGAGGAACGTAGGTCTGAGCGGACGAAAATGCCGCTATTACACGATAGAGGGCTTCATGCCGATAGCCGTAAATATATTTTATTAAACTATCAAAAATTCGTATTACCCACTAAACTTAGCCAAATATCGATTATAAATGTCCATAGCCAGTCACAGGAATTTCTAACAGCAATTATTTACAGAAAAATTATATCGTCCCAAAACACAACCAGGTCTAGCTGCCATCATACGATTTCGTGCAGTTGACAGCCGACTGGCCGGCAAGTAAAACGGCCTAGATAATATTTTACGTATTTCCAATGCTACATACGTTAAATGCACGATTACAGTGACCTGAATCCACCGAACAGATGATAATTTATCTGTGTGGAAGGCATTAAAGGTAGGAAAGCTTTGTTGTTTTATTTAAATAATTGTAAATTCTTATTTCGTAGGAATGGTTTGATGCCTCCAGAAGACAATAAGTTAGGACGATATTCTGTGCCAACAAAGAAAACTACTGGACCTCACATTGCCATCATATAAGCCCTGAGACATGAGTTAAACCACACACAAAATCCGGAATAAACTATTTCAAACTAACGAGCTATGGAAAAAGGTAAGTAAAAATATAACAAACGTACACAAAGATGTGCCTTTAAAGACTTATACTCACTACTACTAAATTACTAACTAAACCTACTCAATATACAATATTTACATAAGGCTCACTAATTTTTATATCGTGATTTTTCTTCATTTTCAGATAACTGCAAAGGCCAACCCAAAGGAATTTTTACCGAACCTAACACGCCAAGAAGCATGAAAAAATCGAAAATTAATAAGCATTTCCTACTTTTGTGGAATAGGTAAAACATACTATTCAGTGATAATAAATGCTATAGAGAGTTACGTCCATAACCAATTAGAAATAGGTTACAAATATATAATTTTTTCCTTGCGTAAAAATATACCATAACAAAAATTGCCGAAGGAATTAAGCTAAATAAATTGCCATAAATAATGTATTTGTATAATACTTATTTCTATGGGAAAATCTGACTGCAACAACTTGCCGCCATGTTTTCTATCAATCAAGAAGAACCCGAACGACGGCCATTACGTTATGTAGCTGAAGTTAGATTTAGATTTAGATTTGAAATTTACTTTTTTACAGCGGACCAGATAAATATCGCATTCACTTTAACAGGGAGCTAATAATTATAGATAATAGCAAAATTCGTATGTTTCGGCGATTTACAGTAGCAAATAACGAATTAGGGAAAGACTTACCACCACACCACGCAGGGGAAAGGGGTGAAATAAATATTGAGATACCCTCTAATGGAATTTAAAAAATAATGTATTTGATGTACATTGTTGAATTAGGTTATTAACAAAATACTGAAAAATTATATAGTGAATATAAAAATAACTCGACTTGTCCTATTCATTATTATTTCAAATAGTAAAAATAAACCATAGAAAACAACTTCAACATTATACAAATAAATCTGTTATAAAATAGCCAGCCAATACATCCTAGAAGAGCAACAGAATAGGTGTGATTCCAGAAATAAGACCGTGAGGGTGGGAAACACCCTTATATCGCAAATAATAAATAATTCGTAGCAAATAACTCCGACGTCGTACAAATAAATCTGTTATAAAATAGGCAGCCGATACATTCCTAGGAGAGCAACAGAATAGATGTGATTCCTGAAGTTAGATCGTGACATATATCGCAAATAATAAATAATTCGTAGAAAATAAATCCGAAGTTGTACAAATAAATATGTCATAAAATAGACAGCCGATACATCCTAAGAGAGCAACTGAATAGGTGTGATCCCCTGAAATAAGACCGTGAGGGTGACAATTACAATACATACATATATCGCAAATAATAAATAATTCGTGGAAAATAACGCCGACGTTGTACAAATAAATCTGTCATAAAATAGCCAGCCGATACATCCTAGGAGAGCAACAGAATAGGTGTGATTCCTGAAATTAGACCGTGGGGGTGACAAATACCCCATATAATGCAAATAATAAATAATTCGTAGAAAATAACTCCGACGTTGTACAAATAAATCTGTCATAAAATAGCCAGTCGATACATCCTAGTAGAGCAACTGAATAGGTGTAATTCCTGAAATTAGACCGTGGCGGTGACAAATACCCCATATATCGCAAATAATTAATAATTCGTAGAAAATAACTCAGAAGATGTACAAATAAATCTGTCATATAATAGACAGCCGATACATCCTAGGAGAGCAACTGAATAGGTGCGATTCCTGAAATAAGACCGTGAGGGTGACAATTACCCCATATATCGCAAATAATAAATAATTCGTAGAAAATAACTCCGAAGTTGTACAAATAAATCTGTCATAAAATAGTAAGGCAGCACATCATGGCAGTGCATAAAAATGGGTCCGACTCCTTAAATAAGACCGTGAGGGTGGGAAACACCTTTATATTGCAAATAATAAATAATTCGTAGAAAATAACTCCGAAGTTGTACAAATAAATCTGTCATAAAATAGTAAGGCAGTACATCATGGCAGTGCATAAAAATGGGTCCGACTCCTTAAATAATACCGTGAGGGTGGGAAACACCCCTTATATTGCAAATAATAAATAATTCGTAGAAAATAACTCCGACGTTGTACAAATAAATCTGTCATAAATTAGCCAGCCGATACATCCTAGGAGAGCAACTGAATAGGTGTGATCCCTGAAATAAGACCGTGAGGGTGACAATTATCCCATATATCGCAAATAATAAATAATTCGTGGAAAATAACGCCGACGTTGTACAAATAAATCTGTCATAAAATAGACAGCCGATATATCCCAGGAGAGCAACTGAATAGGTGTGATCCCTGAAATAAGACCGTGAGGGTGACAATTACCCCATATATCGCAAATAATAAATAATTCGTGGAAAATAACGCCGACGTTGTATAAATAAATCTGTCATAAAATAGACAGCCGATATATCCCAGGAGAGCAACTGAATAGGTGTGATCCCTGAAATAAGACCGTAAGGGTGACAATTACCCCATATATCGCAAATAATAAATAATTCGTAGAAAATAACTCCGAAGATGTACAAATAAATCTGTCATAAAATAGACAGCCGATACATCCTAGGAGCGAAACTGAATAGGTGTGATTCCTGAAATAAGACCGTGATGGTGACAATTACCCCATATATCGCAAATAATAAATAATTCGTAGAAAATAACTTCGAAATTGTACAAATAAATATGTCATAAAATAGTAAGGCGTACATCCTGGCAGTGCAAAAAAAATGGATCCGACTCCTTAAATAAGACCGTGAGGGTGGGAAACACCCTTATATCGCAAATAATAAATAATTCGTGGAAAATAACTCCGACGTTGTACAAATAAATCTGTCATAAAATAGCCAGCCAATACAGCCTAGGAGAGCAACAGAATAGGTGTGATTCCTGAAATGAGACCGTGGGGGTGACAAATACCCCATATATCGCAAATAATAAATAATTCGTAGAAAATAACTCCGAAGTTGTACAAATAAATCTGTCATAAAATAGACAGCCGATACATCCTAGAAGAGTAACTGAATAGGTGTGATCCCTGAAATAAGACCGTGAGGGTGACAATTACCCCATATATCGCAAATAATAAATAATTTGTGGAAAATAACGCCGACGTTGTACAAATAAATCTGTCATAAAATTCCCTGCCGATACATCCTATGAGAGCAACTGAATAGGTGTGATTCCTGAAATTAGACCGTGGCGTGACAAATACCTAATATATCGCAAATATTACATAATTCGTGGAAAATAACTACGACGTTGTACAAGTAAATCTGTCACAAAATAGCCAGCCGATACATCCTAGGAGAGCAACTGAATGGGTGTGATTAATTAGACCGTGGTGGTGACAAATACCCCATACATCGCAAATAATAAATAATACGTAGAAAATAATTCCGACGTTGTACAAATAAATCTGTCATAAAATAGCCAGCCGATACATCCTAGGAGAGCAACTGAATAGGCATAATTCCTGAAATTAGACCGTGGGGGTAACAAATACCCCATATATCGCAAATAATAAATAATTCGTAGAAAATAGCACCGAAGTTGTACAAATAAATCTGCCATAAAATAGTAAGGCAGTACATCATGGCAGTGCAAAAAATGGGCCCGACTCCTTAAATAAGACCGTGAGGGTGGGAAACACCCTTATATCGCAAATAATAAATAATTCGTAGCAAATAACTCCGACGTTGTACAAATAAATCTGTCATAAAATAGGCAGCCGATACATCCTAGGAGAGCAACTGAATAGGCGTAATTCCTGAAATTAGACCGTGGGGGTGACATATATCGCAAATAATAAATAATTCGTGGAAAATAACGCCGACGTTGTACAAATAAATCTGTCATAAAATAGCCAGCCGATACATCCTAGGAGAGCAACAGAATAGGTGTGATTCCTGAAATTAGACCGTGGGGGTGACAAATCCTCATATATTGCAAATAATAAATAATTCGTAGAAAATAACTCCGACGTTGTACAAATAAATCTGTCATAAAATGGCCAGCCGATACATCCTAGGAGAGCAACAGAATAGGTGTGATTCCTGAAATTAGACCGTGGGGGTGACAAATACCCCATATATCGCAAATAATAAATAATTCGTAGAAAATAACACCGAAGTTGTACAAATAAATCTGTCATAAAATAGTAAGGCAGTACATCATGGCAGTGCAAAAAATGGGTCCGACTCCTTAAATAAGACCGTGAGGGTGGGAAACACCGCAAATAATAAATAATTCGTAGAAAATAAATCCGAAGTTATACAAATAAATATGTCGTAAAATAGACAGCCGATACATCCTAAGAGAGCAACTGAATAGGTGTGATCCCCTGAAATAAGACCGCGAGGGTGACAATTACCCCATATATCGCAAATAATAAATAATTCGTGGAAAATAACGCCGAAGTTGTACAAATAAATCTGTCATAAAATAGTAAGGCAGTACATCATGGCAGTGCAAAAAATGGGTCCGACTCCTTAAATAAGACCGTGAGGGTGGGAACACCCCTATATCGCAAATAATAAATAATTCGTAGAAAATAAATCCGAAGTTATACAAATAAATATGTCATAAAATAGACAGCCGATACATCCTAAGAGAGCAACTGAATAGGTGTGATCCCCTGAAATAAGACCGCGAGGGTGACAATTACCCCATATTTCGCAAATAATAAATAATTCGTGGAAAATAATGCCGACGTTGTACAAATAAATCTGTCATAAAATAGCCAGCCGATACATCCTAGGAGAGCAACAGAATAGGTGTGATTCCTGAAATTAGACCGTGGGGGTGACAAATACCCCATATCGCAAATAATAAATAATTCGTAGAAAATAACTCCGACGTTGTACAAATAAATCTGTCATAAAATAGCCAGTCGATACATCCTAGGAGAGCAACTGAATAGGTGTAATTCCTGAAATTAGACCGTGGCGGTGACAAATACCCCATATATTGCAAATAATAAATAATTCGTAGAAAATAAATCCGAAGTTGTACAAATAAATCTGTCATAAAATAGCCAGCCGATACATCCTAGGAGAGCAACAGAAAAGGTGTGATTCCTGAAATTAGACCATGGGGGTGACAAATACCCCATATATTGCAAATAATAAATAATTCGTAGAAAATAACTCCGACGTTGTACAAATAAATCTGTCATAAAATAGACAGCCGATACATCCTAGGAGAGTAACTGAATAGGTGTGATCCCTGAAATAAGACCGTGAGGGTGACAATTACCCCATATATCGCAAATAATAAATAATTTGTGGAAAATAACGCCGACGTTGTACAAATAAATCTGTCATAAAATTCCCTGCCGATACATCCTAGGAGAGCAACTGAATAGGTGTGATTCCTGAAATTAGACCGTGGCGTGACAAATACCCCATATATCGCAAATAATACATAATTCGTGGAAAATAACTCCGACGTTGTACAAATAAATCTGTCACAAAATAGACAGCCGATACATCCTGGGAGAGCAACTGAATGGGTGTGATTAATTAGACCGTGGTGGTGACAAATACCCCATACATCGCAAATAATAAATAATACGTAGAAAATAATTCCGACGTTGTACAAATAAATCTGTCATAAAATAGAAAGCCGATACATCCTAGGAGAGCAACTGAAAAGGCGTAATTCCTGAAATTAGACTGTGGGGGTGACAAATACCCCATATATCGCAAATAATAAATAATTCGTAGAAAATAACACCGAAGTTGTACAAATAAATCTGCCATAAAATAGTAAGGCAGTACATCATGGCAGAGCAAAAATGGATCCGACTCCTTAAATAAAACCGTGAGGGTGGGAAACACCCTTATAACGCAAATGATAAATAATTCGTAGCAAATAACTCCAACGTTGTACAAATAAATCTGTCATAAAATAGGCAGCCGATACATCCTAGGAGAGCAACTGAAAAGGCGTAATTCCTGAAATTACACCGTGGGGGTGACAAATACCCCATATATCGCAAATAATAAATAATTCGTAGAAAATAACACCGAAGTTGTACAAATAAATCTGCCATAAAATAGTAAGGCAGTACATCATGGCAGAGCAAAAATGGATCCGACTCCTTAAATAAAACCGTGAGGGTGGGAAACACCCTTATAACGCAAATGATAAATAATTCGTAGCAAATAACTCCAACGTTGTACAAATAAATCTGTCATAAAATAGCCAGCCGATACATCCTAGGAGAGCAACTGAATAGGCGTAATTCCTAAAATTAGACCGTGGGGGTGACAAATACCCCATATATCGCAAATAATAAATAATTCGTAGAAAATAACACCGAAGTTGTACAAATAAATCTGTCATAAAATAGTAAGGCAGTACATCATGGCAGTGCAAAAAATGGGTCCGACTCCATAAATAAGACCGTGAGGGTGGGAAACACCCTTATATCTCAAATAATAAATAATTCGTAGCAAAGAACTCCGACGTTGTACAAATAAATCTGTCATAAAATAGGCAGCCCATACATCCTAGGAGAGCAACAGAATAGGTGTGATTCCTGAAATTAGACCGTGGGGGTGACATATATCGCAAATAATTAATAATTCGTAGAAAATAAGTCCGAAGTTGTACAAATAAATATGTCATAAAATAGATAGCCGATACATCCTAAGAGAGCAACTGAATAGGTGTGATCCCCTGAAATGAGACCGTGAGGGTGACAATTACCCCATATATCGCAAATAATGAATAATTCGTAGAAAATAACTCCGACGTTGTACAAATAAATCTGTCATAAAATAGACAGCCGATACATCCTAGGAGAGCAACTGAATGGGTGCCATTCCTGAAATAAGACCGTGAGGGTGACAATTACCCCATATATCGCAAATAATAAATAATTCGTAGAAAATAACACCGAAGTTGTACAAATAAATCTGTCATGAAATAGTAAGGCAGTACATCATGGCAGTGCAAAAAATGGGTCCGACTTCTTAAATAAGACCCTTATATTGCAAATAATAAATAATTCGCAGAAAATAACTCCGACGTTGTACAAATAAATCTGTCATAAAATAGCCAGCCGATACATCCTAGGAGAGCAACTGAATAGTTGTGATCCCTGAAATAAGACCGTGAGGGTGACAATTATCCCATATATCGCAAATAATAAATAATTCGTGGAAAATAACGCCGACGTTGTACAAATAAATCTGTCATAAAATAGACAGCCGATATATCCCAGGTGAGCAACTGAATAGGTGTGATCCCTGAAATAAGACCGTGAGGGTGACAATTACCCCATATATCGCAAATAATAAATAATTCGTAGAAAATAACTCAGAAGATGTACAAATAAATCTGTCATAAAATAGCCAGCCGATACATCCTAGGAGAGCAACTGAATAGGTGTGATTCCTGAAATTAGACCGTGGGGGTGACAAATACCCCATATATCGCAAATAATAAATAATTCGTAGAAAATAACTCAGAAGATGTACAAATAAATCTATCATAAAATAGCCAGCCGATACATCCTAGGAGAGCAACTGAATAGGTGTGATTCCTGAAATTAGACCGTGGGGTTGACAAATACCCCATATATCGCAAATAATAAATAATTCGTAGAAAATAACTCAGAAAATGTACAAATAAATCTGTCATAAAATAGCCAGCCGATACATCCTAGGAGAGCAACTGAATAGGTGTGATTCCTGAAATTAGACCGTGGGGGTGACAAATACCCCATATATCGCAAATAATAAATAATTCGTAGAAAATAACTCCGAAATTGTACAAATAAATCTGTCATAAAATAGACAGCCGATACATCCTAGGAGAGCAACTGAATAGGTGTGATTCCTGAAATAAGACCGTGAGGGTGACAATTACACCATATATCGCAATTAATAAATAATTCGTGGAAAATAACGCCGACGTTGTACAAATATATCTGTCACTAAATAGCCAGCCGATACATCCTGGGAGAGCAACTGAATAGGTGTGATTCCTGAAATTAGACCGTGGCACAGTGGGTCAGAATCCACAAAAAGTGGACAAAAATCTGAAAATTTGGAAATGTAACTGCACGAGGAAGATAATCATTGGAAAAATATTTAAAAAAATTAATCCATTGAATGGGGTGAGTTTCAGAGGATGAAACATAAATAAATTAATAAAAAATCTAAAACTTTGAGAACATGTTCAATTTGAAAAAACATACATTAGAAAAATAGCAAAAAAATTAAATCATTGAATGGGGTAAGTTTCAGGGGATGAAACATAAATAAATTACTAAAAAATCTAGAACTTTGGGCATGTGTTCAATTTGAAAAACATCCATTAGAAAAGTAGTAAAAAAAATTAAATCATTGAATGAGGTGAGTTTCAGGGGGTGAAGCATAAATAAATTACTAAAATATCTAGAATTTTGGAGATGTGTTCAATTTGAATAAACAGCACTGTAAATTGTGGATACATTATTTATTATCGGAAACGATCTTAGATTTATAATGTACATATATATTTACATACTATTATATTTATTATAATAATAAATATATTACTCATTAAGCGCAACATCGCTTTCACTTTCTGATGAGAAATCATCACTTTCGCTTTCCTCAGATGCAGATTCCAAATTTGCCGGAGTAGAGGAGCGAGGTGTTTTCTTGGATGTGTCTTTTGAAGGCTTTTTTAATAAAGATAGAACTTCGCTGCAAATTGTTGAACTTTTTCTATGGGGTAACTGCCGTAATGAAGAAATAAGCGGATCTGATGTAATAAGTAGCCTATTTAAAAGATCCTGATTGGTGCATATTCTAGATTTTTTACGTGAATGAAATTCTCTAAAGTGCTTTAGATCTTTATTCCTCGATTCTTGGGCTTCCTCTGACAACTGTCCAATGGGCAAAAGTGCTTCCTTAATTATGATTGACCCATGAATCAATATTTTGTGTACGGAAGCTGGCATGTAATACCATGGATATTTTTCAACATAAAGCCTAGCAGTTTGTAGAGCATATTCGTTAAAAGCCTCTATATCAATGGCGTATCCACAAGACAGTGTACGTAATATTACTCCAAATCTTCTTATAATGTCTTCATCTACCCCGGTAATTGATGCTGATAAGGTGATAGCACTAAAAAACGTTCTTGCTGTATTGCCATCATTTGCAGTTCCGCTGCCGCCGCTTTTTGGGATATCGACGAGCAATCCCATTTTCTCTCGAAAATCCGCTTGAATTTTTCTCTTCCTTTCGTCAAAAATCTTCTTGTTTTCTTTCCCTCGTACTTGCCACTTCTTTACGTCTAATCTGTAAGAAATATGTAGCAAGCACTCAAAAAATCTAATCCAGGCGTGAAGCGAAGATAGTCCGAACCTTAGTACTTCTTGATTTATAGGTAGCTTAATAACTTCGCTAATGCTGTTCATCTGCCTTGGAGTCGCCTTACAAATATAGCACGTCTGTGCAGAAGTTGTTTCCGAAATCGCATTGCATATCTTGCCATTTACCATTGTCATCATGCAAATATGAGACACTGACAGTTCCTGATTCTGCTCTATATTGTATTTTGTTGGAATAAGATTTTTGATTTGCTCTTCCACGTAAGTCGATTCTAGCATTATTAATTCCGTTGTTTCTTTCTTGAACTGGAACCTTATTGGTCTACAGAATCTAGTGGAAGATGGTCGCGGATTTTGCCAAATTATTAGTTTATCTCTACCCGGAATTTCAGCATATAACTGTAAGGGAACTAGCGAAGTTAAGAACATATCGCCATCACCAAGACCCAATTCTGAAAATGCTTGTTTATATTGGGAATGGCCTGTGCTTCCATCACAACCCCACTTCACCAATAAAATTAGATTACTTAATTCATCTTGCGTTAGGTTTTCTATAACTGGCTTTTGCAATTCGAGTATTCGGCGTGTAGTGTGATCAAGAAGATCCTGCAGGCGAATTTCCGCTGAAGTCTCAGTGATAATTTGGGCTTCCCTCGTTGGATAGCAACGCAATTTGGCTGCAATAATCTTGTGATAAGAGGGATAAATATTTGCGTTTTGCTTTTTTGCTGCATATCTATGAATTAAATACGAATACTTGCTGTCTTTCGCCTCCACCATCATTGACAAGGCATAATCAGGTGTAAGCGGCACAACACTTTGTACTTTTTGACTTGAATGCCAAGCTTGTTGTATTCTGGAAGCTCTAGTGGGGGTGATAAAAACCGCCTCCGAAACCAACTTTGAGGCATGCGGCTTCCCAGCTTGTTTAAGACCTTTCTTAGCGGCTAAAGTAAGTTCCTCAGTTTCATACTTCTCTAACAGCGTATCAGCTCTTCTTCTTTTAGTTCTCGAACAACCCTCAGAAAAGGTTACTTTAGGGCGACCGCGTGCGCCGCTACTACCCGACGATGTGCTTGGTTGTTGATGATCACTACTTTCTTCAGTCTCTTCGGCTTCGACTTCAAAATTAAAAGGTTGATTGAGCCAACTTTTGTTCTGTTCCAAAAAGCGCAGAATTTTTTCACCACACTTATCAATCTTTGAATAAACTGTATTACAAAATTTGTAATTAAATGCTTTTAGTCGTGCCATTATATGTTCATCATATTGTATTCTAAAAGTTTGCGTGAAGCTATCCACAAGTTTCTATCCACGCGTAATGACGTAGGGTAAGTCTCTATCGAAAGATTTAGTGCAACACACCATTTCAGTAAAGCGCTTCGATCCATAACCAACAATTTTAGTTACGCCTTTCGCATCCACAACCACGGAGGATATCCAATTCTTCCCATTTAACTTATGTATTTCCGCCTGTCAGCAAATAATTAATTTATTCTGGAGGTAATTTTGTATAATTAACTAGTTTGCCTGCCTATCTAGGACCGGCAAAAGTTGATTCATATCGGAGGTTCGAAAGAAAAAAAAATTGATATCCAAACGAAAAAGAATGTGTTGCTCAACTTTGAGTTATAAACCAAGGGATATGTATAGAGTATGTATCTTCCACCCGTTTAGTTTGCCTGTGCGTCTGGGACCGGAGAAAGTTCAATATCATCGGAAGTCCGAAAAATGGAAAATATTCATATCTTCCAAACGAAGAAGATTGTATTGCTCAACTTTTAGTAATATACTAAGGGATATGTATAGAGTATACATCTTCCATCTGTTTAGTTTGCCCGCCCGCCTGGGACGGGCAACAGTTGATTAGGTTCGAAAAAAGGAAAATATTCATATCTTCCAAAGGAAGAAGAGTGTGTTGTTCAACGTTTAGTCACAAACCAATGGATATGTATAAAGCACATATCTTCCATCCGTTTAGTTTGCCTGCCCGTCTGGGACCAACAAAAGTTGGTTAATATAGGAGGTTCGAAAAAAGGAAAATATTCATATCTTCCTAAAGAAGAAGAGTGTGTTGCTCAACTTTTAGTCACAAACCAAGGGATATGTTTAGAGCATATATCTTCCATCCGTTCAGTTTGCCTGTCCGCCTGGGACCGCCAAAAGTAGATTCATATCGGATGTTGAAAAAATGGAAAATATTCATATCTTCCAAACGAAGAAGATTGTATTGCTCAACTTTTAATAATATACTAAGGGATATGTATAAAGTATACATCTTCCATCTGTTTAGTTTGCCCGCCCGCCTAGGACCGGCAACAGTTGATTAATACCATAGGTTCGAAAAAAGGAAAATAATCATATCTTCCAAAGGAAGAAGAATGTGTTGCTCAACTTTTAACCATAAACCAAGGGATATGTATAGAGTATGTAACTTCCATCCGTTTAGTTTGCCTGTCCGTCTGGGACCGGCGAAAGTTGAATAACACGGGAAGTCCGAAAAATGGAAAATATTCATATCTTCCAAACGAAGAAGATTGCATTGCTCAACTTTTAGTAATATACTAAGGGATATGTATAGAGTGTACATCTTCCATCTGTTTAGTTTGCCCGCCCGCCTGGGAACGGCAACAGTTGACTAATGCCGTAGGTTCGAAAAAAGGAAAATATTCATATCTTCCAAAGGAAGAAGAGTGTGTTGTTCAACTTTTAGTCACAAACCAAAGGATATGCATAAAGCACATATCTTCCATCCGTTTAGTTTGCCTGCCCGTCTGGGACCGATAAAAGTTGGTTCATATAGGAGGTTCCAAAAAAGGAAAATATTCATATCTTCCTAAAGAAGAAGAGTGTGTTGCTCAACTTTTAGTCATAAACCAAGGGATATGTATAGAGTATGTAACTTCCATCCGTTTAGTTTGCCTGTCCGTCTGGGACCGGCGAAAGTTAAATAACTTTGGAAGTCCGAAAAATGGAAAATATTCATATCTTTCAAACGAGCATTGCTCAACTTTTAGTAATATACTAAGGGATATGTATCGAGTATATATCTTCCATCTGTTTACTTTGCCTGCCCGCCTGAGAACGGCAACAGTTGATTAATGCCGTAGGTTCGAAAAAAGGAGAATATTCATATCTTCCAAAGGAAGAAGAGTGTGTTGTTCAACTTTCAGTCACAAACCAATGGATATACATAAAGCACATATCTTCCATCCGTTTAGTTTGCCTGCCCATCTGGGACCGATAAAAGTTGGTTCATATAGGAGGTTCGAAAAAAGGAAAATATTCATATCTTCCTAACGAAGAAGAGTGTGTTGCTCAACTTTTAGTTACAAACCAAGGGATATATTTAGAGCATATGCCTTCCATCCGTTTAGTTTGCCTTCCTGTCTGGGACCTGTAAAAGTTGATTAATATCGTAGGTTTGAAAAAAGAAAAGTATTAATATCTTCCAGAGGAAGAAGAGTGTGTTGCTCAACTTTTAGTCATAAACCAAGGGATATGTATAGAGTATGTATCTTCCATCAGTTTAGTTTGCCTGTCCGTCTGGGACCGGCGAAAGTTGAATAACTTTGGAAGTCCGAAAAATGGAAAATATTCATATCTTTCAAACGAGCATTGCTCAACTTTTAGTAATATACTAATATACTAAGGGATATGTATCGAGTATACATCTTCCATCTGTTTAGTTTGCCCGCCCGCCTGGGATCGGCAACAGTTGATTAATGCCGTAGGTTCGAAAAAAGGAAAATAATCATATCTTCCAAAGGAAGAAGAGTGTGTTGTTGAACTTTTAGTTACAAACTAATGGATACGTATAAAGCACATATCTTCCATCCATTTAGTTTGCCCGCCCACCTGGGACCGGCAACAGTTGATTAATACCGTAGGTTCGAAAAAAGGAGAATATTCATATCTTCCAAAGGAAGAAGAGTGTGTTGTTCAACTTTTAGTCACAAACCAATGGATATGTATAAAGCACATATCTTCAATCCGTTTAGTTTGCCTGCCCGTCTGGGACCGACAAAAGTTGGTTCATATAGGAGGTTCGAAAAAAGGAAAATATTCATATCTTCCTAACGAAGAAGAGTGTGTTGCTCAACTTTTAGTCAAAAATCAAGGGATATATTTAGAGCATATGTCTTACATCCGTTTAGTTTGCCTTGCTGTCTGGGACCTGCAAAAGTTGATTAACATCGTAGGTTTGAAAAAAGAAAAATATTCATATCTTCCAAAGGAAGAAGAGTGTGTTTCTCAACTTTTGGTCATAAACCAAGGGATACGTATAGAGTATGTATCTTCCATCAGTTTATTTTGCCTGTCCGTCTGGGACCGGCGAAAGTTGAATAACTTTGGAAGTCCGAAAAATGGAAAATATTCATATCTTCCAAACGAAGAAGATTGTATTACTCAACTTTTAGTAATATACTAAGGGATATGTATAGAGTATACATCTTCCATCTGTTTAGTTTGCCCGCCCGCCTGGGACCGGCAACAGTTGATTAATGCCGTAGATTCGAAAAAAGGAAAATAATCATATCTTCCAAAGGAAGAAGAGTGTGTTGTTCAACTTCTAGTCACAAACCAATGGATATGTATAAAGCACATATCTTCCATCCGTTTAGTTTGCCCGCCCACCTGGGACCGGCAACAGTTGATTAATACCGTAGGTTCGAAAAAAGGAAAATATTCATATCTTCCAAAGGAAGAAGAGTGTGTTGTTCAACTTTTAGTCACAAACCAATGGATATGTATAAAGCACATATCTTCAATCCGTTTAGTTTGCCTGCCCGTCTGGGACCGATAAAAGTTGGTTCATATAGGAGGTTCGAAGAAAGGAAAATATTCATATCTTCCTAACGAAGAAGAGTGTGTTGCTCAACTTTTATTCACAAACCAAGGGATATGTATAAAGCATATATCTTTCATCCGTTTAGTATGCCTGCCCGCATAGGACTGCCAAAAGTGGATTTATACCGGATGTTGAGAGAAGAAAAATATTTATATTCTTCCTAATTTAAAATAAATGACTTAAGAACGTTTCTAAGTCGTTACAAATAAAAATATATAAAGTTGCATTGCTTCCTTAGGAAGCATTTCCGGACACAGGTTTGTAGAACTTCGCTCACTCTTTTTGCGTTAACGCATGGGCGGGAATTTCGGAACCACCCAATATAAATAATTTTTTTCGACTACCACTACCCGATATTAATAATTATTTTCAGCCTTATATATTTCAATAGAGTTGACACAACTCACATAAGCCATTCAATAATCCGTCCAAGGAAAGACAATCTATATGTATTAGTCTGTTACACACATTGCATTTTACAGTATCCTTTGCAGGGTTTGAAATCCCGCAAAATAAACAATGTTGGGCCACGTTATCCGAATGTCTTATCAAAAGATTTCTTATATTATTCCTGTACTGTATCTATTATCTTTATTTTCCATTCTTGGTCATTCCATAATTTTTCATCGGGATGATAAACAGCGTAAAATTGACCTAAAAACATTTCAAAATTGTTCATATAATTTTGTGTTTTATTGACGCTGCTACCAAAAGGGTTCAAAAATATGAAGTCTCTATTAAAGGGATCTACAATGGCCAAGCAAAAATGATTACCATTTTGATTATAGGGCAACACAAGAATTTTATTTTCGAGAAGAATTTCATATAATCCGTGATAGATATCGTTAAAATTTATATTCAATAATTGTGTTGCCAAATTTACAGTTAGTAATTGCATTGGTTTGCCTACCTGTATTATATTTAAACAAATATTTATAATGAAATTGGTTAACCACTCTTTAGACAGTAAAAGTTTAAAATCTTTACTGGTGATCTCTTTCACATCACAATTTGCCCCACTGTAAAATCCAATATAATATTTTCTATGTAAGTATCGATAATAATCAGCGTCGGCAACCAAACTGTTAGGAAGAATGTTTAATTCTCTGACGACTTGCCACTTAACTGCGCTGATTTCTTCAGTCGCCCCTGAGATATAAGGTAGCATGTACGACATGTAGAATGATTTTATTTTCGGGAACATATTTCTCCATACACTTGCATCTCTTTCGATTCTTTCAATTTTTATACCCTTAAAGGTAAATATGACAAAGTCACACCACGTCTTCTCCAAGATTTCCAGTAATCCCTGGATCTGCATGTAGTATTTGTGAGTTTTTTTTTAATTGTCCACTACCTTTGTCACAATAATCTATAGAACCGTTCTTAGAGGCTATCCCTGCCGAAAAATTCCACATAGAAACTTATAAAAAAAAAGTGATGCGGTTTTATCGTTCCTATAAGTTATATTAGTATTATACACACAGGATTTTATCTGTTTTATTAAGTTTTAAATCGGTTATGAAACAGTAATTCCGAATGAGCTATTTGGAATTATCATGTTGCCCTTTCATGAGTACTTATATGAAATATACATCAACAAATCTACAGTTTAGTGTCTGCAAATGCACCCTTGCTCTTATATCTGTAAACATATGGAATTACAGATACAACTTTAAAGAGATTCTAAACTTTTCTATAAGTAATAGCATAAGAGTTCCAGTCCGTCCTTTCTCCAGTATCTATCGTATGTAACACACCATTTATCAACATGTTTTTATTGTAAATTTCAACATTGGTTTTTATTAGTATTAATGTGGATATACATGTCAACAAATGTACAGTTTCAATTGTATATTTTACAGATGTATTTTTATTGTAAACTTCCATTTTGCTTTTTTATTAGTATTAATTTGGATATGCATGCCGACAAATGTACAGTTTAAATTGCATATTTCAAATAGAAATACTAATATTGTGGACATTGTGGTAAACACAAAATTCTGCAAAGTCCTTATTTCCTCGGGTGTTCTTGTTCTAGCCTAGAAGCAATGAATGAGTTAGCAGTGAAAGAGACTGCTTTGTTTTTAATTTAACAAACACACTTCAGTTCCTTAGGTCACATTAGATTAGATATGAATTAGCTACACGTATACAGCTCCCTCTACTGGAGCCTGGAGTAAAGTTGCTGCTGAAATTTCTATCACTTTCTACCAGAATGGAGCAGCAAACATTTACTTATACCACATCAATGAGAATTTATGAGAACAGTATCTAAGGTAAAACGTGCGGCTTTCCGTGGTTAAATGGCAAGTGTTTCTATAAGAAACGAGCTGCATTAGGTTGACTTGCAATTGAAGATTACTAATTATAATGTTTGAATAGGGATTTATGAGATCAGTTTCTATGAGTATTAATGTTTTTTTTCAGTAATATATTAAATGTGTTTTCATTTGTTTGAATGGGTAAAAAGAAAGGTCAGTTTTCAACTGCAACTACAAATACAAGTTTAATCACTTTGAATGGGGTTATATGCGATTAATTTCTAAAAGCATTTATGCTGTTTTCCGAATATAATTGTGATGAGGTTTAATCAGTAACAAATTGTTCACTACCTGTTATGATATGGTCGGAAATTTCAAGTACACATTTAGTATCCCTTCAAAAGGATTGATGAGAGCAGTTTCTACGAGTATCTATTTGTTGTTCCTCTAGTAAATTATATAAGTCTTTACATTTACTTATACTATCTCAATGAGAATTTATGAGAACAGTATCTAATGTAAAACGTACGGCTTTCCGTGGTTAAATGGCAAGCGTTTCTATAAGAAACGAGCTGCATTAGGTTAGAACAGTTTTGATTTGCAATTGAAGATTACAAATTATAATGTTTGAATAGGGATTTATGAGATCAGTTTCTATGAGTATTAATGTTTTTTTTTTCAGTAATATATTAAATGTGTTTTCATATGTTTGAATGGGTAAAAAGAAAGGTCAGTTTTCAACTGAAATTACAAATACAAATTTAATCACTTCGAATGGGGTTATATGCGATCAATTTCTAACAGTATTTATACTGTTTTCCGAATATAATTGTGATGAGGTTTGATCAGTAACAAATTGTTCACTACATGTTACGATATGGTCGGAAATTCCAGGTACATATTTAGTATTACTTCGAAAGGATTGATGATAGCAGCTTCTACGAGTATGTATTTGTTGTACCAATAGTAAATTATAGAAGTCTTTATCAGTATGCATTCGGATCTAATTTAAATATGAAAATTATATCAGAATAAAGCAACCAAATATTTTAAACAGTATCTATTTGTAAATCCAGACATTTACTTATACTATCTCAATGATAATTTATGAGGACAGTATCTAATGTAAAACGTGCGGCTTTCCGTGGTTAAATGGCAAGAGTTTCTATATGAAACGAGCTGCATTTGGTTAGAACAGTTTTGATTTGCAATTGAAGATTACAAATTATAATGTTTGAATAGGGATTTATGAGATCAGTTTCTATGAGTATTAATGGTTTTTTTTCAGCAATATATTAAATGGGTTTTCATTTGTTTGAATGGGTAAAAAGAAAGGTCAGTTTTCAACTGCAATTACAAATACAAGTTTAACCACTTCAAATGGGATTATATGCAATCAATTTCTAACAGTATTTATGCTGTTTTCCGAATATAATTGTGATGAGGTTTGATCAGTAACAAATTGTTCACTACATGTTACGTGTGGAAATTCCAGGTACATATTTAGTATTACTTCGAAAGGATTGATGATAGCAGTTTCTACGAGTATGTATTTGTTGTGCCAATAGTAAATTATATAACTCTTAATCAGTATGCATTCGGATCTAATTTAAATATGAAAATTATATCAGAATAAAGCAACTAAATATTTTAAATAGTATCTATATGTAAATCCAGACATTTACTTATACTATCTCAATGAGAATTTATGAGAACAGTATCTAATGTAAAACGTGCGGCTTTCCGTGGTTAAATGGCAAGAGTTTCTATAAGAAACGAGCTGCATTAGGTTAGAACAGTTTTGATTTGCAATTGAAGATTACAAATTATAATGTTTGAATAGGGATTTATGAGATCAGTTTCTATGAGTATTAATGTTTTTTTTTTTCAGTAATAAGTATATTAAATGTGTTTTCATTTGTTTGAATGGGTAAAAAAGAAAGGTCAGTTTTCAACTGCAATTACAAATACAAGTTTAATCACTTCGAATGGGGTTATATGCGATCAGTTTCTAACAGTATTTATGCTGTTTTCCGAATATAATTGTGATGAGGTTTGATCAGTAACAAATTGTTCACCACATGTTACCATATGGTCGGAAATTTCAGGTACATATTTAGTATTCCTTCGAAAGGAATGATGATAGCAGTTTCTATGAGTATGTATTTGTTGTTCCAATAGAAAATTTGTCTTTATCAGTATGCATTCGGAGCTACTTTAAATACAAAAATTATATCAGAATGACACAACCAAATATTTTAAACAGTATCCACTTGTAAATCCAAACATTTAAAGATATATTTTAATGAGAACCAATCAGAACAGTATCTAATGTAACGCGTGCGGCTTTCCGTGGCTAAATTTTAAAAGTATTTTTAATAAATAGCTTTAACGGATTTGAACAGTTTTAATTTGCAATTCCAGATGAATAGTTTTAATTGTTAAATAGGGATCTATGAGATCAGTGTCTTTGTGTAATGTTTATTTTCCAATAAAAACACATTTTATTGAAAAAAAAACATTACACTGACCTCATAGATCCCTAACAATTAAAACTATTCATCTGGAAATGCAAAACTGTTCGAATCCGTTAAAGCTTATTTATTGCAAATAATTTTAAAATTTAGCCACGGAAAACCGCACACGTTACATTAGATACTGTTGTGATGGATTCTCATTATAATATTATCTTGGATTTACAGGTGGACACTGTTTAAAATATTTGGGGTTTCATTCTGATATGATTTTTGTATTTAAATTAGATCCGAATGCATACTGATAAAGACTTATATAATTTACTGTAGGAACAACAAATAAATACTCGTAGAAACTGCTCTCATTAATCCTCTTGAAGGAATACTAAATATGTACCTGGAATTTCCGACCATATCATAACATGTAGTGAACAATTTGTTACGGATCAAACCTCATCACAATTAAATTCGGAAAACAGCATAAATACTGTTAGAAATTGATCGCATATAACCCCATTCGAAGTGATTAAACTTATATTTGTAATTGCAGTTCAAAACTGACCTTCCTTTTTACCCATTCAAACAAAAGAAAACACATTTAATATATTACTGAAAAAAAACATTAATACTCATAGAAACTGATCTCATAAATCCCTATTTAAACATTATAATTTGTAATCTTCAATTGCAAATCAAAACTGTTCTAACCTAATGCAGCTCGTTTCTTATAGAAACACTTGCCATTTAACCACGAAAAGCCGCACGTTTTACATTAGATACTGTTCTCATAAATTCTCATTGAGATAGTATAAGTAAATGTCTGGATTTACAAATAGACACTGTTTAAAATATTTGGTTGCTTTATTCTGATATAAATTTTCATATTTAAATTAGATCCGAATATTTACTGATAAAGACTTATATAATTTACTAGAGGAACAACAAATAGATACTCGTAGAAACTGCTCTCATCAATCCTCTTGAAGGAATACCAAATGTGTACTTGGAATTTCCGACCATATCATAACATGTAGTGAACAATTTGTTACTGGTTAAACCTCTTCACAATTATATCCGGAAAACAGCATAAATACTTTGAGAAATTGATCGCATCTAACCCCATTCGAAGTGATTAAACTTGTATTTGTAATTGCAGTTGAAAACTGACCTTTCTTTTTACCTATTCAAACAAATGAAAACACATTTAATATATTACTGAAAAAAAAACATTAATACTCATAGAAACTGATCTCATAAATCCCTATTCAAACATTATAATTTTGAATCTTCAATTGCAAATCAAAACTGTTCTAACCTAATGCAGCTCGTTTCTTATAGAAACTCTTGCCATTTAACCACGGAAAGCCGCACGTTTTACATTAGATACTGTTCTCATAAATTCTCATTGAGATAGTATAAGTAAATGTTTGGATTTACAAATAGGTACTGTTTTAAATATTTGGTTGCTTTATTCTGATATAATTTTCATATTTAAATTAAATCCGAATCTGTACTGATAAAGACTTATATAATTTACTATAGGAACAACAAATAGATACTCGTAGAAACTGCTCTCATCAATCATCTTGAAGGAATACTAAATGTGTACTTGGAATTTCCGACCATATCATAACAAGTAGTTAACAATTTGTTACTGATTAAACCTCATCATAACTATATTCGGAAAACAGCATAAATACTTTTAGAAATTGATCGCATATAATCCCATTCGAAGCGATTAAACTTGTATTTGTAATTGCAGTTGAAAACTGACCTTTCTTTTTACCCATTCAAACAAATGAAAACACATTTAATATATTACTGAAAAAAAATATTAATACTCATAGAAACTGATCTCATAAATCCCTATTCAAACATTATAATTTGTAATCTTCAATTGCAAACCCAAACTGTTCTAACCTAATGCAGCTCGTTTCTTAAAGAAACACTTGACTTTTAATCATGGAAAGCCGCACGAATTACATTAGATACTGTGCTCATAAATTCTCATTGATATGGTATAAGTAAATGTTTGGATTAACAAATGGATATGGCTTGACTCATTTTGCTGGTCAATGCGGATATAAACTGATAACAATTTCAACAGCAACTTTACCTAACTCTTATAGAAACTTATTGACCATAAAGGTTCTCATAGATACTTATTAATTTTTGATAATTTTCAATACGGATTGATGAGATTTTTTTGACAGGGATCTCAGGATCCAAATCTTTAATTTTATACGGACATTTTACTTCTATTAGGCCATCATCTTCCACTAATCCATCCGGTGATCCTGCTATGTACTGATATACTCTATGAATTTTTAATCCGCATGGTCTACAAAGTATTCCAGTACCCAGTGAACACGGACACATACCTGGTATGTCTCTCTTACGTAATCTATTCAACATGTTATATCCAAGGATATTGGATGTATGGTAAATGTAAGGTACATGGACCTTAAAATTTCAGCCACAAAAAAAGTTATAGCCATGTAATGGCAACATAACTTGTAACATACTCATATGTGGCAAATATATAACATACATATAAAAGACATATATTGTATTTCAAAATATTTACCTTAAAATATGTTCTGATGTTACATGTGTGCTATATAACATGCAATTTCCGTGGTATATGCACAAGGGGGTAGCAAATAATATACAGGGTGTCCCAAAATGGGGTTATCTATACCACAAGTGGACCTAAATTTTAGTTTTTCGACAGTCACTATAAAAAATTTTGCTTCTTAAAGAAATACGTAATGTGTTAAGAAAATGTACTTTTTTATGCAGGGCGCTCAAAATTTTCAAAAATATGAATTTTACCCAAGAACAAACTACCTTTATTTTTCTCATTGTTAAGGAAAATGCAATTTGAAAAAATTGTTTATTAAATCTTGTTTAATACGTCTTTTTCCCCAATGCCTCACATCAGTTTTCGTATTTTTCCGTAACGGATACTAAAAAATTTAGGATTATGAAAGAAAAGTATTTCAAATGGCTTTTTTATTAAAAATGAAAAATAAAGGTAGTTTACTCTTAGGCAAAATTCATATTTTTGGAATTTTTAAGCGCCCTGCTCCTTCATAAAAAAAATAATTTTTTTAACATAAATCGTATTTTTTTAAAAATGCGGAAATTTTTATAGTGACTTTTTGTCCAAAAATTAAAATTTAGGTCATTTGTTGTATAGCTAATCCCATCCGGGGACACCTTGTACTACTGTTACAATATGGCTCAAGTAAGGAAAAACTAGATGTAAAAAAAGGCCAATCTAAAATAAATAATTTTTATATTCATAAAATACATATATCATAATAATACATTAATAAGTAGTGGATATACCATCCTTCGGAGGGAATGTAAAGCAGGCGGTCCCTTGTCTATTAAATGTTAGGCAAGTAAAAGATCCCTACTCTTCTTAAGGGAAGAAGTTCGGCAAAATTTCCAGGTTGGGGGTAGCTCGTCTCCTGGCGTCGGTGATAGGCCCTGGTAGCGGAAATAGGCCGACGTTAAACAGTTAGAAAAAAAAAACATTAATAAAAGTCATACAAGAAGGTTACCTGCATTTATATAATGAGTTAATCAAAAATAAACTAACTGCCAAATTAATAAAGGAACTAAATGCCAAATTGCACATTCTCTAAAATATATAGTTTGGTTTATTACAAGCAAACTTTTGGTTAACAGAAAACATAGAAGATAAAATAGCTGAAGAAAAATAACATATACAGAAAAAGTTATCTGATTGCAAGCTATGTAATAAGGTAAAAAAAAATAAAGAAAAGCCTGACAGTATACATGAATCATTTTCATTCCGCTGTAAATTACGAAGAAATAAACATTAGCATGATTACTATAGAGACAAGAAAAGTGTAGGTATAAGTTTTTGGTAAAACAGAACAGTTTTATCTTATATTAAAAGAAGTTTCAGGGAAAAAGATAGACATTAAAAGCTTAATGAAGTTTGTTCCAAATGATGCTCGGGCTTTTACAACATTTAAAAACAGTGGATTTTGAGGGTGACGTTGAAGGCTACAGTAACACTATTGATTTTGATATAGACGTAAACGAACAGTAGAAACGAAAATCGCAGGCATATTAATGAGAAGTACGACACTTTGCATTTTCTAAGTGTCTATACACCTACATACACAAAATATACTATTTTTGACAGTCGAGTTATTATTATATTATCTATATATTAAACACAGGTAATTTTTTTTAATTAGTTACTCTAGTGAACTTTTTTGAACTATATATTTAACATTCGAATAAAGTTTGGTTTAATGTATGGTTATCCAAGTTTAATTGTACCAAATAAACTAAAATTCTGAACGAAAATAGTTAATGAAAAAACAAGAATTCTTCAATTATTCAAAAAGGAGCTAAAAATTTATTAGAAACAAGAAAAATTCAACAAACGTGACAATAATACTCAGACAATGACGAAAACAAATTTCCTATATAGAAAAAAATTTAGTTACAGACAAACCTGTCAGCATGAATTTGCAAGCAGACTAATACTTAAAACTTAATTGTCTTAAAACTAGTTTTTGGCGCCTGGTTTCCTTTTTTCATACATATCTCAATAAATTAAGGTACAATAACTGCTCCAGCTTCTTGTTTTCTCTCTGAGCCTTTGCTTTGACAGTCTGAACCACTCACTAGCGATGTTCTCAAATTATTTTTCACAATGTGGGAACGTTTCGTTAACAGCAGCTAGAACAATAGTTTATGACAAAATTTTATAACTTTTTTGTGTATTATTTACTTAAAAGCAATTTCTAACTTTTTTAGAAATTCTTTGTCTTTACAAGATTAAACCCCTATACGAGATATTATTTTTAATTAGTAATTACACAAAATTAGACAGACATCTATGATGACATAAATAGGTTAAATCCCTATAGCAGCAGCAGTTTGTAGCAAGAGTGATAAAATAGGACCAGTTTTTCAATATTTATATTAAGTTTAATGCTGCTTATAAAAGATTTGTATACCTACAATATGTTACATCGTTGCCCAAGGACTTTGTTTCCATTTATTACTTATATATATATGTGTAATTTTAATGATTGTGATTATACAATTTAAGCTACAATAAAGCACCTATAATTTTTCTGTGGCTTGAGCTTAGTTAAATTTCAATAAATTTCAATCTCAAGATTGGGAAACATGTCAATAAAACTCCAACAAATAAGTAGGTACCTAATAAGCGACTTAACACTGCACCGAGGTGCTAATGATTTACACTTCTACGTACTTACCTACAATAGTTTTGATCTCTGAACTTGATTCCACACAAAAACAAAGACGATATTTAACATGTTAAAACGCACGCTAGAAGTCACGTTGCACCTTCTTCAGGGTCACTTGTGTTAGGTTAGAATATTAGGATTAGGTTATTTTGTTAGGTATAGTTAGGGATATTTGAGTTAATTTCAGCACGAACTATGAAATACAGAGTGCGAAAGAGATGTCCTATATAATTTTATAACCAGATTTACCGGGAAATTTAAAACATCACAATATTAAAACGTTATATGAAGATACGGGATTATCAAACTAGTTTTTGATTGGCGAGTTTTATTTTTTGTTATTAGATACACAAAAAAAAAATAAAACGGCCGGTAACACTAATCACTATTTTAATAAATTTATAGAGTATTTAAACGAATAAGTGATCAAGTATTATATAGGCTCAATTACATTTTCATTACCACTTAATGGCAATTGAAGACATTTTTGTATAATATGGCGTTAATTGGTAAAAGAGCTTCTTATTTTCATTGGGCATGCTATTATTATGTTGATTAAACTACACTGGCCACTGATGTTATAACCTAACTATAGCCGCACGCTCACTACTACACCAAAACAATATACATAATATATATACTTATCCAAACTTTTTTGACATTCCATATGTAAGCTAGCTTGTTTCACGTTTGTAGTTTACCAAATTACATGATTAAATATATATGTGTAATGTAATTGTAGAAAAACTTAAAATGTCCATGATGATCACAAAATATATAAATGTTATATCTGATGTAAACATATAAGATGGGTTGATGTGTAATATGTAGCAATTATCTAAATATCACATATTTTAATGTTATTATTGAACACACAAGCAATATAACTTTAAACGTACATACTGATTACAGAAATACATAAATGTTATATAGCTGATAAATACACATAATACTTGTTATTGTAATGTAGCAGTTACGTAAAAATCACATATTTTAATGTTATTATTTAACAAACAGGCAATATAACTTAAAATCTACATGGTGATAACAGACATACATAAATATTATATGGCATGTAAATATACAAAATACTTGTTATTGTAATGCAGCAGCTATGTAAAAATCACATATTATAATGTTTGTATTTAACAAACAGGCATGTTTGTTAATAACTTAAATGTATATAGCATTTGAAGATGGTTTATATAATGGAGATATATTTGGTAATATGGTGTGTGTTACCTTGACAATCTCTCTTTGGTACGTAACAGCCATATGTGTGTTCACTGGGTAGATTCTTCGTAGAGCCGAATTGCGTTCTGTTCATTTTGTTTTCCGTGGGAAATGGCTTGCACAGTACTCAAATTTGAAGGATATATAATGTTTTTCGCTATATTCTTTAACCCTTTTTCACTTCTGGTTTTACAAATATCACCAAAATGAGAAGCGGTAACCCGCTTTCTTCTTTCTTTTGTCCACACAGGACTTAAATGTTGTTCTCTGGTGGCTGATTCCAAATGGATTATCTCTTGCTCAGTTAATAACATATCCTTTAAAAAATCAGTACAAATTGTCGGAATATTTTTTTGGGCAATTTTATCTTTCAGTTTCTGTTGAAAGATTATTTTGTTCAATGTATCTTTTTCCGTGTCTCCCGTGAAACAAAACTTACAGATGAAACTTCCAGAAAATGATTTGTTTTGAATGTCTTGTACGCACATTTGGTGTACCCACCCGTCACAATGGTCACATTGAACCCACTCAGCTGTGACATCTAGGGCACGCTCTTTGCAGTACAAGCATAAATCTGTATCTCCTTCATTATATTCTCTTTTTAGGGATAGCATTGAGTTTTTATTTTTTAACACGTTTTTTAAAGTATTGCCCTTAAAGTTACCTGGTCTTTTCTCACTTTTTTTCCCCCAAATTTCTTGAGACAGCAGGCGGCCTTTATTTTCATCTTTTGACTTTTGATTGGATCGATGGCACTTCTTTTTAGGTATACTGAGATATTGTTCTTTGTGGACAAAAAGTACATACTTACGTATTTTTCTAATAATTCGGCTACATTTTTGGTGCATAAGATTGTGAGCTAACAATGTTTTTAATATACCAAACCATCTCTCTACTGGACTGTTACTCACTCTTACGTGTTTATTTAAAAGTAATCCACTCCACAATGGTAAAATGGATATATATCTTTTTAAAAATAATTCGCAGAAACCGACATTATAGAAATCATTCGCTTCTGATGCTTCCACGAAGAGACTATCTGTCATATAGCTTGCCTCGCGATTTTTGAAATAAATATAAAAAGGACTCGATTTTTCCAACGTCTCTGATGAACAACCAATGTCATCAGCAATCGTATCAGATGTCGTATCAGATGTAGTGTCGAATGTTATATCCTCAAGATGTGAATTATCAACACAATCTTGTTGGCAACAAATCTTCAAAAGGCTCTTAAATGAAATGTGGAAAATTTTATTCTTTGTTTTAGCGTTTAGTACAATGAAGAAATATTTGAACCATTTGCAGAAAGTAGTCCAATTTTGGATATTAAAAGAGGCAGCGACAATTTCTTTCATTTGTTTATTGCTATGTTTATTTGGGAAATAATTATCTATTTCGGATGCCATTAACTTAAAAATATGAACACAGCAAAGATGAATTTGAACGATTTTATTCGGAATCTTGGTCGATTCAGTTATACAATTAAATGAGATGCATAAATATTCTTTAAGCTCTAGCGTATTCCATGCTACGCAAATAGCATTCATCAAAGCATAACTAAAGTCTACGACCACAATATGAAATGGAGGCCATGTTTTAGAATTATGTAAATAATAGGCCTTAAATTTTAACAACCAAGAAGCAATGGACGCCGCATCGTGGTTGGATGAAACCATCTCTAGAACAGGGCATACTCGATTGTTGAATGGAACTTGGACAACCCCTGCATAGTAATATACCCTCTTCTCCTCGTATTCAGGTTTACGCACAAGGGTACCAGTAGCATCCAAATATAAGATGTCACTAGTTACGCACTTAATTATATCAAGTTGCTCTTTGCTGAAAACATACACGTGGAAAGGTGTCCCTACCACTTGAATAAATTCTTGCTGTTCTCTTTTCATAAGGATCATATCGATCAAATCGTCCGTATTGCGGTCATTCAATGCCAGTTTTTCTGAACGAACCTTTCGATAGACTGAATCAGATTTTACTGCGTCTAGACTTCCAACTAACACCGACTTAGTACTTAACTGGTAAATATCATTTTGCCGTTGTTGGATAGGTTTAACGTGGCCGATTTCATTTCTGACCATTTGGCGTTCTAAACCCCTCAGTTGACCAGTTCTTTTCTCAAGGTGATTATAATTTTTTGAAGACGACTTGACCACAACCTTGTGTGTTTCTTCTTCATTTGAGACACTACATATCTGCAATACAAAAGTTTTACACTCATGTTGACAGTAAGCGTACATTTTTATAGAATCTGTTGCTTTGGAAAATCTCGAATGTTTAAAACATATCGTTCGACAAGTGTTATTCACACTTTTAATTTTTTCATTTATAATAAACGCGTACTGTCCCGGAAGCAGCTTATAATTCTGGCAGATTACCTTGAACTCGCTAGGAGTCAAAACAAACTCCCCTTCTTTAAAATTACAATTGCTAAATCCTGGTCTTTTCCAGGTAATATCTGCCATGTTGACTGCACCCTCAGGTAAAATTTCCCATCCGTCTGACATCCGTTTTTTATTTCTCAAAATCAAAGCTGCTTCAGGAATTTCCTCGAAATCGGGGCTTATTTCTCCTACTTTCGTTTGATATTTAGTCACACTTTCTTCCAAATCGTTGACTTTGTTGAAAAAAATCGGCGAAATACTAGGGGAAACTAATCCACTTCTTTTATTTAATATGGCAAACGAACGTGTGCTTTGGTCATCAGTATCGAACTCTACATCCATTAAAACAACATCGACATCGGTTGACGCTGGCTCTTCGATACATTCTTTTTGTTCCTTCTTTGGAAGTGAGGGTATATATTCGGATGCAGGTTCTGGATCAGTATATGTTAAAATATTATCTTTGTAAGACAAATCTTGTGCGGGGTACTTTGTTTTCACCACAGTTTCTTTTTGGAAAGCAGGTGTGCAAAAAAATTTACCGAAGTTCCGTCTCCAGAAACTGGACAACTTTTTGCGATTTTTCAAATTATTTTTCATGCAAAGTAGATTACAAAGCCTGCCGTATGCCAATTTCTCGTCATAATATGATTCAAATAAACTTAATTTAGAAATTCTATTTTTCTCTATCACATTTGAGATTTTTTCAAACTTAGTACTCCATTCCTGTAACTCTGGTTGTATAGAAGTACTTGTTTGCATAGAAGTACTCTTAAAATTGATAATTTCACAGATATTGCCTGTGTTTCTTTGAAGTGCTCTTAGAACGTAATGGCGGTGTTTATTGTCATTGCAATTGTATAAATATAATGCGGCATTTTCAATTAATGGGCTATTTATACGTAATGACTGAATTTGTTTAACCGTAATATCCGGATGATGGTCATTGATGTGAGTAGCTAGTTCTCTAACTGGAAAGGAAAGGGGTCTCATTTTGACAATATATGTTCTTAATCTAAAGTATGTCGTCTGACAATAATAGATAGAAGCAAATAAGTAGTAAAACAATAATCAAACACGACCAACTTATTTATATCCTATTTTCCTGTAAGGCCACAAAAATACAAAATTATACGCGCATGTGTAATGTATAATATCAATAGATATAGGAAAAATAGAAAATATTGTACCCAACAAATAAATCTATATGTATAAAAGAGTAGGTGATAAACGCTAAATAACCAACCAACGAAAAATCTAAATTCGACAATCCTTAGAACGAATGGAAAAATAAATAAAAACTTAAAGATTGCACAACGCTGTTGCTATTGTCGAATAAAAAATGTGATTAAAATATTCAAAACTATTTTAGCAATAACACAAATGCTGTTATTCCCAAATACTAAATTAACCAAAACGAAAAGCCTAAATTTAACTACAAATCTTAAAAAGAATGATAAAAAAATAATTTAATTTGATAAAAGCACAACGCTGCTTTTATCCAATAAAAAATTATAATTAAAATACTTAAAACTATTTTAGCAATAACACAAATGCTGTTATTCTAAAATACAAAGCGTAGATTGACAACTGATAATAATAAGAAACAATCTAAACTGCTATCATTCACTCATTAAAGCATCTAGAGCTTATATTATAAGAGTGCACTTTAATGAAATAAGATCAGCCCTAGGTCCACCTAACAATTATTTCAACTTCAGAATATTGAGATACGACGCACGCCCAGGAGTATCCACATCCAGCGAAAGACGGTTCAGTTTATATCGTAGTTTAGGTACATACATACAACACCGTGAAATATTTCTAACTGCGTTCAGATACTATTATGCTCTGCGTTTTAAATGAATAGGATAGATTTTGTTTTTTATTCGTTTATTATCAGTTGTCAATCTACGCTTTGTATTTTAGAATAACAGCATTTGTGTTATTGCTAAAATAGTTTTAAGTATTTTAATTATAATTTTTTATTGGATAAAAGCAGCGTTGTGCTTTTATCAAATTAAATTATTTTTTTATCATTCTTTTTAAGATTTGTAGTTAAATTTAGGCTTTTCGTTTTGGTTAATTTAGTATTTGGGAATAACAGCATGTGTGTTATTGCTAAAATAGTTTTGAATATTTTAATCACATTTTTTATTCGACAATAGCAACAGCGTTGTGCAATCTTTAAGTTTTTATTTATTTTTCCATTCGTTCTAAGGATTGTCGAATTTAGATTTTTCGTTGGTTGGTTATTTAGCGTTTATCACCTACTCTTTTATACATATAGATTTATTTGTTGGGTACAATATTTTCTATTTTTCCTATATCTATTGATATTATACATTACACATGCGCGTATAATTTTGTATTTTTGTGGCCTTACAGGAAAATAGGATATAAATAAGTTGGTCGTGTTTGATTATTGTTTTACTACTTATTTGCTTCTATCTATTATTGTCAGACGACATACTTTAGATTAAGAACATATATTGTCAAAATGAGACCCCTTTCCTTTCCAGTTAGAGAACTAGCTACTTACATCAATGACCATCATCCGGATATTACGGTTAAACAAATTCAGTCATTACGTATAAATAGCCCATTAATTGAAAATGCCGCATTATATTTATACAATTGCAATGACAATAAACACCGCCATTACGTTCTAAGAGCACTTCAAAGAAACACAGGCAATATCTGTGAAATTATCAATTTTAAGAGTACTTCTATGCAAACAAGTACTTCTATACAACCAGAGTTACAGGAATGGAGTACTAAGTTTGAAAAAATCTCAAATGTGATAGAGAAAAATAGAATTTCTAAATTAAGTTTATTTGAATCATATTATGACGAGAAATTGGCATACGGCAGGCTTTGTAATCTACTTTGCATGAAAAATAATTTGAAAAATCGCAAAAAGTTGTCCAGTTTCTGGAGACGGAACTTCGGTAAATTTTTTTGCACACCTGCTTTCCAAAAAGAAACTGTGGTGAAAACAAAGTACCCCGCACAAGATTTGTCTTACAAAGATAATATTTTAACATATACTGATCCAGAACCTGCATCCGAATATATACCCTCACTTCCAAAGAAGGAACAAAAAGAATGTATCGAAGAGCCAGCGTCAACCGATGTCGATGTTGTTTTAATGGATGTAGAGTTCGATACTGATGACCAAAGCACACGTTCGTTTGCCATATTAAATAAAAGAAGTGGATTAGTTTCCCCTAGTATTTCGCCGATTTTTTTCAACAAAGTCAACGATTTGGAAGAAAGTGTGACTAAATATCAAACGAAAGTAGGAGAAATAAGCCCCGATTTCGAGGAAATTCCTGAAGCAGCTTTGATTTTGAGAAATAAAAAACGGATGTCAGACGGATGGGAAATTTTACCTGAGGGTGCAGTCAACATGGCAGATATTACCTGGAAAAGACCAGGATTTAGCAATTGTAATTTTAAAGAAGGGGAGTTTGTTTTGACTCCTAGCGAGTTCAAGGTAATCTGCCAGAATTATAAGCTGCTTCCGGGACAGTACGCGTTTATTATAAATGAAAAAATTAAAAGTGTGAATAACACTTGTCGAACGATATGTTTTAAACATTCGAGATTTTCCAAACAACAGATTCTATAAAAATGTACGCTTACTGTCAACATGAGTGTAAAACTTTTGTATTGCAGATATGTAGTGTCTCAAATGAAGAAGAAACACACAAGGTTGTGGTCAAGTCGTCTTCAAAAAATTATAATCACCTTGAGAAAAGAACTGGTCAACTGAGGGGTTTAGAACGCCAAATGGTCAGAAATGAAATCGGCCACGTTAAACCTATCCAACAACGGCAAAATGATATTTACCAGTTAAGTACTAAGTCGGTGTTAGTTGGAAGTCTAGACGCAGTAAAATCTGATTCAGTCTATCGAAAGGTTCGTTCAGAAAAACTGGCATTGAATGACCGCAATACGGACGATTTGATCGATATGATCCTTATGAAAAGAGAACAGCAAGAATTTATTCAAGTGGTAGGGACACCTTTCCACGTGTATGTTTTCAGCAAAGAGCAACTTGATATAATTAAGTGCGTAACTAGTGACATCTTATATTTGGATGCTACTGGTACCCTTGTGCGTAAACCTGAATACGAGGAGAAGAGGGTATATTACTATGCAGGGGTTGTCCAAGTTCCATTCAACAATCGAGTATGCCCTGTTCTAGAGATGGTTTCATCCAACCACGATGCGGCGTCCATTGCTTCTTGGTTGTTAAAATTTAAGGCCTATTATTTACATAATTCTAAAACATGGCCTCCATTTCATATTGTGGTCGTAGACTTTAGTTATGCTTTGATGAATGCTATTTGCGTAGCATGGAATACGCTAGAGCTTAAAGAATATTTATGCATCTCATTTAATTGTATAACTGAATCGACCAAGATTCCGAATAAAATCGTTCAAATTCATCTTTGCTGTGTTCATATTTTTAAGTTAATGGCATCCGAAATAGATAATTATTTCCCAAATAAACATAGCAATAAACAAATGAAAGAAATTGTCGCTGCCTCTTTTAATATCCAAAAATGGACTACTTTCTGCAAATGGTTCAAATATTTCTTCATTGTACTAAACGCTAAAACAAAGAATAAAATTTTCCACATTTCATTTAAGAGCCTTTTGAAGATTTGTTGCCAACAAGATTGTGTTGATAATTCACATCTTGAGGATATAACATTCGACACTACATCTGATACGACATCTGATACGATTGCTGATGACATTGGTTGTTCATCAGAGACGTTGGAAAAATCGAGTCCTTTTTATATTTATTTCAAAAATCGCGAGGCAAGCTATATGACAGATAGTCTCTTCGTGGAAGCATCAGAAGCGAATGATTTCTATAATGTCGGTTTCTGCGAATTATTTTTAAAAAGATATATATCCATTTTACCATTGTGGAGTGGATTACTTTTAAATAAACACGTAAGAGTGAGTAACAGTCCAGTAGAGAGATGGTTTGGTATATTAAAAACATTGTTAGCTCACAATCTTATGCACCAAAACTGTAGCCGAATTATTAGAAAAATACGTAAGTATGTACTTTTTGTCCACAAAGAACAATATCTCAGTATACCTAAAAAGAAGTGCCATCGATCCAATCAAAAGTCAAAAGATGAAAATAAAGGCCGCCTGCTGTCTCAAGAAATTTGGGGGAAAAAAAGTGAGAAAAGACCAGGTAACTTTAAGGGCAATACTTTAAAAAACGTGTTAAAAAATAAAAACTCAATGCTATCCCTAAAAAGAGAATATAATGAAGGAGATACAGATTTATGCTTGTACTGCAAAGAGGGTGCCCTAGATGTCACAGCTGAGTGGGTTCAATGTGACCATTGTGACGGGTGGGTATGTCAAAGTGCCTTTTTATTACGATTTAAAACCGGGTAAAATCATTTTTGAAAATCATTAATTCATTCATTCTGTCGCTCTGTACAAAATTCATTTCATAAAAAACATTACTTTACATTTTACAAATTTTTAAAGTTTTAGAGATCCTTTCGCTGCAACAACTTCTGACCATTTAAACCTCCGTCCGACCAACACATATTTATACTGGATATAGTCAAGCGCGCCGTTTTTGATTGGTTAGTCTTAAAATTTTGGCTCCTCCCTTAGTATAAATATAAAATTTACTTCGCGACTCGAACATTCCAGAAATAGTTAGCATTCCAGGCATTCTAGAGACTTCGAAATTCGAAAATTACAGGAACAAATCTAGAATCTTTATTTTAATATATAAACCGCGACTTGCGCTGCGACAGTCAGTCTGCCTCGGAACTCAACGACTTTTAACTAATCGACGGGACGCGAAACAATGACTTCTACTAATTACTCGACGCAGTGTGTTAATTAATATTTAATTAATTTCTAAAAACTAAGTACAGTTCATTACAGTTCATCTCAGACATCGGTAACATTAAAACTTCGAATCGGGATAAAAATCAAAGGCAAATTTTTACTCTAGTGCTTATCATTGACACATTATTAATTACAAATGATTAATTAATTTCATCTCAATAATCAAAGTATTGTGGAACGTGAATAGACAATAAACTGTGATTTATTTTTCTTCCTTGTGAAAAGTGACTTTCATTTCAAATTAACATTAAAAAACCATATACAGGGTGTGCTAAAACTTAGTGTCAAAAAGTTAACAGTGGTGCAGTGTGTTCTTTTTTGTGCACGAATTAATAAATCAACACATATTGGTTCGTGTTCAGGTACACCAAATGTGCGTACAAGACATTCAAAACAAATCATTTTCTGGAAGTTTCATCTGTAAGTTTTGTTTCACGGGAGACACGGAAAAAGATACATTGAACAAAATAATCTTTCAACAGAAACTGAAAGATAAAATTGCCCAAAAAAATATTCCGACAATTTGTACTGATTTTTTAAAGGATATGTTATTAACTGAGCAAGAGATAATCCATTTGGAATCAGCCACCAGAGAACAACATTTAAGTCCTGTGTGGACAAAAGAAAGAAGAAAGCGGGTTACCGCTTCTCATTTTGGTGATATTTGTAAAACCAGAAGTGAAAAAGGGTTAAAGAATATAGCGAAAAACATTATATATCCTCCAAATTTGAGTACTGTGCAAGCCATTTCCCACGGAAAACAAAATGAACAGAACGCAATTCGGCTCTACGAAGAGTCTACTGGAATACTTTGTAGACCATGCGGATTAAAAATTCATAGAGTATATCAGTACATAGCAGGATCACCGGATGGATTAGTGGAAGATGATGGCCTAATAGAAGTTAAATGTCCGTATAAAATTAAAGATTTGGATCCTGAGATAGCCTCTAAGAACGGTTCTATAGATTATTGTGACAAAGGTAGTGGACAATTAAAAAAAACTCACAAATACTACATGCAGATCCAGGGATTACTGGAAATCTTGGAGAAGACGTGGTGTGACTTTGTCATATTTACCTTTGAGGGTATAAAAATTGAAAGAATCGAAAGAGATGCAAGTGTATGGAGAAATATGTTCCCGAAAATAAAATCATTCTACATGTCGTACATGCTACCTTATATCTCAGGGGCGACTGAAGAAATCAGCGCAGTTAAGTGGCAAGTCGTCAGAGAATTAAACATTCTTCCTAACAGTTTGGTTGCCGACGCTGATTATTATCGATACTTACATAGAAAATATTATATTGGATTTTACAGTGGGGCAAATTGTGATGTGAAAGAGATCACCAGTAAAGATTTTAAACTTTTACTGTCTAAAGAGTGGTTAACCAATTTCATTATAGATATTTGTTTAAATATAATACAGGTAGGCAAACCAATGCAATTACCAACTGTAAATTTGGAAACACAATTATTGAATATAAATTTTAACGATATCTATCACGGATTATATGAAATTCTTCTCGAAAATAAAATTCTTGTGTTGCCCTATAATCAAAATGGTAATCATTTTTGCTTGGCCATTGTAGATCCCTTCAATAGAGACTTCATATTTTTGAACCCTTTTGGTAGCAGCGTCAATGAAACACAAAATTATATGAACAATTTTGAAATGTTTTTAGGTCAATTTTACGCTGTTTATCATCCCGATGAAAAATTATGGAATGACCAAGAATGGAAAATAAAGATAATAGATCATGCTAAACAAGATGATCAATATAACTGCGGAGTATATATAATATATTTCTTGTAAAAATTGGTAAAGCAGGAACCACTTGACGATGTTATCGATATAGTACAGTACAGGAATAATATAAGAAATCTTTTGATAAGACATTCGGATAACGTGGCCCAACATTGTTTATTTTGCGGGATTTCAAACCCTGCAAAGGATACTGTAAAATGCAATGTGTGTAACAGACTAATACATATAGATTGTCTTTCCTTGGACGGATTATTGAATGGCTTATGTGAGTTGTGTCAACTCTATTGAAATATATAAGGCTGAAAATAATTATTAATATCGGGTAGTGGTAGTCGAAAAAAATTATTTATATTGGGTGGTTCCGAAATTCCCGCCCATGCGTTCACGCAAAAAGAGTGAGCGAAGTTCTACAAACCTGTGTCCGGAAATGCTTCCTAAGGAAGCAATGCAACTTTATATATTTGTATTTGTAACGACTTAGAAACGTTCTTAAGTCATTTATTTTAAATTAGGAAGAATATAAATATTTTTCTTTTCTCAACATCAGGTATAAATCCACTTTTGGCAGTCCTCTGCGGGCAGGCATACTAAACGGATGAAAGATATATGCTTTATACATATCCTTGGTTCGTGACTAAAAGTTGAGCGACACACTCTTCTTCCTTTGGAAGATGTAAATATTTAATTTTTTCGAACCTCCTATATGAACCAAGTTTTGTCGGTCCCAGACGAGCAGACAAACTAAACGGATGGAACATATGTGCTTTATACATATCCATTGGTTTGTGCCTAAAAGTTGAACAACACACTATTCTCCCTTTGGAAGATATGAATATTTTCCTTTTTTTGAACCTACGGTATTAATCAACTGTTGCCGGTCCCAGGCGGGCGGGCAAACTAAACAGATGGAATATGTATACTCTATACATATCCCTTAGTATATTACTAAAAGTTTAGCAATACAATCTTCTTCGCTTGGAAGATATGAATATCTTCCATTTTTTGGGCTTCCAATGTTATTCAACTTTCGTCGGTCCCAGACGAACAGGCAAACTAAACGGATGGAAGATACATACTCTATCCATATCCCTTGGTTTATGACTAAAAGTTGAGCAATACACTCTTCTTCCTTTGGAAGACATGAATATTTTCCTTTTTTCGAACCTACGGTATTAATCAACTGTTTCCGGTCCCAGGCGGGCGGGCAACTAAACAGATGGAAGATGTATACTCTATATATATCCCTTAGTATATTACTAAAAGTTGAGCAATACAATCTTCTTCGTTTGGAAGATATGAATATTTTCCATTTTTCGGACTTCCAAAGTTATTCAACTTTCGCCGGTCCCAGACGGACAGGCAAACTAAACTGATGGAAGATACGTACTCTATACATATCCCTTGGTTTATGACTAAAAGTTGAGCAACACACTCTTCTTCCTTTGGAAGATATTAAAACTTTTCTTTTTTCCAACCCACGATATTAATCAACTTTTACAGGTCCCAGACAGGAAGGCAAACTAAACGGATGGGAGACATATGCTCTAAATATATCCCTTGGTTTGTGACTAAAAGTCGAGCAACACACTCTTCTTCGTTAGGAAGATATGAATATTTTCCTTTCTTCGAACCTCCTATATGAACCAACTTTTATCGGTCCCAGACGGGCAGGCAAACTAAACGGATTGAAGATATGTGCTTTATACATATCCATTGGTTTGTGACTAAAAGTTGAACAGCACACTCTTCTTCCTTTGGAAGATATGAATATTTTCCTTTCTTCGATCCTACGGTATTAATCAACTGTTGCCGGTCCCAGGTGGGCGGGCAAACTAAACGGATGGAAGATATGTGCTTTATACATATCCATTGGTTTGTGACTAAAAGTTGAACAACACACTCTTCTTCCTTTGGAAGATATGACTATTTTCCTTTTTTCGAATCTACGGCATTAATCAACTGTTGCCGGTCCCAGGCGGGCGGGCAAACTAAACAGATGGAAGATGTATACTCTATACATATCCCTTGGTTTATGACTAAAAGTTGAGCAACACACTCTTCTTCCTTTGGAAGATATGAATATTTTCCTTTTTTCGAACCTACGGTATTAATCAACTGTTTCCGGTCCCAGGCGGGCAGGCAAACTAAACAGATGGAAGATGTATACTCTATACATATCCCTTAGTATATCACTAAAAGTTGAGCAATGCAATCTTCTTCGTTTGGAAGATATGAATATTTTCCATTTTTCGGACTTCCAATGTTATTCAACTTTCGCCGGTCCCAGACGGACAAGCAAACTAAGCGGATGGAAGTTACATACTCTATACATATCCCTTGGTTTATGACTAAAAGTTGAGCAACACACTCTTTTTTCTTTGGAAGATATGAATATTTTCCTATTTTCGAACCTACGGTATTAATCAACTGTTTCCGGTCCCAGGCGGGCGAGCAAACTAACCAGATGGAAGATGTATACTCTATACATATCCCTTAGTACATTACTAAAAGTTGAGCAATACAATCTTCTTCGTTTGGAAGATATGAATATTTTCCATTTTTCGGACTTCCAAAGTTATTCAACCTTCGCCGGTCCCAGACGGACAGGCAAACTAAACTGATGGAAGATGCATACTCTATACATATCCCTTGGTTTATGACTAAAATTTGAGCAACACACTCTTCTTCCTTTGGAAGATATTAATACTTTTCTTTTTTCAAACCTACGATATTAATCAACTTTTACAGGTCCCAGACAGGAAGGCAAACTAAACGGATGCAAGACATATGCTCTAAATATATCCCTTGGTTTGTGACAAAAAGTTGAGCAACACACTCTTCTTCGTTAGAAAGATATGAATATTTTCCTTTTTTCGAACCTCCTATATTAACCAACTTTTGTCGGTCCCAGACGGGCAGGCAAACTAAACGGATCGAAGATATGTGCTTTATGCATATCCATTGGTTTGTGACTAAAAGTTGAACAACACACTCTTCTTCCTTTGGAAGATATGAATATTTTCCTTTTTTCGAACCTACGGTATTAATCAACTGTTGCCGGTCCCAGGTGGGCGGGCAAACTAAACGGATGGAAGATATGTGCTTTATACATATCCATTGGTTTGTGACTAAAAGTTGAACAACACACTCTTCTTCCTTTGGAAGATATGATTATTTTCCTTTTTTCGAATCTACGGCATTAATCAACTGTTGCCGGTCCCAGGCGGGCGGGCAAACTAAACAGATGGAAGATGTATACTCTATACATATCCCTTAGTATATTACTAAAAGTTGAGTAATACAATCTTCTTCGTTTGGAAGATATGAATATTTTCCATTTTTCGGACTTCCAAAGTTATTCAACTTTCGCCGGTCCCAGACGGACAGGCAAACTACACTGATGGAAGATACATACTCCATACATATCCCTTGATTTATGACCAAAAGTTGAGCAACACACTCTTCTTCCTTTGGAAGATATTAATACTTTTCTTTTTTCAAACCTACGATATTAATCAACTTTTACAGGTCCCAGACAGGAAGGCAAACTAAACGGATGGAAGACATATGCTCTAAATATATCCCTTGGTTTGTGACTAAAAGTTGAGCAACACACTCTTCTTCGTTAGGAAGATATGAATATTTTCCTTTTTTCGAACCTCCTATATGAACCAACTTTTATCGGTCCCAGACGGGCAGGCAAACTAAACGGATGAAAGATATGTGCTTTATGCATATCCATTGGTTTGTGACTGAAAGTTGAACAACACACTCTTCTTCCTTTGGAAGATATGAATATTTTCCTTTTTTCGAACCTACGGTATTAATCAACTGTTTCCGGTCCCAGGCGGGCGGGCAAACTAAACAGATGGAAGATGTATACTCTATACATATCCCTTAGTATATCACTAAAAGTTGAGCAATGCAATCTTCTTCGTTTGGAAGATATGAATATTTTCCATTTTTCGGACTTCTAATGTTATTCAACTTTCCCCGGTCCCAGACGGACAAGCAAACTAAACGGATGGAAGTTACATACTCTATACATATCCCTTGGTTTATGACTAAAAGTTGAGCAACACACTCTTTTTTCTTTGGAAGATATGAATATTTTCCTTTATTCGAACCTACGGTATTAATCAACTGTTTCCGGTCCCAGGCGGGCGGTCAAACTAAACAGATGGAAGATGTATACTCTATACATATCCCTTAGTATATTACTAAAAGTTGAGCAATACAATCTCCTTCGTTTGGAAGATATGAATATTTTCCATTTTTCGGACTTCCAAAGTTATTCAACTTTCGCCGGTCCCAGACGGACAGGCAAACTAAACTGATGGAAGATGCATACTCTATACATATCCCTTGGTTTATGACTAAAAGTTGAGCAACACACTCTTCTTCCTTTGGAAGATATTAATACTTTTCTTTTTTCAAACCTACGATATTAATCAACTTTTACAGGTCCCAGACAGGAAAGCAAACTAAACGGATGCAAGGCGTATGCTCTAAATATATCCCTTGGTTTGTGACTAAAAGTTGAGCAACACACTCTTCTTCGTTAGGAAGATATGAATATTTTCCTTTTTTCGAACCTCCTATATGAACCAACTTTTGTCGGTCCCAGACGGGCAGGCAAACTAAACGGATCGAAGATATGTGCTTTATACATATCCATTGGTTTGTGACTAAAAGTTGAACAACACACTCTTCTTCCTTTGGAAGATATGAATATTTTCCTTTTTTCGAACATACGGTATTAATCAACTGTTTCCGGTCCCAGGCGGGCGGGCAAACTAAACAGATGGAAGATGTATACTCTATACATATCCCTTAGCATATTACTAAAAGTTGAGCAATACAATCTTCTTCGTTTGGAAGATATGAATATTTTCCATTTTTCGGACTTCCAAAGTTATTCAACTTTCGCCGGTCCCAGACGGAGAGGCAAACTAAACTGATGGAAGATGCATACTCTATACATATCCCTTGGTTTATGACTAAAAGTTGAGCAACACACTCTTCTTCCTTTGGAAGATATTAATACTTTTCTTTTTTCAAACCTACGACATTAATCAACTTTTACAGATCCCAGACAGGAAGGCAAACTAAACGGATGCAAGAAATATGCTCTAAATATATCCCTTGGTTTTTGACTAGAAGTTTAGCAACACACTCTTCTTCTTTAGGAAGATATGAATATTTTCCTTTTTTCGGACCTCCTATATGAACCAACTTTTGTCGGTCCCAGACGGGCAGGCAAACTAAACGGATCGAAGATATGTGCTTTATACATATCCATTGGTTTGTGACTAAAAGTTGAACAACACACTCTTCTTCCTTTGGAAGATATGAATATTTTCCTTTTTTCGAAACTACGGTATTAATCAACTGTTGCCGGTCCTAGGTGGGCGGGCAAACTAAACAGATGGAAGATATGTGCTTTATACGTATCCATTGGTTTGTAACTAAAAGTTGAACAACACGTTCTTCTTCCTTTGGAAGATATGATTATTTTCCTTTTTTCGAACCTACGGCATTAATCAATTGTTGCCGGTCCCAGGCGGGCGTTCAAACTAAACAGATGGAAGATGTATACTCTATACATATCCCTTAGTATATTACTAAAAGTTGAGCAATGCTCGTTTGGAAGATATGAATATTTTCCATTTTTCGGACTTCCAAAGTTATTCAACTTTCGCCGGTCCCAGACGGACAGGCAAACTAAACGGATGGAAGTTACATACTCTATATATATCCCTTGGTTTATGGATAAAAGTTGAGTAACACATTCTTCTTCCTTTGGAAGATATGAATATTTTCCTTTTTTCGAACCTACGGTATTAATCAACTGTTTCCGGTCCCAGGCGGGCGGGCAAACTAAACAGATGGAAGATGTATACTCTATACATATCCCTTAGTATATTACTAAAAGTTGAGCAATACAATCTTCTTCGTTTGGAAGATATGAATATTTTCCATTTTTCGGACTTCCAAAGTTATTCAACTTTCGCCGGTCCCAGACGGACAGGCAAACTAAACTGATGGAAGATGCATACTCTATACATATCCCTTGGTTTATGACTAAAAGTTGAGCAACACACTCTTCTTCCTTTGGAAGGTATTAATACTTTTCTTTTTTCAAACCCACGATATTAATCAACTTTCGCCGGTCCCAGACGGACAGGCAAACTAAACGGTCCCAGACAGGAAGGCAAACTAAACGGATGCAAGACATATGCTCTAAATATATCCCTTGGTTTTTGACTAGAAGTTTAGCAACACACTCTTCTTCTTTAGGAAGATATGAATATTTTCCTTTTTTCGGACCTCCTATATGAACCAACTTTTGTCGGTCCCAGACGGGCAGGCAAACTAAACGGATCGAAGATATGTGCTTTATACATATCCATTGGTTTGTGACTAAAAGTTGAACAACACACTCTTCTTCCTTTGGAAGATATGAATATTTTCCTTTTTTCGAAACTACGGTATTAATCAACTGTTGCCGGTCCTAGGTGGGCGGGCAAACTAAACGGATGGAAGATATGTGCTTTATACATATCCATTGGTTTGTAACTAAAAGTTGAACAACACATTCTTCTTCCTTTGGAAGATATGATTATTTTCCTTTTTTTGAACCTACGGCATTAATCAACTGTTGCCGGTCCCAGGCGGGCGTTCAAACTAAACAGACTAAAAGTTGAGCAACACACTCTTCTTCCTTTGGAAGATATTAATACTTTTCTTTTTTCAAACCTACGATATTAATCAACTTTTACAGGTCCCAGACAGGAAGGCAAACTAAACGGATGCAAGACATATGCTCTAAATATATCCCGTGGTTTGTGACTAAAAGTTGAGCAACACACTCTTCTGCGTTAGGAAGATATGAATATTTTCCTTTTTTCGAACCTCCTGTATGAACCAACTTTTTTCGGTCCCAGGCGGGCAGGCAAACTAAACGGATGGAAGATATATGCTTTATGCCTATCCATTAGTTTGTCACTAAAAGTTGAACAACACACTCTTCTTCCTTTGGAAGATATGAATATTTTCCTTTTTTCGAACCTACGGCATTAATCAACTGTTGCCGTTCCCAGGCGGTCGGGCAAACTAAACAGATGGAAGATGTACACTCTATGCGTATCCCTTAGTATATTACTAAAAGTTGAGCAATGCAATCTTCTTCGTTTGGAAGATATGAATATTTTCCATTTTTCGGACTTCCAATGTTATTCAATTTTCGCCGGTCCCAGACGGACAGGCAAACTGAACTGATGGAAGATACATACTCTATACATATCCCTTGGTTTATGACCAAATGTTGAGCAACACACTCTTCTTCCTTTGGAAGATATGAATATTTTTCTTTTTTCAAACCTACGATATTAATCAACTTTTGCAGGTCCCAGACAGCCAGGCAAACTAAACGGATGGAAGGCATATGCTCTAAATATATCCCTTGGTTTTTGACTAGAAGTTGAGCAACACACTCTTCTTCTTTAGGAAGATATGAATATTTTCCTTTTTTCGAACCTCCTATATGAACCAACTTTTGTCGGTCCCAGACGGACAGGCAAACTAAACGGATTGAAGATATGTGCTTTATACATATCCATTGGTTTGTGACTAAAATTTGAACAACACACTCTTCTTCCTTTGAAAGATATGAATATTTTCCTTTTTTCGAAACTACGGTATTAATCAACTGTTGCCGGTCCCAGGTGGGTGGGCAAACTAAACGGATGGAAGATATGTGCTTTATACATATCCATTGGTTTGTAACTAAAAGTTGAACAACACACTCTTCTTCCTTTGGAAGATATGATTATTTTCTTTTTTTAGAACCTACGGCATTAATCAACTGTTGCCGGTCCCAGGCGGGCGGGCAAACTAAACAGATGGAAGATGTATACTCTATACATATCCCCTAGTATATTACTAAAAGTTGAGCAATGCTCGTTTGGAAGATACGAACATTTTCCATTTTTCGGACTTCCAAAGTTATTCAACTTTCGCCGGTCCCAGACGGACAGGTAAACTAAACTGATGGAAGATACATACTCTATACATATCCCTTGGTTTATGACTAAAAGTTGAGCAACACACTCTTCTTCTTTAGGAAGATATGAATATTTTCCTTTTTTCGAACCTCCTATATGAACCAACTTTTATCGGTCCCAGACGGGCAGGCAAACTAAACGGATAGAAGACATGTACTTTATGCATATCCATTGGTTTGTGACTAAAAGTTGAACAACACACTCTTCTTCCTTTGGAAGATATGAATATTTTCCTTTTTTCGAGCCTACGGCATTAGTCAACTGTTGCCGTTCCCAGGCGGGCGGGCAAACTAAACAGATAGAAGATGTACACAACCTTAGTATATTACTAAAAGTTGAGCAATGCAATCTTCTTCGTTTGGAAGATATGAATATTTTCCATTTTTCGGACTTCCAATGTTATTCAACTTTCGCCGGTCCCAGACGGACAGGCAAACTAAACGGATGGAAGTTACATACTCTATACATATCCCTTGGTTTATGGCTAAAAGTTGAGCAACACATTCTTCTTCCTTTGGAAGATATGAATATTTTCCTTTTTTCGAACCTACGGTATTAATCAACTGTTGCCGGTCTTAGGCGGGCGGGCAAACTAAACAGATGGAAGATGTATACTTTATACATATCCCTTAGTATATTATTAAAAGTTGAGCAATACAATCTTCTTCGTTTGGAAGATATGAATATTTTCCATTTTTTCAACATCCGATATGAATCCACTTTTGGCGGTCCCAGGCGGGCAGGCAAACTGAACGGAAGTTATATGCTCTAAACATATCCCTTGGTTTGTGACTAAAAGTTGATCAACACACTCTTCTTCTTTAGGAAGATATGAATATTTTCCTTTTTTCGAACCTCCTATATTAACCAACTTTTGTTGGTCCCAGACGGGCAGGCAAACTAAACGGATGGAAGATATGTGCTTTATACATATCCATTGGTTTGTGACTAAACGTTGAACAACACACTCTTCTTCCTTTGGAGGATATGAATATTTTCCTTTTTTCGAACCTAATCAACTGTTGCCCGTCCCAGGCGGGCGGGCAAACTAAACAGATGGAAGATGTATACTCTATACATATCCTTTAGTATATTACTAAAAGTTGAGCAATACAATCTTCTTCGTTTGGAAGATATGAATATTTTCCATTTTTCGGACTTCCGATGATATTGAACTTTCTCCGGTCCCAGACGCACAGGCAAACTAAACGGATGGAAGATACATACTCTATACATATCCCTTGGTTTATAACTCAAAGTTGAGCAACACATTCTTTTTCGTTTGGATATCAATTTTTTTTTCTTTCGAACCTCCGATATGAATCAACTTTTGCCGGTCCTAGATAGGCAGGCAAACTAGTTAATTATACAAAATTACCTCCAGAATAAATTAATTATTTGCTGACAGACGGAAATACATAAGTTAAATGGATAAATAAATCGATTGTTTATCTTTATTTTACATGGATTTTCAAGTTTATTAATAAAAGTTGAATAGCGTTGTTCTGTTGGGAAGAATTGGATATCCTCCGTGGTTGTGGATGCGAAAAGCGTAACTAAAATTGTTGGTTATGGATGGAAGCGCTTTACTGAAATGGTGTGTTGCACTAAATCTTTCGATAGAGACTTACCCTACGTCATTACGCGTGGATAGAAACTTGTGGATAGCTTCACGCAAACATTCTAAAATGGTTGATCAAGTAGTTATAAAGACTTTCCGTTCGTACAGAACGCCCTTCTCCCTTCCTCTTGTATAAAATTTCTAAGACCTGTTTTCTTGTCAACATTGTATTTATAGTTACAACTTGAATGATAACTGAAACAAAATAAACAGTTCATACCTTTTCATATCTAATTTTGTCATAAATTATACAGGGTGGTCCGAAGTTTACCTGACAAACTTAGGGAAGTGATAGAGGGACTTAAAATAAGCAGGAAAGTTTCTATGAACATGGTTCCGAAAATGCATATTAGGGGGTTAAGGCCCTTCAAATGTGGTTTTTATTTTTTATCTCGGAAATGCTTAGTGCCACAACAATGAGATTTTTTAGTTTACCATAAATAAACTGTCACAACATGATAATGCACTTAGCAATTCATATAATTGATATTACGGCACATTGATTTCAGGTTCGCGACAAGCAGAATTGTATTTGGACCGATTTTCCTCGAAAACGGTTAGGTTTGGAGCTCCCAAATAAGGGTACTATTTTTAAGCAATATTGATCAAGTAACCATAATTCGGTAACAAAATTACCAAAAAGTGATGGTACAAAAAATGGGCCCTAAAAAACAGGAAGCCTTCTCGGCCACTACGCCCCTGATTTATATTGGTGATTGCCAGTATTAGTAGATAAGTGCTCCTATAAATATTAATTCGCCCACAAAATCTCATTGTTGTGGGACTAAGCATTTCCGAGATAAAAAATAAAAACCACATTTTGGGGCCCTTTGAAAGGCCTTAGCCCTCTTAATACGCATTTGCGGACCCGTGTAAATAGGAACTTTTCTGCTTATTTTAAATCCCTCTATCACCTCCGTGAGTTTGTCAGGTAAACTTCGAACCACCCTGTATGAGACAGTACCTAGCCTCAAGGTGAAAAAGTTCCAAAACTTAGAAAGAACGCCATAATATGTAACAATTTTTTTTTAATGAAAAATTGTATAGAACCTTCTCAAAATTTGATTCTCTTTTAATTCTAATGGACTTCTTTCTGCGACACCCAAGAGGGTCTTTCATACATTTATTATTAAATTAGTACTGGAAAATCGAAATTGAATGCACATGAACGCCTACAATACAACACAAGACAGCAGTGAATGTGCGCCGCACCTTAAAAAATAATATATTTCGAAAAGGCGGTTGAAAGCGGCTACAATTTTTTTATCTTATAAAGGAAGGCCCAAAGTATTTTTTAAATATTTTTCCAAGGCATGACTAAGTAAGACTTTTTTGTTTCTCTATTGAAAACTACATTCACTTGTAAAATTTCCCGTTAAACGCGACATTAATGAAATAATTAATTTCAAAATTTCAATCCCAAGTCTTCCTTAAATATTATATTAAAATGAAGTACATACCTCAAATAAGCTTCTAGAAAAAAATCATTTTGAACTAACACGTTTTAAATTCACACTGTCTCTTTAAAAGTTGGTGAAACAATGAGCTGTAAATCCGATCGGTCGATGCCAGGTAGAAGGGTTGTGTTTGTCATCCTCTTGCAGGTAGAGATTTCACCCAATGAGCTAAATATTTCAGAAAAACATACAATGGTCTTTCTTTTAACTATTCTAAAAATATAGAAGGGGTATGCGAAATTTGAAAAAATATGTTTTTGTCCACTTTTTGTGAATTCTGGCCCACTGTGCGTGGGGGTGACAAATACCCCATATATCGCAAATAATAAATAATTCGTGGAAAATAACACCCTCACGGTCTTACTTAAGGAGTCGACCCATTTTTTTACACTGCCAGGATGTACTGCCTTACTATTTTATGACAGATTTATTTGTACAACTTCGGAGTTATTTTCTACGAATTATTTATTATTTGCGATATATGGGGTATTTGTCACCCCCACGGTCTAATTTCAGGAATTACACCTATTCAGTTGCCCTCCTAGGATGTATCGGCTGGCTATTTTATGACAAATTTATTTGTACAACTTCGGAGTTATTTTCTACGAATTATTTATTATTGGCGATATATGGGGTATTTGTCACTCCCACGGTCTAATTCCAGGAATCACATCTATTCTGTTGCTCTCCTAGGATGTATCGGCTGGCTATTTTATGATAGATTTATTTGTACACGAATTATTTATTATTTGAGGTATAAGGGTGTTTCCCACTCTCACGGTCTTATCTAAGGAGTCGGACCCATTTTTTTACACTGCCAGAATGTACTGCCTTACTATTTTATGACAGATTTATTTGTACAACTTCGGAGTTATTTTCTACGAATTATTTATTATTTGCGATATATGAGGCATTTGTCACCCCCCACGGTTTAATATTAGGAATCACACCCATTCTGTTGCTCTCCTAGGATGTATCGGCTAGCTATTTTATGACAGACTTATTTGTACAACGTCGGCTTTGTTTTCCACGAATTATTTATTATTTGCGATATATGTGGTAATTGTCACCCTCACGGTCTTATTTCAGGGATCACACCTATTCAGTTGCTCTCCTAGGATGTATCGGCTGTCTATATTATGACATATTCGTTTGTACAACTTCGGAGTTATTTTCTACGAATTATTTATTATTTGCTATATATGGGGTATTTGTCACCCACACGGTCTAATTTCAGGAATCCCACCTATTCTGTTGCTCTCCTAGAATGTATCGGCTGGCTATTTAATGACAGATTTATTTGTACAACGTCGGCTTTGTTTTCCACGAATTTTTTATTATTTGCGATATATGTGGTAATTGTCACCCTCACGGTCTTATTTCAGGGATCACACCTATTCAGTTGCTCTCCTAGGATGTATCGGCTGTCTATTTTGTGACATATTTATTTGTACATCTTCTGAGTTATTTTCTACGAATTATTTATTACTTGCGATATATGGGGTATTTGTCACGCCCACGGTCTAATTTCAGGAATCGCACCTATTCTGTTTTTCTCCTAGGATGTTTTGACTGGCTATTTTACGACAGATTTATTTGTACAACGCCGGAGTTATTTTCTACGAATTATTTATTACTTGCGATATAAGGGTGTTTCCCACCCTCACGGTCTTATTTCAGGAATCACACCTATTCTGTTGCTCTTCTAGGATGTATTGGCTGGCTATTTTATGACAGATTTATTTGTACAGTGTTGAAGTTGTTTTCTATGGTTTATTTTTACTATTTGAAATAATGGGGGTACTACTTACCCCTAATGAATAGGACAAGTCGAGTTATTTTTATATTCACTATATAATTTTTCAATATTTTTTTAATAACCTAATTCAACAATGTACATCAAATACATTATTTTTAATAAATTCCATTAGAGGGTATCTCAATATTTATTTCACCCCTTTGCCCTGCGTGGTGTGGTGGTAAGTCGTTCCCTAATTCGTTATTTGCTACTGTAAATCGCCGAACGAATTTTGCTATTATCTATAATCATTAGCTCTCTGTTAAAGTGAATGCGATATTTATCTGGTCCGCTGTAAAAAATAAATTTCAAATCTAAATCCAACTTCAACTACATCATTACGTTCATTTTCAATACTTTATTAATTATACCTATAAAATAACGTTTTGATTTCCTAATTTGATATTTTAATAAGTTTTAATAACCTTACCAACGATTGTGCTTCTTGAAATTACAAAATGTTTAGATGTAGGTATATAAAATAAGTTTACGAGGATTTCTCGGTAGAAGAAAACTGCAATATTGGACTAACTTCTTTATTAGAACAGCTTACAACACTTTCTGATGGCTGCGAGTTTGGTACGGATATTTATATGTCCGGTTTATCAAACTTGTGGCCATTTGATAATATTTATAACTATATTTATTAGACGATTACTAATCAAAATAAAATAATGGGTAAACAAGTGATAGCGTAAAACTATCAATATTATTTATAACTATATTTATTATGACATTTACTAGTATCGTTATCAAAATAAAAATAACAAGTAAACAAGTGATAACGTATAACTCCTCCCTTCTTAAAATGGATTCATATCCTTTACATGAAGGTTTGAATCTTGGAGTTCAATAGGTTCCTTGGGCGGTTTGCCTTTATATATAATTTTTATGTTAAATGGCTTTGTCTTGAAATATTTAAAGAAAACGTAAATTAAAATTACAGAGATAATCAAAAAAATAAGAAAGTAGAGAATCCAAGTGTGATGAGTAGGAGTCTTGAAGTCTTCAATTTCTAGTGGTTGGAGTTGCTTCAGTGATTCAGACATTTTGCTTAAGTCGGGGGGAAATTCTTCTAAGCGAAGGTCTGGTAGTTGGGACATGGTATATCTTTCAATTTTCGGTAGATAGAATGGACGTCCTTCAAGTCTAGTACTATCTATCGAATAAGTAGTGTTTTTAATAATAATGCTACAGTTGTGTTCGAGTGTAACTTCGCTGAGAGTGTTTAGTTGAATTATTTCTTGTTCTGGGCATGAGCTTTTAATAACAACTTCTTCTCGAGGGAAGCAGATAATTTTATCCTTGGAAATTCTTAATAGAAGATCGGTATTTACTTTGATCTTTTGTAGGACACAGTCGTTAGGTTGTTTTCCTTCTAACAAGTTAAGGAAGCAACTGGAGGTCCAAGATAGAGGTTCTCCATCACAAATATGGTATTTGTTGATCGTTTGGCAGGAAGTGTCTTTCCATAAATGGGCAGAATCATCAATACTCAGTACTAGCTAGGGTTTTGGTGGTATGAGGATAGTGTTATTTAAGGGAATAGGAATTAACTGGACTAATTGAAAGTCTCTAATGTCAAAGAGTGGGATAGTTAATTGAACATAAATCAAATTCTTGTTAACTTTAGTCTGAATGTGAAATAATCTGTAATATTCATCAGTGTCTATTTTTAAGAGGTTTCTAGAGTTATAAAGAGTTACTAAAGTCTTCAAAATATGTGTTAAGTCTGAGTGAGATATGAAGAAATGATGTATAATTCCTGAATAGAAGTTTACTAATGCATTTTCTAAAGTTTCTAAGTGATTTAAAATGAGTAGAAAGTTCTGTGATATTTGGTTTGCTAAGCTTTGGCAATATACGTTTTTTCCTAAATTATTAAGTTGGTTTATTGTCGTGTTCAAGTGAAGCATGATTGATTTTTCATTTGTTTCAATGACTCCTAAAGTTTTGTTTATTCTATCCATTAGTTGGGTATACAGAGAGGTTCTTAGGTTTAGTTGAGCCGTTAAAGAATGTTGATTCCTCATAAGAGTATTTAACTTTGAATTTATGTCTTCTAGGTCACCTGCGTCAGGAGTACCGTATAAGAACTTATTAATTTTTCCAATAGCATTAACTAGTCCCCGTTTTTTTCGATTCATGGGTTGAAAGTTTAGGAATTTTGAATATACTAGTTTCGAGAGTTGGGTTAAACGGGTGTTTGAATAATTAGTACATATATTCGGGAAATCTAACATATTTTCGGTAGTCTGTTGGATTTGATTTTCGACTATGTTTAAGTCGATGATGTAAGAGAATGAGTGATAGTTATTAATAAGTCGGGTTGGTTGGTAAGTCATTAGGTAGATGGGGTTATGAATGGACTTGATTTTTAGGCAATATGTCCTCAAAATCAACAGTAGTACTAATAGGAGTGGTGACATGTTTGTTGATCTTGTCCTGGATTAGTCTCTGTTTTACCTGAAACAAGGGTTCATCGTAAGAATCATTGTCTGGGGTTTGTTCGAGTGTATTGTCACGTACTTGATTTTTTATAAATCGTCCTTTATTAGTGATGATAACGGGTCCTTCGTCTTTTATTACTGTTGCTGATATAAATTTAGGGAGATTCTTTGCGCGTGTAGCTTGGGAATTTCTAATATAGACTATATCGTTCGGATTATAAATTTTTGGTTCTTTGCGTTTTTTATTGATTTTTGCTATTATGTTTTCTTTGTCTAGAACTTGGTTTATTCTGAGCTGTTCGTATAGCTCTTGAGTAAGGTTTTTGTGTTCCTGTATATAGTCTGAGGTGATAATTTCGTCTGATATTTTAAACGGAGAGGGTTTGTCTAAATGTCCAAAAAGAACATCGAAAGGGGTGTGTTTAGTAAGGGAGTGTATCGACTCGTTGTATCCGATAGTAGCCAATTTCATTAGGTAGTAGTTGGGGAAATTAGGATTTTCTGAGGTTAGGCATCGCATGCTATCTATTAATGAACTATGGAAGCGTTCAACAGGGCTGTTGGATGTATGACTGTCGGTACTGGTAAAATGTAAAGATATTTTATGCAGGTCACAGTAGTCAATGATCATGGTGTTATTGAATTCTTTTCTTTTGTCACAAATTATTTTGTAAGGTTTTCCGTAGTGTTGAATAAAGGTTAAGAGGTTTTGTTGTACTTCCATTCCTGTTTTAGACTTTAAGGAATAGCTTTGTCCGATTTTCGAGAAAGGGTCGAAGATAGTAAGGTAACATTCATTTGAAAAGTGAAAAAGGTCTATGTGAATAACATCTAGAGGTTTCTTGGGTATTGGTGTATTTTGGAATTTAATTTTCTGTGGGTGCCTGTCGTATTTACAAGTGTTACACGTGTGACAATTTTTTATATATTGGGCAACTTGATAGCTGATATTAGGCCGATAGTATTTTCTCATTATTAAACTAGTTGTGACTTTGGTTCCGCGGTGTACAGTTTTTCTTTCGTGCATATATGCTTCTTGAGAAATATCTTCAAGAACTTTATTTGAAATTATACAACTCATTGAGTCGTTGGAGTTAAGGAACCTTTGAAATATTCTAATTATTTTGTGTTTGATAGATTCGTCGTTGAAATTAAAACAATTTTGAGTGGAACGTAAGAACTGTTTTACAAATTTAAATACCTCCTCATCGGATGTTCGTAATTTTAGTACAATTCTGTGTCTCTTGTATCCGGGGAAAGGCGTTTCTAAGATATGGGTGTTAGTGACTGCGTTGTCGCTTTCTTTTATAAAAATCTGGTTTTTATAAATATTGATGGCTGATTTTGAGTAAGGCATTGTGAATGTGGAACTTGAAAGAGCTGTATGTACAGTGTTGTTGTCGAAAGTATGTTCGTCAATGTCTTTTATTAAATTGTCTGCGATTTCTGGGTCTACTTCGAGTAATTCATCTAGAATTGATTGTAGATCTGGGGAATTTACAATCATGGAATTAGTGTCATCATTGTTGATGGCATTAAGTTCTTGTATAGGGGGTCGTGAGAGACAATCTGCGTTTTCGTTGAGTTTTGCCTGGTTAGCAAAAGAAGGTTTGTCGTCAGGAAAGTAAAGTATGTTGGGATGTTTCTCTAGGTTGGAATTTTTCTGAAACGAGTGCATTTTTCTCCGAAATTTAAATGATCTGTGCGGATAGTTTTTATTTAGATCGATTTTTTGTTTAGAGTTTTCTAGGGGACGTATGAAAGTTTCGAAATCAGGATTCGATGGAACATCGAAAGGCTGGTCGAAGGTAGCTTGTGTAGAGAATTCCTTCATGTTATGAAGTTCTACTGTCGCTAACCCATTTTTTGCAGTGGTTAAGGTTTCAGGGATAGTAACTGTGCCGTTTGGGAATGATGGAACTAGAATTTCTCCACTGTAAATATCTACAGGTATCTGTTTTACAAGCACGTCATGTGAATTTAAATCATAGGTGCGTGATGTGTCGTTAGGAGTTCTCAATAATAGGGGTATGCAAACATCATAGTTAAAGAGGGCTTTATTTTTGAAATCTAATAGAAATTTAAATTAAGTCTTCAAATCCTATTAGACCGTCGTAAAATTCGTGAAAGTTGTATACTAATACGTCAAGTGTGTCGTCTGAGTTAAATTCGTCAAAGGCGGGGATTTCAGCATGAGATACCTAGTTCTTTCCACATGTCAAAGTGAATGTATGTGTTAAAATAGACTCCAGTAATTTATTTGTTTAATGGGTATATAAATTAAAAAAATTTGAGTGATTTTTATATGGGCCTAATGAAGAGCTTATAGTCTACAAGATATTATAATCAGTTATAGAAAATTGTCCAGCATAACTCAACAGTTAATTGTTGTATAGTATTGTTGTTAGTTATTAGTGATATTTGAGTATCTACAGGCAATAAAAACTTGGTGATAAAAAAGTGTTAAAGAAAGGTCTCAACTTGATAGATAAATTTGAACAAGTTCACATATACAGAGTGGAAAAATAAAAGTTGTGAAACATGGCGGCATGCGTTAAATGTGATAGTAATACTGAAAACTCCAAATTGTTTACATGCGATAGCTGCAATGGAACATTATGTGCTACTTGCTCAAACCTATCAGCATCGGAGATAAAATGTATGCCTCTCAAAAACAGAAAATTAAGATTTCTATGTGAAGAATGTGAGAAAGGACTGGGACAAATTCCACTACTAATTAAGCAGATGGCAGAAATGCGGGATGAACTCAAGAAGCTGAAAGAATCTCTAACTACTACTGTGCCACAATCCAACATGATTTCTCAGGAGAACCTTATAAATGAGATGTTAGATCGTCAAAATAGGCGATCGAATATCATAATGCTCAACATAAAGGAATCACAAAAAAATTCAATAGGGGAGAGAAATAAGGATGATACAGATGCTGTAAAAACCATACTTAATGAAATGAACATTAATAAAAACAATATTAGAACATTTAGACTTGGTAATTACATAAATAGCAAAAATCGCCCAATTAAAGTTATGCTCAATTCACCAGAAGATGCTTTGTATGTTTTGAAAAATAGAGAGTCCATAAAAGTTCCAAGTGTAAAAGTATTCGGAAATCAAACGAAAATGCAAAGGGACTATTTCCAAAGTATAAAACAACAACTGAATGAAATGATAGAAAAAGGAGATAATTCGAAAACCATCAAGTATATTAATAACACACCTACAATCGTGGACAAACCTACTTAACAGCAGCAAAAAAATCAGATGTAAATCCTAATATACTATATAACTCAGATATTTTATATCTTAACATACAGAGCATACTACATAATATGGATCAACTTGTTTCACTAATAGCCCAGGGTCGATTCCTCATGTTATATGAGTGATGCTCAACAAATTAGAGACAAGCTGAAATTTGGTATGGTGCTTTGTTTTGAGGTGCTAAATATACCCTGAAACCCCAGCGGTGAGTCGTTGAGCCCGTCCCTCCAAAACAACCCCCAAAGGGGGGTAAAATTGTCCTGTTTTTGCTTTCTTTATAACTCAAAAACGAAGCATTGTAGGAAAACATTCAGAGAGGCCAAAGCTGATGAGCAGAAAATTTCCTATCAAATAAGTCTATTGTTAGAAATTTTGACCTAGCAGTGGCGGAGCAATGAATTTTTAATATATTTTTATTCAAAATGTTAATATTTTATAATTAGGATTAATTATTATTAAAGTATGTAAAAATCACCGGATAAATCAATATTATCCAAAAATATTATACAGTGGCGCACAAAAGAGGTTTTATGGACCAAAATAGTTGAGCAAAATCATAGGTCTACGAGCAAGAGAATAGTACCCACTGTATCTTTTTCGAATTTATCTGCTGTGAGGATTCCAAAAGCAGATTTTTTGTTAAATAGCACCAACAGAAACAATTTTATACGTACCCTCGGAAAAATGTTCTTTAAAAATGGAATTAATGTAAAATACTCAGATGGTGATGCCGATACTCTCATTATAATGACAGCATTGACAGCAATAACAATTAGTGAGAATTTTTCTGAAGATTCGGTAGCTGTAAGCAGTTAGCGATGATATAGACCTCATGGTGTCATTAATCCATTATTGCCAGAAAAGATTGTTTATGGTTCGTCCGGGAAAATCATCAAAGCCAAATAAAATAACCGACAACCTTACAACAAAAATTGGGAGACCTGAAAGATGTTTTATATTCTAAGTTTGCACGCTATGTCCGGTTGTGACACCACGTCTGCATTATTCAATAAAGGGAAAATTAATTTAGTAAATACCACCAAGAAAAATAGTTAAAGGAGAAATTAGAAGCAGTCACAACGCAATTGTTTATAGCAGCATATGTTAAAAACTCATCAAATACAGATATGAATAGTGCTAGATTCATTCTTTATCATCAGTACGTACGTAAACGAAACCTTAGTACTGATTTTAACTTGGCCACAATACCACCTACCTCAAGCAGCGCAAAGTGTTAGATTTTTTTATTAGATTAGATTTTTCTAGAGTTTTCCACCAGGTAAGTCAAAGTCAGATTTATCATGAAACTAAAACTTTAGGTCATATTCTTTTCAACTTTTTAGGTACAAACGTGGTTAAATAACCATTTACCACCGCAAGATTGGGGTTGGAGTCTAAAAAACCAAGAGTTGCAGCCAATTCATTCCGAACAAAACATTGCCTACATGGATTCTACAAAAATTTAAATGTAGTTGTTCATCAGGAGGATGTAAAAAAGTATGTGCATGCAAACGAAAGGGCCTGAAGTGCACTATGGCATGTACTCAATGCAATGGAATTACTTTCTAAACCGGGCTGTAAATTTGGACATAGATGAAGAAGATTTTTACAAGTTGTTTGTTTTTTTTTAAATCCTATTTTAAAATTAAAATGTTTTGGTTTATTTAATCTTTATTATTATTATACTCACCACAGAGTACCCTCAAAAATTTATAACCCTATAGTACTACATTGTATTATTATATATTTGATTATTATTGTAATTACCTACCTTTTTCGAAATATTTAGAAAAATACCCTAAATTTAAAAATTCATTGCTCCGCCACTGCTAACTCAAAATTTCTCAAAGTAGATGTATATGATAGGATGTGATTTTCTGCTCTTCAACTTTGGCCTCCTGGAATTTTTTCCTGCAATGCTTCGTTTTCGAGTTATATAGAAAAAAGTAGAAAATGGACCATTTTACCCCTTTTGGGAGGTTGTTTTGGGAGGACGGGCTCAACGACTCACCGCTGGGGTTTCAGAGTATATTTAGCACTTCAAAACAAAGCACCATACCAAATTTCAGCTTGTCTCTAATTTGTTGAGCATCGACCTGGATCGACCCTGGGCTATAATTGTATCACACAATCCAAGTATAATCCTGCTAAGTGAGTCTAGACAAACTGAAGATATTCTCAACAGTGAACTTCATATTGAAAATTATAGTTGCATAAGATGTGACTCAAGAAGTAGATATACAGGTGGAGTATTACTTTACATTAAAAACAATATCCATACCTCAGTAGTTAAAACCTTTTTATTAGAAACAAACTATTGGTGTAAAATTATAAAGATCAACGTCATAAATACTAAGTGGTTAATTGGCTGTTTGTATCATTCTTCTAGTGCTTCCCATGCTACCTTTCTGGAAGACTTTGTTGACATCTGTGATACAGTGTTTGCTAATAGCAATAAGTGCTTACTTGTAGGTGACTTTAACTTAGATTACTTATCCCTGAATTCTTATTATGCAACTAAAATAAAGGATATTTTCAACACTTACGGCATAACACAACTCATCACTGAACCAACTAGATGTACTAATAATACTGCAACACTTGTTGATTTAGTACTAACGAATACTAATGATGTTACTTCTATAGTGCATACATGTTCAAGAATAGCTGATCATTATATTATTTCTGTGAATTTTTCAAATAGGAACTTACCTGATATAAAAAACTGTAGAAAATATAGAAACTTAAATGAATAAAGTATTCTAAATATTAACCTGGATCTACTTTCTTATCAATGGCCACTAAACTCTGTGGACATCGATAATATTTATAATGAAATTTCGAATATCTGTAAAAATGTAGTGAATAAATTTGCTCCGATACAAAGTTTCACAGTTACAAACAAACTGCCATGGTTCGATCAGGAAGGGTTCAATAGAATGAAAGATAGAGACAGAGCGTATAAAGAATTTAAACGATGCACTAATAACGAAAGAAATCGCCACTGGCAGCATTATAAAACATTACGAAATGCTGTTGTTAATCTTTTAAAAGAAAAAAAAACTAAATACTACCATGATAAAATTGATAGAAATATAAACAACCCAAAAAAGATGTGGAAAACTTTAAAAAAACTAGAGATAAACTGTGTTCAGTTTGAAATTAATGAAGAATTGAAAATATTTCGGGACAGCATGGACATAGCGGAAAATTTTAATAGATATTTCATTGACAGTATTAATCAGATAGTGTTGAGTATTGATGTAGATATTGCCTGGTCAAATGTAAACTATAATTTATATTTGGAATTTAGTGAATTCATACCTTTAACATTGCAAGATTTAGTTGAATTGGTCAGATCTTTGGAGGCTAAATTTGACATATGAAATTTTAAATGCCAAATTTATAAAAGAAATTATTGGTTCAATAGGTCATGTTATTTTGCACTTTGTAAATACTTCTCTTCAATATGGTAGATTTCCCAATAACCTAAAAACTAGCATGGTACACCCTATCCAGAAAGTTGCAAATACAATTAAAGCATCTGAATTCAGACCTATCAATACTTTGCCTACGCCTGAAAAAATCCTAGAACTCGCTGTATACGATCAATTGCTTAGACATTTTGAAAAAAATCTTATCTTAATAAGTAACCAATCAGGCTTTAGACAGAAACATTCGTGTGAAGCAGCATTGCAACTAACATTAACAAAATTTAAAAACTTTATTGATCTTGATAACTATGTAGTAGCTGTGTTTCTAGACTTACGTAGAGCATTTGAAACTATTGACCGTGATATCCTTATAAAAAAATTAAAAGTCTATGGTATCCAAGGTAATGTATTAAATTGGATTAGAGAATATTTGTCAGACAGAAAGCAGGTAGTAAAAATGCAGGATTCATTTTCTAGTGAAATGTATTGTAAACATGGAGTACCAAAGGCAGTATTTTGGGTCCGCTTTTATTTATTATATATATTTATGATATCAACTTGTTTATAGATTGTGATCTTATTAACCTATTTGCTGATGATACATTGTTAGTTTGCAAGGGTCAAAATTTGATGGAAAAAATAGACAACATGAATCTTGTCTTGGCTAAAGTGAACAATTATCTTAATGTAAACAAATTGAAATTGAATGTAGATAAAACCAAGGCAATGATATTAACAACTAAATTCAGATATAATAAAATTGATATGAACTTCCATAACTTAACAATTAATGGTAAACATATCGAGTTTGTGACTGAAATGAAATATTTAGGGTTCAAAATTGACAATACATTAACATTCAATAGTCATTTCCATTACATATATAAAAAGATTGTTAAAAAATTGTACTTTTTCTCTAGAATCTCGCATCATATATCAATTGCAACAAAAATTACAGTATATAACACCATTATTAAGCCACATTTTGACTACTGTGTAACTATGATTTATCTTTTTGACCTAAATAAAATTTCCCAACTACAAAAATTACAAAACCGGAGTATGAGAATAATCCTTAAATGCAATAGGTTCACTCCAATTAATACCATGCTGTCGACTCTTGAATGGCTAAATGTGTCAGACAAATTGTACCTAAGTGCAATGATTTTTATACATAAAATTGTGAACAAACTACAACCCAGTTACTTTAATGAATTCATTACATTTAATCATGAAATCCATGACCATCTTACAAGATCAAAGGATAATCTTCATTTAAATCAAATGCATAAAAAAAGGTCCATGAATTCTTTGTTCTTCAAAGGGATTGATCGATTTAACAAACTACCTCTTGAAATTAAAAATGTCCCTTCAGTTAAACTGTTCAAATATAAATTGATTAAGCACATTAGAGAACTTTGATAGTGTTATTATTTATTAATTAAAATCTTAGTAAACTGTTATAGCATTTTTATATCTTTAGATTTTATATTTCTTATACTTGTATATTTTGATTTTAATGTTCCAATTACATTTATACTTTAGTCATTCTGTGATAATAGCAATAGTAATTAATGTATTTTAGTTTTGTTGAAATGTACTTTAAATATATGTATATTAGGATTCCTATTTAAATAAATTACTTACTTACTTATTGTATGTCTGTCTCTCCGTGACACGTTTTAATTTCTGTAGAGCTAGTGTACATACAATCGGGATAGAAGTTTTCAATTATGTGGGATCTAATGATAGTTTTGGAGCAACCTGTATCTATAAGAAGTTTCATTGATGGGTTTCGAATTTGTATATATGGTAAGCTACAAGGGGCGAGTACTGAATTCAATTCGACGATTGATCGTTCCGAGGCTCGTTGAGAAAATTTACGTCCTCATTGTATTCTTCATTTTGATTTTGGAACTCTTCTGGCTCTTCTGGAGTGAGATTGATGTTTTCGGAAATATTTAAGTCTGCAAATCGAGGGTTAGGAATCTCAGGAGACTCTTCTGGGTAATAGTAGTATCCTACTGTTGGATCAAGTTCAGCTGTGTGTAGTTCTTGGGCTACGAAGTTTTGGGGACTCGATTGTTTGAACCATGGAAATTGTCGTTTAATTTGGGAGTTAGTGTGTGGTCGGAATTGGGGCGAAAAATTCTGTTTGCTCGTTGAAGGGTTGGCAAAATTTTGTCTAGGTTGGACAGAAACACCAGACATTGGAGTGGGCTTATATGACTGAGTGTTTTGGGGTCTTGGTTTAAAGACGTTTTGATTTTGATTTGTATTCTGTCTTCCGAATACTTGTTGGTTAGTAGGGAAATGTGTTTGAATAGTTTGACGTGGGGGTAAATTCATTGGTTGAGATGGAAAGATAAAGCTATGATTTTGGTTGATATGGAAGTTATTTTTTACGAAATTTTGCGACGATGTCTGTCTTGATGTTTTGTTAAATTGTTCTTCTCGGGCTATCAAATTTATAGCTTCCTCCAGTTTTGTGAAGGGGCTTAAACGTATCATGACCTGGTAGTTTTGTGGTAAGGAATGGGTATACGTATCAACCCAGATAGCATTTTTACATTCAGAGCATGTGCTCGGAACGTACTTTATGTACCCATGGAATTAAGACTGAATATTCATTTTGTATTCCATGTAGAAAATCTGAATGTCAGAGAGACGTACAGATGACCGCCTCTCGATATACGAGTAAGATTCTTACAATGTACCCATAGACCAAAACGGAACTTGATATGAACCAGAAACGTACATTGATATACTGATAGATACATGAGGTATAAAGGAAGAAGGTCCATCCTACATTCACAATGTACACTGCATGTTCACGGTATATGAGTACTACCTTCGTAGGAATTAAACCGTAGGTGCCTGGTATGTTACACATGGATCATAAATCCATGATGCATGTATATTGTAGGAATGAACATTATGTATCAGTGGCAGCTATAAGTACTTCACTCATGCCAAGTATTTTCTTCAGAGTTTAATTATTATAATAATTTATTACTTATTGTAATCATTGATGAGTCGCTGCTTCATTCTGAATATGTTCAGTATGACGCAGCGACTCATCTATGATTACAGCAAATAATAAATTATTATAATAATTAAACTCAAGAGAATACACGATATGAGTGAAGTACTTGCATATAATAAATCCAATATCTAATTTTAAAGTTTAATTGTTACAGTCAATTATTAGGTACTTATTCTAATTTTCCACATTTCACATTCCTTGTGAAGAATATTATGTAAGTAAATGTGGAATATATGCACAGAAAAATTTGTTTTTACCATTAGTTTTCAACTAAAGTCAAATGTTTTATTCATCAAATTTTATTGAATGGAGCATACAAATGCTAAATAAACTTAAATAAAACTGTATTTGCTATAACAATACTTTACAAAGGTCCAAGAATATATGTAAAAAAAAATAGTTTTACGTTAATAAGATCTGTTAAAAACCATTTTAAAATGGATAAAACATTTATCACTCTAAAACTTCAGCTTAAAAATCATATTTAACGTGTTATTTATGAAAAAATCTAATGATCATATTACATTACCTTAAAGTTTTATCTATTTCAAATCGTGTTTTAATTTGCCAAGAACAAAATATAATTTTATTTAGGAAGAGGTATAAATAAAACAGTTGTTACTTTAAATATATTTTTATTTTTTGTTACAAAAATGAATTGCAATAATAAAAAACAATTGTGACAAAAATTTCAATTGAGATTTTTTATTAACAAAAAAATTTTCTTTGCAACTTATGAACTGCTATATTTTACTATAACGAATTTTTTTGTCAATAAATAAAAAATAGTAAAAATTGGAGAGCTTACATTTTCAAAACCAGTGTCCAGGTGTTGCCGATGGTGATACTTGTAATTGCGAAAGTCCACTTTTCATTCTCAACACATCATCTGTGACTGATCCTACTGGCTGAATACTTTCTTTTGGCTTTTCCAATTTTTAGGAGAAGATATTTCCTTCCTGTCCAGCGGAGGATATACACGTGCTAGTCCAACTACAAAAGAAAATACATTGTATTATATTTGAATAGGTACTTATTTCTCTTTAAAAACTGGCCGTGATAAAGTTGAAAAATATAAAAACATCTTACAAAGATTTTACAGAAAAAATAAAACTGATCAAACATAAATTAAACAAATTGATATTATCATAAAGGACACGGCAGGCACAAAATAAATGGAAAAGAAGGCAAAGTCAAATGGGCTGAAAATGTAGTATGTTGTACTTCATAATATCCTGGTCAAAAGTTTTCATGGGCACAATATCTGAAAATCGCCAATTTTTAAAATATGAAACGTCAAAGATCAGGAATATCGGTACCCGCTGTCATAGTTGGGAGTATCATATTATGATGAGGATTTGTTTAATGTTGTTATTCTAATGTATTTGCACATATGAACCAAAGAGTTCTGACTAGAGGAAATAAGCCGTTGATTTGCTGGACCGCACGAGCATCCTTGTCGCACACCTCGTACTCTCTTCTTTGCTCTCCACTCTGTTTTACAAAGCAACACAACTCCTCATGTACTGTGCGACAAAGAGAGAACGAACTGTGTGAGAAGGATGAGAATGCTCACACCGTTTGCGCGCTGTCCACTGCTCATACATTACAACTCTTTGATAGGAACACACTTTCACTCTCTCACGCACGCCAACCAACCACCCCCCACTACACACATACACACACATGCACACCCTCACTTTAAAGTAAGCATAGGAACTTAAAAAAAATCACCACCTCATTCATGAAACCTGCGGCATTTCCGGTCTCATGAATATGAATAACAACATTAAACAACTCGTCACATAATACTCTCAACTATGACATTAGTGGGTACCGATCTTCCTGATCTTTGACCTTTCAAACTGACCATTTTCAGACATTCTGCATTTTCAGTCCATTTGACTGTGCCCTCTTTTTCATTTGTTTTATGCGGTGTCATTTACCTACAAAACATAGATATTTTTTTGGAATTCGGAAATATTTATGCTTGTGATTTTAAATGTACCTGAAGTTTCGAATGTTCACTTGAATGAATTTTAGATGAAAAAGAAAAGTTAATAAAAACCACACATCGATTTAGGCATAAACACTTTATTGCCACATTTGCTGACAATAAATATCCGCAATACTTAAGTTTTTACACCTAAATCGAAGTGTGGCTTTTATTAATTTTTCTTTTTCATACCTATAAATTCGTTCAAGTGAACATTCGAAATTTTAGGTAAGTACTTGATTTTAAATGCCTACCAGAGTTATTAAAAGAACATATCTTCTTTCAACTTCTAGTATGGACAAAATTTCTTGGGAAGTCGACGGCTTTCAATATGTTCTTCGATATCATTATTTTCATCTGACGGGAGGAATAACGTGTTTTTTGTACATAGTCCTTTGATTTGTTTTTGTTCACTCTTACATCAGATGTGATCTCTGCCCTTTTCAATTAATTGCAGCTCTTCTATAATCCTCTGAAATAGGTATAAAGCAAATTACTACAAATAAATACCTATCACAACTCGTACGTTGTAATCAAATTCAATGATTGTGATTTAAATAAACAAAAGCTCCTTAATATTGAAATAGATCGAACCTACCTTCTTGAAAATAAGATTTAAACACCCCGTAAAGTGTCCACGTTTCTGGGGGGTTTTCTCCTGTTTTCCAATGATCAGTCAAATTGTTTCCGTTTGAATGGTGACCACCAAGCTTCCTTTTCGTGGACCGAGACCATTACAAAGACCACCTCAGTTTTTTTCCAAAAAATCAATACCTACAAACGCCGTAATTATTATAACTAATATAGGTGGTATGCTTAGTATAATATGTACAAAGGGATACACATTAAACTTTAGTGTCTAAATATAAAATATCTGCAAATGACAACAAAACTATGTGGTAGTTATATTATATACAATAATTGTAAAATACTTACTGCAATGCAATTAATGTATACTTGGACTAATTAATAAATCACGGGAAAACAAAAAACGAAACACAAATTGAAATCGACATTTAACAGCAGAAGCGTGACGTAGTCTGCTAGAGCACGATGAGCATGCGCACTAATCTAAGAACCATTCTAAGTCTGAACTACCTGCTTAAGAAATGCCGATAGTTACCGAGATAGTTACTAATTAATTGAACACAGTACATAAATTAAAAAAGGACTATTATTCATTATTATTTAATATTTCATTCACTATTATTTAATATTTCATATTCATTATTATTTAATATTCGATCATAAATCTAAAGTCTGGATTCAAAATTTAAAACATATTTCATATATACAATATTGACGAACGATTTAAAATTTATAAAACGTCATACACCACACAGGGGATGATTATAAATGTACTTAAACCAGATCTATATAGATAGAGAAACATCATAATTATTTTTGTAGGTAGGTAGATAGGTACTATAAAACTAGCATTGCTGTCTCATCAGTTGTGATGCAGGTTTATTTTTATTAGTTCAAAAATCGAACCAATCAGCGTTCGAGTTAAAAGTGCTGAACTTTTGATGATATTACTATCGGCGCGGCGCTCGGGCGATGCAAATATTTCTACAAAAAATATACCTGTATTATACAGATAAAATCATTGACGAATGTCCATACGATGTACATGAACACATATACGAAGAACGTTCCTGATACGTGTACACAGTATATGCGACTGTGAACATAAACTTTTCTGTATATTCCATTTATATCGTATGTATAATCATATTGTATATGTGAAAATATTATTTATATGGGAATGTTGAGGGAACATACATGGCAAGTACAGAATGCAATTAGAACATTGGGAATGCAAAATGTACATTCGTGGAATAATAAATGCTATCTGGGAAGTGTTAGTTTTTCGTAAATTTTGGTATAAGCTGTTTTTTCTGCAGCTCCGTCGTTTGATTGGGAAAGTTTTGCTAATAGTAAACTTTGTAAGTTTTGCAATCTTAACCCAAAGTCGTGTAGTGATTCATTATTGTGTCGGGTCGTTTGTTTTAGGTCATGTTCAAGATTTGCAATTGATCTTGGGTCTGAGAAATGGTCTATTAACGTTTTGCGGATGTCCGCCCAAGAATTTAGGTCAAAGCGGCAACCGACTATGGTAAGAGCTTGCCCGTGTAATTTTGATTTAATTGATTGAAGTAGAAAATTGTTTAAATTTATATTATCAGGGGTATCGTTCCCTGTCTGTAAATTACAGAATGTAATAAACAGCAACTTAATTCTATAGTAGTCTACGATAGAGTGACTTAGCAACTAATATTGTTTTTCCAAATATCACACAAATTCTATTAAGAGATAGTGAAGTGAATTTAGAAAAATTTAATTTTAAGACCGAAAGGATCACAAGAGTTTGAAAATTAAACAATTAAGTGACTTTCAATTTGAATTTGAGAAAGGGAAGCGTTCTAAGGAGCTGAGTATTGATTTACGTTTTTCTTCTCCTCCACGTAGGTTGTTTGGATAGGCCTCAAAAATAAAGATTGACTTCTGGCGTCGTACCTCTGGGACTTCTTGCTCGATGCAGGATTTTTCTCAGGGGGTGACTCGATGCACTGAACAACTTGCCAAAAGGGAACTATCCTACCGACTGCGTCAAATAAGTTTACGAGGATTTCTCGGTAGAAGAAAACTGCAATATTGGACTAACTTCTTTATTAGAACAGTTTACAACACTTTCTGATGGCTGCGAGTTTGGTACGGATATTTATATGTCCGGTTTATCAAACTTGTTGCCATTTGATAATATTTATAACTATATTTATTAGCCGTTTACTAATCAAAATAAAATAATGGGTAAACAAGTGATAGCGTAAAACTATCAATATTATTTATAACTATATTTATTATGACATTTACTAGTATCGTTATCAAAATAAAAATAACAAGTAAACAAGTGATAACGTATAACTTATATTTCAAATGAATTTAATTATACCTAAAATTTAGAGATTTCTGGAGGTCCCTTTGTTTTTATTTTATATAAGTTTACAGAAAAAATTCGTGCGTTGATAAAATTGAACCCTCCTGATTGACCATATATATGCAATTATGATGTTCATATAATTTTAAAGATGAACAAACTATAAGTATGATGGACGTCCATTTTATTTAACAACACCTGAGTAAAGCCAAAAGATGACCATAATAGTATTCTTGTTTTACTTTAGGCCTAAAAGTCATGATTTAGTCACGGTGAAGTAGATTTTGCCATAAGAGCCATTTCATAACTAGTAGGTAATAATGCAGCCACAAAAATCAAAAAGAGAGCCAAATGAGTTGCGCATGAGTTATGGCTTATGGCCTTTTGGTTCCAGTTGCGTTTTGATGACCAAGATATGATTCCCTATTTTCGTCACCAGTACGTCTTCAGAATGTAATAATTCAGTTGACTTTTTTTAAAATTTTTTCGCCGTTACTATACTTCCACTGGATGTGAAAGTAATAAAATTCACTTTATCACGTTGTGCGCATTTGTGATGCACATGGAACATGGAACTTTTATGCCATTAGTCCTTAATTTTCTTTGTTATGTATTATTTAATATTACATAAATGGTTTATTTTACTGGGGAAAAAAATGTTTTATGTTGCCAGCAGCTCATTGGGTTTTTATATTTAATTGTTATGAAAATAAACATAATAAACACGCCACACACTAAACAGAACAGGAAGGTATTATATGTGTTTGATTCAAAATTGTTTTTTATTTGCTAGGTATGCATTACATGTTTTTGCAAGAATCATTACCGTTTTTAGGTTAAATTTAAAAATACAATGTAGCTGGCATTGATGAATATTTCACCATTTCGTCGTTTTTCTGAATGTTTCAGATGTTGCATTGCATTTAAATATTATGTCTATATGAGAGCCGTCTCTGGCGCAGAGACAAATCTCCTTGTTTATCAAAAGCGACGATTCACGCGACGTGATTCATACGAGTGCCATCAACCTAATAACTGATGTTTGTGCAACTGACTAAGATCTTAGACCACAATGCCTGTGGCGCCGTACTGTATATCAGACCCTGTTTTGGCTACGATTTTAAGTACACGGTTGCGCCTCTTGGTATAACTTTTCACTCAACGATTTGACCAACTAGAACTCCGAAAATTTAGAACCAAAACAAACCTATTGTATAAGTAATTGAGATAGAGTTGAGCGATTAGGAGTTAAAACATCTTTGTGTCTGACAAGTGGCATAATACCCAAGCAACAAAGGTAAATAGTAAATAATTTTTTCATGATTGTACAAATGTACACTTCAGAACATCTCCTTGGTTTTTGCTTAAAAATGAAGTTTGAGATTTCCCCTATCTATTAAAACCCGTCTGGCTGGTATTTTTTGTTAATTACCTTGTCAGACTGAATTTTGAGAGCGCAGCATCCGTGCATGAGATAGATGCTTTTTACTATGTCGTCAGATTTAATTTGTAAGCGCCGATCCTATAAACACTAAAGGTCGGCCTTCCAGCGGGTCATCACGGGGCCAGAAGTTTGATTTCCGGCATAATGATGGCCCGACCTTTAAAGTACTTTTTTGCGACATACCGGGTAAGTTGTGGTATGTATTATTAGCTTACCGCTTCACTTTCGCGAGAAGTGGTTTAATAGGGGAGTACGGTTTCACGTGACTCTTGATATGTCAAAACACTAACCGCAGCTTACCCAGCTCTCGACGTAGGTTAGAAGCGGTATGTATCGCTGTCCTTGTTTATTGTCAAGCCCGTAAACTAATCTCTTTTTGAATTTGTAAGAAATAATCTATTAGCATTTTCGCGACATCGGTTTGCAAATGTAAATAATATGGTGGGGGTTTAACCACTACATACCACTCGTATTTAACCCGGTATGTCGCAAAAATGGTCTTTTAGTGTTTGTTGGGGAAAAAATGTTTTATCGCTGACAGACCAATTTCTGTGCATAAGAGAGATTTCAAACTTAATTTCAGTAAAAAATGAAGATGGTGTTTTGACGCGGCCGTCGTAGAAGCACAGAAGACCTATACCAGAAACGACTCTCTGCCTTCCCGCCAATATTGAATTTTTATGAAGACAGCCATCTTGCTGGTGGTATTGTCAACCTATAGGTCGTGTGCGCTGACGTCACAGATTCTGAGACCTTAGGAAAACAAACAGCTGTCATCGAGTGACGTAGCGATTGAACATGTTTTAAAGTATATTTTGCCGTTTTTGTAATATTTTACAACTTAATTTTGGATAACTTAACATCCACAACTATCCTTAATTATTTTGTGTTGTGAATTTTCGTTAATATGGAGATAAGTTTATATTTTACGAAATCGTCTCATAATGGAAAAAGTTGGTGTCATCAAATTAAATCGCTTATATTTTGAAAAATGAAGAGTTCACAACAAATATTGATGTATTTCATAATATTTCATATAGAGATATTGTAAATTTCTTGGTTTTTGTGAGAAATGCATAGGCAAAAGGATGAGTTCAAGACATTCAAAAATCTTGAAGCTATTTGTGGTTGGGTGAAAGAAGTAGGTACCTACTATCCAAGAAATTTACAGGATAAAAGCTTTTTGCAAAGGTAGGAATAAGTTGTCGATGATCAACACTTTTTTCAATATATGTTTACCTAATTAAATGTTGCTTAATAAATAATTGCTAACATACAAATTCATTTTTCAGGTTATGAACTCTTAGCTTCGCATCTTCAACAAAAGCCATCGACTTCTTGGACTATTGCTGATCTAGATGATCCCCTTCAGTACTCATTGTGATTGTGTTACTAGTCTAGACAAAATTCTTTCACTATCCAGTCTTTCCTTTCAATTTTTTAACAGTAAACAATGGTTATGGCCGAAGGCTTAACTGTTATGAATTTTGTGAAAAATATCATATAAACTAAAGTACTGTGAACTACTTGAAATATGTAAAAAGGTGTACACCTCCGATTAAAGAACTGATATCTAGATACATAACAGGCTATCTTTTCACTATATACCTTGTTTGCTCCTAATATAGTCACATTATATGTCCATTAAAATGGATAGATGAACATTACATCCCCTAGGCAACAGTGGCGTTGTGTGTGTAGAAAATGTGTAGAATGGTAAATATTTTCATTAAAATGAATTATTGCAATTTCTGCATTACCGGCTCTTTATATAACGTGATGTAGGCATACGATATTACAGTAAGATAAATATCTATTGAAAGGATATTAAAATTTAATTGCTATTTACTTTATAACTGTAAACTGAACTTCATCATGTTACGACTATGGAACGATCGATTTTCTTCTTTTCTAAACTGCTTTCTGCAAACGGCACAGCACTTCACTATTTATTTGCACAAAATATATTGTCACTAAACTGTGTAAATATGAATAGAGAATATTATTTAGGTATTAAGCAAATCACAACTTAAAATAAAATTACTTTTTCACCAGTTTTTGGTCGGAGAACACGAAAAACATTTATTGACATTAATGGCCGAACTGTCAAACTGATATTATGATAATCGAACTGAAGCCGATCGTGTACGAGCGGCCGCAAATATGCCGATGGGCCAATCAGCAACTTATGGGAAGAAGTGCCTTAGAATGGGAGTCTTTAGGGATCATAAAATTCATGCCATTATGTATCTAGATATAAGTTCTTTAATCGGAGGTGTACACAATTTCTTCCAGTGGTTGACCCATTACCTATGATACACCTATAGATTGAACTATACAAACCATTGTAATTTGCGCAAGAACTTTTTCTTATCGTGTGTTATTAATGTCATAAATATGTCTAACGTGTATTTTATTAAATACGTATATTCACTTTTTATTGTTTTATTTATCACTCGTATTATTGCCGTTAGCAGTGAATTGAAATAGTCGATTATGTTGAACCTATATATACATGCATCTTTACATCTAACTGAAATTAAAACAAAATATACTTACTAAATAACAAATAAACAAGGTTCCATTAGTACTTATAAGATGAATCAACAAGAAACTTCAGGAGATACAAAGAAAGATCTATTATTGCAATAAAAAAATAAATGATTATGTTATACATTTAAGTATACTAATATCTAAGTAGTAAGTAACATTTGTAATTACATAATTCAACGAAATTTACAGCTACAATTTGACAGTTTCAAAGCCCATTCGGGCATTATTTATGTGCTCACCGACTTTAGATCACTTTCAGTCTTAGTTTCATAGTTTTTGAATGTTAAACAATCCAACACTGGGTTTTTAAACACCACACAACATAAGTACTTTAAAAGGACGTTTAGCTGCCAGATCAATCGCTAACGGCACTACTTTGAATTTCCTTAATTTATGCACTACATCAGATATCTGTGTATTTTCGTCTTGATGTGATTTAAAAAACAATGTTTGCTATTACATTTCTTTCTCCCTCGGCATCAACTCTACCCTTGCTCAACTAAAATTTAAACACAAGAAATTGTTATTAAAAATGCTGACAAATCAATATAAAGTGTTGTTTTTTTACCATGAATTGTTTATTGTTTGCTTTAGCAGTAGTTATTATCACAAGTACTTTTACTTTCACATTTGGGTTTTAAGTTGTATCTGATATTAACAAAGAATACCTAACTGGACGGATCATCGTGGTCTTGAATTACGGCCGTCTTTTCTATAACATAAATCCACACTAAAAATCGAATTCTTAAATCAACAAGCAACAATTTACCATTAAAAAAATGCTTGGAATACCCAGTAAAATAATTCCTTTTAATTGCTTGATTATTGTTCGTATTGACATTGGATATAACATAACCTCAACAGTGCGAACAACCCACATTCCAAGAGAGGCATGTGAAATTGTGAAACAACCGAATACGGCTGCTGCACTCTGGCGGAAATAATGAAACTATCTGTTCCCATTATGGGATATTTGAATTTCCCGCCTGATACCACCAACAAGATGGCCGAAGGTCACCCCAATTTTCCAATGCATTTACACCTCCGATTAAAGAACTTATATCTAGATACGTAATGGCTATCTTTTCTTCATATACCTTATTTGCTCCTAACATAGTAACATTATATGTCCATTAAAATGGATAGATGAACATCACATCCCATAGGCAACAGTGGCGGGTATGTGTAGAAGGGAAAATGTACAATATTTGTACATATTTTATGTAATAATTGTTGGTCAACCTCTATGAACATAACGCGGATTTGAAAAATATAATAGGTAGAGATGTTTTATTCAAGGGAAATATGTATTGAAAGGATGTTACTTACAATATTGTTATTACAACTGTAAACTGAACGCCATCATGTTACGACTAAGACCTACTTACTTATGAAACGACCGATTTTCTTCTTTTCTGAACTGCCTTCTGCAAACGGCACAGCACTTCAACATAAATATGTAGCATTAAATTTTCACTAAACTGTGTAAATATGAATAGAGAATATTAGGTACTTAGGTATTAAGCAAATCACAACTTAAAATAAAATTACTTTTTCATCACTTTTTGGTCGGAGAACACGAAAAACATTTATTGACATTAATGGCCCACACTGTCAAACTGAGATAATAGGTGTGTTCAAATACCCTACACTAGCTGCACTAGTGCAGATAATAGAAGGAGATAGAGTGAGACTCTGCATTAATTGAATAGATATAAATTTGCACTGGTGTAGAGAGTGGAGGATTATTGAACAAAGCTTATGATAATCAAACTGAACTGATCGTGTAAGAAACAGCCGCAAGGCCGATAGGCCAATCAGAAACTTATGGGAAGAAGTGCCTTAGATTGTGAGTCTTTCAGCAACAAATAAATCAATGCCATTACGTATCTAGATATAAGTTCTTTAATCGGAGATTTACACGCATCCAGTAATTTAGTCGAGTCGCTTAGTAATTTAGTACTCGACCAATGCGGACAGCGTGTTTTAGTCAAGTAATTTAGTGGAAAGCAATTACTAAATTACTGGACCGGACTGTCTCTCTACTCGACTAAATTACTGGATACGTGCAAACACCCAAAAATCGAACGTGCCTCCAACAGTGACGCTTCTGGTATAGGTCTTCTGTGGTAGAAGCTTATTAAAAAAAAAAACGTTGGCACGGCGCTTACAAATTAAATCTGACATAGCAAAAACATTTTTTCGATGACAAATCAATTTTTATGCATAGAGATCTTAAATTTCATTTAAAAACAAAAATAAGGAGGTGTTATGAGATGCCAGCGGTTCAGCCTGACATCTATCTCAAGCATGGATGCTGCGCTTTCAAAATTCAATCCTCCGATTAAAGAACTTATATCTATATCTAGATCATAGATTAGAGATTTATGTAGGATATAGATGGGCAACTCCCTCTCCATCGACCAATACCTGTTTGGGTTCGTACTATGAGCGCCTACGGCGCTAGTAGCGTTAGATTTACGCGCTCTAGGCTCGGAGGGGAGGGGAGATTTAAATTCATCTTTGAGATTTGGGTAAAGACAGATTTAGACGATCACATTTTGTGATCCAATTTCTTGTTGAAAACTATCTTTTATCTTTAATTAAATACCAATTAGGTGTTTTGGCCCATCGTTACCAATTGCGTTAGAATGTAATTGGTAGAAACTGGTGATACCTAATAGTAGTAATTAAAGACAAAAAATATTTTTGAATAAAAATTTGTCACAAAATATGATCGACTAAACGTACGTACATTGTGTGAATAAAATAAGAAATATCCAATTGCGAAGTATATTTTAAAATATAAGCCTGACATTTCATCCTAAAGTATGCGAGTATATAAAATATGCTATTGACGGCTGGCAATTAGGCACACAACAAACAAACATCATAATGGTTCCTTGTTCCTGTCGGCACCAACAACATATGCAGCAAACACAGTTTAAAAGCAAACGTTATTAACATAACCATAATAACACTTAAATACACGAAAATACCGCATTTATAGCTAGGGAACAAGTCATCGGCACATTTACTGTTTGAAGTTTGACACATGTGATGACAATGATGACATATTTTATCCGTCGAGCCCATAGTGACTTCTACTAGTCTATAGTCGGGCCATGCCACAGATTAAATCAGAGAAGTGCCGCCAGCGCCGCTTGGAGTCATAGTATTAACCAAAAAGACTGATCAAATATTTTGCATTGAGTTACCATAGCCTGATCTAGATACATAATGGCATTACTTTGTGTGATCCCGAAAGATTCACAATCTAAGGCACTTCTTTCCATAAGTTCTTGATTGGCTAGTCGTTCTGTTCGCGACCAATTCGGGCACCATTGGTTCAGTTTGATTATCATAATCTCAGTTTGACACTTTTGACAGTATATCCGCCATTAATGTTAATAGGCGTTTTTCGTGTTTTTCGATCAAAATGTGGTGAAGAAGTCTTTTTATTTTAAGTTGTGATTTGCTCAATACCTAAATAATATTCTCTATTCATATTTCCACAGTTTAGTGACAATATATTTAGTGCAAATAAATAGTGAAGTGCTGTGCCGTTTGCAGAAAGCAGTTTAGAAAAGAAGAAAATCGATCGTTCCATAGTCGTAACATGATGAAGTTCAGTTTACAGTTATAAAGTAAATAGCAATTAAATTTTAATATCCTTTCAATACATATTTATCTTACTGTTTTATCTTACTGTAATATCGTATGCCTGCATCACGTTATATAAAGAGCCGGTAATGCAGGAATTGCAATTATTCATTTTAATGAAAATAATTACCATTCTACACATTTTCTACACACACAACGCCACTGTTGCCTATGGGATGTGATGTTCATCTATTCCTTTTAATGGACATATAATGTGACTATGTTAGGAGCAAACAAGGTATATAGTGAAGAGATGCCTGTTATGTATCTAGATATAAGTTCTTTAATTGGAGATTCAATCTGACAAGATAATTAACAATTTCCAGCCACAGGCTTTAATAGATGGGGGAAATCTCAAACTTCATTTTTAAGCTAAAACCAAGGTGTTCTGAAGTGTACTTTCATAAAAAAAATTATTTACGATAAAAGGTCTGTCAGATGTTAATTGACGATTTGCACGAAAGAAAGTTTGGTAAAAAGTGTCTAGATTGGTATCACTGTAATTCACTGCACATGTTGACCAACTCATCTAATTTCCAAACTTTGCAACAATTAAATACCTATAATATAATAATCATAACATTGTTTTCATTATCTTTAATGTTAAACCTACTTTCATTGAATATAAATCATATTTATTAGGTTGTTTCGTAGTCTACAATATTTAAAAAATGTCGAATTATGCAATTTGTCAAATCGTCAATTGACGATTTGCACGAAAGAAAGTTTGGTAAAAAGTGTCTAGACTGGTATCACTGTAATTCACTTCACATGTTGACCAACTCGTCAAATTTCCAAACTTTGCAACAATTAAATACCTATAATATAATAGTTATAACATTGTTTTCATTATCTTTAATGTTAAACCTACTTCCATTGAATATAAATCACCTTTATTAGGTTGTTTCGTAGTCTACAATATTTAAAAAAATGTCGAATTATGGAATTTGTCAATCACTGCTGCCAACTCTTCTAAACTGAGAGTTGGAAACAGTGTTTTGACAAATTGCATAATTCGACATTTTTTAAATATTGTAGACTACGAAACAACCTAATAAAGATGATTTATATTCAATGGAAGTAGGTTTAACATTAAAGATAATGAAAACAATGTTATGATTATTATATTATAGGTATTTAATTGTTGCAAAGTTTGGAAATTAGACAAGTTGGTCAACATGTGCAGTGAATTACAGTGGTACCAATCTAGATACTTTTTACCAAACTTTCTTTCGTGCAAATCGTCAATTAACAAAATTTGTCAGACAGACAAATTTTTTCAAAAATGATACATTGTTTACCACAAATTGTATAAATTTCAAACAGGTGTTTTGAAAAGTAAATTCATTTTTTTTAGCTAATTTTAAAAGTTAATTAAGAGTGGGAAATACCAGTAATATAGTTTCACCTGTGTGGAAGTAGGGCGAAGGGAGATACGGATGATGGGCGTGGCCTTTCAGACTGTCTCGAGATATTTGTAGACCATAAAACGAATTATTAGCCAAGGAACTGCATAATACACTGCTCGCCATGATAGCATGATATGAGACGTTACTTTATATTTCTATTTTCTTAATCATTCATAGTTGCTTTGTTTTAACAAATCTAACTATTTATATATATTTGTATGTTACGAACGATATATTTAAATAACGTATAACTGAATTAGAATTGTGTAATCAATTGTGTAAGGGCATTCTGAAGCACTTGGTAAAAAAGAAAAATTAGATTTAAATAGAAACTGTAAAATTAAAAATAAAACAAACTTATCTTTTTAAGGCAGTAAAAAGTAGAAAATATATGTGAGTATTAAAGTAAATAATTTTATTTGCTTATAGCTGCAGTAAAAAATATTTTTTACTGAATTAGAATTGTGTAATCAATTGTGTAAGGGCATTCTGAAGCACTTGGTAAAAAAGAAAAATTAGATTTAAATAGAAACTGTAAAATTAAAAATAAAACAAACTTATTTTTTTAAGGCAGTAAAAAGTAGAAAATATATGTGAGTATTAAAGTAAATAATTTTATTTGCTTATAGCTGCAGTAAAAAATATTTTTTACTGAATTAGAATTGTATAATCAATTGTGTAAGGGCATTCTGAAGCACTTGGTAAAAAAGAAAAATTAGATTTAAATAGAAACTGTAAAATTAAAAATAAAACAAACTAATTTTTTTAAGGCAGTAAAAAGTAGAAAATATATGTGAGTATTAAAGTAAATAATTTTATTTGCTTATAGCTGCAGTAAAAAATATTTTTTATGGGAATTCGCAAACAGCAGAAAATACTAAATACAATCTATCTAAGAAAATATTAATTTCAATTTTCAATTCAGGGGCGAGCGTAGAGGCGACTTCAATGTAAATGTCACTCGATATTCCGTTGAAGCAACGTCGAGCGCGGTTAATACTTGGATGGGTGACCCATCTTGAGAAATATAGAGTTCTCGTCCCACCTTCTAGCGGCTTGAATATCAGTGTATATGCGGAAGCTACGTAATTTCAGACGAGGATTACGTACGTAGTGAATATACCATCCTTCGGAGGGGATGTAAAGCAGGCGGTCCCTTGTCTATTAAATGTTAGGCAAGTAAAAGATCCCTACTCTTCTTAAGGGAAGAGGTTCGGCAAAATTTCCAGGTTGGGGATAGCTCGTCTCCTGGCGTCGGTGGTGGGCCCTGGTAGCGGAAATAGGCCGACGTTAAATAAATAGATAAAAAAAAAATCAATTCCTTACATTCTTTTGATAATCTACTTCTAGTTTTTAATACAACAGGACTTGCCTGGAAAAATTAAACTATTACTCTAAAATTCTTCTTCGCAACATAGCCTTTAAAATCCATGTTTCTCCCTTGTTTTGATTCTCATTAGAAAGACATAAAGCCACTCAAGATATTTCAAACATGAGTTCAATTTTTTTTATATATGATGTAGGTTGTTGTTGTAGAGAATTACAAAGATTCAAAATTGATATTTTGATTAGATTTTCATTATTGATTGAATAGATAGTTATTTTGTAAATGAACAAATTTTAGGTCTTCTTAATTTCTAGCATAGCCAGAAGTAGGTTATCAAAAGAATGCAAAGAATTGAAAATTGAAATTAATATTTTCTTAGATAGATTGTATTTAGTTTTTTCACACATTGTTCTTTCTGCCATTTGCGAAATCTTATAAAACATAAGTATTTTTTACTGGAATATAAATGAATAAATATAGTTACTATGCTGCTTCTTGGAACTAATGAATTTTAAAATAGTGCCAATTTTCTATACTTAACATCAAGAGTTTGCAATTTTTTTTTACTATCTACCGAAAAGATTACATGAGAGTAAAGTAGCATTTTAGCAAGGCGGCAAACAGTAAAAACCTTTAGAAAACGGCTATTAGTGAAACAATTTTGTAACTTGGTATACTGATGAGTTCTGTCATTAAAACGACTATTTTTCCGAGCTGCGCCAAATCAAAATGGCGTCCGGTTTCAAGATGGCGGCTGTTTTAAAAAAATAAAAAAGTTATTAAAAAAAATTGTTCGTCATGAAATTTTGAATAAGAAAGTTTTTATAAGTTTTCTTCTAAAAGTAAAAATTAAGGATACTTTAAAGAAACACATTCTACGGGCTAGCTTCCAAAGTGAGCACATTTGGGGACAGTCTCTGACATCAAATTTGATTTTGAATAATCTTGAAAAATGAGGATGGTCCTGTCCGAAAATGTTTCGTTGCCAAAATGGTTAACACTTCCGGAGGTATCTAAAGCCCTTAGACAATTAATTCAATGTAGTTGCAAAAAAGGAAGCATTGAAACCAAATGTGGTTGTGAAAAAGCTGGCTTGCAATGCACGTTCTTTTACACAAATTGTAAAGGCTGTAAAGGAGAATGCAACTAACTTAAAAGAAGTATGTAAGTCTAACTAAAAAAATCTTTACCTATTTTTATTAAATTATTTTTAGGTTGAAAAATAATGTGCCTTCAGTTTCTCGTAAAGGAATACTCAACAAGAACATTATAATTATTGCTTTAGATTGTAAAATATACATAAAATCATTTTCTAGTATTTCTCCGTGTAGCGGCTTTATTTTTAGTGTTAGGTAAACATATTGTAAAAAGTTTTTTTATTAAAATTTTAATGTAGAATATATTTCTTAACACTTTTTTGTAACAGTAATTATTTAGTCGAAAAACTTGTAAACTTTTAAATTATAAATAAAAAGTAACTTTTTTATATTTTTTATGTACCGCTTTTATTTTTAGCTTTAAGTAAAAAAATGTATTAAACTCTTTTATTCAGATTTTAATTTGGAACAATTTTTCTTAACAACTTTTTTTTCTAACATCAATAGTTTAGATAGAAAACTCGTTCTTTTAAATTTTCCAAATCGGCCGCCATCTTGAAACCGGAAGCCAAAGTGGCTTTCCGATTTGGCGCTGCTCGGAAAAATAATCGTTTTAATGACAGAAATCAGTATACCAAATTACAAGATCGTTTCACTAATAGCCACCAACCGTGAAAAAATGACACTTTTAGAGACTGAAGAGGGAATATATGCAAAACTTATTCAATAATAAAGAGATCATAAAGAACGTGGAAATCTAATAGCAATTAATTGCAGCACCTGGCCAACAATCACTTATTTGTAATTTTCTCGAAAACTGCTAATCTTAGAAAGAAAAGTTTCAAATAAAAAAGTTACATCCATCTTGTATCTTAGTTTCTTCTCAATACACTTGGTATCTATTTCGAAAGATAAAAAAGTTTCCAGCATGTTATATTTGAGAATGCAAATTTTCGACATAGCCTTAGAAAAAAATAATGCTTTCTACACTTATTAAAATTTGACTTACATATTAACACATTTTGTTAACAAATATATAGTGACAGCATGATGAAAATTTGAGAGTAATCCATTGTGCCGTTATGGTGTTAAATAATTATTTATAAGTTTAATATTTGATAAAGGTAGATTGATAAAATATTAAGATGGAAAAAACATCTATATTGCCGAATATCAAAGTCCAAGATCCCTATCCCTTTTCCCTAACCCTTTATTCCCACAAACGCATTATGCCCCTTCCCTTCCCTCCTATTGCCTGGATTGCGATATATTCCTTAAAATTAAAGATAAAAAAATCCTCACATATATAAAAAATTCTCTTCTGAACCCTTTCCTTCGTACTCGAAAACGAATTTTAAAAAAATGCAAAAGGTTTTTCCCCTCCACAAGTTTGTTTATTTGAAAAAAATAAAAAAAATAATCACTCAAATACTAGAAATAATAACGAAAAAACTCCATTTTGGTTTTTCAAAATAGCACAACAGGGAAAAAAGTTATAGGTATGCAGTAGTTATAGGTCTAATGATTTTCTTCTCCATACCTCCCCCCCTCCCACAATTGGCCCACCACTCTCCGGCTCCATCAATTCTTATCTATTTCACCTACCTCAAAAAAATCTCAGCTCTCTAACTCCTTTTTTATGCGAAAAAATTAAGGAATTACTTTTTTTTATATTAGTGTTACAGCAAAAAAAAAAAATGCGTAAGTATTTAAAAAACAAATTCACGAAAAGATACCGTCAGGTTTGAAAAACCCTCTGTCTAAGAAATCACTGTTTCCACATTCAGACTTCCTATCCAAGTCTCTTACAACGAAAATACTATATTTGCACTCCACCACTTCAAGCATTTTCTTCGAAGAAACCTACTACGCATCCATACTACTCGAAGTAACCCACTGTGCATCCAATTTACTCGAGAAAAGCCACTGCGCATCTATACAACTTGAGGTATCCTACTGCGCATCTATAGTACTCGAGAAAAGCCACTGCGCATCCATTTGACTCGAGGAAACCCACTGCGCATCCATACAACTTGAGGTAACCTACTGCGCATCTATAGTATTCGAGAAAAGCCACTGCGCATCCATACTACTCGAGGTAATCTACTGCGCATCAATGGTGCCACTGTGCATCCATAATACTGGGGGAAATCTACTGCGCATCCATACTACTAGAATCAAGAAAATAATAGAAGATCTATAAAAACCGTACAGGTTGTATGGTATCCTAATTTGTAATCGTAGAAGCTAGACACACACGCGATGACGCGTCTCTGACGCTATTTCCTCATGTATCCTTGAAACATTGGTGTCAATTTAGCAACATGCTAAAATAATCTTGAAAGGCAGGCACGCTGATGTTCGTTTGTTCATAGGACTCGAATTACAATGCAACTTGTAGGGTGTTTATAAATCTTAAAATTGCACACCTAGATTTTCTATCCAAGTCTCTCACAACGAAAAAAATTTGATACTATATTTGCACTTCACAATTATTGTTTATGGAACTTTAATAACATAATATTTGAAATCGTCTACCCCAAAAACCTATAAAACGATATGCCATATTGGTAGTGAATGTGGGGATGGTGGTAGAGGGGGTGGATGAAGTAAACAAAAATTTGAGGCCTTAGGTTTTTGTATACACGCTAAATTACATTTTTATTTTTTTCACCCCCTTTAATAATGGGGAGACCTTAACTTCGTTTATATATAGTAAATACCAATTTTACTGATTTACCTACTTACCCCCATTTACTCCAATTTATCCCTCAACCATTCAACGAAGTAAGATCAAAATATAATCTAGTTCCAGATACATACGTGTACCAAATTTCAAGTCATTACGGGCTTCCGCGAGATCTTCAAATTTTGATTTAACTTTTTTTTCGTCAAGTCAATAATAACAAAATTATCGTGGAAACACGTGTTTTTGCGAATTTTAAACGCGAATTCCTCCACCACCCTGTGTGATTAAGCTGAACTAACTTGATAACATGATAAATGAGAATCCGTGTAACCGAATTGTCATAAAAAAAAAAAAATTTAAGAGTTGGTTTCATTTCAAAACCAGATCCGCTCCGCTATATGATATTCTCTAAACAGCTGCATTTCTAAACATAAAGCGACCCTTGAAAATGTTGGCCAGTATATGCTGGCCGAATCGCAAACGGTAAGGAAGTAGGCGTGGCTAAAGAGTTATTCATATATTTCGTTTTATCCCTTTTATTACTAAATGCGTTGCATAAAAAATACAGAAAACATATTTTATGATGTAAAAAAATATTGTGCTATTCGTTACGAAGTTAGATATTTGATATATTTGCTTGCGGGGTCTAAATTAAATCAACACTTGTAACCCGTTCCGCAGATCTGAATTGTCATGGTATCGCCATCTATGAAACTCTTGAGTAAATCTAACATATTTCGTTTTCCGTAGTTTTTAGGTAAATGCATGATTTATTTAAAACAACAAAAATCATATTTTGTGCATCACTTACTTCTAAATGTTTATTCCTTTTTAAATTATTTTTTTGTGGGACAGGGAGCTTTGAAAAAAATCACAAAGTTTCCCATGTAAAAGCATAGGCATTGCACACTCTTAAAAATAATTAGGCAATCCAACAACCTGTCAAATTATTTTGTTGTGAGCAAACACGGGGTTTATTTTAATTAATTCGCGGAAATATAGCCAAGGCAACCGAAAAACAAACTCTTTAACAAACGTTTAACGAATGAAAACAAACGTTTTTCCGGATGTTTGCCCACAACGCCATGTTAAAAGTCACGTGGTTTGGATTGCTTAATTAACACATTTTTACTAGTCTGGCGGGCGTAACATGTTTATTACATGTTTTCCAATCATTTCCACATTTTAAATTTGAAGTGTTCAATGAGGTACCATTTTGTGTCATGAAAGCTTAGACTATATTGTATTTATTTCACTGGATAATCAGCCACAAACACGGCAAACAGCTAAATAGAAATTATTATTTAATATTAAACAGCTGATTTGTGTCAAATGAAATAGAGTCTACCAAATTATACACATGCTACCCCAGTTTCTGAGCAAAAATCTTGAGGTTGGTGTACAAATTGTAGTAACGCTCTGAACTTACCCCAACAATGTCACTAGCGCCAAATAGCCATCATTTTTAGCTACTGTAACATAATGATGACCAAAATACAACTACTTGTGCTACTTGGGTAAAATCAAAAAGATAGATATACTTGTGTGATACTAGGGATTTTATCATTTCTATAAGGAAATATTGATATTTATTTTTATTATAAGACTTGATGATCCATGTTAGTTTAGTTTATACCTATAATAATAATACTTTAATTTAATGAGAATAATGTATAAGTACACATATTAATAATTAGGTGTTGATTTTGTGAAGTTTTATTATAATGATAAGTTGATATATACCTAGGTATCAAAATATTATTAGTGAATAGTGAATTTTAACAGAAAATCTTGGCACTTATTTTAAAAAAGACTTGATATACAGGGTTACTGGTAACTTGACGTATTCTCCTCAAGGGGTGTTAGAGGACCTAATTTGCAATTATTTTAACTCGTATGTGTTACATGCAAAAGTTTTTAGTTTTCTAGATATTTCAATTTTTCACTTTTTGTTGAAAATCCTCAAAGGGTGTAGCAGAATAAGCATGGTAAAACGGCCCCAGAAGTGTTTTGGCCTAATTCGGTGTCAGTAGATCGACAATAGGAAAATAAATGTTTTCATCGAGTTTTAGATCCTCATCGCCACGGGTAACCCTTGTACCCTAATAAACATGACATTTCTTTCTCATTTTTTATCTCTTCAAGTTGTGCGTTAATTATTATGAAAAAAATAGACGATGTACATGTAATTTAAGTGCATCTTAGGAAAAAAAATCAGCTGATTTTGCTGCCTCCTTCGAATAAAAAAAAATATTTAAAAATTAGAATATTTATGTTTTTATGAAAACACTGATTCGCATACACAAAACTTTCACCAAAAATACATTGTTATGAGTAATTTATTGTAGATTTTTTTCAAATTTTTTGAAGCGGTGCGCCATAATTAAAAAAAATAAAAACTGTTACGACGCATTGTTTAGTCCTAACCATTGAAACTTTATTCACACAAAATATAAGTGGTCTATCTGACAGACCAGACCAGTGTATCCATATGTATTTGGATCCACTGAAACCGAATCCGAAGTCAGAATTGTCAGATTGCCTCGTTTTCCACCCCCTGCCCCGAAACAAGAACAAAGTGGTCTGTCCGGCTGATTATACCAGTGCATCCTTATGTATTTTGACCTGCTGAATCCAGATTCGAAGTTATAATTGACAGATTGGCTCGTTTTTCACCCCTAATCCCGAAAAACACACCCCCCAAAAAACGATTTGTCCGACGGACCAGACCAGTGTATTCCTATGTATTTGAATCTGCTGAAACCGAATCCGCTGTCAGAATTGTCAGACTGGCTCGTTTTTCACCCCCAACCTCAAAAAACACCCCCAAAAAAACAAAGTGGTCTGTGTATCTTTATGTATTTTGACTTTGAATCCTTTTTCACTCCTAACCCCAAAACAAAAAGAAAATGGTCTGTCCGGCGGACTATATCAGTGAATACTTATGTAATTTCACCTGCTGAATACGAATTTGAAGTCAGAAGTGTCAGATTTGCTCGTATTTCACCAAGAACCCTAAAAAACATCCCCAAAACAAAAAAAGTGGTCTGTCCGGCAGACTATACCAGTGTATAAGTATTTGGTAAGGATACGCTGGTATGGTTCGCCGGACAGACCACTTTTTTTGATTTTGGGGTTGTTTTTTGGAGTTAGGAGAGAAAAACAAGCCAATCTAACAATTGGATTCGGTTTTAGCGGATTTAGATACATAAGGGTACACTGGTATGGTCCGCCGGACAGACCATTTTTTTGGGGAGTGTGTTTTTCGGGGTTAGGGGTGAAAAACGAGTCAATCTGTCAATTCTAACTTCGAATCCAGATTCAGCAGATCAAAATACATAAGAATACACCGCCGGACAGACCACTTTATTTTTGTTTTTGTTTTGGGGGTGTTTTTTGGGGTTGGGGGTGAAAAACGAGCTAATCTGACAATTCTTACTTCAGATTCGGTTTCAGCGGGTTCAAATACATGCGAATACACTAATCTGGTCCGTCGGATGGTTTCAATGGTTAAGCACCACTAAACAATGCGTCGTAACAGTTTTTATTTTTTTTAATTATGGCGCACCGCTTCAAAAATTTGAAAAAAAATCTACAATAAACTACTCATAACAATGTATTTTTGGTATAAGTTTTGTGTATGCGAATCAATATTTTCATGAAAAAATAAATATTCTAATTTTTAAATATTTCTTTTTTATTCGAAGAAGGCCGCAAAATCAGCTGATTTTTTTCCCTAAGATGTACTTAAATTACATGTACATCGTTTATTTTTCATAATAATTAACGCACAACTTGCAGAGATAAAAAATGGAAACGAAATGTCATGTTTATTAGGATACAGGGGTTACCCGTGGCGATGGGGGGCTAAAACTCGAGGAAAACATTTCTTTTCCTATTGTCGATCTACTGACACCGAATTAGACCAAAACGCTTCTGGGGCCGTTTTACCATGCTTATTCTGCTACACCCTTTGCATATTCAAAATTAAATTTAAAAATTACCTCTAATTCAGTGGCACTGATTTTAACTAACAGTAAAATGTCAAAAAATACCCAATGGTCCAAAGATGCAACAAGGAATAAAAAATATATTTTTCGATTTTTTAATTTCTGTTACAATGACGGCGATTTATTACAAAAACTCATTTTCATTAATCGTAAAAATCATTTAAATAACACCTCTTTTTATTGGTTTTCCGATGAGGTTAAATGTTATGAAAAAAATAGTTCCACGAAAAAGTTCAATAACAGGTGAGCAGGTAGAGCAATGAAACAATAGCCTTAAGTTGATAACTAATTTATTTATTATTACAAATCTTGTTCAAAATGGGAATCTCTTTTCCGTATACAGAAACGAAGTTTCTTCCTGACTTCTGTTTTGGTCACTATTGAAGTGAAATTGTTTTTCATTTGCTTCACCGTATCGAATATCTTCTGCTTCAATTGTTGTACGGAGTTCACCGGCGTTTTGTATATAATTCCTTTTTATGCCCCCAGACATGAAAATCCAATGGAGTTAGATCAGGGAATTTCGCAGGCCAAGGAAATGGTCCCCCTATCGATCTAATTAGTTGGATACTCTTCATTCAGCCACTGGCGTATTATGATCTGAAAAGGGACTGGACAGCCATCGTGCTGGAACATCGTTGCAAGTGGGATATCTTCCAGTAACGGCATCAACTCGTTTCTTAACAAACATTATTTTGTGCTTGTCTATAGCGTAGCGCTGCATTAAAACTGAATCTAATGGTTAGTGATTTTTGACATAATGTCAAAGGACAGTCCCGATTAATCCCGAAGCTTGTCGAAGTATTTAACTACTCGCAGTACCGTTAAAAGCAGGTAAATGACACTATCTCTAAAACGTCAAACAATGAACGTGCTCTACCTGCTTACCTGTTATTGAACTTCTTCGCTACTATGAACCGTAAGGCCGCAAAAAAAAATGTGAGAAAGGAGACTGGAGAACACATGACATAAATCGTTATTACACAATAAGTGTTGATCCTATTTAAACACAAAAACACATTTTCTATGCGCAATGAATTGGACTTTTAGGATAAACAAAAACACTTACCAAAATTATACTGGTTTTGGTTTTTTTAATGCAACAATACCAAAATAGCCATTATTGGCATATTTTGCTGTCTAGCTCCTAAACCAACGATTGTATTAAAATGAAACCAACGTAAATTTTCTTATATTAGGGTCGTACATACACGAAAGAAAAATGAGCGAAAAAAAGTAGGTTCACTTTAAAAAAAAAGGGGGTTTTCAAAATTTCAACATCCCGTATCATGGAAACCGCGTGGTATTCGATAAAAGTTTTTTCGCAAATCATCATCCCTCCTTAAGGGCATTAGTATGTGTAGTATTGTAGATTGGAAATAATAGCCGTTTGTCCTATACAGGAGACCCCCAAATTCGGACAGCGCGACCTTTCCGGCCTCGTACAGCCAAAACCGTTTGTCCTACGGCAAATGTGTAATATATATATATATTATGTAGAGGGATGAATCTTCAAAAAGAGTAACTTGGTAAAGAGCCCTACGGGCAAACATTGAAAAAGATATGGGCACGTAAGTAAAATTTCAAAGTTTCAACCCCTAAAAATAGGGGACGCACATGGTGTAGCAGGGTATAGTTTACTGTGCTTGCTTATTATGCCCTCTTGAACAACTTCCACAAAAAAATCCGCAGTACGCAAAATTTGTTATGTCTAATTCGACTGGACTATAACATAAATTTAAAGGTATAAGTTGACAAAATGTGTACCTAAAGTAACAAAAATAATTTTTTAACTTTAGCATTGGGCATATTTGCGGTAATATTTTTTGAAAGATGTTTTCTTAGGCTTCGTTGAATAACTTCATATCATGAAAATTTTTGGCACCACTTAGTACCATGCTCTCTTCAAAGTAATTTAAGAAAATTAGGTTCGTTTCATTATTCATTTTCAAGAGGCTGTACGCTTCAGCCACATGTATAGTTTACAGGACGGCACTGTGGCCGCGTATAATTTACTTTTCGTCATACCTTCCTCGAAAGTATACTCTAATTCCATTGTTTTGTCGATCGTAAGTGACGCTTTGTGTACCAAATACTTGTTTCCATTGGCGACGGGTCGTTATTTTTCATAACGTCCCTTGAGAACAAAAATAAATTTGGGAATATTTTTTCTTTTATATAATAGGTATTAAATTAAATGTTTTAACTTTTTTGGAAGTAAATCCAGACAAACCTCGGTTGCTATATTTTCTATATCCGACATTATTTTCAAAAATGTTCAGAGCTATCATTATAATAATATGATTTAATTTATCTTGACAGTAGCTGTCATTTGAATGGGTCGCGTGCGCCGACGTCATAGATTTTGAGACCTTAGGAAAAACAAACAGCTGTCATTGAATCAGCATGTTTTTCTTTAAAGTGAATTTTGCTGTGTTTGTGCCATTTAAAAGCTTAATGTTAGATGCAACTATTCTTAATACTTTCATATCCCCAATTTTGTTCGTCAGGATGACGGTTAGTTCGTATTTTGCAGAATTGCCTCACGATGTATAGGTTAGGTATATTGCTGCCATCGAATTAAATCCTCATATTTTGAGAAAAAAATACTTTAGTATAAATACTGATATATTTTCAAATATTACACATATGGATACTGCAAATTACTTGGCTTTTGAGAGAAGTACATAGACAGGAGGTTCAAAGCATCCAAAAGTCTTGACGCTGTTTGTGATTAGGTGAAAGAAGTACTCTGTAAGAAATTTACAGAATAAAAGCTTGTTGCAAAGGTAAGAATTGTTATCAGTGATCAACCATTATTTTCATATACATTTGCCTAATTAAGTGTTGCTTTATAAATAATTGCTAACGTACAAATTCATTTTTCAGGTTATATTCTCCTAGCACCGTGAACAAAAGCAATTGACTCCTTGGACTATTGCAGATTCAGATGGTTCCTTAGTACTTACTGTGAATGTGTTGCTAATCTAGACAAAATATGTTCACTACTTATAGTGACAAGAAGTATTTTCTTTGAGTTTTTTAGCAGTAAACGCATGGTCGAGGTATTAACCGCTGTAAATTTTGTGAAAAAGACACTATATACATTAAGCAATGAAGCTTGAGGTACTATAAACTATTTGAGGCACCTATATAATAAGACGTACATAATTTCTTCCAGCGGTTAACCCCTGGAAGAATTTTATTTTTCATATATTGTTATGTACTATGTCTTATAATTTTTTGTAAGTCATTTGTTCTTACTATTTTATTAAATATTCCCTTTTTATTATGTTTTATTTATCACTCCTACTACTATATATGTTATATAAAATTATACGCTTATTACCAAGAGTTAGTCGTAACAAACCTTCACAGGTATATCATATTACATGATAACGACTTCTCTTATTAATCGCTTATCTTAGAGATATTATGTTTCACCTTTGTTTCTCACATTTTATGCTGACTGTCGAATTGCATTTCCTTTGTTCTACATTTTGCTTACTCAGGTTCTGTATGTTATAAATACGACTAGACATGCTTTGTAAAGTCAGTTATTAAACTCAGTTAGAATGCAACACTTCTAATTTATTATTCTAATTCCTTCTCCAAGAGCCAACGTTGGCTCCATTAAATAAATAAATCCTTTTTAAAAAGTCACTCATGTGAATCGTGATCTAACATTGGCGCAGTCGGTAGGATCCGTAAACATCATCAGAACAAGAAGCCTAACTGGTAATGAAGCGCAAAAGAACAAGGACAACATCTGCAGAAGGTGCCTAACTAGTGCGTGTACATCTGCGAGAACAAGGAGACCTTCCTCACTGGTGGTGGCGGATCCCAATCCCTTGACGGACGAAGAACCTATCCATGGAGATAAAATTAACGTAAGTCATTTTAAGAATCATCTCGTTATTTTCTCATTTTTTACAATTATTATTTCTCACAATTATTTACGTGTATTATACCGCTAATATACTCGGCAAACAAAGCCAATTCTGTTATCAAACGAATCCTGTACAAGCTACAATGCAAGAATTTTTATTAATTTTAAGTTTAGTTATTTTCGTATTATACTGCTAATACGGTACCATTGTGTATTATACAGTTAATACACAATTTATTAACGTACACAACATAACAAACTATTTTAATTCAATTTCCGTATCATAATGCTGATACGCAACCAATTTTAGTTCAAAAATTAACAAACAAAAAAGCAAAATGCCAGACAGAGCTCAACCAGAGACAGTTCAACCAGTTCAACCAGCAGTACCGAGCAACCAGAGCAAGTCGAGCAAGTCGAACACGAGGTAGAGCCTTACAAACTCTCAGAAATTTTCTCGTTAATTCCGGAGTTCGATAACGCCATCAACCTCCAAACTTTCTTAAACTCATATCAGTGTGCCCAACGCATGGCAATTCATGACCAGAAAATCTTGTTAACAGTGCATATCAAAATTAAACTAAAAGGTAAAGCTGCCGAACTTATAAATTCGCACAACCCTGCCACATGGCCAGAAATTAAAGCACTTCTAGAAACCCACTTCGGTGACTCTAGAGATTTAACAGCTCTTATCCAAGACCTACAACGAATTCACCAATTGCCTGGTGAATCCGCGTTAACATTTGTTTCGCGTCTACAAACGCACAATGCGAAAATGCACGCTGCAGTGCAAAAACAAAATTTAACTTCGGAGCAAAGAACCGCGCAAACAAACCTGATCGAAACTATGACACTAAATAATCTGTTAACGGGTCTAGAACCAAATCTAGGCAGAATAATACGTGCCCGTAACCCTCCGACTATAATGAACGCAATTATTAAAATTCGTAGAGAGCTACAACTCTCTTATTTTGAACAACAAAAATTCCCAAAAAATAGTCCGGTCAAAAATCCAGTAATTCAACAAAAGCGACCACAAGGTCCCAATTTGCAACAAAAGTTTTGTTCCTTCTGTAAACGGAATGGACATGTAATAAGCGAATGCCGCACAAGGCAACAGTCTCAAAACTTCCAGAGACCAAGTTTCCAAGGAAACTCACAAAATTTTTCTCATCAAAACTTCGCACAACCTAGTAATAATCAATTTAGTCAGAGGACGTTCCCTCAAAATAATTAGCCAAATCAATCACAGCAAACAGGCCCTCAGCCATAAGGCCGAATCCTAATTTTATGCAACAGCGACCATCAGCTATCCAACCTAACCCAAATTTTAATTAACCAGCAAAAAGCTCATCATTTGAATTACGAACCTTATGACAATTACGACAATCAATATAACGACTACTCTTTCGACGATTATCAAAATTACCAAAGTCAAAATGAATCGTACGAAAATTATAATTTTGAAACCAACCAAAATTTCCAGGAGAATTATACTGCTAATTCTCAGAACGAGCAATACGAGGATTATACTGCTAATCCTCAGGATTTTCATTTAGATCCGGAGTACCCCACGGATACTCCGACACAACAAATAGACCAATTCGACCAAATATCAAACCAAATACAAACAATGAATCTCAACGACAGTTTCGACCCAATGCTTTCCCAGAACAGACGTTCATGTAAATACGCCTCCCCATACCCTATTAACTGTAAATTCAAAGAATCTTTACTATATGAAAGATGCAACTGGTAAATTTAAAATTCTTATTGATACAGACGCAGGTATATCAATTTTTAAACCTAAAACAGCTGAAAATTATAGGCGTAGATCTCCTGAAAATGCAATTTTACTGGGTATTACTGATCAAAAAATTTATATCAACGAATCTGTTCTCATCCCATTCTCAGATGAGTCACACAAAGTGTATATCTATAATCTAGATATAGATTTTGATGGACTACTAGGCGCAGACTTTCTAGAACATTACGAATGCCAAGTAGACTTTAAAAATAAACAATTAGTCACAAATTTTAAAACCGTACCGTTATTTAAAGTTACGGAAGAAACTACGGTAAATTTACCTTTACAACCAACTATTAATTCTGATACAAAAAATTCAAATTTAAGCAACATCAAAAATTTAATTTCTATGGAAAAAATTTGTAAACTAAAATGTAACCTGCGAAATACCGAGGCTATACTGTTAGCCCAGGAAAACGAAAGGGTACGCTTACCGAATGCTCTCGTAAAAATCGATAGCAATGGAGAATTTTTAACCTCAATTATAAATGCGAATGCAATACCAAAAACGGTAAATTTCTCGAACCTCGAACTAGAACCAGTACAAAAATTCAAATCAATTTTCAATCTAAACACTCAAAATTCTGACCCAGACGTACTGACGGACAGATCCTCCGAAATTAGGAGCCAATTACGTTTGGATCATCTAAACGAAAAAAAGGCCGATATAGTAACGCAGCTTTGTTTAGACTTCCAAAACATATTCTACATAGACGGAGACAATTTAACATTCACTAACGAAATTAAGCATTCCATTGATACGAACGATTCAAAACCGGTTTTCACAAAATCATATCGCTACCCTCATATCCATAAAGAGGAAGTCAAAACACAAGTCTCTAATATGCTCGATCAAGGCATCATTAGACCTTCGATTTCTCCCTGGTCCTCTCCGGTTTGGGTTGTACCTAAAAAACTCGACGCCTCCGGTAAACAAAAATGGCGAGTTGTAGTGGACTACAGAAAACTCAACGAACTCACTATTGACGATAAATACCCGCTACCCAATATTTCCGACCTCCTCGATCAATTAGGCAAATGTCAATATTTTACAACTTTGGACTTAGCCTCCGGATTTCACCAAATCGAGATTGATGCGAAAGATATTCAAAAAACTGCTTTCACAGTTGAAAATGGTCATTTTGAATTTGTAAGAATGCGTTTTGGACTTAAGAATGCTCCATCAATATTTCAAAGAGTGATGGATAACATTTTGTTAGGTATCCAAACTGAACGATGCCTCGTCTATATGGACGATATTATTGTTTACTCCCCTACTATTCACGAGCATATTTCTCGAATAACAGAAGTTTTCAAACGATTACAGAAAGCCAATCTAAAAATTCAACCCGACAAATGCGAGTTTCTCCGCAAGAAAGTCGCTTATTTAGGACATCTCATTACAAAAGACGGCGTAAAACCGAATCCTTCGAAAGTTGACGCTCTTCTAAATTTCCTTCAACCAAAAAACCAAAAAGAAATTAAATCATTTCTAGGCTTAGCCGAATATTACAGGCGCTTTATCCCCAATTTCTCCAAGATTACCAAGCCCTTAACAAAACTACTACAAAAAGACATACCATTTCTCTTAGACAATGATTGTATAAATTCTTTTCAAAATTTGAAACAAACATTAACCTCAACTCCGATATTAATCTACCCTAACTTTGATGAACCTTTCGTCCTAACCACTGATGCGAGCGCACTTGCCGTCGACTCGGTGCTGAGCCAGGGGCCTATTGGCAAAGATTTACCCATTGCCCATGCTTCTAGAACCTTGTGCAGTGCAGAAACTAAGTATTCAACGATCGAACGCGAGATTTTATCGATAATATGGAGTGTAAAGCACTTTTGACCCTATCTGTACGGTAGAAAGTTCAAGCTTGTAACCGACCACAGACCACTCACCTGGTTATTCTCTATAAAAGACCCAGGAAGTAGACTTGCCCGTTGGCGACTCAAATTAGAAGAGTACGATTACGAAATAATTTATAAACCCGGCAAAATCAATAAGAACGCGGACGCACTTTCCAGAATCAAAATTAATCATTTTTCCGAATGTTCCAAATTCTATTCAGAGGTTCTAGCCGCGAATGACGAAGAATCAGACGACGATGAAAACCCAGACGATAATAACGAAATCACTAACGAACAAATTTCCCAAGAATTTGAAACTTTCGCCAACTTATATAAAACAACATCATTAATAGACTATTCAAAAATCAAAGCATCAAACAAACAACTCTTATACCGAGAACACAAAGATATTATAACTTTCTTCAAACAAAATAACTTACAAGACCTCCATCATAAAATTATCGAGGACATATTCGAAGAAAATCCCGAATTTCATAACGATAAAATCAATATTGTATCAAGCAAAACGGTCAGACATAGGAGATATTTTATCATCCCTCTACCTTTTGATATCGAGTCTGTAATTTTGGTATTATTTAAGATCAAAATATCCTAGATCTCTCTAAGACATACTTTGTCGAAAATAATTTAGACCTCCCCATACTTGAAATCCTATCATTCATTTTTTCGGAAAAAGACTAAAAAGTAGTAATTTGTCAAGATATCGTCAGAACTGCTGACGAAGATGAAATTCCAATTATATTGGAGCAAAATCATTTTGGTAAAAATAACCTACATTGCGGAATAAACGAAACGATTCGAAGAATTAGAGAAAAATACACTTGGCAAGGTTTAACTAAAGACGTCGAAAACTTTATGAAAAACTGCGAAACGTGGCAAAAGACTAAAGTATGCCGGAAAAATCTAAATAACCCTCTAGTAATCACGGAAACCCCAAGAACACCTTTCGAAAGAATTAATATCGATTTATTTGAATTCCCCACTCGAAATTACGCTTTAAACATTCGCGCCGAATTAACTAAATTCACGCAGGCCTGTGCAGTCCCAGACAAATCCGCAAAATCTGTCGTAAATACTTTGTTGTTATACTTTCAACATTATGGTACCCCATTGAGAATCCATTGCGATTACGGTGGCGAATTCGACAACCATTTGCTCAAAGATCTCTGTACCCTCTACGACATAAAATTAACATATTCAAGCGTAGGGCATCCTCAATCGAACAGATCAATAGAAGGATTTCATGCTACTTTAGCTGAAATGATAAGAATTCATAAAACCGAGAATCCGAACGAACATCCTTTCACAATTTTACCATATGCGATAATATGCTATAACAATTCGGTAAATAAAACACATGGTTTCACCCCATACGAACTTGTATTTGGACATACGTCCAACAGATCACCCGAAACCTTATATAACCAAAAAGAAAAGAATATAAAGACAAAGAATCGCCCGCAATCGAACACAAGCACAAAAGGAGAAAGCGAAAGTTCGTTTTGACAGAAATGTTCCCCAGAAACGATCTGAGTACAAAATAGGTGACTTAGTTTATGTAAAAGAATCACAAATTAAGAACAAATTACAAAATAAATTTAACGGTACTTTTAAAATAAAAGAAATTTTTCAAAATTCTGCTACCCTATTAAATTTCGAAACAAAACAAGAAACTAAAGTAAATTTTGATAGAATGAAACCATATACTGAAAATTAAATTTATTTTTAGGTTTCTCCTGCTGTTCGGATCAGCACTCTGTCAATACAAAATTACCCCGATCAATAACACTGTTGGTGTGTACTATCACCAAGACACGGACATCGTGGTGACAAATGACAAATGGACTCTGCTAGTGCATAAAAATATTTCATCTCTCAAACTAGCTTTTGACAAAAATCAAAATAATTTAGACAGAATCTTGAACACCCTCGATGGTGCTGACCAAAAATCAATCCTGTTTAGAAGCGAAGTTAAAACAGAGTTTAACCTTTTAATGCAAATAGCTAGTTCGATAAAAACGAAATTTGACGAAGTCTTTTCAGACACAAAGAGATATAAACGCGGAATACTTAACGGTTTCGGAACAATATTCAAATCAATGACCGGAAACTTAGACGCCGAAGATGGCGAGTACTACACTAACTGTATAAATAAATTAAATAATGACGAACATCAATTAGAAAACTTAATCACAAATCAAATCTCAGTTACAACTTCTGTTATCAAAAATTTCAACTCAACTATACAAAAATTACAAATTGATGAGGAAACAAAGATATCAAAGAAATCGAGCACACAATTCAAACCATGACTCAAACGATCCAAGCTGCCGAAATAAAACTAAAATTTCTATACATTTCCGAACAACTAATGGCCAGCTATTTGTATATCGAAGACAATCTAAACGATATTTTAAATTCAATAACATTTGCCAGATTAGGAATTATTCATTCATCAATCGTAACACCTGATCACTTAGTAACGGCGTTACAAGAGATTTCACAGAGTTTGCGAAGGAACAATTTACCTCTTCCAATTAAAGTATCAGCAGTTGCTCAATATCTGGATATTATTGAACTAAAAGCTTTTCAACTAGATTCAAACTTAATATTTGTTTTAACAATACCTCTCATTGAACCTCAAAATTACAACATCTTTCGTCTGTACCCTATACCTATACTTGATAACAGAACTGGTCTACATCACTTTTTATCTATTTCACAAAAGTTTATCGCGAGAGACGATGATTCTTTAATGTACATACCTATACAAAATTTGAAAGAATGCAAACCACTCTATTTTGGAACCAAACTATGTTCGAACCTGTTTGCATATCCTATCGACCAAAATGCCATTTGTGAAGCTAGAATATTAAAACCATTGCCGAAACTCCCAGAAAATTGTCAAGCTTCCGTCATCATTAGTCAAGGATACAACGTCCAAGAACTTGAAGACAACACATGGCTAGTAATTAATTCCGAACCACTTCACATTACCATCAACTGCCCGAAGAGAGAATCCATAACGGAGCTAATTAACAAAAATTCCATCATAAAACTACAACCAGGATGGTATGCCTATGCAGGCATTACTCGAATACAAGCCAGTGCTAAAGACTTTTCCGAAATTAAGGACAATTCACATCCAATCCAAATTCCTTTTGAATGCTGCAATCACATGCCTGACAAAATCGAAATTCCAAAATTAAAACCGCTTAAATTAAACAGTCTCGACGTAGAAGATTTAGATATTGCTAAAAACAAACTAGAGCAATATTCCAAAGACCTAGATGACCTCATAAACGAACCTTTTGTGACCAAACATGTATCTTGGTTCACATACTTCATAATCACTCTCATCATCCTATTAGTTCTACTTTACATAACTTGTAAATGCAGAAGAAGAAGATGTGGAGCATTGCGAATCCAACCCTCAACGGATAACCCTCCTTCACCTCCTTCAGAGCGAAGCAGAGTATTTACCAAATTTCCTAGACTGATCCCTCCAAGAAAGCGACCCGGTATTAGACCTCAAGAAGAAGAGGACATCGAGTTAACATAGACTTTCATATATGGAGTTTTACCCTTGTCTATTAATTTAGACTATTGTATTTTATCCTTATTACGCTATGTAATGTTTTATTATCGCTTACCAATTTTAACTTTTACATTATTTTATTATTTTGCTTTGTATTCATTCAACATTGTTTTAATTTATTTCTGCATTATATTCATTTAACGTTTTAACAATTTTCAAAAGTTGCTGCATAACATCAACTTTTTTATTAAGGGGGAAGTTGTTATATAAAATTATACGCTTATTACCAAGACTTAGTCGTAACAAACCTTCACAGGTATATCATATTACATGATAACGACTTCTCTTATTAATCGCTTATCTTAGAGATATTATGTTTCACCTTTGTTTCTCACACTTTATGCTGACTGTCGAATTGCATTTCCTTTGTTCTACACTTTGCTTACTCAGGTTCTGTATGTTATAAATACGACTAGACATGCTTTGTAAACTCAGTTAGAACGCAACACTTCTAATTTATTATTCTAATTCCTTCTCCAAGAGCCAACGTTGGCTCCATTAAATAAATAAATCCTTTTTAAAAAGTAACTCATGTGAATCGTGATCTAACATATATTGTTACAGTAAATTGAAATAGTTAATTATGTCGAACTTGTACTTACATAATTTGCATGAAACTGAAAGCAAAACAAAATATCTTTACTAATTACGCGACACCAATTTATTTCTCAGGGGGCGCCAGTCGCGTATTACCCCGTTCTTCTACCTCCCAGGCGGGTTCGAGATAAGATGCACTTCGGTAGCCGAGTAATGGGACCAAGGCTGCACTACCACAGATCGGAAACTACGCTCTCTCTGGACCCGAATTCCCTCGTTAGGGGTTTAGGCACCTCTTAATTTCCTGAATTTTTGCATAAAAAAATCCCAACCGAAGAATTTCTCTGCGGAGGGATTAGTTTTGGTACGCGAAAATCACGTTTTGGTCCATTAATAACGGAATATATTTCTCAAAAAACGCATAAAAAAATCCCTATCAAACCTCCGTAAAGCAACCAGAAGGTCGAACGTTAATGCGAATTAACTCGACACATCCGGTTTTCTATACGAAAGTTCCAGGGATTATAGACCGTCAACAGGCCTCAAGATCAATTAAGAAATATTAGTTCAAAGAATCCGTTTATTTAACAGAATTGGTTATACAAAATTCTCAAGAAAAGAATCGTGCCTTCCCCAATCAAGGTAGTGACTTTCAGACCATACAAGCGAGAGCGCTCACGCTAAGGATCGATTAGGTAGAAAAGATTCATACATACCTTCTCAGAATCAAAATGCGAGCTTTTAGAATCATTTCAGACTCTGGGTAAATGAATAATTAAGGCTGACTGAAATGAACTTAAAAAAGTTTTACTAAATGAATTTAGTTTCGCTAGAGACTACTTAGCTTTAAAGTTCTTGTATCGTGGAGATTCACGTACTCAAACACATTCAGAGGACTTATTACTGCATAAGTTGAGTGGCGTTCGATCAGTCCACGACTTACTAACCTTTATCACAGTCGATTAATATTATCGATTTGGCAGCGTCTCACCTTCGAGCGACTTTTAGGCAAAATTGAATTTTTGGATTTTTATGCACAAGGCGTTTTCCTCTATAACTTTGTCATTTGAAAAGCCCTGTTATTGGCTTTTCTACCATCGCTTTGTCTGGACCACTCAACGCGCTCGACCAAATTGCGAGCCGCTGGGTCAATCCAAACTCTTTCTATGCGAGAAACCGGCCTTGTACATGTGCATTGATTTTTATCAATTTTTGCTTATCGGCACTACGCCGGCTTTGACAAAATTTTCTATTTTGCCTTTTGGATGCAGTGCATCGTTAAAATTTTATGCTCATACTTTAGAATTGGGCTTTCAATGACCGTACCTCAAAGGTCAATGTCTTTGGTTGAGGAATAAAAAATAAAAAATAATTTAAATTATATTTTCGTGGTACTTTTTAAACTGACTTTGTGGTACTTTTGAAAAATCCATTTTAAGACCAATTTTAGCGTACTTTTGAAAAATCGATTTTCGAGCCAAATTTCAAGGTACTTTTGAAAAACTAATCTGCGGGTGAAATTTTGGCGTACTTTTGAAAAATCGATTTTCAAGCCAAATTTCAAGGTACTTTTGAAAAGTTAATCCGCGGGTGAAATTTTGGCGTACTTTTGAAAAATCGATTTTCAAGCCAAATTTCAAGGTACTTTTGAAAAGTTAATCTGCGGGTGAAATTTTGGCGTACTTTTGAAAAATCGATCTTCAAGCCAAATTTCAACGCAGTTTTGAAAATTTAGTCTGCAAGTGAAACTTTGACGTACTTTCGATAAATCGATTCCTGGGCCAAATTTTGACGCCCTTCCAAAAATATTATTTTTCAAAGTCCAATTTATGGTACCTTTGAAAAAGTATATTATTCATAAATCCCTGTCATTATATACTTCTACTCTCATATTTTGAACCAAAAACATTTTTCCTAAGTGAAAATTCGGTGTTTCTTCGAATTTTCACCTGGTCATTTCCAACGCCTTATAGAACCCAAAACGGCCCTTGTGGACTGATCTGCGCCTCTGCAGACTCCCAAAAATGTCTTTAAATGAAATTTTTGCCTAAGTCGAATTTTGATTATGTCTTCAACTTAGGACGATTTTGGAGAGTTCTACAACATGTTCACCGAACACCACTTTAAAGTTTTAATTTTATATTTCTTCAATGTTCAATAGTCAATATTGAGTTTTTAAACACTATACGATATACTTTAAAAGGGCACATTGCATCACTTGTTGACAGCGGGTAGGTACTTTGGAATTTCTTTTATTAATTTATGTACTTCATCAAATATCTTTATGAAGCCATCAAATTTTCCTCTTGGAGTGTACCTTATTTAAAACAATTACTGCCATTGCACTTTTCTCTCTGTTGGTACAGCTGCTCACCTTCGCTTAACTAAAATTTAAACAAGAAGTGATTATTAAAAATACTGACAAACCAATATAAAATGTTAATTTTCTTTACCATGAATTGTTTATTGCTTGTTTGGACAGCAGTAATTATTATCATAAGCAGTTTCAGTTTCACATATGGGTTTTAAATTATATCCCATATTGAGAGTGGATGCCCCCAACTGGATGTACCATCATGGTCTTGTAATACGGCTGTTGTTCCTACAACATAAACCCACGTTAAAAATCAAATTTTTACATTAATATTCAACAACGTACCACTAATAAAATCCTTGGAAGACTCTTGTAAAATCATTTCTTATAATTGTTTCAAATCAGTTGCAGTCTTTTAACCTCTAACTTCTTCTGGTTGTAAATGGAGGTTTTTATAAAAATTGGCATTGTTTCGCCTTGTCACACTTCCACAATTAATAATACACCAAAAACTTGTCGTTTTGTATGTATAATATACATATAAACAATAATATTACGAAAAGTTCAATCAGTTGCCATTTGACAGTTAAAGAATTTCAGTTTGTTTTTCCTAAGGTCTGTGACTGTGACGTCACGTGCACGCGACCCATAGAAATCGCATACTAAATTTATTTTATTGACGGTTGCCATGGATATTCCAAACATCGCTATCTTTACTATTTGCTTAGCAAATATGAAATCTTACTCAAATAATTATAGTTTTTCTCAAGTTTTTTCTAGTTTAATGATTCATAGATATGACGAAAAATATAATATGCGCCGCGGGTCGTACAATGCGATTTTTTGGTCTCGAATACTTGTAAACCTCGGCCCTACGGGCCTCGGATCGCAAACTGTTTTCTCGACGAAAAAAGTGCACCTTACGACCCTTGGTACATAAATAATAACACGGTTGTGGGCGTGGTCTGCACTGTAACAAAGTGGACAGAGTTTTAAATTCACCGGTGGATCGCACCGGTAAGCAATACCTAACATTATTTGATTGGCTATTTTGAAAAACATAGCCAATCAGCTTTGTGTTTTGTCCACCGGGTGCGTCTGCCGGTCAATTTAGAAAAGTGCCGACTATATTTTACGAAAATGTTACCCGGAAGGATTACGGCAATAAAAACTTCAGATATGGATAATTACTTTAAACGGACATACAGGACTGTACTTAAAATTATATCGCATTTATGCAACATATATTTACTTCTCTTTCAGATCCTGATAACTCTGAAAATTAAATATGAGTAAATTAAATAAAAAATAAATTTAAAATTCTTAATATGAGTAGGTATAATTATAAAATGTAACCAAAATTGTTACGTTACATAGAATACATATGTATATTGAATGGAAAAGAGATCTACAGAAGACCCAACTGTCGGGAGCCAATATTGTCGGTACGCTTTTTGGAATTCCAGCAGACCAGTTCACTTTTACAAATGAGTTCAAAGCATGCCGACAATGTTGGCTCCCGATAGTTGCGTCGTCTGTAGACCCCTAAAGGTTTATACAGACGATCCAACCCACTAACCGACCAACCAACCAACCAACCGACCTTCTCGGTACACTTTGAAGTTTGCCATGAGAACTCATAAAACTGCTGGAGCCAACAATGTCGATACGCCTTGAAGACGCTGAAACTCCAGCAGACCAGCTTATTTTTGCGAGTTGTCATAGCAATTTTCAAAGTGTACCGAGAAGGTTGGTTGGTTTGGTCGACTGTAGACCCCCATTATTAACTCAGGCCCAAGAGAAGATCGAACCAACCAACCAATTAACCTTGTCGGTACGCTTTGAAGTTTGTCCCGGCACAGTTTGCTGGAGCCAACATTGACGAGGTCAGTTTCAGTCAGATCCCGACAAGATTCACCACCACAGTTGTCTAATTTCAGAAACATGTTTTTATGTCTGAAACAAATAACAACTGAATTCATTATTCATTTTACTTCCACATCCACGTAGTGAAGTGGAAGTATTGTAACAAATTATATGTATGCAGGGCCGTTCCAAGATGCGACACAAAATGTTGCATCAATGTGTTTAATAATACGAATGTTCTTTTTACAAAGCTTTTATTTGTATATTAGTTCATTAGTTAGTTAATGTCCCAAGTAGCACAATTAATTCCTCAAGATATCCCGAGGATAACAATTTAGGAATTAGTAAATATCTTCTAGAGGTCTGTAAGAGTTCCCTAAGATGGGCAAATGCCAGCATATCAGTATTAAACAGTACCTCCCATGGTAATCGAAAAAAGCTATTAGTATAGAATCCTGTGAGCAGCCTTTGCATACCTATAGAATTCCCATAGTAATCTTTAGGATATCTTATCGCTTGCCAATATAAATGGTCCCGAGGACATCGTTATAGGATTTCTATTAGATGTACCGCATCAATCCTGCAAACAGATTTAATTCCTGCAGTAATCTTTCGGGTATTTTATCGCTTACCAATATAAACGGTTCTGACGAACATCCTTATAGAATTTCTATTAGATATACCATCCATCACACACCTTTTATTATTATTTATTGCCAGCGGCAGCTGGTGAAATTTTGGTTAGTCAAAATCTCAGTATTGAGACACCATGCCCAAACCAAACGAAAGATTAAAGATCGTTATAAGATCCATCCAAATAAATCGATGATCCCTGCGAGAATTTGAACGTTGCAGTTATGTTATTAATGTTCTATAAATTCATGAGTATAAGATAATGCATGACTGATTATCGTCAGTAGTTGTACGTGGCGTCATTTAGAAATAATTTCTGTAACAAACTAAGTGGTAAGCAAGCAAATTTCATGCATTAAAAGAATTTCTTCTTGCGATTTCTATAGGTGTTCTATTAGCAATAATAATAATATTTCCATTTTAATACTTTATTTGATCTCTGTAATACATAGAAAATTGAGCTGTATGGTAATTCCCTTTTAGAACTTCTAGAAGATGTCTACAAGTATTCTGTTAAGGAGAATAATACTATTTCCCTTTTAATACTTTATTTGATTTATATAATACATAGAAAATTGAGCTGTATGGTAATTCCCTTTTAGAACTTCTAGTAGATGTCTGTGGGTTAACAAAAGTTGAAATTCCTATATAATGCCTAGTTTACATTTCCCCAGTGCATAAAAGTTGAGCACGTATAAAGATTTCTCATTTTGATTTCGGAAGGACTTCTAGAGTACATAAATACAAAATATCCTAGCGGGCAGTAAATAGAACTTCTTAAAGATATCTTAAAGAATTCTGTGCTACTTGGGGTGTTTGTTAGAAGGTTTAGGCGGATTCTTGCAAGTCAATTTTGAACCATTTCATAGTTATTTGCCAAAGTTTATTTAGTTTTTAAGGATAGGATTTTGCAGAGTGAGAGGGAAATATGCATTTGTTTTCGGTTTATTATAAATATTTAAAAAATCTTAAATGAGATAATCTTTAAAATAGTTTCAAATACTTCCCATTGCTTTAAAGAATACAACCATTATACAGTTTTTATCATAAATTTTGCATATAGTTAAATGCCATACTCTAATAATGAAATTAGGAACTATTTTAATTGACTGCGATATTCAAGTACAACAGAAATTTGCAATAAAAAAAATATATAGTTCTATTCCTTAGAACAATAGCAGTTATTTAAAACAGTTTTAAGGATTATACTATATTTGGTTTTTAATTATTTAAAATAAATCGAAAATAAACGCATATTTCCCTCTCACTCTGCAAAATCTTATCCTTAAAACTGAGCAGTATCCGACGGATACCTATAAAACTGAGTTTTATATCCGTCGGCAAACGTATAAAAACCGTAGCATTACTTTTCTGGTTACTATACTGGTACAGTTGGGGACAATACAATATTTATATTGAATTTTTTTTATCTGTAATGATTTTTAGTGAACACCAAATTACATTAACGAGTACGCAGAAAGAATTATATAATGCCAATGCAACAGACGCAGACGACTCGTATTATCAGGCGGAAAGAGCCACGTGACGGTGCTAGGCCCTAGCCGTAATTGTCAATAATGGGTTTAATTTTTAGTCATGTTTTGAATGTTCGAATTAACTATTTATGGAGTAGGTTTTGTTCGTAAGCAGTCAGAAAATTAATCCGGTCACAATGCAACTTATTTTGCTACAAAAATAGCTTATAGCTATTTTATAAGTATATATATATATATATATATATATATATATATATATATATATATATATATATATATATATATATATATATATATATATATATATATATATATATATATATACGCGTAAAATCACCAAGTGGCACCGAAAACTAAATTGACGTTCTCGCACCCAATATTTTCCGCATTTAATGTGAGCAAGTGGCTCCCTATATATTCCCGATATGTATATGCGTTCTGGCACCGTATATATGGAGAAGACACTTTTTCTTTAGATACTCACTGTGTTGTTAATACATTTAGGATTGCTAACGCACTCTGTAAAAATAGGCCATTGTGTTGCTTGTCTTTTTGAAACGTATCACATACGTGCGATATCCGTGGTGTAATTGCAGAAATAGAGGAAATAAGATGAGAAATAATTCTCAGAGTGAACTAAAAATTGTTATTGATGTTGACTCATCATATTCTATATTTAGTTTCAATTGAGGTCTAGAAAATTATTTGAAAAAAAAAAGACAAGTAGATGAGGTTGATTAAAAAAGAAACAAATTAATTATTTATTATTCAGTGGTGATAAATCACTTACGAAAACATGTAATTAGAATATCAATTTTAGTTATTGTAAAATACAGTGTGAATTTGTGTATATGACATACCAATAGTAACTGACATTTATTATTGACAGTTCGGCTAATTTCAAAGCATGTCGTACAAAATAGTATATTACGTAATGAGTGTTGTAAGAAGCATATTACGCACGAATGGAAAAGTTATTTTCATGAGTGCGTAATTGCTTTACAACTCGAATTATGTACTATACTTTACCTACGATCACTACTGTAAATAGTAAAAAACACACTACCTGCCATTTATGTAAGTTGAATTTTACGTATTGTAAACAAAACGCACTGTAAACAAATCGCACGGTAATCAAAACGCACGGGACACCCAATTATAGGTGGCTTATATCGCTGACGCGGGGTTTAAAAATAACAAATGGGCCTACGTAATTTTCAAACGCTGTCAAAACTGACATAATATTTGTTGAATGACATTGTTGACTAGTAAACTAAATCCAGATTTTACTAAATAAATAAATAAATATGATCGTAGGTAAAGTATAGTACATAATTCGAGTTGTAAAGCAATTACGCACTCATGGAAATACGCACTCGCCGCTACGCGGCATCGTGCGTAACTTTTCCATTCGTGCGTAATATGCTTCTTACAATTCTCATTACGTAATATACTATTACCTACGATCATATTCATTTATTTATTTAGTAAAATCCTGATTTAGTTGTCAACAATATTATTCAACAAATATTATGTCAGTTTTGACAGCGTTTGAAAATTACGTAGGCGCATTTGTTTTTTTAAACCCCGCGTCAGCGATATAAGCCACCGATAATTGCGTGTCCCGTGCGTTTTGTTTACCGTGCGGTTTGTTTACAGTGCGATTTGTTTACAATATGTAAAGTTCAACTTACATAGATGTCAGGTAGTGTGTTTTTGACTAGTTACAGTAGTGATCGTAGGTAAATAATATAATAATCGTTTCCCTCAAAAATTCTTAAAATCACAAAAATGTATATTACAAAACAATAAGCGAGTAAAATATTAATTTCATCTAATAAAAATGTCAATTTATTTACAATCTTTTGATTCTAAATATTATATTATGAAATAGTGTAATAGGTAGTATGATTTAAAAATATAATTTATTACCTTATTTTGTATGAACTGTTACATACGGTAACGTTGGATCTCAACGTTAATATATTTTGTTGAATTTGTACAATTGCTTTAAGGGTGGCAGTGTGGCTTAAAAAAATGATTTCGTAATTCGACAAGTTCTCCTATGAACCGATTGAGAAAATACTTTGACAGGCTTTTAGAAAATACTTGATAGAATGATACTGGGATATTGAAGTCAACAAAAAATATATATTTTTTTTTGTTTTTCACACAAGAAAAAAATGTTTTTCTTTCTTTAGTTTTCAATAGGCTAGTACCATTCTATAAAGTTGCCTATAAAAGCCTATCAAAAAATTATTTTAATCGGTTTAGGAATGTAGGAGAAATTGTCGAATTACGTTCGCGGCTTAATTGCAATAAAAGATTAAATTGCGGTTGATTTCGATACTCTTGATTTTATTTATGCCTTTTCAGAAAATTATACATATATAATATGCTCTTAGATTTAGTTTGGGTGAAAGTTATAAAGTATATGGAGCTTTAGCTCTTAAATTTGTTAACGCTGCTAAATAGGTTGTTTTCAGAGTTATCCCATTCTCTTGTCTATAAAAGGGACAAGTGCCGTAATAAATAAATGTTTATATATGTTTATATATTATCTTAGTTACGGTTCAAATGGTCGGTGCATCAAAGTTTTGTCAGGCACTCACATCAAATCATGGGCCCCGGCCCCTTTCATTATAACTACACTACCTGTACCCAAATTTTAATTAGTTTAATATTTTTGCATTGCGTTTCCTAGTTTATTCGGACCTCTAAGTGGTCGGGCCCTGGTACCACGGTACCTACTGGACCTACCCCCCCTCCCCCGTTGGGGCCCTGATTATAAAGTATAGTTTAAAGTGAGAAATAATGTAAACAACAATTTGTAGATAGGCCAGACTCCTCCTGCCTGAAAGAACATAATACAGACAGATACTACAATTTTATTACATTATCAAATGAAGCTAGTTCAGGGATGAACAATGACTATGCATTGTCATTATAATATACGTATGACAATGCGGCAATATAGGTAGAGTAATTGTAGGAATACAGGAAATAGTCAAGTAAAATTCTGAAAAAGTAAGCTAAATAATTGTATGTGATATTGACACTCATTGTATATATCACGTATCAGTTGAAAAACCCTGAAAAAAAATGTAATTAACAAAGATTAGGCACTTCTCAGTAGGGAGCTATTCATAACAAACAGGTTATGTTAACGAAAGTAGTTACGAAAGTATAGGCAACGTTTAGATTACGTTAATTATTTTTCAAAAATGATCAATCAATTGGCCTCAAGTTTTCACCTTTTTTTATATTTTACATATTTACAATCGATTATTTTTATTTATTTGCTTTTATCATGATTAGAGAATATTATTTAGGTATTATGCAAATCACAACTTACACACTTTCTTATTTATTATGAAAATACCTACTTTCTGTATATTGTTGCCCTAATCTGGGCACGCTAATATACTAGTAATTCAATACTTCGTCAGTATTAGCTAGAAGATAGTTGTTTTGATTGGTTCTCCAAAAATGAGTGTTTTAAAGTATTTACCTAACTAGTATATTAGCATATTTACATATTTGTTAACAATAACTGTTAATATGAAGGTCAAATTTTAATAAGTGTAGAAAATATGGATTTTTACCATGTCGATAGTGAAAAATTGCATTCATTAATACAGCGAGAAACTTTTATCTTTCTAGATAAAGGTGGGGACAAGTTTTTACCGTGAAACTTCTATGGGCGCGTTAGGCATTTTTCAGTAGGAAGTAAAGTACTATAAAATGTTCTTGGTTACTTGAAGTCACCGGCACACAATTTTTTTTGGGTTACTTCCAATTTAGCCGAAGTTTGCAACTTTTTTATTTTTAATAGTAACTTTCTTTCGTAATCCGAAGTTCAATTTTCTTTATACTCCTTTTTTCGAATTTAAGAATGGCCGAGTAAAAATAAAACTTAACATCTCAGTAGAAAGAATGCCATGGAAAAAATATATAAGCTGCAAAATTTTAACAAGCTTACCATGGAGTGTACAAAAAACATAAAACCACCTTCCTTAATTCAATATGTCAATTTTAAACTTGTATAAGAATTAAAATTTTCAAAAATTATTGAAAATAAATCTTTTTAAACATTTTTTTTTAATAGTCCCATTTTCTTTTCTATTATTTGTTTGTAATATGTGTTTTCCATTTAATTTTATTTAAGTAACAGAGAATTATATAAAATTAATGAAAACTGAATAGTTTCTTAGAAAAAGTGCCTGCAACATAAATGTTTAAAATGAATAAGATTCCAGAAAGGTTCAATGTAATGTTGAAAAGGGACAGAGAGGTAACAAACACGTGTTAATAATAAGACACAAAAGAAGATACTAGAACTTACTTTGACTGAATTTTAAAGTAAATGGACCACTGCTCATTTTAAGGAATATATGACACATTTTAAACTAATTAGTTGGCGGGAATCATTGTGTACTGTGGACCACACGGTAGAAATAAAATTTCTAATTCAAGCGCATTACGGTAAAAACATTTTGTAGCACATCAAAAAGTTGCCTCTAACCTACCCTTCATTACATAATTTTTTTACATATTTCGGTACATATTTAAATACCGGTTAACCGGTTATGTTCATTTTACTTCCACGTCCAGTGGAAGTATAGTAACAAAAAAATTTTAAAAAATTTTTATTGTCCAAATAGGCTTAAAATGTCATGAAACGTCGAGATTTTAAGTTTGAGCGAAAAAAAAAATTTCTGTCCGTCTGTCTGTCTGTCGGTCTGTCTGTCGGTCTGTCTGTCGGTCTGTCTGTCGGTCTGTCTGTCGGTCTGTCTGTCGGTCTGTCTGTCGGTCGGTCTGTCTGTCGGTCTGTCTGTCGGTCTGTCTGTCGGTCTGTCTGTCGGTCTGTCTGTCGGTCTGTCTGTCGGTCTATCTGTCGGTCTGTCTGTCGGTCTGTCTGTCGGTCTGTCTGTCGGTCTGTCTATCGGTCTGTCTGTCGGCCTGTCTGTCGGTCTGTCTGTCGGTCTGTCTGTCGGTCTGTCTGTCGGTCTGTCTGTCGGTCTGTCTGTCGGTCTGTCTGTCTGTAACTTTTTTTTGTGCGCACGTTTACTCTGGAACCGTTTAAGATATTGACTTGAAATTTGGTACACATATGTACTTTAATGAGATCTAGGACTTGATTATATTTTCATCTTGTTCCGTCAAAGGGTTGGGGTGAAAATTGGGGTAAATTTGGGGTAATTGGATAAATCGAGCAGGTAAGAGTCCACGAAATTGGTATTTAGTATATACAAGGTCTCAAAAAAAAATTGGCATTAGCCACCCCCATTACCACCCCCACCCTCTATTAAAGGGGATGAAAAAAAAATGTGATTTAGTGTATGTACAGGAACCAGAAACCTCAAAATATTTTTTTACTTCGTCCACCCCCCCCATTACCACCCCCCTATCACCACCCCCACCCCACTACCGATGTGGGGTATCGTTTTATGGGTTTTTGGGGTAGAGGATTTCAAATATTATATTATTAAAGTTCCATAAACAATTATTTTAACATACAAAGTTTTTTGTTGTGAGTGACTTGGATAGAGAGTCTGGATGTGGAAGTCGTGATTCATTGGGCAGCGGTTTTTATTTACCGATTTACCGGTTATTAAAATTTCCTGTAAATTGCATTGTGCATGTTTACAACTTTATTACTTTCTCAAAGTTTTCTTTTAGTAAAACCTAAGTTTATATTTTCTGCAAAAAGGTAGATATTCGGAGATTCAAATAATAGAAAAATATGGAGACTTCCCCCATTCAAAAAATGTTTTAAAATGATTTATTTTCAACAATTATTAAACAAATTAAATAGTGGAAGCCATTACATTGTGATAATTAATCATAATGAAACAGATGAAAACACCTTTCTTTGTTTTTTATCATTAATTTATTATAACCAAACGTTACCACAGTTTCGACAAGCGTGTAATTTTCAAACAGTTGATTCACAAATACAAAAATTATTTATAATTTAATTTTGTGTTTTAATGTTTAAAATTTACATATTAATTTAAAGAAAATGCAGTGATATCATATTCCAATTTTTTTTGCGCACTCTTCATTTAGAAAATATATTTTTAAGACACTTCTTTTCAATGGTTTTTTTAAGATTTAGAATTTTTTATAAAAATTTAAAATTGGCATACTAATAAATAAAATGCAGAGGTGTTGAAAATTTTCTATGCGCTGTTCTACGAAGACTCCGTGGCCAGCTGAATTTTATTGCTTGACAATTTTTCCTATGACTTTCTTTCTGCTGAAATAAAAATGGTTTTCACTTAAAAATGTAAAAAATTGCAACTTCCGGCTTTACTCTAGAACCTTGTGAGTCGCTTCTTATTTCACCCCAATTCGATATATACATCCTCTGGATTTTGAGATGTGTTGACATAGACTTTTATAGACATATGACTTCAAATAATCCCACAAAAAATAATTAAAAGGTGTAATAGTAGAGGTACAGAATTCGAAAAAGTCGTCTAGAAACGTGTCCCGTGGAACATTGAGACAAGTAAATATGTACTGATTGCGCTATTATTATGTAGTGTAATTTTAGAAATGAAGAAAATAAGATGAGAAATAATTCTCAAAGACTGAGCTAAATAAATTGTTATTGAGTTTAGTTTCAATTGAGGTCTAAAAAAATTATTGGAAAAAAAATCAAGATGATGCAGATTGATTAAAAAAATAACAAATTCATTATTTATTATTCAGTGGTGATGAATCATTTACGAAAACATTTTATTAAAATATCAATTTTAGTTATTGTAAAATACACTGTGCATTTGTGTATATGACATACCGAGTGATATAAAGGGTTTGTAACATTTATAATAACCCATAAGTTTTGTGTTTTTAAAAATAAAAATATACAGGGTAGTCACTCTAAACAAATTTGAAAAAATATGGTGTGGTTACCAAAAAAAATTAAAGAATGTGACGCAGGACGATAATATTTCGCATGCAGCTAACATAACTGTCAAAGAAACATTTGAAAAAACATACAAGGTGGTCACCCTAAACACAAAGAAAATATATGACGGTGAACGATAATATTTGGCATGTAGTTAACACAACTGCCGTGGAGAAAAATATGAAAAATATGCAAAAAAAAAATGCGATGGAGAAAAATTACACAAATCTTAGGAAAATAACCATAGTTTTTAGTTAATAATAATATACGGGGTCGTCATCTAACAGAGAAAGTAATTAATGACTAAAGTATGCAAACTGTGCATTTTGATAAGGCTGTGTGCTAGAGAGAAAAGTTAAGGGGAAATAAATTTGGGTTGGACTTAGCGCTTCGAAAACTTCACCTGCTTGGTCTGTTTTGTCCTGTTTAGTGACATCAGTCAATTCAATAAACTGAATATCTCCAACTCTCTTCCTGTTATGCAGGAGAAGTAACATTAATGTTACCTTGACAAGAATTCTTTATTGCAATATATTTGTTTCTTTTTTAAAATTTCTACAGTATTTACAGCTTTTTCTATACAAAATGTTCTTAGTGTCATAACGTCTTCGGTAAACGAAAGTAGTTCTTTTGAATAGTTTATCGATTTGTTTCTATTCAGCTCTTTGAGAGCAAGACTACCAACTAAACTTCCCAATTTCATTCATTTTTCGCAAAAGTTTTAATTCCTACACTATATTTTTAAAGTTATCTAATGACTCGTCCTTTTTGCATATTAGATATGTAACAATATTAATTAAATCTTTAAATGTCTTTCCCTGGGCAAAGCGTACGATGCCACCCCATATGATCCTTCATTTTCATAATAGTTGCTATGCGTTATTTACGACCTGAACAAGATAATCGATATTGATAGCGTATTTTTTAGCGCAAAGGATATCATGAATGTATAAATAAAGAATTAATAGATACGTTACGGTTACATTAATCCTTTTTCTGCATATCCCACTTTTACTCCCCCATCTTGTTATAGAGTCCAATCATAGATACTTTTTTTTTGAAACAACAGTGTTAGGTACGTTATTTTATTTTCTTCAATTGTTCGAGGGTACCTCCTGAGTATTTTGAAAAGTTGGCAGGGGCGGCGGGGGTGTGCGTTAGCCGCAATATTTGAGCTTAAACGGTTAGTTCTACGAAAATAAGCATGTAAATCAATTTGTAGTGAGTTCTTACCATTTTTGTCATAGCAGCAACGGTTCGCGAGATATATACGTTGAACTTTGAAGAGATATAGCAGCTAACTCACACCCCCGCCACCCCCACCACTTGATAGAATACTCAGGATGTACCTATTGATTGGACTAATATTAGTTATACCATATATTATCAGATTTTAACTATTTGGGGGGATATAGTAACATTGATATTAAAAGAGTAATAAAAATTATGTGTTGCAATGATTTATGGTTTTATTAGGAAGCAGACAGATTATTCAGAGTAACCTTTAGCTCAGACGACACAGAACATTTTATAGTGAAACCCACAAAAATTTGCAAACCGAATAATTTTTTTTTAATGAGTTCGTGAAAGTGTATAGAATAATATCCTGAAAAGTTTACATTTCGCTCGGATGCAGAACATAAAAAAAAAGTGAAAAAAAAATTTTTTATCCATTTTTTCAAAATTTTGAAATTAAGTCAGGGTAGGAAAAAATACAGGTGGATAGACCACGTGTTTCTGAACAAAAAATGTCCTAATAAAATTTATCGCTAAAGCCACCCCATACAGCACACCAAATAACGATTACGAAGTGTTCGCATTGTGACGATGTATCTAGATGCAGACACAAGGTTACACAATTCTACGATGTAAATGTGCTACGTTTACACATTGTAGGCAAATACGTATGCACAAAGGTTAAACGTCCGCCTCACAATGTAGCCACAGTATACCATTTACATACACACAAATAATTTGATCCACAGTGTGTTATCGGATGCACAGTGATTGACTTCCTAATGTGTCAGACGAATGACGTCTTATGCTAGACGTTAATTTTTTCAGGTTATATTTGGTAATCCCCCCACAGGTTTATAGCAATGGGAACATATAAAACTACATACTAGTTAGTAAGTCTACTTGATAAAAATAAAGTAATTAATGCATATATGTTTTGTCCTATGAATTTATTTGTTAGCCATCCGTATATTTTATTTACATTAACTATCTAATATTGTTTTTGTTTACCATCACTCCAATTTCTTCTCACAAGGGTTGCCTGTAAATTATAATGTTTATTAAGTTATTAAATTCATTTTTACTTACCTTTGCCAATTGCGGTGGGTAGGGATCGAACCTACACGTTTCTGTTGTCCGTATTACAGTACTGACGCTTCTACCAACTGAGCTATCGTGGTGATTGTTATTTCGGATGCTAAAAGCAGTATTTATGATGTGTATGAAGTCTTTATTATGTGTGAAATTGAATTTCTAGCCTTATTTAAAATATATGAAAATCTTTCAAGTTCTCTTTTTTTTTCTATTTTTTACGTGTTCCCAAACCTGAATTTTTCGAGTTACTAGTATTTTTATTTATTTATAATTATTAAGAACTTATTTAATTTAATTAAACTGTCACCAGTGTCACCTGAGTTAAGAATTAAAGTTTTAAGTTGAAGTACTTATACAAACCTGGGAAACGTGTTGGAGAAAAAACGGTCAGGTATAATATATCATTTACAACATAAATAGAATATTTAATGGTCTAAAACAGACCTAAAATTGAAAAGAAGTATATTCGTACATCGGTTTTATAAGCAATTATTACCTTGAAAAAAACAACTGAAAGTTTTTTCGCAACTATTTTAACAAAAAAAAAAAAAGACAGAGTGAGCACGGATCGAACCGCGTACCTCTTGCCTCGCCGCCTAATGTTTAACTCACTCAACCACTGACTTCTGTTTGAATACCTGCTTAAAGACTTTATAGTAGAACACGCAACGACTAGATTTTGCTTTTTAATGCATTTTAATCTAATTTTATTATTAAAAGAACTCGATATCTTTAAAACTGCCGAATCTTTACAAACTCTTTCGAATATAAATTGTTTTGGATATTGTTAAAAAACAAAAATGCCTGCTGTATGTGTGGCTATGACCACTCTTATAGAGGGAAGAGGACACATGAGATACACATGGCTGGTATGCTCACGCTGACGCTTTGCGCGCGCACACTGTTCCATGCTCGAATAGTCGAATGTAGACACGACAAGACACAACTAAAAAGTGTATATATAGTTATTTGTATCATGTATATATATCGCACTTTTATGTGGTGTATGCAGTAGGCACAAGTATTATATAAAGCATCACACATACACATGACTTAAACCTTGTAGGCATCTTCTACGGACGTCAAATTGCAACATTCTAATGATCCTTCTTTACGTTATATAAAAATGTTTAGAATCTTGAGTGCATACAGTATACAATTATTAAACGTTGTATCACATAAATCTGTCAATATAAACATAAGTGTATCTCATGTGTGTACGTCAGTACTAGTTTAACAATTAGATCTACCTTAACATATTTTGTTTCTCATGTATATATCTTGTAGAGACGTAATTACAATTGGACGTGCTGTTTGGGACGGTATTCCTGAAAGAAAATAGTGAAATAATTTTGTCACTCTGCGCGGCCAGTGCACGGTTAAATGTACACTATGGAACTTCTAAAAATTCTTAGCTGTTCTATCGAGTAAAATAAAGCTTTTTTTCTCTTTCTGATTACACGTTTTAGACATTTTTATTATTGAATGGGAGGATAAATAGTGAGTATAGAGTGAAAGTATATAATTATGGACGCATATACAGACACCACAAATAGCCGCTGAATCGCTCGCAAGAATTTTCACGGGCCTTTACTGTATTGTATTTATTACAGGTACACTTATCCACATTTCAGCTATATCCAATGGATTCCTTATACATTTGTTAATGTATTGGAAAAGTTCCAGAATTTATATTCTAAACAATCAAAGATATTTTCATAGTTATAAGGATAAGATCGTGAAAATCGCAATTTGTTATCATGATCTGATTGATCATATTTTCGAAAAAATGCATACAAATAAACGATTTTGTGTTTAAACATTCGAAAAGTATACATTTTTTTCCGAATAGCGATATTTTACTTTTTTCAATGGGTCAATTTCTTGACAAGTTACAGCCTCTAATATATATATATTTATCAAAAAAATCATCAAGCAAGGAAATTAAAATTATTTGAGAGTACTTTTTTTAATCCTCGTTACTACAACTTAATAAACCATAATAATCATGGAGTGTACATAGTTTTTAACAGTTCTCAATGAAGAAAGAATTTTTTTGAAGGGCTTCTATTTTTTTCTATATTGTTTATTGCAAGTTTGGGCGTGAGAATATATATAAGTATATTTGTCCCATCCATCCTTTGCTTGTATTGTTTGAAACAAAAAAACATCAGAAAGCTACAATTTTCATCTTTTAAATGAGCCAACACTCATATAGATTGAACAAATTCTGATTTAGTGACATGTAATTCAGTGCGTCGGTGTCACAGCCATGCGTATTCAAGCGCGTGCACGCATGGATATCGCTCCGAGTTATAACGTTACACTTGACTATTTTTTCCGGGAAAACCGTGGCTTTAACGATAAATTTTGTTAGGACATGTTCATAAATATGTGATCTATCCGTCTGTATTTTTTATTTTTTTCTAGCTTGATTTTACTTAATTACTACTGAAAATGCAGAGGAAAGATATATGTAGTACGACTTTTTCGGTTTTTAAATGGATCAACCAAACATTACATACTTTTTAATTCCAGATTTACTTGAGAAGCTTGACCATTTTTTAAGGTATCGAAACCAAGATTGAGTTGTTTTTGGGATGCTAGTATTTTAAATATTGTGTATAAATCGAAAGGTATCTAATCGGTTTCTTAGAAATATTTTATTTTTCTGTTCCTCATCCAAAACTGCTAAAATTTACGGGGAGACATTTTAAAAAATGTGAATTGTAGTTATAAAAGAAATAAAAAAATTTGCAGGTGAACTACACCTTCTTACCAAATAGCGCAAAATATTTATTTAAACGACTAAAGATCTAAAAAGATTTTGAAATATCAGTCATTTATTATTTAAGTGCGTAGACTCGTAAGAAGGCAATTATTTTTTTTATATATACAATTTTACAAATATTTGATGATGGTAATAAGAAAAACTCTTTTCATCTTCATTTAAACGATTTTTTTGGAATTAGTTTAGAATTTTAGAAAGTGAGACCAAAACATTGAGGACTAACTTTAGAGAAGAAGAAATATGAATTTTTTTATTTATAAGACACCAAAACACAAAAATTAACGTATCTCGGGCCCAAATTCAAGTAAATCAATCCCAAATTTTCAGATGTTGGTGTATTCATCTACATTCATAATTCTTGACTGTTTTTGATTTCATAAAAATCCAGACTTATTAAAATTTGTTTATAATTACAACTGTGAAAATTATAAGCAAATTCCAAAAAAAATGTTTAAATTAAAAAAAACATGTTCTTAATTGTACTGCAAAATACATTAAAACAACTTATATTTAAAAAAATGCGCTTCTATGAGTCGGTGCATTTAAACATTAATCAACTGAAATTTCGAAGTCTTTTTTATTTTCAGCTGTTTAAATAAATATTTTGCATTAAAATTAGACATCAATGTTTAGCTCGATAAAAGGGAATACTCCTATTAATGATTTGTGTATTATTATTACATCATATTCTTTATATTATTCAAAAAAGTAAATTTTAAAAAATATATATTTTTTGTAAATTAACAAATTATTAGAAAGTTTATTTAGAAGTTTTATTTATTTCAAATTTTATTGGGAACAATTTGGTATTTTTATTTTTGAGATGCAATTACTAGGATCGAGAGAGAAATATTTGAATTTCTGGTAGATTTTACTAGCAACACATGTTCATGGTTAACTTTATTTTTAAGAGCATCCTTCTACTTGGATACTGTTGTAATTGTAAAATATTATCTTTGCTAACCTTTTCTGTTGACAATTGAACAGCTTAAAGCATGGCGTAGAAAATGAATTTATGGCTTTATTGGCCCTAAAATTCTCATCTTATGAACTCGTTTATGAAATGAATTTTGCTATTAAATACCTATTCACATTACTTTATTATTATACCTATTTGATTTAATCAGATAGGTATATTTTAACCAAAAAAAAATTATAATAATCATAGTAGAAAAAAAAATCGTACAGAAATCCGTTTCATATCAAATGTATGTGTGTGTAGATCGTTTCTTGTAAACACGATAACTTCTATTAGACTTAAAATAATTATTTCTTTGGCGCGTATGTAAAATAGTGTGGTAAAATACTACCTGTTGAAATTGGGCCATATCCGCCATACAGGGCGATAGCCAGAGGCGTACAAATGATCAGGTTTTACATAAACTGTGTTTATTATAATTGTAGAGCAAAATATTACTATACAAAAATATCAAGATATATAGGATATCAAAACTATATAATATAGTGTGTCTATAAGTAAGTACTTTTACGTAGATTGAAGGATCTATCAATTTAACTTCAAAATGCTATTGAGGTGTTTTTAATAATGAAAGTTGCATTCGTGTGCTACCGAATGCTAATACATATTAAACATGATGACTGTAGTTAGACTGAAAATTTTTATTTCAAATTTCGAACATTTGTAAGAAATTAGAGCATCAGTCATACAGGGCAAGCATTTCCTCAAAACAATACAAAAAAGAGACTATTATACGAATGTGAAATTATGCATACAAATTAAAATACATTCGAATAACTTTAAAAACTTAGTTAATTATTACAGTGTAATAAAAGGTTAAATTAAGGTCGATAACGATGCCATACAACCTAATTTTATTTAAGCGCCTTTTATCTACATAAAAACCTATGGATTTTATTTGGTGCAACAAAAAGTTTTTGATTCAATCTAAGTTCCGGACGGTATTTGAGTAAACAAAACAATGTTTAAAGTAGAGTATTTCGTCTTTTTTCTTAGCTACCTCTGGTTGTATAGGTCATATCACAATAAACAACAAACGAGAGTGTTTATTATGAAATTGCGATGAAAACCAGATGTGCCGAACCCTTCTCGTCGATTTGTCGAAAAAATTGAGACAATTAAAATCGATAGCCTTTAAACAATTGACGGTGACTTAAGTAATAATACATACATTTCAACGAAATTTTAGGAAATAACGCTTCTAGTTGAGCAAATCATCATGGCATAATATTAAGGCGAACGCCTAAAAAAAATAGCTGTCGAAAATTGAATAGTCGATTGTAAATGCATCAAGTCGTACATCTTTTTTTTTACAATAAAGGTTTTTTCACGTACTTTTTATTAGGTTTAATAACCTACATTGTTTTTTGAAATATTTAAAGTCATTTCTTGCTTTTCTTTAAATTATCTTTTTTGAACAAATCAAAACTCTATTCGAAACTTAAATTTATTATTATGCATCAAAAATATACAAAAAAGAAACAATTTAAAAAATCTGTTTTTTTTTTTTCTATGCCCATTGGGAACAGAGATAAAAGATTTTGTTTGCGCGAAAATATGCATTTGTTTAAAATACAGTTTTTTCAATACCACTGAAAATTACTTGTAAAAAAATCTACATTCTGAAAGAAATATATGTTGTTTTTCTACGACTCGTCCGCTTTAGTCTATGTAAAACGCGGAGTTTGACGCTCGGAATGTCCTCCTCATCGGGACTACTTTTACCCCATGTTTTTTGGGTCGCTGATCACGAAAATCGGGGTCCGCGGCTCTAAAAATAGTGCGTCACCTCTAAAAATGTCAAAAACCACCTTGCCTTTTGGGAATAATACTGTAAAATAATATTATGAATGTGCTAATTGTAATGATATTTTGCCAGTTTTGCTGAGCTGATCACTATATCTATACGTAATTTGGGGCGCTGAAACTGAATATGAGGTCGGAATTAGCAGATCAGTTGGGAATTTTAACATAACCTCAAAAAATGCCTAAAAATCCAAAACAAATAAATTAAAAGCTTAAACCAAGAACTTTAAAACTAACATAACCTAAGGCAAGAGCTAAGAGCTTTAAACCAAGAACTTTAAACTAAGAATTGTTAACCCAACATAACATGAGACAAGAACTTTAAACCAAAAACTTAAACCTATTATAAATTAAGACAAGACTGTTAAGTTCATAAGGCAAGAACTATTAAGATTTAGAGTTCTTGGTTCAGAGTTCTTTGTGTAAAGTTCCTGTCTCAGAATATGTTACATCTAGAGTTCTCGATTTAAAGTTCTTTGTGTAAAATTCTTGTCTTGTTTTTAGTAAATTCGACGATAAAATAAAAAATATTTATCTAAAATGTTATAGTATGGAAATAGTGGATAAAGGTTTTCCATGATACCTTGCATCATATGTTATAAGATGTTGGACAAATGGAAAGAACGTTAAAAAGTAAAATATAAAAATCCAATGATATCGAAGGAGCCTGGAATCCGTGAAGAGTGTTATTTTTTAGCAATACAAATGTTTCCGGAATTAATGCTAATGGAAACTGATTGTTCCGAAAGTCAAGAAGATGACAGTGAATATGAGTGTTCGATAAGAATTAAAACTCCCAATATTTGGTGAAATGATAAACTTAATAATGTTGTTAGAAATCTTGGTCTATCTAATGGTAGGGAAGAATATTTTGCGGCGATTATGAAAAAAGACAATTTAGTATCAAGTGATGTTCGTTCTAGCTCATACAGAAAAAGAGAAAAAGACTTTGAAAAATATTTTACACAAGGAAAAGAACACTTATACTTAAACCTATCATATATAGATTTTAGATAAATATTTTTTATTTTATCGCTGATTTTTTTTCGATTTTTCGGACCCTCGATTTTACTACAAACAAAACAGAAGGAATTCACATTATTTACACAGTTGTGCAGTCCCGCTTTCTCAACCTGACCTGCCGCCGATACTGGGGTTTCCCTCCCCTGCATCGTAAACTGTGTCTCTACTTCTGCCATGAAGGCATTTTTTTACCTAGGAACTTAGTCGAAATAAATCTTTGCCCGCCGTCACCACGTGGAGGTGTCCTAGTCGCAAGAATAGAAAAAGAAACAAATGGCATATGACAAACAAACAGAATAAAGAAAACTATACATATGTTTAGAACAGCTCTAAGAAAAAAAAAGTAAAAAATCGTCAAGGGAGGGTGTAGGTAAATGTTAAGTCCAAACGATATTCCTCTCTCAATAGAGCAAACTTTGAAAAATTTCATTGTTCAGTAATATTTTCCGTAGGATACTTGAACATTTAAAAGTTACCCATCTCCGCTCACTAGGGTTGATGAGAGTTTATGCTGAAGTGATATTTCTCTATGAAGTTTGCAGATTGCGCTTTAATTCTGACTTCTGTATTGTGTTCAGCACGTTGCAAATACGTCGGAAATTATATGTTCAGATATTATGTAGAGTAAAGTCAATTTCGGGCTATGATTCAGTCATTTTTGGATACGTTTTCATCCTAAATAAGGATTTTACAAGATATTCGATCGTCGCGCATAAATTCTGACCGATTCGGTTTCAGTGCCCCAAATTACGTATAGATATAGTGATCAGTTCATGTAAGCTTTTTATTTACTTGTTTGGAATTTTTCGGGCATTTTTTAGGTGTTTTTTTGAGATTATGTTAAAATTTCTAACTGATCGGCCAACTCTGACCTCAGATTCGCTCTCAGTGCCCCATAATATGCACGGAAATGGTGGTCAGCTCATTTAAGCCTTTTATTTACTTGTTTGAGGTTTTTCGGGCATTTTTAAGGTTTTTTTGAGGTTAGGAAAATACAAGAGCCAATCGGGCAAAACAGACATCGAATTCGTGTTCAGCAGGTTAAAATTCATGGGAATACATATTACATAGGGCCTGCCTTCTCGCACTCGACTTTTTTTGTGTGTGCCGGTGTTATTTTTTGGACTTAAATTTTGACAGGATGATTTATTTAGGTTAGAAATATATTGGAGTAGGAGAGAGTAAAAATATATGCATTATTACGTAAGTTATAATCAATTGTTAAAGAATTATCTTGTTTAAATTTTTTGCAACTTAACATATTGACAAAAAGTTCGGGCTCATCGAGTTTTCTTCGCAATTTCATAACGGACATTCTAGTTTTTATTTATTTTAGTTTATTATTCTATATAACTAGAGATGTTTAAAAACTGCGAAAAAACACGAATTTTATATACAGTATATATAAAAACACTACAAATAAAATATTTACTCATTCCATTATAGATACTCGGTTACAGTATGCAGTTATTTTGAAAAATAAAAAAGTTAATTCGATCACATTTTCCGCTGTAAACTACACAAAGTGATCGCTTCCATTAATATTAATTTATTATTCAGTCATATTTTCAAGACAAATATACTTTTTGCATACACCATGGGAAAAAGAAAGGTAATCCTAAAATAATATTAAATAGTAATACTAAAATATCAAGTTTTTACTATTATGAATGAAAGATATAGAGGAGTTTCAACATAAAAAATGCGAAAATTTGCCAATTCCCAATCAAAGCACGACCTCAAAAATATGTAATGTGGTGTGTGTGGGTGTGTGTGTGTGTGTGTGTGTTAATAAGAGTTAACTGTCTGTTTTTGTGTGTTTGAGAGTTACATAGCATGTGTCGAATTCAGTGGTCTCGTTGTTCGGCTATACAGGGTGTCCGGTAATACCGGTCTGGTGCCGATTCTACATGCAAAAATATGAAAGAAAATTTATATAAATATGTCAGCTAATGCTTCCTTATGGACTCAGAGCCCTTTGAAAATTGAAGCCAAAACTGGTATTCTGCTATTTTCATTTTTTTTTTAATTAAATAAAGGCAATGAAAATTAATTAACAATGAGCTTATTGTTACTCTACTTGACTTAATTGTTACGTGAAAACTTGAAGCACATCGTGTTTTCTCATTTACACGATTTTTCTCACAAGCGGTTAGTTTTTCGATTAAAATGAAAGATGACCTTTTTTAATATTTTTAATTAGTGCTGTAGCTCAATTAGGAAGCATTTGCGGGCATTGCGGCACTTTTTTCAAATTTTTTCGGATATAATTTGTACCAGAAGTTTGTTACCGATATTTTCTGACACCCTGTATAGAATATGAAGAAAGTACAGCTAAAGATTTTTAATTATATTAAAAACAATAAGTAAATAAATCAGCTAATATTAGATATAAATTAAGAGAAGTCATCACATATTTTTTACCTGCCCAGGAATTTGACCTCAATAGGCAGTTCACAGAGTTATAATACGATGAAGGGGTTTGTAGATTTCAAAACGAGAAATAATGTAAACTACGGTTACTTTGTCGACAAAGGCATTAAGAAAACGATGATTAGAGGGCATTGTCGCATGTACCATAAATGTAATGTACTGTGATTTCTTTACAATTTTTAATATTCTGTGTAATGTCTTATATAATATACCCACGGACAAAATGATCGCATCATTCAAAATTTGTCATGTTTTGAAGTTAATTTATTTCTTAACCGTTTTTCCGATTTTAATGATAGTTTTATTGTTTAAAAAAAAGTTGCAAAGTTGTAACGAAAACGTAACTTTTTTTATACTATATCTCCTGTCCTGGACATCAAATGCTTAGAACGACGTCGAGATGTAGTTCCGTAAGTAATTGAATGTTTTCTCAATTTCTTTCAAATTAGATTTAATTTAAACTACTTAGGTACCCGAAAAATTTATCGGATTTTCTTCCATCTATAATATGATTTAAAATTCACTAGCCGTAGAAACCCTGAGGTGCCAGAAAGTCATTTTAAATATCGGGAATCAAGCGCAAATGCATGGTGCCACTAAGTACGGTTAGACATCAGTGGTTGGCGCGCCCTCTGCAGATTATACGGTTGAACCAAAATCTAGTTTTTATAGAAAAATCGACCAAGTAGCTCCATCTTGAAATTTTGTGGGAAGGATGTTATGATGTTTAGACGTTCAAATATGCGATAAAACGTTCTGGCACCTCGATCTGGTGCCAGAACGTATATATAGGTGCCACTCCGTCCATATATATGCGAATTTGGTGCCTGAACGTTCAGTTTTAAATATATATATATATACATATATATATATATATATATATATATATATATATATATATATATATATATATATATATATATATATATATAGACATATACCGCGTACGTTATATACTAGTATATAGTTTAGCTACATACTGTATATTTTAGGGACGATCCGGATATATTAATTTTGGCCCGATATTTCCATATGGTAATAAAGTTAGTTCTAAATAGTTCTTTGTCAATTTACTTATTAGGAATATCTTATTCGTCATTGAGTCAATTTTAAAACAAAATACAAAAGATGAAATGGTGAAGTTGCGGAGTAGCATATTATCCCTGTCAAAAAATCCTTATAAAACCTTATAAAAAAAAATGTATAAGTTTTTATAATTTTTGATGTGTGTATTTGAAATGTGTTTTAATTGTAAATTCTCATATGGTGTCTACAAGTATTGATAAGTTTTTATAGTATATGTAATTAAAAGTTTTTATAGGTTTTTCTAGTGTTTTTTATGTAAATTCCTATATGATATCTATTAGTATTGATGAGTTTTAAAGTACATGTAATTAAAAGTTTCTATAGGTTTTTATAGGTTTGCATAGTGTTCTGAATGTAAATTTCCCATAGAAATTCTATTAGTATTGTTAGTTTTTTTTTACAGATTTTGGTTGTGTATTTTAATGACAAATCCCATAACCTTACATAGGTAAGTAAATGTTATTTACTTACTATTAATATTTCAAATATCAATAATAATATAGTGGTAAACACTAAATACTGCAAAAGTCCTTGTTTCCTCTAGCGTTCTAGCCTAAACGCAGTTAATAAGTTAGCAGTAAAAGAGACTACTTTAGTTTGAATTTAACAAGCCCACACTAGTTTCTTAGGTCACATTAGATTAGATATGAATTAGCGACATGTATAACAGCTCCCTCTACTGGAGACTGTGGTATGTAACACTAAACTTTTATAAGTTTTAATTATGTGTGTGTGTGTTTTAAATGTACATTCCTCGTAGTATACGTAAATTTTTATAGTATTTGAAATACAAAGTTTTTTTATAAGTTCTGAATGTGGTTTGCTGTGGCTATTTGAGATGCGTTTTTAGTGTAAATTCCTTGCCTGAGGTCTATCAGCATTTGCATATATTAATAGGAAATGCGAAGTTTTTGTAATATTTGCTGCGTACAATGGGTTTTTAATGTAAATTACCTATATGGAATCTATCAGTAGTTATATGTATTAGTATATTTAAGTTTTTATAGTATTTGAAATACAAAGTTTTTTATAAGTTCTGAATGTGGTTTGATGTGGCTATTTGAGATGTTTTTAATGTAAATTCCTTGCCTCATTTGCATATATTAATAGGAAATACGAAGTTTTTATAAGATTTGCTGCCTACAATGGGTTTTTAATGTAAATTCCCTATATGGAGTCTATCAGTAATTATACGTTTTCACGGTAATTGAAATATGAAGTATTATAGATATTTTATATGTATTTGAAAAGTATTTTTAATGAAAATAATTCTCCATACGAGGCCTATCAGTATTTGTAAGTTCTTATATGGTGTTAGAAATACGAAGATTTTATAGGTTCAGATGTGTCTAAGTTTTTGAAGTATTTGAAACGCGTTTTGAATGTAAATTCCTTGCCTGAAGTCTATCAACACTTACACGTCTTAATAAATAAACACGAAGTTTTTATAAAATTCTATGATATGCAATGGGGTTTTAAAGTAAATTCCCTGAATGAAGTCTATCAGTATATTTATAAGTATTTATGGTACTTAAATTGCGAAGTTTTATAGGTTTTTATATGAGAAAGATATTAATGTAAAATCTCAGTACGAGGTCTATAAGTATTTATAAGTTTTTATGGAGTTTGAAACACGAAAATTTTATAGATTTTGTGAGTTTTTAACGTATATTCCTCGCTTGAGGCCTATTGTAAGACTTTTATGCTTTTATGGGAATAAGATGGTTTTCTAAAATACTATGTGTATATACTTACAATGGATTTTAATGTAAATTATATGAAATCTGGCGTATTAGTAAGTTTAGTTTAGTAAGTATTGTAACTTTTTTAGATTGACTACTATTGAAATCCTATGGAAACTTTTCAAATTAATAGTTGTGTATAATACTTTTCAATGGGTGCACTGAGGAGCGAGCGTAGAGGCGACTTCAATGTGAATGTCAGTCGATATTCCGTTGAAGCAATGTCTAGCGCGTTAGTACTTGGATGGGTGACCCATCTTGGGAAATACAGCGTTCTCGTCCCATCTTCTAGCGACTTGTATATCAGTGTATACGCGGAAGCTACGTAATTTCAGATGAGCATTACGTAGTGGATATACCATCCTTCGGAGGGGATGTAAAGCAGGCGGTCCCTTGTCTATTAAATGTTAGGCAAGTAAAAGATCCCTACTCTTCTTAAGGGAAGAGGTTCGGCAAAATTTCCAGGTTGGGGGTAGCTCGTCTCCTGACGTCGGTGATAGGCCCTGGTAGCGGAAATAGGCCGACGTTAAATAGTTAAAAAAAATGGGTGCACTGAGAAATCCTTATAGAATTCTTATATAAAAATAAACTAATAATAACCCTTCAAATCTTATAAAAACCATGTACTAATTATTTCTTATTAAATGTTATAAAATTCATCCCTGGTTTCCTGATGAAACATTATCAGTTTTACCACTATTGGAACCCCATGAACACTTATCAAATTAATAGTTGTAAACCATTATTAATACTTTATAATAGATGTCCCCATAAATCCTTATTAAATTCTTATATAAACTAAACTGATATGGACCTATGAAGTCTTATAAAAATAAGTACAAATATATCCTTATAAAAATGTACAAACTGCCTACTAGGAACTCCTTGGTATATTTTTTCAATTTCATTACTCCTCGGATTCCAAAAAAAACTCAGAAAAGTATTCGATAATACCTTATTCATACTTTTCAACATGCATCCTTACACGTTTCCATTATTTTTTTAATGCCTTATTTATATTAACATCCTGGCGAAGTTTAGCTAATGCTATTCTACCACTTAACCAGGATGGTGAGATGAGATACGGTCACCAATCCAAGTGATGGACTCGCCTGGCCATGCTTAACTTCGCCGATCGAGGTCCAGTCACTGAAACTGGTGCCGTACCTCACCTCACAATTCTTATATAAACTAAACTGATATGTACCCATGAAGTCTTATAAAAATAAGTACAAATATATCCTTATAAAAATGTATAAAATGTCTACTAGGAACTCCTTAGTATATCTTTTCAATTTCATTACTCTTCAGATCCCAAAAAAAGTCACAAAATGATTCGATGTAATTCCTTGTTAATACTTTTTAATACGTATCCTTATAAATCCTCATTAAATTATTATATAACCTGAAAACTCAGATCTTACAAAAACCATATACTAATTGTATCTTATAAAAGATTACAGAACTCGTATTTGATTTTACTGATGAAACCTTTTCAGTTTCAACACTATTCAGATCCCATGAGAACTTATCAAATTAAAAGTTGTATTGCCATATAAAAACTGTTTTTATTATTAACACTTATGGAAACATACCAATAACAACATGGGTATTCCAACTCAATTAAGACTTCTTTAGATACTTATTCATCCCAATATAATTTCTATATGGCAAAATTAATGTACTGTATAAAACCTTATAAATCAAATAGGCTCTTATGATTACCCATAAAAAATGTATAATTATGTATAAGTTTGAAATAGGAGTTTTTGAGAGGGATAACAGTACTACGTAGAAGGAATATTTTAAAAACATTTTCTTAAGTATACATAAAACGTTACATTAAACATATATTTTAATGTCAATATTAATGCTTTTACGACTTCAAAAATATTTCATGAATATTGAAACTATTATAAAATATTTGTAAAATATTCAATGGTGTTGAACTTGCATTCTACTACTCCCAATCTTATAATTTTTACTAAATCACCGAGTTCAGAAAAAAATAATACTCAATGACGAATAAGATATTCCTAATAAGTAAATTGACAAAGAACTATTTAGAACTAACTTTATTACCATATGGAAATATCGGGCCAAAATTAATATATCCGGATCGTCCCTAAAATATACAGTATGTAGCTAAACTATATACTAGTATATAACGTACGCGGTATATGTCTATATATATATATATATATATAGACATATACCGCGTACGTTATATACTAGTATATAGTTTAGCTACATACTGTATATTTTAGGGACGATCCGGATATATTAATTTTGGCCCGATATTTCCATATGGTAATAAAGTTAGTTCTAAATAGTTCTTTGTCAATTTACTTATTAGGAATATCTTATTCGTCATTGAGTATTATTTTTTTCTGAACTCGGTGATTTAGTAAAAATTATAAGATTGGGAGTAGTAGAATGCAAGTTCAACACCATTGAATATTTTACAAATATTTTATAATAGTTTCAATATTCATGAAATATTTTTGAAGTCGTAAAAGCATTAATATTGACATTAAAATATATGTTTAATGTAACGTTTTATGTATACTTAAGAAAATGTTTTTAAAATATTCCTTCTACGTAGTACTGTTATCCCTCTCAAAAACTCCTATTTCAAACTTATACATAATTATACATTTTTTATGGGTAATCATAAGAGCCTATTTGATTTATAAGGTTTTATACAGTACATTAATTTTGCCATATAGAAATTATATTGGGATGAATAAGTATCTAAAGAAGTCTTAATTGAGTTGGAATACCCATGTTGTTATTGGTATGTTTCCATAAGTGTTAATAATAAAAACAGTTTTTATATGGCAATACAACTTTTAATTTGATAAGTTCTCATGGGATCTGAATAGTGTTGAAACTGAAAAGGTTTCATCAGTAAAATCAAATACGAGTTCTGTAATCTTTTATAAGATACAATTAGTATATGGTTTTTGTAAGATCTGAGTTTTCAGGTTATATAATAATTTAATGAGGATTTATAAGGATACGTATTAAAAAGTATTAACAAGGAATTACATCGAATCATTTTGTGACTTTTTTTGGGATCTGAAGAGTAATGAAATTGAAAAGATATACTAAGGAGTTCCTAGTAGACATTTTATACATTTTTATAAGGATATATTTGTACTTATTTTTATAAGACTTCATGGGTACATATCAGTTTAGTTTATATAAGAATTGTGAGGTGAGGTACGGCACCAGTTTCAGTGACTGGACCTCGATCGGCGAAGTTAAGCATGGCCAGGCGAGTCCATCACTTGGATTGGTGACCGTATCTCATCTCACCATCCTGGTTAAGTGGTAGAATAGCATTAGCTAAACTTCGCCAGGATGTTAATATAAATAAGGCATTAAAAAAATAATGGAAACGTGTAAGGATGCATGTTGAAAAGTATGAATAAGGTATTATCGAATACTTTTCTGAGTTTTTTTTGGAATCCGAGGAGTAATGAAATTGAAAAAATATACCAAGGAGTTCCTAGTAGGCAGTTTGTACATTTTTATAAGGATATATTTGTACTTATTTTTATAAGACTTCATAGGTCCATATCAGTTTAGTTTATATAAGAATTTAATAAGGATTTATGGGGACATCTATTATAAAGTATTAATAATGGTTTACAACTATTAATTTGATAAGTGTTCATGGGGTTCCAATAGTGGTAAAACTGATAATGTTTCATCAGGAAACCAGGGATGAATTTTATAACATTTAATAAGAAATAATTAGTACATGGTTTTTATAAGATTTGAAGGGTTATTATTAGTTTATTTTTATATAAGAATTCTATAAGGATTTCTCAGTGCACCCATTTTTTTTAACTATTTAACGTCGGCCTATTTCCGCTACCAGGGCCTATCACCGACGTCAGGAGACGAGCTACCCCCAACCTGGAAATTTTGCCGAACCTCTTCCCTTAAGAAGAGTAGGGATCTTTTACTTGCCTAACATTTAATAGACAAGGGACCGCCTGCTTTACATCCCCTCCGAAGGATGGTATATCCACTACGTAATGCTCATCTGAAATTACGTAGCTTCCGCGTATACACTGATATACAAGTCGCTAGAAGATGGGACGAGAACGCTGTATTTCCCAAGATGGGTCACCCATCCAAGTACTAACGCGCTAGACATTGCTTCAACGGAATATCGACTGACATTCACATTACTCTACGCTCGCTCCTCAGTGCACCCATTGAAAAGTATTATACACAACTATTAATTTGAAAAGTTTCCATAGGATTTCAATAGTAGTCAATCTAAAAAAGTTACAATACTTACTAAACTAAACTTACTAATACGCCAGATTTCATATAATTTACATTAAAATCCATTGTAAGTATATACACATAGTATTTTAGAAAACCATCTTATTCCCATAAAAGCATAAAAGTCTTACAATAGGCCTCAAGCGAGGAATATACGTTAAAAACTCACAAAATCTATAAAATTTTCGTGTTTCAAACTCCATAAAAACTTATAAATACTTATAGACCTCGTACTGAGATTTTACATTAATATCTTTCTCATATAAAAACCTATAAAACTTCGCAATTTAAGTACCATAAATACTTATAAATATACTGATAGACTTCATTCAGGGAATTTACTTTAAAACCCCATTGCATATCATAGAATTTTATAAAAACTTCGTGTTTATTTATTAAGACGTGTAAGTGTTGATAGACTTCAGGCAAGGAATTTACATTCAAAACGCGTTTCAAATACTTCAAAAACTTAGACACATCTGAACCTATAAAATCTTCGTATTTCTAACACCATATAAGAACTTACAAATACTGATAGGCCTCGTATGGAGAATTATTTTCATTAAAAATACTTTTCAAATACATATAAAATATCTATAATACTTCATATTTCAATTACCGTGAAAACGTATAATTACTGATAGACTCCATATAGGGAATTTACATTAAAAACCCATTGTAGGCAGCAAATCTTATAAAAACTTCGTATTTCCTATTAATATATGCAAATGAGGCAAGGAATTTACATTAAAAACATCTCAAATAGCCACATCAAACCACATTCAGAACTTATAAAAAACTTTGTATTTCAAATACTATAAAAACTTAAATATACTAATACATATAACTACTGATAGATTCCATATAGGTAATTTACATTAAAAACCCATTGTACGCAGCAAATATTACAAAAACTTCGCATTTCCTATTAATATATGCAAATGCTGATAGACCTCAGGCAAGGAATTTACACTAAAAACGCATCTCAAATAGCCACAGCAAACCACATTCAGAACTTATAAAAAAACTTTGTATTTCAAATACTATAAAAATTTACGTATACTACGAGGAATGTACATTTAAAACACACACACACATAATTAAAACTTATAAAAGTTTAGTGTTACATACCACAGTCTCCAGTAGAGGGAGCTGTTATACATGTCGCTAATTCATATCTAATCTAATGTGACCTAAGAAACTAGTGTGGGCTTGTTAAATTCAAACTAAAGTAGTCTCTTTTACTGCTAACTTATTAACTGCGTTTAGGCTAGAACGCTAGAGGAAACAAGGACTTTTGCAGTATTTAGTGTTTACCACTATATTATTATTGATATTTGAAATATTAATAGTAAGTAAATAACATTTACTTACCTATGTAAGGTTATGGGATTTGTCATTAAAATACACAACCAAAATCTGTAAAAAAAAACTAACAATACTAATAGAATTTCTATGGGAAATTTACATTCAGAACACTATGCAAACCTATAAAAACCTATAGAAACTTTTAATTACATGTACTTTAAAACTCATCAATACTAATAGATATCATATGGGAATTTACATTAAAAACACTAGAAAAACCTATAAAAACTTTTAATTACATATACTATAAAAACTTATCAATACTTGTAGACACCATATGAGAATTTACAATTAAAACACATTTCAAATACACACATCAAAAATTATAAAAACTTATACATTTTTTTTTATAAGGTTTTATAAGGATTTTTTGACAGGGATAATATGCTACTCCGCAACTTCACCATTTCATCTTTTGTCTTTTGTTTTAAAATTGACTCTTAGGTATGTGATCTGTGCAGACTTAATGAGTAAAAAAGAACAATAATTAATTTTAAGTGAATAGCCAACAAACAATACCTATTCGCGAAAAACACGGAGTGGACGACATCCATATTCTGACAATATAACTTGTATAATGGTGAACAACAAATCAATTTACTATTGACGTTTAATGGAAGATTAACTTTGTTGCTGTTTTAATTAACGAATTTCCGTGATTTTAGATTAAAAAAGTGTATTAAAGTGTTGTTTTATCAAGCTACTATTTAAGGATACCATAATGCAAAGAGTTCATAAAACTATTCCCACGAAATCGAGAAGGTTTTGTTCGGTTCCCCAGTGTAGTAATTATTCCACTGAAAACATTTCCCTACATTTCTTTCCGAAAGATGCAAAATTAAGCCAAAAATGGAAAAAGAGATATTAAAAATTGGAAAGCCAATTAGCAAGTTTATGTGTGTGTGCAGCCAACATTTCTTAAATGAACACTTCATGCCAGGTAAAAATTACAGAAAACAGAAAAAAATTTTTACCTCTACTTTCTACTGTTCTTTTCATTTTCGTAAAAGCACAGGATACCAAATTTCAGTTCTGTTTGTTGTGAGCTAGGTACTTTTTTACAACAAAAAGTGTTACAGTGTTAGAATTATTTTCTAAATTAATCTGTTTTTTTTAGTTACCCTCATACTATAGACGTTTGAAAAATGGAGTGGTCCCTAGTCAGAAACTTCCCATACATATTCAAAGAGTTTCACACACTGTTCAAGAGAATGTGCATCCTGTTCAGACTACTTTTATTGAGGGTAAGGCGACTCAAACGGACTCTTCGGATTTTTTCCACCTTCCTCAACCATTGAATAGCGATGAGAAGCTTAGTTATTTCACGGGTGAGTTAGTTTCTTGAAAAATTAACTAGAGGGATTAGGTTAGAAATATTGTTCATCGACTTCCACTTTATTAGAAATGTAGTCTTGCTTTATGTTATATTTGCAAAAGCAATGCTTGGGATTTACCATTGAAATAAAGAGATTCATGGGCATATCATGAATTAAAAAATAATCTGTGATTAATCTGATAAATCTTTTTATCAGACGATGTGTGCGGTATGAATTTTGATGTCGTCGGTCATTAACTGAAATTTGAATATTTATTTTTCCTGTAGAATTTTGTGCACATATAGTTAGTAAACACTCTGCAAATCATCACTTTGTCACTGATATATGTAATAGAATATATAGATAAAAATATAATTTACATTTTTTTTGCAGGGGTAAATCATGCTATTCTCGACTCATATTCAAGATGTTAGAAATGTTGCCGAGTTGAACGATATTACCACTGAAAATTTAAAAATGTGTTTAATATTGGTGTTATGCAAGATCAAGACGAATATGTAATCTGTCTGCTTATCTGTCCTATTTGGAATGAGCCCCGTTATGTGCACTCGTTATTTTATAAATATGTTAGCCTTGTTGCGACTAGTATTAAGCTATTTATTGGCCAACAAAGGAAGAGATTTTGCAGAACATGCCACAATGTTTTGAGAATTTTAAAAATACAAGAGTCATTCTGGATGCTACGGAGATTAAGATACAGAAATTTAACTGCCTTAAATGTAGAATTTTATCTTATTCCCATTACAAATGCTCTCATACCATGATAGGTATTACTCCATCTGGTTAAACATCATATGTTAGTAAGGGCAATGGAGGTCGTGCCAGTGAAAGCTATTTTACTTCCACATTCAGTGGAAGTATAGTAACGACAAAAAATTTTTTAAAATTTTTATTGTTCAAATAGGCTTAAAATGTCATGAAACGTCGAGATTTTAAGTTTGAGCGAAAAAAAATTTTCTGTCTGTCTGTCGGTCTGTAACTTTTTTTTGTGCGCACGTTTACTCTGGAACCGTTTGAGATATTGACTTGAAATTTGGTACACATATGTACTTTAACGAGATCTAGAACTAGATTATATTTTCATCTTGTTCCGTCGAAGGGTTGGGGGGTAAATTTGGGGCAAATGGGTAAATCAAGCAGGTAAGAGTCCATAAAATTGGTATTTAGTATATACAACAAAAGCTAAGGTCTCAAAAAAATTTTTGGCATTAGCCACCTCCCATTACCAACCCCCACCCCCTTATTAAAGGGGATGAAAAAAAATTATGATTTAGTGTATGTACAAGAACCAGAAACCTCAAAAAATTCTTTTACTTCATCCACCCCCACTACCACCTCCCTATCACAACCCCCACCCTACTACCGATGTGAGGTATCGTTTTATGGGTTTTTGGGGTAGAGGATTTCAAATACTATATTATTAAAGTTCCATAAACAATTATTTCCACATACAAAGTTTTTTCGTTGTGAGTGACTTGGATAGAGAATTGGATGTGGAAGTATTGATTCCTTGGGCAGCGGTTTTTTATAATGAGAATATTATTGATAAATTAGATCCAATGATGCGATTATGGTCGACAAAGGTATACTCATCGAAAAGGAGTGTGATGATCATCTTATAAAGTTGATTCAACCTCCATTCTTAAAAACACAAAAAACAATTTTCAAAAGAAGATGCCACCACTACTGCCAACATTGATCGGTCATTGAGTGATCAAATCGACTGGTACATAATACCATATATAGAAGACATTATGACTTATTGTTGCAGCTACCGTCAATACGTCGCCTCCGATTTTAGCGGATAAAAAGTTTTAAGTTTACGTGGTTTTGATGTACTATAATTTCTTTAAAATATATTATATTTGCTATTACTATATTTACTTTGTGATTAGTTATAAAATTTATTTTTCCACATTATTGCATAATGTTTTTGTCAGTTGTTAACTATGACTGTACTTTACTATTGTATCTCTATATTTTATTGAACGCATTGTATATGTATTTAAAATTTTACCTGTAAGAATCTTTTTTGTCTACTGTTCCTAACATTAGTATTTCACCAATTTAAATAACGGTCCACCAAACCAATATTACCCGCACATAGTGAGTTTTATATTTATTTATTTATATCCAGTTTGATATTAATATTATTGTACCTTATATGCGTTTTTTTGACAAATAAATATTGTATGATAATCGTATTTAGGATACTATATATTTTCAGAGGCAATACAGATATTTAATAAGTAACTATTAAAAGTATACTTAATAATATATGTTATTATTATGTACACTTTTTATAATTACTTACCAAATGTTTTGTGTCTGAAATTATATATAATATATGGGTACTAGTCATCTTGAAAGAAATTTGAATGCGCAGTAGATGAGTCTCCTCCCACCGGTAGAAGCTCATTTATGAAAGTGTATACTTTTAAACTGGTGATATACTGATAAATAACAAAGTAATGTGTTCTTATATCAATCATGCTAAACTTCTACCTCCGATTGTACTTTCTACGGATAGCCGCTAGTCTGTCCTTGTTACACGACATTCTCTGTTCAGCTTGTGAGCATGTGACAGGCCAACCTACAATAATTTACTAGTACATGAGAGAAGAAATGTTACATTAATAAGCTTTAGTTGAAGTTCACAATATTGTTAATTTCCATGCTTCATTTTACTTCCACATCCAGTGGAAGTATAGTAACGACAAAAAAATTTTAAAAAACTTTTATTGTTCAAATAGGCTTAGAATGTCATGAAACGTCGAGATTTCAAGTTTGAGCGAAAAAAAAATTTCTGTCTGTCGGTCTGTAACTTTTTTTGTGCGCACGTTTACTCTGGAACCGTTTGGGATATTGACTTGAAATTTGGTACACATATGTACTTTAACGAGATCTAGAACTAGATTATATTTTCATCTTGTTCCGTCGAAGGGTTGAGGGGTAAATTGGGGTAAATTTGGAGAAAACAGGTAAATCAAGCAGGTAAGAGTTCATAAAATTGATATTTAGTATAGACAAGAGAAGCTAAGGTCTTAAAAAAATATTGGCATTAACCACCCCCACCTTATTAAAGGGGATGAAAAAAAAATGTGATTTAGTGTGATTTAGTGTGTGTACAAGAACCAGAAACCTCAAAATATTTTTTTACTTTATACACCCCCCACTCCCACCCCCTGTCACCACCCCCACCCCACTACCGATGTGAGGTATCGTTTTATGGGTTTTTGGGGTAGAGGATTTCAAATATTATATTATTAAAGTTCCATAAACAATTATTTCCAGATACAAAATTTTTTCGTTGTGTGACTTGGATAGAAAATCCGGATGTGGAAGTAGTGATTCCTTGGGCAGCGGTTTTTGAATAGTATTTATTTTAATTTAATGACATGTATTTATATAACAAAGATACCCTATTTGGGGGATTAAATTGTACAACTACAAATTTAAGCATTTTCATTGTGTTGAATTATTTGAACACTCTATTTATGTATAAGTATTTTTCTTAATACCATTGTTATTTTAAGTAAAAATAAAAAAGTTTTTAATCATCAAACAGTTGCCTCGATTTGCGGTTGTACTTGACAATTGTAAATGTGATTAGAAATTAAAAGTCTATCTAAATTTGTTGAATATTACTGACCTACACATAGATACAGATTTTTGTAAGGTAAACAGCTTCAGGCTGAATAAAGCATTCATTCATTCATAGCTCATTAAAAAAATGTACTTTTTCAAATCAGTCGACGTTACCGTATTGCTATATGCATGCATAAAACGTATGTATGCCCTTTTACCAGTCTGTTTAAAAGCTTTTAGTATTTACATTAATACGAAAAAAAACTAGATAAATTTCTTAAGGTATTTTACAAACAAAAGTCGGTTGATTTGAAAGTGTCCTTTTTTTGTAATTATTGACCTATTTCCATTAAATAAACGATCCATGGTCTATTTAAATGTAACTAAAAAAGTTTTTTTTAATATATGTTAATCTCTTTTTTGTAATGTACTTAATGAATATTGATAGTATATTAAATAATGAGTGATGTAAGAAGCATATTATGCATGAATGGAAAAGTTACGCATTATGCCGCGTAGCGGCGAGTGCGTAATTGCCTTACAACTCGAATTATGTAGGTACTATACTTTACCTACGATCATATTTATTTAGTTATTTAGTAAAATCTGGATTTAGTTTACTAGTCAACATTATTCAACAAATATTATGTCAGTTTTGACAGCGTTTGAAAAGTAGGCGCATTTGTTTTTTTAAACCCCACGTCAGCGATATAAGCCACCTATAATTGCGTGTCCCTTGCGTTTTGTTTACTGTGCGATTTGTTTACAGTGCATTTTGTTTACAACTTACATAGATGGCAGGTAGTGTGTTTTTTACTATTTACAGTAGTGATCGTAGGTAAAAGTATGTATGATTAAATGCTGTATATAAATAAAACGAATGTATTATTTTATAGGATTTTTACTTTATTATACATCGAAATATAATATAATACGTCAGTGTTTAATAATAATAAATTGCCTTTTAGAAAGAACTGTGATTCACAATACCTAAATAAATGATACGGCAACGCCGAACTTACTTTCTCGTGCAACTTAATCATTTTTATACATCAGTGAATTTTTCGAGAAAAACAAATAGTGGTATATCGCAGAGCTGGGTAATTACTTGTGATTTAAAAATAATTACAATTACAAATTACATTTTTAAAAAAGGAACTAATTAAAATTACAAATTACTTTTTTAAAAAAGGAATTAATTACAATTACAAAGTACATGTCTTTAAAAAAGGAATTAGCAATTACTTTCCTAATTACTTTTACAATAAAGTAAATTATACTGACCAAACAGACAAAAAAGTAGGTTAAAAATTTTAATTAAAAGTGTTGTGTAATATTGCGTTTTAATATTTATTAGAATCGTTATTATAATATTTGACCTTAAGAGTAATCAGGGAAAATTAATTAAATATATAGAAAAGGCAGCTTAATAGTGGAGTCGGTTTAGGAAAGGATTGGGAAAATTTTTAAGATGGATGCAGACCCTGCGGAAATTGTCTGTCATGGCGAGTTTAATAAAACCCTAAAATTGTAATTTCCAAAAAGGGGATGGAACCATGCTTTTTGGACCGAAAAGGGAAATTTGGACATTTTAAGGGTCAAATTTGTTGTTTTAATTTTTTTTTGATCACTTAAACAACTAGTTAAGAAACTAAAATGGTATCCATTTATTGTCAATATTAAAGGAACCTTCAGTTTAAATTTGGGGAAGATATCTGACCATCCCCCCTCCTGATATTAATATATATACAGTGTGTCCCAGGACAGATGTAACAAGAGGTGTGTAATGGACCAAAAATTTTGGAATGGTATTTGGGAATTGAGTCCTGCTTGTTGTAAAACTAAAGTATATCAAAAATGATTTGATTTGGTGTTCTACAGGGTGTTTTATAAGCAAAGTTGTAAAAATCACCACTAATAAAGTACCTTTATTTTTCAAAATATGAAAAAATTCCACTAAGAAAAGTTATTTAGAATGCAATTTTATACCTCTATACCAAATTTCAGGGATATGAAATTATTTTTTTGAAACTTCCAATTTTTTTCAATAAATTAGTATTTTATTTTGAACCATTCAATTAAAACTGCATAGAAATTATTTTTTGTGAATTAATATTTAAAGTTATGTAGAAGCTAAAAGTAGGCTATGAGAAAAGCAGTGGATGATTAACATTTGCTCCTACACAACTTTAAATATGAATTCAACTCTTAATTCGCAAAAAATGGGAAGTTTCAAAAAAATAATTTTATATTCCTAAAATTTGGTATAGAGGTATAAAATTGCATTCTAAATAACTTTTCTTAGTGGAATTTTTTCATATTTTGAAAAATAAGGGTACTTTATTAGTGGTGATTTTTACAACTTTGCTTATAAAACACGCTGTAGAACACCAAATCAAGTCATTTTTGGTGTACTTTAGTTTTACAACAAGCAGGACTCAATCCCCAAATACCATTTCAAAACTCCAAAATTTTTGGTCCATTGCACTTCTTGTTACATCTATCCTGGGACACACTGTATATACGAAAAAAAATGAGAAAACCAAATTTCGGCTATCTTGATCAGATCTCAACCGATTTGGCTGAAATTTGGAACGCAAGTAGTCTTTATCACACAAAAACTGTTAACCAAATTTCAGCCAAAAATGTTAAATAGTTTGGCTGAAATTGCAGTTAAATTTTCTGAAATTTTTAAATCGAAATATCTTCGGACCTAAAAGTCGGATCAAAATTTGCTTTATGGCAAAAGGTAGGCGTAGGCTCCATTTAAGGTAAATAAATCTTTTTAAAAAGTCACTCACGTAAACCGTGATCTAACACACACACATATATATATATATATACGTACGGTACGCATGAAATGAAGCCCACCACACATTACAGGGTACCAGAAGCCCAGCCTTATTTATAATTTAAATAGTGTGTACAACTGTTAATAATGTTTTAAGTGGGAATAATAACGCGAGCAACATGAGAGGGGGGAACTTTTTCGGACATACAGATTGAAAACAACACGACATGTCATACGAAGCCTTTTATATTTATGTGACATTACGAAGCCCGTTGTATAAAATGTATAGATGTTTCAGATTACACGAAGCCGTGCATAGTTGCCACTTCTCTTCTAATTCTTTAACTACATGATATAACTGTGTGCGACAATATAATTGCGTAGTCGATGTGCTAATAATATAATTGCATTGTTGTAGGTCACGGCCGCATGGCACCAAAGGGGCCGCCCCAATATAAATAATTATGTTTAGGATATGCATGTTGAAACTATTTCCATTGATATATTTATTCTAATGCAAAATATACAAGGTATTCATTCCATTCTTGACGTTTGACTAAAATATGTTTTTTGTACAAATATAAAGCCTCAAAATGAAGCCCAAAGTAGCATATTCCTCGCTTACTTGAAGCCCACACACCCTGCCTATGTTTGTTTATAAACATTTTTCATTTTACGATGATTATTAAATTAATTTTATGTACTTGTTCTTTAAGACAAGACACAAGTTCAAACACGTGTTAATTATTGATAAAGCTCGTAAAAATATGAGTGAGGGCTCATTGGATTTGGAATGACGTCTAGAAAAATGTGAAAAAGTTTCAAACCCGCACATAAACCATTGCAAAAGTTATAAACAAATTAAAATTGAAAAAATAACGAGTTTCGTTTTCTGCAAATAACTCGAATACTATTAATATTTAAGAAATTCAAAAAAAGATTCTTAAAGAGGAAGAAATTTCCAATAAAGAACTCCTGTCTCCCGGAACTCTATCTCTATTATTCATAATTTTAATTTGATGTTGAAAATGGGGCTCTGCGCGGCGAACGCAAAGCCGTTGTGATGCTCTGAAACCAACCGTGGCAAGTAAAAACATTTTTTTGTGTTATTAAATATTAATTTAAAAATTTTAAAAAATTATGGTATTATTTAGACACTTAAAGGAACAATATCCCGTTGGATCCCCGTTTTTCATAAAATAAGCCTATTGTCAATTAGCAAATTTTTCTATAGTTTGCGTCTATATTTCAAGTCGGATAATTGTTAAACAAAAGCCACTAAATTTATTATTATTTCGCTTCGTGAACACCTTATGTCAACTATACTTTATGCGATTATGACACTGCGATGTTTTTAATTGTTATAGTCTATTAGATATTAATTATTCAAGTTAACAAAAAACTAAAAAATGGAAAAGGGTTGAGTTGAATTTTTTTTTTTTTATTAATTTTAATTATTAATACTGTTTTTATAGTCAAAAATACTACAAGATTACATAAACTTTAAATTTTTAGTGCTATTTGTTTAAACAAATTTTATAAACAAACAGATAAATTACGCATTTTTGAAAAAAAAATTTTTGCAATTTTTTGTTATAAAATATTATGATTTAAAAAAATTCTTAATACAATTTTTTAACTATTTATATTCTTTTTTTCATTATTTAAACAAATTATTAAGAAAAAAATTTATTCTTAAAATTTATTATTTGCAATTCTCTCCAAGGTGGGAAATTTTTATTTATTGTTAATTCATTTGTTTATTTAATAAACAATTTGTTATTAACAATCGCCGAATGCGTTTATATTTTTTTATGGAAAAAAATAACAAAAACAACCGTCTACTTAAACATGTCAAAAAAAAAATTTATATTTTTTTTATAGAATTTTAAATTTTAAATATTAATTTTTTTTTACATGTTTATGTATAAGGTTGTTTTTGTTTTTTTTTTTCTATAAAAAAAAAATATAAACGTGTTCAGCGATTGTTAATAACAAATTGTTTATTAATAAATAAACAAATAAATTAACAACAAAAAAAATTTTTCCCTTGTAGAGAATTGCAAATAATAAATTTTAAGAATATTTTTTTTTTATAATTTGTTTATATAATGAAAAAAGGAAAAAATTGATTACAAACAGTTAAAAAGTTTTTAAATCACCTAATATTTTATAACAAATAAAATGGCAAAAAAATGTTTTTCAAAAATACGTAATTTATCTATTTGTCTATAAAATTTGTTTAAACAAATAGCACTAAAAATTTAAAGTTTATGTAATCTTATAGTATTTTTGAATTTAATAACCCTAATAATAATTAAAACTAATAAAAAAAATTTTCAACCTCTCTTTTTCATTTCTTAGTTTTTTGTTAGCTTAAACGATTAACAACTAATAGACCATAACAATTAAAATCATCGCAATGTCATAAGGTCTCCACGGAGCGAAATAGTTTTAGTGGCTTTTGTTTGACAATTATCCGACATGAAATATAAACGCAAACTCTAAAAAAATTTGTTAATTAACAATAAGCTCATTTTATGAAAAATCCAACGAGATATTCTTCCTTGTTATATTTAATAATATAAAAAAATATTTTTACTTGTTTCAGAGCACTGGAGCTCTGTTTTCAACATTAAATTAAAATTATATTAATAGTAGAGATAGAGTTCCGGGTGTCTGGAGTTTTTTATTGGAAATTTCTTCCTCTTTAAGAATCCTTATTTAAATTTCTTAAATATTAATAGTTTTCGAGTTATTTGGAAAAAACGAATCTCGTTATTTTTTCAATCTTAATTTGTTTATAACTTTTGCAATTGTTTATGTGCGGGTTTGAAACTTTTGCACATTTTTCTAGACGTCATTCCGAATTCAATGAGCCCTCACTCATATTTTTACGAGCTATATCAAGAATTAACACGTGTTTGAACTTGTGAAAATAGAACAATGTTATATAAAACGTTGAAGAATTAATGTAAATGTTCTTTTTTCTATTCAAACTACCTGCATGATAAAAGTCAAAGTCAATAGAAAGCAAAAAGAAATAACTGAATGGAAATATTGTTCGCCAGTATACTGAAGTTATTATACAGTGTGTGTAGTGGTGGGCTGGGCATAGGGAGTAAGAATTGCAACATCGCGTGTGCCAGCTGGCTGAAATGAAATAACTGAGAACGGGGATGCTTTAGTGGTCTAGCGCCGACTCTTTAATCTATGCCGCCAACGGGCGAGTTTGCTGTTACCTGGATTGTCATATCTCTCGCGCTACGTGGAAGTACATGCCCAGTCCGCAATTACACGCACTGTATAACTGTTAAACATTCTATATGACATTCTGCAGTTTGTTGAAAATAAATTGATTTTTCTAGGTATAATTGCTATATTTGTAATTCTAATCGTCTCCTGATAATGCCAGCTTGGTTGGCGAAGAGCTTCTAGCTACATTCTGCAGAATTTTTGTTATTGTCAAATCTTATCAAGAGTTACAACAGTTTATATTTGCATTTTTTGCTTAAGATGTCTTAACTGTTGTATTTGCAGATTGGACTTTTTTTAATAACAACGTGGCACTTTCTTAAATACGATCGGATACTTGGTCCTTCAGTTATCGTGCTTATAAAGCACATGGTGTTTTCGTGAATAGTCCAACTAATGTCAAAAGAACTGGTGGCAATGGTAAAGCTACACCTCTTTGAAGACAGTACTTTCTAAAAAATTAATAGTTCTATTATTATGACGAAAAAATTGTTTGTAGATGATACAATTATCTTCAATTACTTCCACATCCAGTGGAAGTATAGTAACGACAAAAAAAATTTTAAAAATTTTTATTGTTCAAATAGGCTTAGAATATCATGAAACGTCGAAATTTTAAGTTTGAGCGAAAAAAATTTCTGTCTGTCTGTCTGTAACTTTTTTTGTGCGCACGTTTACTCAGGAATCGTTTGAGATATTGACTTGAAATTTGGTACACATATGTACTTTAACGAGATCTAGAACTAGATTATATTTTCATCTTGTCCCGTCGAATGGTAAATTGGGGTAAATTTGGGGTAAATAGGTAAATCAAGCAGATAATAGTCCATAAAATTGGTATTTAGTATATATAAGAGAAGCTAAGGTCTCAAAAAAAATTTTGACATTAGCCACCCCCATTACCACCCCGACCCCATTATTAAAGGGGATGAAAAAAAAATGTGATTTAGTGTGTGTACAAGAACCAGAAACCTCAAAATATTTTTTTACTTCATCCACCCCCCACTACCACCCTCTATCGCCACCCCCGCCCCACTACCGATGACGGGTATTGTTTTATGGGTTTTTGGGCAAATATTATATTATTAAAGTTCCATAAATAATTATTTCCACATACAAAATTTTTTCGTTGTGAGTGACTTGGATAGAAAATCTGGATGTGGAAGTAGTGATTTCTTGGGCAGCGGTTTTCTTATTTTCTTTATTATTTGAATAGACGAACGATGTTTTTAACTTTACTATTTTATCGAAAAAACAATGATAGTTATTTAAACATAACTTGAAAAATAAAGCAATAAATGGCATAATTTCACCCAATTATACAAAGAGGGCAATTTTTAATAGTGCTTTTTTTTGCAAGGTAACAAATTATCTGAAAGTTTTTTTATGTCTATTTTTATTCAAAATTAGTTTTTTTATTATTTGCGATATGAAGACTAAGACCATAATAAGAAAAATAGCAGAAATTTAATATTGCTACATAAATTGTTTAAATTTTTATGAAGCAACCAAAACTGCAGTCTTGTGTTGATGACTCATCGATTTTGTGCGTCGGCCTTGTCTGTTGACAGAAGACGCTGTAATTAGGGTAAATGAAATCGGTTGGTCCCATTTGAAAGATAATTGAATAAACTTTATTTTTCAACAAAAATTTCTAATATTTTGTTTCCTTATAAACGGATAAAATGTTTTTTTACAATAAGGTTGGATTTTTAGGTTATAAATAATTATTTTTAAGGAAAATAATGTAGGCATCTATACCGTTTAATTAATCATTTAAAAAACTAAAAAATAACTTTAAATGAACTTTTTTATTAGAACGCAATTTAAAGGAAAACATTTTCGCAAAATTCGATTTTCATATAAACGAATTTTTGAACAAAGAACAGACATAACTTGTAGAAATTGTAGAGAATTAAAATATCTTTCAACATTGTGGTCAACGTTCTTCTCCTCAAGCCTTAATTACTTCCACATAAGTACACCCAGTGAACACACATATGGCTGTTACGTACCAAAGAGAGATTGTCAAGGTAACACACACCATATTACCAAATATATCTCCGTTAAATAAACCATCTTCAAATGCTATATACATTTAAGTTATTAACAAACATGCCTGTTTGTTAAATACAAACATTATAATATGTGATTTTTACATAACTGCTGCATTACAATAACAAGTATTTCGTATATTTACATGCCATATAATATTTATGTATGTCTGTTATCACCATGTAGATTTTAAGTTATATTGCCTGTTTGTTAAATACTAACATTAAAATATGTGATTTTTACGTAACTGCTACATTACAATAACAAGTATTATGTGTATTTATCAGCTATATAACATTTATGTATTTTTGTAATCAGTATGTACGTTTAAAGTTATATTGCTTGTGTGTTAAATAATAACATTAAAATATGTGATATTTAGATAATTACTACATATTACACATCAACCCATCTTATATGTTTACACCAGATATAACATTTATATATTTTGTGATCATCATGGACATTTTAAGTTTTTCTACAATTACATTACACATATATATTTAATCATGTAATTTGGTAAACTACAAACATGAAACAAGCTAGCTTACATATGCAATGTCAAAAAAGTTTGGTTAAGTATATATATTATGTATATTGTTTTGGTGTAGTAGTGAGTGTGCTGCTATAGTTAGGTTATAACATCAGTGACCAGTATAGTTTAATCAACATAATAATAGCATGCCCAATGAAAATAAGCTCTTTTACCAATTAACGCTTGTGATATTAAACAAAAATGTCTTCAATTGCCATTAAGTGGTAATGAAAATGTAATTGTGCCTATATAATACTTGATGACTTATTCGTTTAAATACTCTATAAATTTATTAAAATAGTGATTAGTGTTACCAGCCGTTTTATTTTTATTTATGTATCTAATAACAAAAAATAAAACTCGCCGATCAAAAACTAGTTTGATAATCCCGTATCTTCATACAGTTGGATAACGTTTTAATATTGTGATGTTTTAAATTTCCCGGTAAATCTGGTTATAAAATTATTATAGGACATCTCTTTCGCACTCTGTATTACATAGTTCGTGCTAGAAAAGGATACCAAAAATTAACTCAAATATCCCTAATTATACCTAACAAAATAACCTAATCCTAATATTCTAACCTAACACAAGTAACCCTGAAAGAGGTGAAACGTGACTTCTAGCGTGCGTTTTAACATGTTAAATATCGTCTTTGTTTTTGTGTGGAATCAAGTTCAGAGATCAAAACTATTGTAGGTAAGTACGTAGAAGTGTAAATCATTAGCACCTCGGTGCAGTGTTAAGTCGCTTATTAGGTACCTACTTATTTGTTGGAGTTTTATTGACATGTTTCCCAATCTTGAGATTGAAATTTAATGAAATTTAACTAAGCTCAAGCCACAGAAAAATTATAGGTGCTTTATTGTAGCTTAAATTGTATAATCACAATCATTAAAATTATACATTTATACAAGTAATAAATGGAAACAAAGTCCTTGGGCAACGATGTAACATATTGTAGGTATATACTTATACAAATCTTTTATAACCAGCATTAAACTTAATATAAATATTGAAAAACTGGTCATATTTGATCACTCTTGCTATAAACTGCTGCTGCTATAGGGATTTAACCTATTTATGTCATCATAGATGTCTATGTCTAATTTTGTGTAATTACTAATTAAAAATAATATCTCGTAAAGGTAAAGACAAAGAATTTCTAAAAAAGTTAGAAATTGCTTTTAAGTAAATAATACACAAAAAAGTTATAAAATTTTGTCATAAACTATTGTTCTAGCTGCTGTTAACGAAACGTTCCCACATTGTGAAAAAGAATTTGAGAACTTCGCTAGTGAGTGGTTCAGACTGTCAAAGCAAAGGCTACAGAGAGAAAACAAGAAGCTGGAGCAGTTATTGTACCATAATTTATTGAGATATGTATGAAAAAAGGAAACCAGGCGCCAAAAACTAGTTTTAAGATAATTAAGTTTTAAGTATTAGTCTGCTTGCAAATTCATGCTGACAGGTTTGTCTGTAACTAAATTTTTTTTATATATAGGAAATTTGTTTTCGTTATTATCTGAGTATTATTGTCACGTTTGTTGAATTTTTCTTGTTTCTAATACATTTTTAGCTCCTTTTTGAATAATTGAAGAATTCTTGTTTTTTCATTAACTATTTTCCTTCAGAATTTTAGTTGATATTTGGTACAATTAAACTTGGATAACCATACATTAAACCAAACTTTATTCGGATGTTAAATATATAGTTCAAAAAAGCATTTATTCAGTCACTAGAGTAAATAAGTAATAAAACTAAAAATTACCTGTGTTTAATATATAGATAATATAATAATACCTCGACTGTCAAAAATAGTATATTTTGTGTATGTAGGTGTATAGACACTTAGAAAATGCAAAGTGTCGTACTTCTCATTAATATGCCTGCGATTTTCGTTTCTACTGTTCGTTTACGTCTACATCAAAATCAATAGTGTTATTGTAGCCTTCAACGTCACCCTCAAAATCCACAGTTTTTAAATGTTGTAAAAGCCCGAGCATCATTTGGAACAAACTTCATTAAGCTTTTAATGTCTACCTTTTTCCCTGAAACTTCTTTCAATGTAAGATAAAGCTGTTCTGTTATACCAAAAACTTTACACTTTTTTTGTCTCTATAGTAATCATGCTAATGTTTATTTCTTCGTAATTTACAGCGGAATGAAAATGATTCATGTATACTGTCAGGCTTTTCTTTATTTTTTTTTTACCTTATTACATAGCTTGCAATCAGCGAACTTTTTCTGTATGTTATTTTTCTTCAGCTATTTTATCTTCTATGTCTTCTGTTAACCAAAAGTTTGCTTGTAATAAACCAAGTTATATAGTTTAGAGAATGTGCAATTTGGCATTTAGTTCCTTTATTAATTTGGCAGTTGGTTTATTTTTGATTAACTCATTATATAAATGCAGGTAACCTTCTTGTATGACTTTGATTAATATATTATTATGATATATGTATTTTATGAATATAAAAATTATTTATTTTAGATTGGCCTTTTTTTACATCTAGTTTTTCCTTACTTGAGCCATATTGTAACAGTAGTACAAGGTGTCCCCGGATGGGATTACGTATACAACAAATGACCTAAATTTTAATTTTTAGACAAAAAGTCACTATAAAAATTTCCGCATTTTTAAAAAAATACGATTTATGTTAAAAAAATTATTTTTTTTATAAAGGAGCAAAGCGCTTAAAAATTCCAAAAATATGAATTTTGCCTAAGAGTAAACTACCTTTATTTTTCATTTTTAATAAAAAAGCCATTTGAAATACTTTTCTTTCATAATCCTAAATTTTTTAGTATCCGTTACGGAAAAATACGAAAACTGAGGTGAGGCACTGGGGAAAAAGATGTATTAAACAAGATTTAATAAACAATTTTTTCAAATTGCATTTTCCTTAAAAATGAGAAAAATAAAGGTAGTTTGCTCTTGGGTAAAATTCATGTTTTTGAAATTTTTGAGCGCCCTGCATAAAAAAGTACATTTTCTTAACACATCGTATTTCTTTAAGAAGCAAAATTTTTTATAGTGACTGTCGAAAAACTAAAACTTAGGTCCACTTGTGGTATAGGTAACCCCATTTGGGGACACCCTGTATATTATTTGCTACCCCCTTGTGCATATACCACGGAAATTGCATGTTATATAGCACACATGTAACATCAGAACATATTTTAAGGTAAATATTTTGAAATACAATATATGTCTTTTACATGTATGTTATATATTTGCCACATACGAGTATGTTACAAGTTATGTTGCCATTACATGGCTATAACTTTTTTTGTGGCTGAAATTTTAAGGTCCATGTACCTTACATTTACCATACATCCAATATCCTTGGATATAACATGTTGAATAGATTACGTAAGAGAAACATACCAGGTATGTATCCGTGTTCACTGGGCAGTAACGACAAAAAAAAATTTTGAAAATTTTTATTGTTCAAATAAGCTTAGAATGTCATGAAACATCGAGATTTTAAGTTTGAGCGAAAAAACATTTCTGTCTGTCGGTCCGGTCCGTCTGTAACTTTTTTTTGTGCGCACGATTACTCTGGAACCGTTTAAGATATTGACTTAAAATTTGGTACATGTATGTACTTTAACGAGATCTGGAAATAAATTATATTTTATCCTCTTCCGTCGAAGGGATGGGTGGTAAATTGGGGTATATGGGGGATAAATAGGTAATTCAAACAGGTAAGAGTCCATAAAATTGGTATTTAGTATATGTAAGAGAAGCTAAGGTCTCAAAAAACTTTTTGGCATTAGCCACCCGCATTACCACCCCCACCCCATTATTAAAGGGGATTAAAAAAATTGTAATTTAGTGTGTGTACAAGAACCAAGAATCTCAAAATGTTTTTTTACTTCATCCACTCCTATTACTATTCCCCTATTACCACCGCCATCCCACTACCGATGGGATATCGTTTTATGGGTTTTTGGGGTAGATGATTTCAAATATTATATTATTAAAGTTCCATAAACAATAATTTCCACATACAAAATTTTTTCGTTGTGAGACGAAAATCTGGATGTGGAAGTAGTGACTCCTTGGTCTGCGGTTTTTTTGAGTTAATCGCAAAAAACGAGCGCCGAAATTTTAATTTTGGAGAGCGGGAAAAAAACACTAAACCTTAAAAAAAATCACTGCTCGGTCAATTTTTTACCATATTGGAACGGACTAAAATTTAAAGTATTTTCTTACCCCTTTGATTGACATCCTTTATTTATGAATTATTTTTCTGTTGTCTGACGACCGTGCATATTTTTTCTTATAAAAACTATATCAGATTTTTTTCCTGGTAATAGCGACTGACAACTACATTTCAAATATCATTTTCCTGTGTCGTATCTTACTTTTTAAAGTGGCCACCCTGTATATTTTTCATATTTTTCTTCTTTGACATGCGAAATCTCCGCCACATCTTTTTCATTATTTTTTTGTATATTTTCATATTTTTCTTACTTGGCAATTGTGATATCTGCATGTGAAATAATATCGTCCTCCGTCTCATGTTTTATTATTATTTTTGGGTGACCACCCTGTATATTTTTTCATATTTTTCTTCTTTGACAGTTGTGTTAACTAGATGCGAAACATTATTGTCCGCAATCCATTTTTTCATTATTTTCTTAGAGTGACCTTGACAGTTGTGTTAACTACACGCAAAATGTAACTGTCTTTCGTCACATTTTTTTCCTCATTATTTTTTCAGGTGTCCACTATTCTTCGTTGACAGTAGCGTCAACTAACGACCAAATATTTTTCTTCTGCGTCAAATGGTTTTGTAGTATTTTCCCCACAATATATATCTTATAAACTACAATAATTGTTATTTATTATGTGTACACATAACATATACATATAGCTGTAGATATAGCGCCAACAGACAGACACCAGACCGACAGACAGACAGACACCAGACCGACAGACAGACAGACTGATGGAATTAAATGGCTTTAATTTCCGTATTCTGCATAGACTGAAACGCGAAAATCCGAATAAATCTCAGAGGGTAATTTTTTTAAGATTACAATACCCTACTTCCCTTCGGTTAGCAAGGGAAGTAAGAAACGAAATTTAATCCATATGACAATATTTCCAAATGCTTTAATAGTGGATTTTAACATTTCTTAAACAAGTGGCACTGACCATTCAGCTGTCCCAAGTAAAAACACTGTAAAAGCCATTTATGTCAATATCTTATGCAGTGTTTCTACTTGGGGCAGCCGCATTTATCAGGTAGGTATCTAAAACAAATTTGGCGGGATATTGATAGAAAGTGTCGAGCTACCTCACATCTGTCGGCCAGGCCAGAGCCAGACACTACAATGGCCTTTTACAGTTAGCTCTTTTAAATATGAGACTAATACTTTCTCAATTTGCTGTAATGTGCAGTGTAATGTTATTTTTCATGTTCTGATTTTTTAGTTATTTAATTTAGTTTTTAAATATGTTAACATTTTAAATCATATATAGTGAAGTCAAATTAAGTAACAAAAGAGATGAATAAGGAATTCTCTGGCTGCAGAAATTTTATTATTTTGTTATAGATATAATAAGTGCAACCGAGAAGTTTTTAATTAAATCGGTTCAGCGTAAACAATTTTAACAATTTATTTTTCAACGCTGAAATTTTCTGCTCTTTTCCTTATTATCTTCGGTGCTAATAATCGTATCGCAAAAATAAAAATAGCGAGCGGCTATGAAAAAACTTTCTGGTAATTTGTTAATTTGTAAGAAAATAGAAACCACCAAAAATTGACAATTTAAGAAGTATAACGTAATAATGCATCCATTTTAACGAAAGTTGGAGGGACTATGCACTTTATTGAACTAAACCTTTGTGCCAAATTTTAGCATATAACATTTATTCAAACGGCTAAAAATAAAAAAAGATTTCGAAATTATAATCGCTTATTGTTTAAGTGCATCGATTCGTAGAACTTTTTTTCACAATGTAGGTTTTCTACATGTATTTTACAACGGTATTATCTTCATTTAGACCATTTTTTAAAATCTATTTATAATTTTCAAAATTATAGTTATAAACATATTCAGATAACTGTGGATTTTTTATCAAACCAAGAACAGGTAACGAATTATGAAAATAGATGAAACATTTCTTAAAAAAATAATGATCTACTTGCATTTGGGGTCGAGATACGTCAGTGTTTGCATCTCAGTTGCTTATAAATAAGCAAATTGATATTATTTTCTTAAAATTTGGACTGGTTATTCTTCAATAATATTAGTCTCACCTAGTTGAGAACAATCCAGAAGCACAATTGTTAAAAAAGATAGAGGCCCGATAGTCGGACTTTTAGCGATTATGTTAGAGATCCGAAAATCGCCAAATAGCTCTAAAGGTTATATTGTGGTTTTACAGATCATACTTCAGTAATAAGATAGTTCAGTGTGTAAGACGAATACCACTTTTTTTCCAGGATGCAACGTCTCTGGTTCAAATCCTAACTGCGATTTTTTTATTGTATCAGTACAATTAAAAGTTACAAAACTGTGTACATAGACATAAGAATTACTGTTCAGGTTAAGTTTGTTTTCCCTTCCGCGACAAAAATGAATAAGAAAGTAAAAAAAAAAAATGACTATGTGTGTTATAATCTCAAAGCCGCTTTATTCGATGTAATTCTAAAAATTGTAGTTTTGACCCATTTTTAAACGGCAGAGACAAAAACATAAGCATCGAAAAACAATCAGTCCAAATTTCTAGAAAAAATATCGATTTGTTTATTTATAAGTGACCTAAACACAAAAAATGACGTTTTTCGGCCCCAAATGCAAGATCATTAATTTTTTTTTTTTGAATGTTAGATATTTCAGCTATTTTCATAATTCGTTTCCCGCTTTTGGTTTCATAAAAAATCCCGAGTTACCTATTTGAATTTGTTTGCAACTGTAACTTGAAAATAATAAATAAATTTCAAGAAAAAAACGGTTTAGATAAGGATTCTTTTTTCTTAACACTGTTAGAAAATACATGTAAAAACATACATTCTGAACAAAAATTTACCGCACACGAGTCACTGCACTTAAACAATAAGCGATAAAAATTTCGAAATTATTATTGGTTTTTAGATGTTTGAGTTTTGTTCAAAAATATTCTGCGCTAAAATTTAGCACAGGTTTAGTTCAATAAAAGGCTTAGTTCCACGGACTTTCGTTAAAATTGATGCATTATTATGTTATATTTATTAAATTATTATCAAAAAAGGCAATTTTTGGTGGTTTTTATTTTTTTTACTAATAGTCCAATCAATGAGAGTTGTAGGGAACATTTTGAAGGGGAGAATTTTTCTCTTCAGGAATGTGTTGGGGGTAGTCAGGAGGTAAACATACTAAAAGTCCCCGCTCCTAGCCTCGCCGCTTCAGGGGAGAGGGGGGGTGGAAAGGTTCCTTTTTTCGATTCTTCGCTTATAATTCGGAAACGATGCGTGCGTCGTAGGGAAAAAGGTAATCTATGCAAAATTAAACTTAATTAAATTTCCCACAAGAATGTTTATATTGATTTTCTTCCTATGTACTATATTTTACGGAATATTTGCCAGCGAAAATCAATAATTAATAAAAAAAATCAATTGTGTACCTTTAATATTTCTATCAAAGCGGTTTACCGTGGTCTGCTAATAAATCACAGTCACAACACAATCTTTATTTTACAACACTGGACGTATTTACTAACGTAATATTTTATCGAAATCTTAACATTTCCTTAAATATACAGTGTGACTCACTTAAAATAAAGATACCCTTATAACTTTTTCATTTTGTTTGCGATTTGAATCAAATTTTACTCATGTATAGAACAAATTAGGATCTACTTATGACATTCACCTGCTATAAAAGCAAAACCATCTGTGGTACCAAAATATGAGAACAAATATTAAAAATCATATTGATTTTTAATCTTACGAACGACGAATTTTACGTAGTCACAAATTGTGGAAACTGAGGACCTCCTTTGCCAGATGTGCTTATGTATGAGATATCCCCCATCAATAACCAAATCAAATTTTGGTGTATGTACAATTGTGGCGCCGATCGGATGCATTTTTTAGAATTTCTAACATTCAAAATGTTTTATTTTTTTCAGCATATTTTGGTACCGCAGGTGGCTTTCCCTTTATAGCAGGTGAATGATTTTCTGGTCATAAGTATATCCTAATTTGTTCTATACTTGAGTAAAATTTGATTCAAATCGGAAACAAAATGAAAAAGTTATAAGGGTATTTTCATTGTAAGTGAGTCACACTGTATATTTAAGGAAATGTATAGATTTCAACAAAATATTACGTTAGTAAATACGTCCAGTATGGTAAAATAAATATTGTTTTGTGATTTATTAGCAGATCGCGGTAAATCGCTATGATAGAATTATTCAAGGTACATATTGATTTTTTTTTATTAATTATCGATTTTCGCTGGCGAATATCTCGTAAACTATAACACATAGGAAGAAAATGAATATAAACATTCTTGTGGAAAATTTAATTACGTTTAATTTTGCATAGATTACCTTTTCCCATACGACGCATCGTTTCCGAGTTATAAGCGAAGAATCGAAAAAAGGAACCTTTACACCCCCCTCCACCCCTGAAGCGGCTGGGCTAGGGGCAGGGACTTTTAGTATTTCTGCCTCCTAACTACCCCCAACACTTCCCTGAAGAGGAAAATTCTCCCCTCCTAAATGTTCTCTACAATCCCCTTTTGGGCATTCATTGATTGGACTATAATTAACAAACTATCATCTAGTTTTTGCATAGGCCTAGTCTTATTCAAGATTTTATTGCGAATAATTCGCTATTTTTATTTTTACGATACGATTACTAGGACCGGAGATACTAATGAAAATAATAGCAAATTTCAGTGTTTAAAAATAGGTGAATTGTTAAAATATTACAAGAAGCAATGGACCGATTTAATCCAAAACTGCTCATAGCACTTGTTATTATACATAAAACAAACTAAAACAAGAAAATTCCTGCAGCCAAACAGTTTCATTCAAAATTTATTTTCACTCCACTAATAGTGGGGTGCTCTTAGACGAAAAAAGTAAGTTATTAGAAAATCGATTGGATTTGAATGAATTTCCCTGAAAACTTTTTTAATGGCTTTCTGTAATCAAATATGAAGTTTTCTACCACTTTTCCTTTCCGCAATAAATATAAAATAAATATTGTCAATTTCCTTTCAAATAGAATTTCTTTTCAAATAAAATTAATTAAAAATTTAAAAATAAAACAAGTACATGTTTTATTTTGCTATTTGTTCTCACCTCACTCCACCATATATCTAGAGACAATACACACCTATAAGATAATAGTTTTTTAACAAACAAGTATGTTAATGAGAGCGATTAATAAATTGAGACATTTTAACGTGCGAGCGCTAGCGAGCGCATTATTTGTCGAGATTATTAATCGCCGATTAACACATGAGTAAGTTATAAAAATTTTCCGTTGCGTGTTGATTGTATATTATTACATAGGAAAAAATCTAATTTTATTTTATGGCACAAAATTGAATTCTAAGTGTTACTTCATTTATTTAATTATGATAACACACATGGAACTTAAAAAATATCAAAAATACAATTACAAATTCATTAGGCCTATTTTTGTAACGTCGAAGAAATATGCCAATAGCACCGATTTCGAATAGCGCGATACCCGCTTCTCTTTTTGCACCATGAAATTAAATCCGCGTAAGTTTTCTCGTAAAGTTTTCTGCTTTTATCTGGAAGTAAATTTAGAGATGCTACATTTGCACTTTCTAGCACTTCTAGGGGAGTTAATGATATGTCTTCGATGTACATAACTAATAAATTATAAAAGTTTCATACACGTTTTATACGTTTGACAATTAGAGTGTTGACATTAATTGTTTTCAATTATGTCCTTAGTTACCTGAACTAAAATCGTATATTAATAGAAAATCATTCATTAATAGGGGTTATTAATGAACGATTTTTTATATATTTATCAAAGCTACAAATACATGATGAACGGAAAAAGTAATAACTAAAATAGGTAGATACAATTTATTAATTATTTGGAAACACGCGATAATAATTGTTTCTGTAACAAGGCACGAAAGTTAAACTTTTTATCACGATGTAGAATTTAGTTAAATAAACCACATAAATGATAAAAAGAAACTTTAGTGCCAAGGTGCATAACTAAGTTTTTCTTGAAATCCAGAAATTGTGAAATTGAGGTTAATCAACTCTATTTATTAAATAATTTTAAGTGACATTAAGAAATGTCATAATTATTTAAATGTCAAATCTCAATAATTTTTTGTAATGTAATTATGTCACAAGCAATGGACAATTTATGTTGACGTTTACCTGTCACCTCCTCCAACTACTACAAGAAATCGTACAATGTCGGATTACTTTAGTGACTGTCTTTAACACTTCAATGACAATTTTGAGGTTTTTTCCGATTTCAAAAAATTCTATTTTTTGTACGATCGAGCTTATTTTTTTTATTTACAATATATGTTCCCAAGACGTCAGGTTATATTTACTGATTGCTAAATCGGTAAGTAATTTGCTTACTTGTAAGTAAAATTAATATAATATATTAATATATATTATATTAAATTAATATAATATATATTAATATATTATATTAATTTTACTTACAAGTAAGCAAATTACTTACCGATTTAGCAATCAGAAAATATAACCCGTCGTCTTGGGAACATATATTGTAAAATCTAATTTTTAACGGTAATCCGTTATTTCACAAAAATAAGTACAAGAAATAAGGACATTTCTATGTATTTAAAAGAAAAATAACATTATTTTCTGCACGATCGTTTTTAATTATACTTCAATTAAAATAATTTAATTTCTAGTAAATAAACGAAATGTCAAAATACAAATATCATATTTGACAAGCTGTACTTGCCGCGAAATATAAACGCGACTTTTCGTTTATTTAGTAGAAATTAAACTATTTTAATTGAAGTGCAATATAATACGATTGTGCAAAAAACAGTATAGCATCGCGAACCTTGAGGGTTATGCCGGTCTCCGGTAAACGTCCGTTACCGTTCTGATGATACTTAATATATTATTATTTTCACACTACGAAATAGTATGTATGTACCATATATTAGGTAAGTACTAGATTACTTGACAAAAATAAAGTCGGATCTTTCATATGAACTTTTTTAAAATTAGCTTTTCCTGGATAATTACGCCCTTCTGTAAAGCGTGCATTAAAATAATGTTTGAAATTATTTTTTTCAGACTCATTATAGTGCAAGTTTTTATCAATAGTTTTTACTCAATATGATATTTATGCAAAAGTCTTTTCATCCTCCGTGGCATCCCTTAAATGTATCAAATAAACCACCCTTTATGACTTTTCAACAGTTCTTGATGGTTGAAACTTAGCTTATAACTTCATCAGAAAATTTTAAAACTTTTTGCTTCTTGCTTAAAAAAAAATATCCTGACATGCATAAAAGTAAGCCGTTTTCTTCCATATGTATTTAATACGCTTCTCTCAAAATTATTCAGATTAAAAGTAACGTAAACTAAATGAACGGAAATAACAAAGAAGATGGGAAATATTTAACAAATATAAAGTAGAGGAGATTTGGACTCTCCCCTTTAAAAGGGGCTTTCCAGGGAGGGCTAATTTTGGAAAGGTTAATACTAGAAACTTTCCTTAATTTTTGCCAAGGAATCTACTTAGAAATATCTACAACATTTTAGTTAATACCCTGTATAAGTGTACTTAAAATCACAAATTAATTATATTTATAATTACGATTTTTGCTGCTGAACTCACGGAAAAGAAAGACAGTCTATATAATCTTAGTGAAGTAAAAAAGTAAAATATTTTTTGTGTGTATTTTATATACTGCTCTTTTGGTAAATAAATATTATTATTATTATTATTATTATTATTATTATTGTTACTTTTTGTTAAATAACAACAATTTTTTTGTCATCTTGTAGCAGATATAAATATTATTTAGTTACGAGTCCAGTTCTAAGCCAGCCATTAGATAAACACAATTAACATAAAATATTTAATTATCATTGCCACAAATTATCATTGCCACAGCAAAAATACTACAGATACAAACACATTAGTTGGCTGCATAATATTTACCAAGCAGATGGACAGTGTTGCCAAGATTTAGGGATTCGTATAATGCATCGAATAAAATAGGGCATTGCAAAATGCGTCAAATATATTCACTGTATATATCGCTTATACACCGACAACTGTAGCGCCATCTGAACATCAATTCGTTCAACTACATAGCGTATGTTTTGAGAGAAAGGAGGTGCAATTTGATGCCCGGGCGAAATTTTGCCAATTGGCGGGATTTGTTGAGAATAACATAGTCTAGGTTTTATACACGCTTATTTTTACGAAGCCCGAAGGCGGGCTTCGTATGTGTGTTGTGGGCTTCGAGTAAGCGGCAGAATATGCTGTTTTGGGCTTCGTATTGAGGCTTCATATGTCTATATATATATATATATATATATATATATATATATATATATATATATATATATATATATATACGTACGGTACGCATGAAACGAAGCCCACCACACACTACAGGGTACCAGAAGCCCAGCCTTATTTGTAATTTAAATAGTGTGTACAACTGTTAATAATGTTTTAAGTGGGAATAATAACGCGAGCAACATGAGAGGGGGGAACTTTTTTGGACATACAAATTAAAAACAACACGACATGTCATACGAAGCCTTTTATAATTATGGTACATTACGAAGCCCGTTGTATAAAATGTATAGATGTTTCTGATTACACGAAGCCATACATAGTTGCCACTTCTCTTCTAATTCTTTAACTAAATGATATAACTGTGTGCGACAATATAATTGCGTAGTCGATGTGTTAATAATATAATTGCTTTGTTGTAGGTCACGGCCGCATGGCACCAAAGGGGCCGCCCTAATATAAATAATTATGTTTAGTGTATGCATGTTAAAAGTATTTTCATTGATATAATTTATAATATAAATAATTATATTTAGGGTATGCATATTAAAAGTATTTCCATTGATATAATTTATATTTATTATAATGCAAAATAGGTAACAGATATAAGGTATTCATTCCATTATTGACGTTTGACTAAAATAGGTTTTTTTGTACAAACATGAAGCCTCAAAATAAAGCCCAAAGTAGCATATTCCTCGCTTACTTGAAGTCCACACCCTGCCTATGCTTATTACTACATTTTGAAGAAAAAATGTAGTATAGGTTTTGCATTTTTCCGGTGGACCATCGAAACCCGAAAAAAACGTCGGATCGAAATGAAAGTCATATCTATCGACTTGAGAGCGAATTTAGAAAATTCCGTCCGTCGGATTTCGATGAAACTTGGGTGGTTGATAGGAGGCCTTCAGAAGACCTTAACGCTGGAAGCTCGGCTCAATTCGGAAACCGGAAATACCCGATATAGACGTTTCAAGTTTTTCGGGAAAAATTGAATAACTCTGTAACGGGCAGTCAGATCGAGATATTTCAAAATGGTGCCGCTGGCAACGGTCTACAGATAAGTATACCGGAGACTATATCGAAAAATAAATGGAAATTCAATTTTTTTGCAAAAAACTGGTTTTCTCGAAATCGGGCTAGGAAGCACGATAACTGTCCAGGATATTGTTTGATTTCGATAAGACTTGGTGGGATCGAAGGTACACAGCCACAAATGAAGCCTATTGCTTGAGGCTCGAATCCGTTGACCGTAAGTATTTTTTCCAAGGCCGAGTATGATTTTCCAAAGAAATTAATAACTCCCGAAACGAAGGTCCGATTTTGATTTTCAAAAATTGCGATTGTAGGGCTCGATTAAGTCTAATAGGTGACGTTTGTGAGAAATTTGACAAAACAAAAGCGAATCTACAAATCCTGAAAAACTTTATTTTTTTGATAAATTCTACAAATACCGAACAGTTTCCTAATAAAAATCAAAAATTAAATATTCCGTCGATCAATCTCTATAACCAGTATAAGGCATGGATCTTTTTGTACAAAAAATCTGAAATGGAGTTTTTTCGAAAAATTAAAAATAAACGAGTTATTTACAAAGATGGGCATGTTCACGCCCGGTATATCAGAGTAGCAGTCCGCCCGAAAATAAAATTGTAAGTCCGAAATCACTCCCTTCTCGAAAAAGTCTCTATTTTGATAATACACGAAATTATCTATAGGTGTCCAAACCAAAAAAAAATAAAGATCATAACGGGGAAAATTCTATCTTTATAAATATTTGACCGATTTTCATTTACTAAATAACAATATAAACGATGTCCTTTCTGTATTTCAAAATGTAGTTAGCCTTTACTTTAGTCAATACAAAAAGAAAAAAGAAAAAGAAAAATGAAACATGTCAAAATGTACTGAGTCATCCTACGACCCTCTGCTAAAAAGGTACTGAATCATCCCAACAGGGATAAAAAGCATATCAAAATGTAGTTTTTAGCTTGTCTATAAACATTTTTCATTTTATGAGGATTATTAAATTAATTATTTTATGTACTTGTTCTTTTAGACAAGTTCACACGTTCAAATACATGTTAATTCTTGATAAAGCTCTTAAAAATATGAGTGAGGTCTCATTGGATTTAGAATGACGTCTAGAAAAATGTGCAAAAGTTTCAAACCCGCACATAAACCATTGCAAAATTTATAAACAAATTCAAATTGAAAAATTGTTTTTTTGCAAATAACTCGAATACTATTAATATATAAGAAATTAAAAAAAAAGGATTCTTAAAGAGGAAGAAATTTCCAATAGAGAACTCCTGACTCCCGGAACTCTATCTCTATTATTAAAAATTTTAATTTGATGTTGAAAATAGGGCTCCGCGCGGAGAACGCAAAGCCGTTGTGATGCTCTGAAACCGACCTTGGCAAGTAAAAACATTTTTTTATGTTATTAAATATATTTTTTTTACATGTTTATGTATAAGGTTGTTTTTGTTTTTTTTTTTATCAAAAAAAATATAAACACGTTCAGCGATTGTTAATAACAAATTGTTTATTAATAAATAAACAAATAAATTAACAACGAAAAAATTTTTTCCCTTGTAGAGAATTGCAAATAATAAATTTTAAGAATCATTTTTTTTATAATATGTTTAAATAATGAAAAAAGGAAAAAATTGATTATAAACAGTTAAAAAAAATTTTAAATCACCTAATATTTTATAACAAATAAAATGGCAAAAAATGTTTTTCAAAAATACGTAATTTATCTATTTGTCTATAAAATTTGTTTAAGCAAATAGCACTAAAAATTTAAAGTTTATGTAATCTTATAGTATTTTTGAATTTAATAACAGTAATAATAATTAAAATTAATAAAAACTCCTCTCTTTTTCATTTTTTAGTTTTTTGTTACTTTAAATAATGAATAAACCATAACAATTAAAATCATCGCAATGTCATAATCTCATAAAGTATAGTTGACATAAGGTCTCCACGAAGCGAAACAGTTTTAGTGGCTTTTGTTTAACAATAATCCGACTTGAAATATAAACGCAAACTCTAAAAAAATTTATTAATTAACAATAGACTCATTTTATGAAAAATCGGCGAAAAATTTTTTTTCCAACGAGATATTGTTCCTTTAAGTGTCTAAATAATACCATAATTTTTTTTAATTTCTAAATTAATATTTAAAAATATAAAAAAATGTTTCTACTTGCTACGGTCGGTTTCAGAGCATTGGAGCTATATTTTCAACATTAAATTAAAATTATTAATAATAGAGATAGTGTTCCGGGTGTCAGGAGTTTTTTATTGGAAATTTCTTTCTCTTTAAGAATCTTTTTTTTTTAATTTCTTAAATATTAATAGTTTTCGAGTTATTTGCAAAAAACGAATCTCGTTATTTTTTCAATCTTAATTTGTTTAAAACTTTTGTAATTGTTTATGTGCGGGTTTGAAACTTTTGCACATTTTTCTAAACGTCATTCCGAATTCAATGAACCCTCACTCATATTTTTACGAGCTTTATCAAGAATTAACACGGGTTTGAACTTGTGAACTAGACTGTTTGAGAAGTTTGAAAATAGAACAATGTTATATAAAACGTTGAAGAACTAATGTAACTGTTCTTTTTTCTATTGGAACTACCCACATGATAAAAGTCAAAGTCAATAGAAAGCAAAAATAAATAACTGAATGTAAATATTGTTCGCCAGTTTACTGAAGTTTTTATATAACTGTTAAACATTATATATGACCTTCTACAGTTTGTTAAAAATAAGTTGATTTTTCTAGATATAATTGCTATATTTGTAATTCTAATCGTCTCCTGATGATGCCAGCTTGGTTGGCAAAGAGCTTCTAGCTAAATTCTACAGAATTTTTGTTATTGTCAGACCTTATCAAGAGTTACAACAGTTTATATTTGCATTTTTTGCTTAAGATGTCTTAACTGTTGCATTTGCAGATTGGAATTTTTTTAATAACAACGTGGCTCTTCCTCTAGCTAATTTTAACTTATTGTCCAAATTTAAATACGATCGGACTCTTGGTCCTTCAGTTATCGTGCTTACAAAGCACATGGTGGTTTCGTAAATAGTCCAGTAAATGTCAAAAGAACTGTTGGCAATGGTAAAGCTACACTTCTTTGAAGCAAGGCAGTACTTAGTCATAAATCTATCTAAAAAATTAATTGTCCTATTATTATGACGAAAAAAATGTATAAATAGAGCAGAAAAATTATTTTATAATTCGTTAAAATTAATAACCAAAACATTAGGATATGAGAAATACATAATACTGCGTATTACAACAAATTACCTGATCAGTTGGAAACTTAAAATAACATGAAAGTCATTGTTTATAAGAATGTTTTAGAGCAGAAAAAGTAATTCTCAATTACGTAAAAATACATACTTTACGAAAAAAATTGTTTGTAGATGATACAGTTATCTTCAATTTTTATTTTCTTTATTATTTGAATAGACGCACGATATGTTTAACTTTATTATTTTATCAAAAAAAAGTAAGTAAACATAACTTGAAAAATAAATCAATAAATGGCATAAATTTACCCCAGTTATACAAAGAGGGCAATTTTTAATGTCTATTTTCATTCAAAATTAGTTTTTTTATTATTTGCGATATGAAGACTAAGACCATAATAAGAAATATAGCAGAAATTTAATATTGCTACATAAATTGTTTAAATTTTTATGAAGCAACCAAAACTGAAGTCTTGTGTTGATGACTCACCGATTTTGTGCGTCGGCCTTGTCTATAGGTGGTGTTGACAGAAGACGCTGTAATTAGGGTAAATGAAATCGGTTGGTCCCAGTTGAAAGGTAATTGAATAAACTTTATTTTCCAACAAAAATTTCTAATATTTTGTTTCATTATAAATGGATAAAATGTTGTTTTACAATAAGGTTGGATTTTTCAGGTTATAAATTATTTTTAAGGAAAATAATGTAGGCATCTATACTATTTAATTAATCATTTAAAAAGCTAAAAAAAAACTTTAAATGAACTTTTTTATTAGAACGCAATTTAAAGGAGAACCGAGAGGAAAACATTTTCGCAAAATTCGATTTTCATGTAAACAAATTTTTGGACAAAGGATAGATATAACTTGTAGAAATTGTAGAGAATTAAAATATCTTTCAACATTGTGGTCAACGTTCTTCTCCTCAAGCGTTAATTACTTCCACATAAGTAAAGTAACGACAAAAAAAAAATTGAAAATTTTTATTGTTCAAATAGGCTTAGAATGTCATGAAACGTCGAGATTTTAAGTTTGAGCGAAAAAATTTTCTGTCTGTCGGTTCGTCTGTAACTTTTTTTGTGCGCACGATTACTCTGGAACTGTTTAAGATATTGACTTAGAATTTGGTACACGTATGTATTTTAACAAGATCTGGAAATAAATTATAATTTTATCCTCTTCCGTCGAAGGGTTGGGTGGTAAATTGGGGTAAATGGGGGATAAATAGGTAAATCGAACAGGTAAGAGTCCATAAAATTTATATTTAGTATATGTAAGAGAAGCTAAGGTCTCTAAAAACTTTTTGGCATTAGTCACCCCCATTACCACCCCCAACCCATTATTAAAGAGGATAAAAAATTTGTGATTTAGTGTGTGTACAAGAACCAAAAATCTCAAAATATTTTTTACTTCATCCACCTCTATTATCATTCCCCTATCACCACCCCCATCCCACTACCGATGTGGGATATCGTTTTATGGGTTTTTGGGGTAGACGATTTCAAATATTATATTATTAAAGTTCCATAAACAATTATTCCCACATACAAAATTTTTTCGTTGTGAGAAACTTGGTTAGAAAATCTGGATGTGGAAGTATTGACTCCTTGGGCAACGGTTTTTTTTGAGTTAATCGCGAAAAACGAGCGTCGAAATTTGACTTTTGGAGGGCAGGAAAAAAACACTAAACCTTAAAAAAAATCACTTCTCGGTCAATTTTTTACCATATTGGAACGGACTAAAATTTTCTTCCCCCTTTGATTGACATCCTTTATTTATGAATTATTTTTTTCTGTTGGATGACGACCCTGCATATTTTTCTTATAAAAACTATATCAGATTTTTTCCTGGCAATAGCGACTGACAACTACATTTCAAATATCATTTTACTGTGTCGTTTCTTATTTTTTAAAGTGGCCACCCTGTAAATTTTTCATATTTTTCTTCTTTGACAGTTATGTTACCTACATGCGAAATCTCCGCCACATCTTCTTTCATTATTTTTTTTAGGTGACAACCCTGTATATTTTCATATTTTTCTTACTTGGCAGTTGTGTTGTGATATCTGCATGCGAAATAATATCGTCCTTCATCTCATTTTTTATTATTATTTTTGGGGCGACCACCCTATATATTTTTTCATATTTTTCTTTGACAGTTGTGTTAACTATATGAGAAACATTATTGTCCGCAATCCATTTTTTCATTATTTTCTTAGAGTGAACACCCTGTACATTTTTCATATTTTTCCCCTGACAGTTGTGTTAACTACACACAAAATATAACTGTCTTTTGTCACATTTTTTCCTCATTATTTTTTCAGGTGTCCACTGTTCTTCTTTGACAGTAGCGTCAATTAACGACCAAATATTTTTCTTCTGCGTCAAATGGTTTTGTAATATTTTCCCCACAATAGATATCTTATAAACTACAATAATTGTTATGTGTACACATGTATTGTTAGAAATAGATAAGTACTTCTGGCTCTTGTAGATATAGTTGTAGATATAGCGCCAACAGACAGACACCAGACCGACAGACAGAGAGACTGATGGAATTAAATGGCTTTAATTTTCGTAATCTGCATAGTCTGAAACGCGAAAATCCGAAGAAATCTCGGAGGGTAATTTTTTTACGATTACAATACCCTACTTCCCTTCGGTTAGCGAGGGAAGTAAAAAACGAAATTTGATCCATATGGCAATATTTCTAAATGCTTTAATAGTGGATTTTAACATTCCGTAAACAAGTGGCACTAACCATTTACAGGTACCTAAAACAAATTTTGCGGGAATTGGATAGAGAGTGGCGACCTACCCCAACATCTGTGGGTCAGACACAACAATGGGCTGTTATAGTTAGTAATTTTAAATATGTGACTAATACTTTCTCAATTTGCTGTAATGTACAGTATTATAAATTTTGCACGTTCTGAGTTTTTAGTTATTTAATTTAGTTTTTAAATATGTTAACATTTTAAATCACAAAGTGAAGTCAAATTAAGTAAGAAAATAGGTGAATAAGGAATTCTCTGGCTGCAGCAATTTTATTATTTTAATTTGTCGTGGATATAAGTGCCACCGAGAAGTTTTTAATTAAATCGGTCCAGCGTAAAAATTTTTTAACAATTTATTTTTCAACGCTGAAATTTTCTGCTCTTTTCCTATTATCTTCGGTCCTAATAATCGTATCGCAAAAATAAAAATAGCGAGTGGCTATGAAAATACTTTCTGATAATTTGTTAATTTGTAAGAAAATAAAAACCACCAAAAATTGCCTTTTTTGACAATTTAAGAAATATAACGTAATAATGCATCCATTTTAACGAAAGTTGGAGGAACTGTGCACTTTATTGAACTAAACCTTCGTGCCAAATTTTAGCATAAAATATTTATTCAAACGGCTAAAAATAAAAAAAGATTTCGAAATTTTAATCGCTTATTGTTTAAGTGCATCGATTCGTAGAACATTTTTTTTTCAAAATGTAGGTTTTTTTACATGTATTTTACAATGATATTATCTTCATTTAAACCTTTTTTAAATATGTTTATAATTTTCAAAATTATAGGTATAAACATATTCAGATAACTGGATTTTTTTATCAAACCAAGAACAGGTAACGAATTATGAAAATAGATGAAATATTTCTTAAAAAAATAATGATCTATTTGCATTTGGGGCCGAGATCCGTCAGTGTTTGCGCCTCAGTCGCTTATAAATAAGCAAATTGATATATGTTCTTAAAATTTGGACTGGTTATTCTTCAATAATATTAGTCTCACCTAGTTGAGAACAATCCAGAAGCACAATTGTTAAAAAAGATAGAGGCCCGATAGTCGGGCTTTTAGCGATTATGTTAGAGATCCAAAAATCGCCAAATAGCTCTAAATGTGATATTATGGTTTTACAGATCATACTTCACTCGTAAGATAATTCAGTGTGTAAGACGACCAACACTTTTTTTTTGGATGCAACGTCTCTAGTTCAAATCCTAACTGCGATTTTTTTTTATTGTATCAGTAAAATTAAAAGTTACAAAGCTGTGTACATAGACATAAGAATAACTGTTCAGGTTAGGTTTGTTTTCCCTTCCGCGACAAAAATGAATAAGAAAGTAAAAAAAAATTGACTAAGTGTGTTATAATCTCAAAGCCGCTTTATTCGATGTAATTTTAAAAAACCGCTGCCCAAGGAATCACTACTTCCACATCCAGATTTTCTATCCAAGTCACTCACAACGAAAAATTTTGTATGTGGAAATAATTGTTTATGGAACTCTGATAATATAATATTTGAAATCCTCTACCCCAAAAACCCATAAAACGATACCCCACATCGGTAGTGGGGTGGGGGTGGTGATAGGGGGTAGTAGTGGGGGTGGATAAAGTACGAAAATATTTTGAGGTTTCTGGTTCTTGCACACACACCGAATCGCAATTTTTTTTTCATCCCCTTTAATAATGAGGTGGGGGTGGTAATGGGGGTGGCTAACGCCAAAGTTTTTTTTGAGACCTTAGCTTCTCTTGTATATACTAAATAACAATTTTATGAACTCTTACCTGCTTGATTTACCTATTTACCCCAAATTTGCCCCAATTTACCCCCCAACCCTTCGACGGAACAAGATGAAAATATAATCTAGTTCTAGATCTCGTTAAAGTACATATGTGTACCAAACTTCAAGTCAATATCTCAAACGGTTCCAGAGTAAACGTGCGCACAAAAAAAAGTTACAGACCGACAGACCGACAGACAGACAGAAATTTTTTTTCCGCTCAAACTTAAAATCTCGACGTTTCATAACATTCTAAGCCTATTTCAACAATAAAAATTTTTAAAAATTTTTTTGTCGTTACTATACTTCCACTGGATGTGGAAGTAATTGTAGTTTTGACTCATTTTCAAACAGCGGAGACAAAAACATAAGCATCGAAAAACAATCAGTTCAAATTTCTAGAAAAAATATCGACTTGTTTATTTATAAGTGACCTAAACACAAAAATTGACGTTTCACGGCCCCAAATGCAAGTAGATCATTTATTTCTTTAGAAAAATGTTAGATATTTCATCTATTTTCATAATTCGTTTCGCGCTTTTGGTTTCATAAAAATCCAGAGTTATTTGAATTTGTTTACAACTGTAACTTTGAAAATAATAAATAAATTTCAAGCAAAAACCGTTTAAGTGAGTATTCTTTTTTCTTAACACTGTTGGAAAATACATGTAAAAACCTACATTTTCAACAAAAATTTACCGCACACGAGTCACTGCACTTAAACAACAAGCGATAAAAATTTCGAAATTATTATTGGTTTTTAGCCGTTTGAGTTTTGTTCAAAAATATTTATTTTGCGTTAAAGTTTAGCACAGGTTTAGTTCAATAAAAAGCTTAGTTCCACGGACTTTCGTTAAAATTGATGCATTATTATGTTATATTTTTATTAAATTATTATCAAAAAAGGCAATTTTTGGTGTTTTTTATTTTTTTTTACTAATTAACAAACTATCATCTAGTTTTTGCATAGGCCAAGTCTTATTCAAGATTTTATTGCGAATAATTCGCTATTTTTATTTTTACGATACGATTACTAGGACCGGAGATACTAATGAAAATAACAGCAAATTTCAGTGTTTAAAAATAGGTAAATTGTTAAAATATTACAAGAAGCAATGGACCGATTTAGTCTAAAACAGCTCATAGCACTTGTTATTATTCATAAAACAAAAATTACTGCAGCCAAACAGTTTCATTCAATATTTATTTTCACTCCACTAATAGTGGAAAAAAGTAAGTTATTAGAAAATCGATTGGATTTGAATGAATTTCCCTGAAAACTTTTTTAATGGCTTTCTATAATCAAATATGAAGTTTTCTACCACTTTTCCTTGTCCGCAATAAATATAAAATAAATATTGTCAATTTCCTTTCAAACAGAATTTTTTTTCAAATAAACTTAATTAAAAATTTAAAAATAAAATAAGTACATGTTCTATTTTGCTATTTGTTCTCACCTCACTCCACCATATATCTAGAGACAATACACACCTATAAGATAATAGTTATTTAACAAACAAGTATGTTAATGAGAGCGATTGATAAATTGAGACATTTTAACGTGCGAGCGCTAGCGAGCGCATTATTTGTCGAGATTATTAATCGCCGATTAACACACGAGTAAGTTACAAAAATCTAGGAAAAAAAACCGCTGCCCAAGGAATCACTACTTCCACATCCAGATTTTCTATCCAAGTCACTCACAACGAAAAAATTTTGTATGTGGAAATAATTATTTATGGAACTTTAATAATATAATATTTGAAATCCTCTACCCCAAAAACCCATAAAACGATACCCCACATCGGTAGTGGGGTGGGGGTGGCGATAGGGGGTGGTAGTGGGGGGTGGATGAAGTAAAAAAATATTTTGAGGTTTCTGGTTCTTGTACACACACTAAATCACAATTTTTTTTCAACCTCTTTAATAATGGGGTGGGGGTGGTAATGGGGGTGGCTAATGTCAAAATTTTTTTTGAGACCTTAGCTTCTCTTATATATACTAAATACCAATTTTATGGACTCCTGCCTGCTTGATTTACCTATTTACCCCAAATTTACCCCAATTTACCCCCCAATCCTTCGACGGAACAAGATGAAAATATAATCTGGTTCTAGATCTCGTTAAAGTACATATGTGTACCAAATTTCAAGTCAATATCTCAAACGGTCCCTGAGTAAACGTGCGCACAAAAAAAAGTTACAGACAGACAGACAGAATTTTTTTTTCGCTCAAACTTAAAATTTCGACATTCTAAGCCTATTGAACAACAAAAATTTTTTTAAAAATTTTTGTCGTTACTATACTTCCACTGGATGTGGAAGTAATAGGAAAAAAATCTAATTCTATTTTATGACAAAAAATTGAATTCTAAGTGTTACTTTATTTATTTAATTATGGTAACACATATGGAATTTAAAAAATATCAAAAATACAATTACAAATTCATTAGGCCTCTTTTTGTAACATCGGAGAAATATGCCAATAGCACCGATTCCGAATAGCGCGATACCTGCTTCTCTTTTATTAATTATAAAAGTTTCATACGCGTTTTATACGTTTGACAATTAGAGTTTTGACATTAATTGTCATATTAACTGTTTTCAATTATGTCCTTAGTTACCTAAACTAAAATCGTATATTAAGAGAAAATCATTTATTAATAGGGGTTATTAATGAACGATATTTTATATATTTATCAAAGCTACAAATACACGATGAACGGAAAAAGTAATAAATAAAATAGGTAGGTATAATTTATTAATTATTTGGAAACACGCGATAATAATTGTTTATGTAACTAAGCACTAAAGTTAAACATTTTATCACGATGTAGAATTTAGTTAAATAAACCACATAAATGATAAAAAGAAACTTTAGTGCCAAGGTGCATAACTAAGTTTTTCTTGAAATTGTGAAATTAAGGTTAATCAACTCTATTTAATGAATAATTTTAAGTGACATTAAGAAATGTCAATTATTTAAATTTCAAATCTCAATAATTTTTTGTAATGTAATTATGTCACAAGCAATGGACAATTTATGTTGACGTTTACCTGTCACCTACTCCAACTACAAGAAATCGTACAATGTTTGATTACTTTAGTGACTATCTCTAACACTTCAATGACAATTTTGAGGTTTTTTCCGATTTCAAAAAAATCTATTTTTTGTACGATCGGGCTTATTTGTTTATTTACAATATCTGTTGCCAAGACGTCAGGTTATATTTACTGATTGCTAAGTCGGTAAGTAATTTCCTTACCGGTAAGTGAAATTAATATAATATATATTACCGATATTTCACAAAAATAAGTACAAAAGATAAGGTCATTTCTATGTATTAAAAAAAGAAAAATAACATTATTTTCTGCACGATTGTTTTTAATTACACTTCAATTATAGTTATTAAGGTACCAAGGGTGTTATAAGGATAATAACGCACCGAGGTCGGCCGAGGGCGTCATTATCCTATAACACCCGTGGTGCCTTCAACGTTTAATGTCCTGCAAGTCTGTTATTTAATTCAAATTTTTTTTTTTTGACATTTACGATTTATTATTTTGACATCTATTATGTTCAGAACGATTTGATTTAAAAGAGAGTAAAAATCAAAATTGTTTGTAAACGCCGCCGTTGCATAGCAACCCATTTTGTTTGTCAATAACGCTATCATAATTTGCTTGTTTTGGGTTGTATTATAATTTTATAATGCCCTAGGGCGTTATAGATATTCATAACGCCCTAGGGCGTTATTTTTCATTTAACGTATCTCAAAATAGGGTGGTTATTGTAAAATAACAGACTTGTAGGACATTAAAATAATTTAATTTCTAGTAAATAAACGAAATGTCAAAATACAAATATCTTATTTGACAAGTTGTACTTGCCACGAAATATAAACGTGACTTTTGCCTTTTCGTTTATTTAGTAGAAATTAAATTATTTTAATTGAAGTGCAATTTAATACGATTGTACAAAAACAGTATAAGCATCGCGAACCTTATAATCTCCGGCGGTAGACGTCCGTTACCGTTCTGATGATACTTAATATCTATTATTTCCACACTACGGAATAATATATATCTACCATATATTAGGTAAGTAACTAGATTACTTGACAAAAATAAAGTCGGATCTTTCATATGAAGTTTTTTAAAATTAGCTTTTCCTGAATAATTACGCCCTTCTGTAAAGCGTGCATTAAAATAATGTTTGAAATTATTTTTTTCAGACTCATTATAGTGCAAGCTTTTATCAATAGTTTTTACTCAATATGATATTTATGCAAAAGTCTTTTCATCCTCCGTGGCATCCCTTAAATGTATCAAATAAACTACTCTTTATGACTTTTCAACAGTTATTAACGGTTGAAACTTAGCTTATAACTTCATCAGAAAATTTTAAAACTTTTTGCTTCTTGCTTAAAAAAAATAAAATACCCTGACATGCATAAAAAAACCGCTGCCCAAGGAATCACTACTTCCACATCCAGATTCTCTATCCAAGTCACTCAAAACGAAAAAACTTTGCATGTGGAAATAATTGTTTATGGAACTTTAATAATATAATATTTGAAATCCTCTATCCCAAAAACCCATAAAACGATACCCCACATCGGTAGTGTGGTGGGGGTGGTGATGGGGGTTGGTAGTGGGGGGTGGATCAAGTAAAAAAATATTTTGAGGTTTCTGGTTCCTGTACATGCACTAAATCACATTTTTTTTCATCCCCTTTAATTAGGAGGTGGGGGTGGTAATGGGGGTGGTTAATGCCAAAAATTTTTTTGAGACCTCAGCTTCTCTTGTATATACTAAATACCAATTTCATGGACTCTTACCTGCTTGATTTACCCATTTACCCCAAATTTACCCTAATTTACCCCCCAACCCTTCGACGTAGCAAGATGAAAATATAATCTAGTTCTAGATCTCGTTAAAGTACATATGTGTACCAAATCTTAAACGGTTCCAGAGTAAACGTGCGCACAAAAAAAAGTTACAGACAGACAGAAATTTTTTTTTCGCTCAAACTTAAAATCTCGACGTTTCATGACATTTTAAGCCTATTTGGACAATAAAAATTTTTAAAAAATTTTTTGTCGTTACTATACTTCCACTGGACGTGGAAGTAATAAGCCGTTTTCTTCCATATGTATATAATACCCTTCTCTCAAAATTATTCAGATTAAAAGTAATGTAAACTAAATGAACGGAAATAACAAAGAAGGTGGGAAATATTTAACAAATATAAAGTAGAGGAGATTTGGACTCGTCCCTTTAAAAGGGGGTAGCTTTCCAGGGAGGGTTAATTTTGGAAAAGTTAATACTAGAAACTTTCCTTAATTTTTGCCAAGGAATCTACTTAGAAATATCCTCAACATTTTAGTTAATACCCTGTATAGGTGTACTTAAAATCCCAAATTAATTATATTTATAATAACGATTTTTGCTGCTGAACGCACGGAAAAGAAAGACAGTCTATATAATCATAGTGAAGTAAAAAAGTAAAATGTATCAATAGAATTTTTGTTAAATAACAACAGTTTTTTTGTCATCTTATAGCAGATATAAATATTATTTAGTTACGAGTCCGGTTCTAAGCCAGCCATTAGATAAACAGAATTAACATAAAATATTTAATTATCATAGCCAAAAATTATCATTGCCACAGCAAAAATATTACAGATACAGACATATTAGTTGGCTGCATAATATTTACCAAGCAGATGTACAGTGTTGCCAAGACTTAGGGATTCGTATAATGCATCGAATAAAATAGGGCATTGAAAAATGAATCAAATATATTCACTGTATATATCGCTTATACACCGACAACTGTAGCGCCATCTGAACATCAATTCGTTGAACTACATCGCGTATGTTTTGAGAGAAAGGAGGTGCAATTTGATGCCCGGGCGAAATTTTGCCAATTGGCGGGATTTGTTGAGAATAACATAGTCTAGGTTTTATACACGCTTATTTTTACGAAGCCCGAAGGCGGGCTTCGTATGTGTGTTGCGGGCTTCGAGTAAGCGGCAGAATATACTGTTTTGGGCTTCGTATTGAGGCTTCATATGTCTATATATATATATATATATATATATATATATATATATATATATATATATATATATATGTGCGTGTTAGATCACGGTTTACGTGAGTGACTTTTTAAAAAGATTTATTTACCTTAAATGGAGCCAACGTTGGCTCTTGGAGAACAAATTAGAATAATAAATTAGAAGTGTTGCATTCTAACTGAGTTTAATAACTGATTCAACAAAGCGTGTTTAGTCATATTTATAACATACAGAACCTGAGTAAGCAAAATATAGAACAAAGGAATTGCAGTTCTGCAGTCATCACAAGTTATGAGAAACAAAGGTGTAATATGATATCTTGAAGATAAGCAATTAATACGAGAAGTCGTTATCATGTAATATGATATACCTGTGAAGGTTTGTTATGGTAATAAGCGTATAATTTTATATAACAACTTCCCCCTTAATAAAAAAGTTGATGTTATGCAGCAACTTTTGAAAATTGTTAGAAACGTTAAATGAATATAATGCAAAATAAATTGAAACAATGTTGAATGAATACAAAGCAAAATAATAAAATACATAAAAGTTACAAATTGGTAGATGATAATAATAATAAGCGAGTAGTACATTACATAAATTTGATAAGAATAAAATACAATGGTCTAAATTAATAGACAAGGGTAAAACTCCACATATGAAAGTCTATGTTAACTCGATATCCTCTTCTTCTTGAGGTTTAATACCGGGTCGCTTTCTTGGAGGGATCAGTCTAGGAAATTTGGTAAAAACTCTGCTTCGCTCTGAAGGAGGTGAAGGAGGGTTGTCCGTTGAGGGTTGGATTCGCAATGCTCCACATCTTCTTCTTCTGCATTTACAGGTTATGTAAAGTAGAACTAATAGAATGATGAGAGTGATTATGAAATATGTTAACCAAGATATGTGTTTGGTCACAAAAGGTTCGTTTATGAGGTCATCCAGGTCTTTGGAATATTGGTCCAATTTGTTTTTAGCAATGTCTAGGTCTTCTACGTCGAGACTGTTTAATTTGAGAGGTTTAAATTTTGGAATTTCGATTTTGTCGGGCATGTGATTACAGCATTCAAAAGGAATTTGGATAGGATGTGAATTGTCCTTAATTTCGGAAAAGTCTTTGGCACTGGCTTGTATCCTAGTAATGCCTGCATAGGCGTAACATCCTGGTTGTAGTTTGATGATGGAATTTTTGTTGATTAACTCTGTTGTGGATTCTCTCTTTGGACAGTTGATGGTAATGTGAAGTGGTTCGGAATTAATTACTAGCCATGTGTTGTCTTCAAGTTCTTGGACGTTGTATCCCTGACTAATAATGAAGGAAGTTTGACAGTTCTCTGGAAGTTTTGGCAGTGCTTTTAGTATTCTGGCTTCACATATGGCATTTTGGTCGATAGGATATGCAAACAGGTACGAACATAGTTTGGTACCAAAATAAAGAGGTTTGCATTCTTTCAAATTTTGTATAGGTATGTACATTAAAGAATCATCTTCTCTCGCGATAAACTTTTGTGAGATAGATAAAATGTGATGTAGACCAGTTCTGTTATCAAGTATCGGGATAGGGTATAGGCGATAGGTGTAATAATTTTGGGGTTCAACAAGTGGTATTGTTAAAACAAATACTAAGTTAGAATCCATTTGAAACGCTTGCAATTCAATAATATCCAAATACTTAGCAACTGCCGATAATTTAATGGGGAGAGGCAAATTGTTCCTTCGTAAGCTCTGTGAAACTTCTTGTAGTGCTGTCACTAAGTGATTAGGGGTTATGATTGACGTGTGAATTATTCCTAGTCTGGCAAATGTTATTGAATTTAGAATGTCGTTTAAATTATCTTCGATATACAAATAGCTTGCCATTAGGTGTTCGGAAATGTATAAAAATTTTAGTTTTATATGAGCAGCCTCAATAGCTTGAGTCATGGTTTGAATTTTGCGTTCGATTTCTTCGAGATCTTTGTTAAACGTTTCCTCGTCAATTTGTAATTTTTGTATAGTCGAGTTGAAGTTTTTAATAACAGAAGTCGTAACAGAAATTTGATTTTTGATTAAGTTTTCTAATTGATGTTCGTCGTTATTTAGTTTATTTATACAATTAGTATAGTACTGGCCATCTTCAGCATCTAGGTTTCCAGTTATGGATTTGAATATTGTACCGATACCGTTAAGTATTCCTCGTTTATATCTTTTTGTATCTGAAAAGATTTCGTCAAATTTCATTTTTCTAGAGTTGGATATTTGTGTTAAAAGGTTAAAGTCTGTTTTAATTTCACTCGTAAAAATAATAGACTTATGATCACCATTATTGAGAGTGTACAATATTTTGTCTAAGATATTTTGATTTTTGTCAAAAGTTAGTTTGAGGGATGAAATATTTTTATGCACTGGCAGAGTCCATTTGTCATTTATCACCACGATGTCCGTGTCTTGGGGGTAGTATACACCAACAGTATTATTGATCGGGGTAATTTTGTATTGACAGAGTGCTGATCCGAACAGCAGGAGAAACCTGAAAATAAATTTAATTTTCAGTATATGGTTTCATTCTATCAAAATTTACTTTAGTTTCTTGTTTTGTTTCGAGATTTAATAGGGTAGCAGAATTTTGGAAAATTTCTTTTATTTTAAAAGGTCCGTTAAATTTGTTTTGCAATTTGTTTTTGATTTGCGATTCTTTTACGTAAACTAAGTCACCTATTTTATATTCAGGTCGTTTTTGGGGAACATTTCTATCAAAACGAACTTTCGCTTTCTCCTTTTGAGCTTGCGTTCGACTACGGGCTATTTATAGTAGTGGGATATTCTGTTGTTTAAATCTCTAACGTATTTGGTTATTAACTCTTTTTGGTTATATAAGGTTTCAGGTGGTCTGTTAGACGTATGCCCAAATACAAGTTCATATGGGGTGAAACCGTGTGTTTTATTTACTGAATTGTTATAGCATATTACTGCATATGGTAAAATCGTGAACGGATGTTCGTTCGGGTTTTCAGTTTTATGAATTCTTATCATTTCAGCTAAAGTAGCGTGAAATCTTTCTAAGGATCCGTTGGATTGGGGGTGTCCTACGCTTGAATACATCAGTTTTATGTCGTAGAGGGTACAAAGATCTTTAAGCAAACGATTGTCAAATTCGCCACCGTAATCGCAGTGAATTCTTAGCGGGGTACCGTAATGTTGAAAGTATAACAACAAGGTATTTACGACGGATTTTGCGGATTTGTCCGGGACTGCATAGGCTTGTGTGAATATAGTTAACTCATCGCGAATAGTTAACGCGTAATTTCGAGTTGGAAATTCAAACAAATCGATATTAATTCTTTCGAATGGTGTTCTTGGGGTTTCTGTGACTACTAGAGGGTTATTAAGGTTTTTCCGGCATACTTTAGTCTTTTGGCACGTTTCGCAATTTTTTATAAAATTTTCAACGTCTTTAGTTAGACCTTGCCAAGTGTATTTTTTTCTAATTCTTCGAATCGTTTCATTTATTCCGCGGTGTAGATTATTTTTACCAAAATGATTTTGCTCCAATATAATTGGAATTTCATCTTCGTCGGCAGTTCTGACGATATCTTGACAAATTACTACTTTTAAGTCTTTTTCCGCAAAAATGAATGATAGGATTTCAAGTATGGGGAGGTCTAAATTATTTTCGACAAAGTATGTCTTAGAGAGATCTAGGATATTTTGATCTTAAATAATACCAAAATTACAGATTCGATATCAAAAGGTAGAGGGATGATAAAATATCTCCTATGTCTGACTGTTTTGCTCGATACAATATTTATTTTATCGTTATGAAATTCGGGGTTTTCTTCGAATATGTCCTCGATAATTTTGTGATGTAGGTCTTGTAAGTTATTTTGTTGGAAGAAGGTTATAATATCTTTATGTTCTCGGTATAAGAGTTGTTTGTTTGAGGCTTTGATTTTTGAATAGTCTATTAAAGATGTTGTTTTATATAGGTTGGTGAAAGTTTCAAATTCTAGGGAAATTTGTTCGTTAGTGATTTCGTTGTTATCGTCTGGGTTTTCGTCGTCGTCTGACTCTTCGTCATTCGCGGCTAGAATCTTTGAATAGAATTTGGAACATTCGGAAAAATGATTAATTTTGATTCTGGAAAGTGCGTCCGCGTTCTTATTGATTTTGCCGGGTTTATAAATTATTTCGTAGTCGTACTCTTCTAATTTGAGTCGCCAACGGGCAAGTTTACTTCCTGGGTCTTTTATAGAGAATAGCCAGGTGAGTGGTCTGTGGTCGGTTACAAGCTTGAACTTTCTACCGTACAGATATGGTCTAAAGTGCTTTATACTCCATACTATCGATAAAAGCTCGCGTTCAATCGTTGAATATTTGGTTTCTGCACTGCACAAGGTTCTAGAAGCATAGGCATTGGGTAAATCTTTGCCAATAGGCCCCTGGCTCAGCACTGAGCCGACGGCAAATGCGCTCGCATCAGTGGTTAGAACGAAAGGTTCATCAAAGTTAGGGTAGATTAATATCGGAGTTGTCGTTAATGTTTGTTTCAAATTTTGAAAAGAATTTATACAATCATTGGTGAAGAGAAATGGTACGTCTTTTTGTAGTAGTTTTGTTAAGGGATTAGTAATCTTGGAGAAATTAGGGATAAAGCGCCTATAATATCCGACTAAGCCTAAAAATGATTTAATTTCTTTTTGATTTTTTGGTTGAGCGAAATTTAGAATAGCGTCAACTTTCGAAGGATTCGATTTTACGCCGTCTTTTGTAATGAGATGTCCTAAATAAGCGACTTCCTTGCGGAGAAACTCGCATTTGTCGGGTTGAATTTTGAGATTGGCTTTCTGTAATCTATTGAATACTTCCGTTAATCGAGAAATATGCTCGTGAATAGTAGGGGAGTAAACAATAATATCGTTCATATAGACGAGACATCGTTCATTTTGGATACCTAACAAAGTGTTATCCATCACTCTTTGAAATGTTGATGGAGCATTCTTAAGTCCAAAAGGCATTCTTACGAATTCAAAATGACCATTTTCAACTGTGAAAGCAGTTTTTTGAATGTCTGCGGGATTAATTTCAGTTTGGTGAAAACCAGAAGCCAAGTCTAAAGTCGTGAAATATTGACATTTGCCAAGTTGGTCTAAAAGATCAGAAATGTTGGGCAGAGGATATTTGTCACCGATTGTAACCTCGTTGAGTTTGCGGTAGTCGACTACAACGCGCCATTTCTGTTTACCAGAAGCGCCCAGTTTTTTGGGAACTACCCAGACAGGGGAGGACCATGGTGAGATTGAAGGTTGAATAATACCTTGACTTAACATTTTCGATACTTGGGATTTAACATCTTCTTTATGAACCTGGGGATAGCGATACGATTTCGTAAATATCGGTCAGGAATTGTAGGTGTCAATAGGGTGTTTGATTTCGTTGGTAAAGGTCAAATTGTCTCCTTCTAAATAGAATATATCTTGAAAGTCTAAACAAAGCTGCGTTACTATTTCTGCCTCTTCTTCGTTTAGATGATCCAAGCGCAATTCGTTCCTGATTTCAAAGGATCTGTCTATCTGTAAGTGTTGGTCAGAATTTTGAGTATTTAAATTAAAGATTGATTTGAATTTTTCTACTGGTTCCAGGTTAAGATTTGAAAAGTTTATGGTTTTTGGAATAGCGTTTGCGTTTATTATTGAAGTTAAAAATTATCCATTTTGATCGATTTTGACAATAGCATTTGGTAAGCGTACTTTCTCGTTTTCCTGGGCTAACAGTATAGCCTCGGTATTTCGCAGGTTGCATTTTAGTTTACAGATTTTTCCATGCGAGGTTCGATAGAAATTAAATTTTTGATATTGCCTAAATTTGGATTTTGGTTTTTGATGTTAGAGTTACTAGTTGGTTGTACAGGTAAATTTACTGTAGTTTCTTCAGTGACTTTAAATAATGGTACGGTTTTAAAATTTGTGACTAGTTGTTTATTTTTAAAGTCTGCTTGGCATTCGTAATGTTCTAAAAAATCTTCGCCTAATAATCCATCAAAATCTATATCTAGATTATAGATATAAACTTCGTGTGACTCATCTGAAAAGGGGATGAGAACAGATTCGTTGATATAAATTTTTGATCAGTAATACCCTGTATAATTACATTTTCAGGAGATCTACGTCTATAATTTTCAGCTATTTTAGGTTTCAAAATTGATATACCTGCACCTGTGTCAATTAAGATTTTAAATTTATCAGTTGCATCTTTCATATAATAAAGATTTTTTGACTTTACGGTTAGTAAAGTATGCGGGGGTGTATTTAAAAGAACTTCTGTTCTGGGAAGTTCAGGGACGGGTCGAAACTGTCGTTGAGATTCATAGTTTGTATTTGAGTTTCTAGTTCCGTAATTGGTTCGAATTGGTCTGTTTGTTGTGTTGGAGTATCCGTGGGGTACTCCGGATTTAAGCGAGAATCCTCAGGATTAGCAGTATAATCCCCGTATTGTTCGTATTGAGAATTAGCTGTATAATTCTCTTGGAAATTTTGGTTAGTTTCAAAGTTATAATTTTCGTAAGTATCCTCTGCAGTTTGGTAATCAGAAGAATAGTCACTGTATTGATTAAAATCGCATTGGTTTTCATAGGGTTCGTAATTTAAATGATGCGTTTTTTGTTGGTTAAAACGGTTGAAATTTGGGTTTGGTTGAATAGCAGAGGGTCTTTGTTGATTGAAATTCGGGTTCAGCCTTATGGCTGAGGGCCTGTTTTGCTGTGATTGATTTGGCTGATTATTTTGAGGGAATGTCCTCTGGCCAAACTGATTATTTTGAGAGAAATTTTGGAAATTTGGATTTCCTTGGTAATTCGTTCTTTGAAAATTTTGTGACGTTTTTGGCATCGTTTGCGATTGTTGCCTCGTGCGGTATTCACTTATTACATGTCCATTGCGCTTGCAAAATGAACAGAATTTTTTATGAAAATTTGAAGTTGGTCGTTTTTGTTGTAAAGCGGGATTTTTGACCGGACTATTTTTCGGAAATTTCTGTTGCTCGAAATAAGAGAGTTGTAGCTCTCTACGAATTCTACTAACAGCTTTTAGTATACTAGGAGGATGGCTAGCACGTATGATGCGGCCTAAAATCGGTTCTAAGCCTGTTAATAAATTATTTAAAGTCATCGTTTCGATGAGATCTGATTGTGCGGTTCTTTGCGTCGTCGTGAGATTTTGTTTTTGCACTGCGGCGTGCATCTTCGCATTGTGCGTTTGTAAACGCGAAACAAATGTTAGAGCGGATTCACCGGGTAATTGGTGAATTCGTTGTAGATCCTGAATTAGGGCCGTTAGATCTCTGGAATCCCCAAAGTGGGTTTCCAATAGTGCTTTGATTTCTGGCCAGGTGCCAGGGTTGCGCGAATTAATTAATTCGGCAGCTTTGCCTTTTAACTTATTTTTTATGTGGACGGTCAAAAGAATTTTTTGATCTCCAATTGCCATGCTTTAGGCACAATGACAGGAGTTGAGGAATGTTTGTAAATTAATGGCATTGCCATCGAATTCACGTATTAGAGAAAATATTTCAGAGAGCTTGTAAGGCTCAATTTGCTCTGGTTGTTGTTGTTGTTGTTGTTGTTGTTGTTGTTGTTGTTGTTGTTGTTGTTGTTGTTGTTGTTGTTGTTGTTGTTGTTGTTGTTGTTGTTGTTGTTGTTGTTGTTGTTGTTGTTGTTGTTGTTGTTGTTGTTGTTGTTGTTGTTGTTGTTGTTGTTGTTGTTGTTGTTGTTGTTGTTGTTGTTGTTGTTGTTGTTGTTGTTGTTGTTGTTGTTGTTGTTGTTGTTGTTGTTGTTGTTGTTGTTGTTGTTGTTGTTGTTGTTGTTGTTGTTGTTGTTGTTGTTGTTGTTCAGCTGATGCCGGTACTATTAGCTTGTTATGTTGCGTGCGTAAATGGATTGTATATTAGCTGTATAATACACAATGTTTCGTAAATACAAAAATAAATAAACTTAAGATTAATAAAATTGTTGCGTTGTAGCTTGTACAGGATTTCTTTGATAATAGAACTGGCTTTGTGCTCCGAGTGTATTAGCAGTATAATACGCGTAAATAATTGTGATAAATAATAATCGTAAAAATGAAAAAATAACGAGATGATTCTTAAAATGACTTACATTAATTTCATCTCCATGAGTAGGTTCTTCGTCCGTCAAGGGATCCGCCCCCACCAGTGAGGAAGGTCTCCTTGTTCTTGCAGATGTACACGCACTAGATAGGCACCTTCTGCAGATGTGGTCCTTATTCTTTTGCGCTTCACTACCAGTTAGGCTTCTTGTTCTGATGATGTTTTCGGATCCTACCGACTGCGCCAATATTAAATCACGGTTTACATGAGTGACTTTTTAAAAAGATTTATTTACTTAAATGGAGCCAACGTTGGCTCTTGGAGAAGGAATTAGAATAATAAATTAGAAGTGTTGCATTCTAACTGAGTTTAATAACTGATTCAACAAAGCATGTTTAGTCATATTTATAACATACAGAACCTGAGTAAGCAAAATATAGAACAAAGGAATTGCAGTTCTGCAGCCATCACAAGTTATGAGAAACAAAGGTGTAATATGATATCTTGGAGATAAGCAATTAATACGAGAAGTCGTTATCATGTAATATGATATACCTGTGAAGATGTTGGTAATTGATATACCTGTGAAGATGTTGGTAATAAGCGTATAATTTTATATAACATATATATATATATATATATATATATAAACAGAAAAAAAAAATCGTGGGTAAGACCGCAGAGAAAAAGAGCAACCGTGGACACGTGTTTCGGACTCATTGGTCCTCATCAGCACGGTGTAGCTAAGTTGAAAGGATAGGCACAACTTAGGAAATGACACAAACGGTGACCACTGACAGGCAGCCAGTCGCACATTTGTGGCAAGAGTTAGAAGACCCTGAATTTCCAGAGCGACAACTAACACACCACTGAGGCAACTATAGCTACCCGCGTGGAATCACTGGACCCAAGGAAGAATAAAAAAAATAGGAGTTGTTAATGCGGAACAAAGCTTTATGGCAATAATAATTTGACATAGACTATTTTTCTTAAAATTCAACCTCCTTCCTTCATCTTTTTAATAAAACTTTCTTAGTTACGAACCTTTTTCATGAGATTTTTACTAAAATTTGACTTTTTGTCACATTCATGGATTGTTGGACCTGTCATTTTGAAATGCAGAAATGTGAAATGAATAAAATTCTTCTTGATAGATACTTTTGCCCCCTTTTACTGCTAAAATAATATTCCCTATGTTTTCCTTACATTTTGATGCCCCTATTTCTTGGCCAGCTTCTTTCTAAAGCTTTACTCAAATTTTGTGTGTTTTCTTACATAATTACCTTAAAATTAGTTAAAACTATGTACAGTCTGAAATTTTACTTTCCTTTCCTACTTACTAATCCCTATTTTTTATTTTAACAACATCTTTTTGGTTTTTCTATAGAATTTTATTAACTAGTTCAGTCCTTTTTCAACTGCCTGACTTGCTGAAATCTGCTGAAAAATGTTCCCTGAACTTTCATCTTTGAATACAATGTGAGAAATAACAACTAATCAACATCAATTTAAGGTAATTTGCTTCGATTTTCATTAACAGAGTCTCTGGTACTCTCACTTATTTTTGTAAAATAACTGTTTGTTGTTTTTTAACGATAGTAAGTTTCTTGTTTTCAAGTTCATTCACGTTATTTAAAATTTACTGTCTTTTAAGCAAAGTTTGTATAGTCTTTCTCACTAAGTTTCGATATTTGTTACTTTTTTCAAGTTATTGATTTTATTTTTAGATTTAATTTGGAATTTTCTTTGTTTCGGATCCGGAAATCTGCTTTTCACACATCCTGTGAAATTTCTACACTACAAGCTGTTCAAACTCAACCTATGCTAGTCTGTGAACTAAAAATACTACATCGGTGGATTTCTTTTTAACACCTTTTCCCTTTAACGTTTTGTAAAAGATAAGGTAAATCTTCAAACAAAAACTTAAATTTAATTTTTAATTCTCAACTAAATTAATAAATTTCATTTTTACTATTCAAGCGTTTTGTGTCGCCATGTGACTCTTGTACTGTCCCTGTCCCACAAATGCAATTTTATGAAATTTTACTGTTTATAGACGTTGTATATAACAGTGGCGTCCCTTCATGTTCCTTTAATGATACTCGTTTTCATCTGATACTGTAAATATTACATCAATATATATATATATATATATATATATATATATATATATATATATATATATATATATATATATATATATATATATATATATATATATATATATACATATATATATATAATGGCTTCGGACAAGTGGGCGATGAAGTAAAACTCTTATTTACTATGCCGAGCTTTCGAAAATGTTTATTTTCTTTTTCAAGGCTATAATTAGATAATGAAAATTAGTAAAATTTTAATTATAATATTATAATTGTTAACTTACTAGTAAGTTGAGGTTATAATTTAAAATTGGTGAACTTCTGTACAAACATTTTCACTATCGTACTATTGGAAATGAGCAACAATTGCTTATGATGTTTATGTAATCTATTGGTTTCATTGTTAATTGATTGCTAAATAATTAAAAGATTAACACTGACATCATTCTGCTTCATGTTTTCAGAAACAGCCATGTGATGTATAGCAAAAAACACCACAGGAACCTATGATGGCGCCATCTTGTATCTAACTGTCAAAGAACTTTCATTAAATTTTACTACGTTTACATGATGGTTTCCATCCATGGTTTTGTGGAAATATGATATATTTTGAAGTTAAACAATTTTAATTAATATTAGGTTTAATTATTATTTCAATTTGTCACACTGATCATTGTCCACTTGCACTTCTTGTTATATACAAATCACTTATTAATTTAATTACTCATTAAGAATTGCTAGGGGAGTTAAAGTTATAATTTCAGTTTGAATTTTTTTGTTAAAAGATTTTGTTATTAAATTGTTGATCAAAAACACTTTTTTAATATAATATTGGGTCTCATGGTTCCGTAGAACTACTATTGTTATCATTTATGCTAAGTTTTTCTTTATCCAACTTTAATATATACGAATAAATTGTACTTAAACCACTAATATCTGTCCTTTTGTTCATATTATGTTCATCATTATTGATTTCTACCATTTCAAGAAAAAGTCTTTTTGTTAGGTTAGTCTAGGTGTGCAAGATTTTATAGTTATTAAAATTCATATGATGTCCAGTATCTATTGTGTTCTGAAAGAGCACAAGTGAGTTTTTCTGTTCTGCAATCGCTTTTGTGTAAAGTCATTCGTGTATTGAGTGATCTTGATGTTTGGCCAATGTACTTTTTTTCACAATTATGACAAGGAATACTATATATCACGTTTGATTTTTTAATTGGATCGTCTTTATCTTTAAGCTTGGTGTACAGTTTACCGATATGTTTGATGTTTTTTTGTGCAATTTTTATGTTATGTTCATTTTTGAAGACATTAATTAATCTTGGAGACAGATCTTTTATAAACGGAATGGACCCATATGTTATTGGAATTATATTATCATTGTTATTGGTGGCTTCCGTTGCACCAACGTTATTCTGATTGTCATTATTTCTTGTATTGTAAAGCCATTTTTTTAAAAGATGTGGAGGATATGAGTTATCTAGTAAGATACGGTAGAGTCTATCAATATTAGTAATGCGTAAAGACGAATGTGATATTTTTTGTATTCTATTTTTCATAGCTAGTACGAGATTGATTTTCATTCTTTCGGTGTGATGAGAGTTATAGTTTAGGTACCTGCCTGAACTAGTTGGTTTAATATACCAATCTAGTATCACTGTGTTATCAGGTCTTCGTATAAGTTGTGTGTCGAAAAAAGGTACTCTCATATTCGTTTCCTTTTCTATTGTATATTGTAAATGCGTATCATAGCTGTTGAAAATATTTAGAATTTCATCTATACCTGTTGCTGGTACTGAAAAAATGATATCATCTACGTATTTTTTCAAGAAAGGTAATGCAAAACTGAGTTGTGGAATACATGTATCTAACAAGTCATCCATGACATACTGAGCAATTATTGGTGAAACGGTAGCTCCCATTGGGGTACCTAGTATTTGTTTATAGAAGTTATTATCGAAAGTAAAGTACGTTGTATCAAAGATCAATTTAATGGCTTCTATAAACTTTTCATAAGGCATATTACAATAAGTGCTAATAGTATTCCATCTTTTTTCTATGCTATTGTTAACTAACTCAATCGGAATATTGCTGAATAATGAGACTACGTCTAAACTTATTATAACATGGTTATCAGGTAATTGTTTTTCATTTATGAATTCAGAAAAAGCAAACGAGTCGTTAATAAAGTATTCATTGTCGTTATTGTATGACCAAGTAAGAATATTTGTAATAAATTGAGCTATATTACTGTTTGGTGTATCGATGCTAGATATAATAGGTCTGACAGTTAATGTTGGTTTTTGAATTTTAGGTAACCCATAGAATTTTGCTGGTACTGCATTATAAAATTTTAATTTTTTAGCCTCGTGTTCACTTATCATTTCCTCATCACTGAGTTCAGAAATAAAATTGTTAGCTTTTTGTTGAAAGGTAGAGGTTGGGTCTCTTTCTAGTTTGCTGTAAGAACTTGCATCGTTGAGTATATCTAGCGACTTTTCTATATAATCACTTTTATTCATAATAACGGTAACATTACCTTTGTCTGACCTAGTAATTATCAACTCTGCATGTTCTTTAAGGAACCTTTTACTTTTATTGAAAATGTTATTAAAAAATGAATTTTGTTTATGTGGTTTATGAAGAAAATTTGTTAAGATGTTAGTGACTTGTGATCTAAATAAGTTTTTCTTGTTAATGTCAAAATTTGAAATTAAAAATTCTATATCTGATAATATTTTTGTTGCTGAAATGTCTTGAAAATTAGGAGGTATACAGAATTTGAAACCCAAAGATAAGAAAATTTTGATGTCATCAGGGATCTCAACGTTGGAAAGATTCTTAAGCCAATTTTCTTTTACTTTTATGTTAAACGTTACTTGTTGTTCAAGATTTTTTAATTTATTAATATTGATTTTTTTAATGCTATGAAATTCTTTGTTATATTTGATTGTTTGTCTTCTGATAAATTTTTGTAACATATCATTTGGTAAAATATTTTGTAAATCAATGTGAATTTGTTCAAGGGACCTTTCCAACGCTTTGAGATTACCATGAGTGATTTTGATATCTAAATTTAGTATTTTGTCCTTTAACCCTTTATTAAAATGGTTCACTTGTTGTCCCGTCCGTCCACTGTGTACATCGATAAGTGTTTCTACATTTCTAGTGTTGTTGATAATATGAGAGGGTATTACTCCTTTCTTTCTGCATTGTAAGAGGAAAATTTTTCTGTTTTTAGAAGCTGCCAATTTGATGTGTAAATTCGCCAAATTTTTTAATTTTACCATAGTTTCGTTACCGAATTGTTCACTAATAACTTGGTAAAAACCCATTCCTGTAAAAATAATGAAGGATAGTCACGTCCGACTAGTTAAAGAACAATCTAAATTTAGTAGGGCTTCGGACAAGTGGGCGATGAAGTAAAACTCTTATTTACTATGCCGAGCTTTCGAAAATGTTTATTTTCTTCTTCAAGGCTACAATTAGATAATGAAAATTAGTAAAATTTTAATTATAATATTATAATTGTTAATATATATATATATATATATATATATATATATATATATATATATATATATATATATATATATATATATATATATATATATACATAGTTTCGTTACCGAATTGTTCACTAATAACTTGGTAAAACCCCATTCCTGTAAAAATAATGAAGGTAGTCACGTCCGACTAGTTAAAGAACAATCTAAATTTAGTAGGGCTTCGGACAAGTGGGCGATGAAGTAAAACTCTTATTTACTATGCCGAGCTTTCGAAAATGTTTATTTTCTTTTTCGAGGCTACAATTAGATAATGAAAATTAGTAAAATTTTAATTATAATATTATAATTGTTAATATATATATATATATATATATATATATATATATATATATATATATATATATATATTGATGAAACATACGCTGCTACCTCCAAAGTAGATACTGACACGACGTTGTCACCTCATATATAACGTTGCCACCTCCGTTTTCGGAGGTGACAACGTTTTGCGTTGATTTGCACTGTATAGCATCATAGAAGGCATAAGGGGCCTAAATTAAAATTTTCGTCTGGAGGTGACAAATGACCTCCCATACTCACAAATTTAATTTTTAGTTCAGCTATAGATCGGTGGCGCTAGTGTCGCCCTCATTCGTACAACCGACAATACGTTGTTACCTCCGGTTCTATATATTACTTTTTGTAGTATAAACTCTACGCTGTGACCTCCAAATATTGGCAACGTCGCGTTATAATCTTAGCCATTCTCTCCGTTTATATTTATTACAACTATAATATGATTTTGCCCGAACCATGTTACCTGCATATTTACAGTTCATTTGGGTATAATGTTATTTCCATGGCAGTTTTTTAACTTTCAGTATTTTAAATTTTATGGAAGTCGAATAGTTTGCATGTAAGGAATAGTATTTTGACGCCCAGACAATACTGCACAACTTTCTATAGTTTTTTAGGTCTTGAATATATTACCCAGCGATGGGTTTATAGACAATTGGTATTATGATCAACAAAATCTATTGAAATTAAAAATATACTATAATATTCAATATTATAAGGGAAGTGAAGTTCTCCATGTGATACAATTTTAATTTTTATTGGAAAATCACTACTTTCACATCCAGATTTTCTATCCAATAATGATGGGGGTGGGGATAATAATGGTGGTGCTAAAAAATGTTTGCACTTCCGGGAAGAAAATTGCTACTGTACTTCCTCTTAGGCGGAACTAAAGTGCCACATTTACTACCTTGGGATTTAAAAACAAATTAATCCCGCTCTCATAGCAACCACCATCAAAAATGAAATTTGAGAAACGTCAATTTAATATTTTTCTCTAACGTCAAAGTTTTTAACTGTCAGTGACAAAATTGACATTAATAATAAATCAGTGATATCTCTATTCAAACAATTCATATTGAAAGATTAGTTTCTGAAGTGCAAAAAATAGCGTATATAGGGGGTCCAGAAATACCGGTTACAAACTTTTGAAGCAGTTTCCACATACAAAAATATGAAAACAAGTTCATAAAAACATATGTCTGCAAATGCTTCCTAATTGAGCTACGACCCTTTAAAGATGGTACCCGAAAACTGGTATTCCACCATTTTTCAATTAACTAATGGCAATGAAAATTAATTATAATGAAGTTATTGTGGCTCTATTTGACTTAACTGTTACCTGAAAGCTTGAAGCAAGCCTACTACGAGATGTTTTATTCAAATCGTGTTTTCAACGGTTCTCCATCAAACTAATTACAACGATTTTTCTCAAGAACGGTTGGTCCTACGACTAAAAGAGGACCTTTTTTGTGTTTTCTTAATTAGTTAATGATAAAATATTAAATATTTATTTATTATATCTATTTTATGTATATATTTATAATTATCTAATTAAATTTATTTTTGAGAAAATTGCATAAAACGTTACTTGTCTGAAGATTTTATTTAATTTCAAATAATTTTTTTTTGCTGTTGAAAATTTCACTTTCATTGAAACCAAAATGATACTAGCAATCAGTAACTTTTTTAGTTTTTTATCCGATTTTAACAAAATTTTCCTCAAAAGTAAAACATATTAGGATCTACTTATGACCAAAAAACATTTGCCCACACATAAATACCCATAATAAATACGGAGCCACCTGCGATGCCAAGATAAACTGAAAAAATCAAAAGAATATACAGGGAACCGGGAACTGCACCGATCGATATAGGGAAAAGTACGCATCAGAAAATTTGGAAAATTTAAACAATTACTAATGTCAGTATGGACAATCCAAAAAAGATAATTACAAGCATTTGGTCCTTCCGCTTATACCGGAAGTCGACACCAACTTGCTTATTTAACCCTATATATTTCGAAGTTTTCGAAAAATACCGAAAAATTCTAAGTCGAGAATATGTAGCAAATTCTATCCCTAAACTCAGCCGTTTCAGAGATATTTGACATTTTATAAAATGTTAACTATCTCTGAAACGGTTAGGTTTAGGGATAGAGTACGTCTTTTGACATTAGCCACCCCCATTACCACCCCTACCGCATTATTAAAGGGGATGAAAAAAAATTGTGATTTAGTGTGTGCACAAGAACCAGAAACCTCAAAATATTTTTTTACTTTATCCACCCCCGCTCCACTACCGATGTGGGGTATCGTTTTATGGGTTTTTGGGGTAGACGATTTCAAATATTATATTATTAAAGTTCCATAAACAACTATTACACATACAACATTTTTTCGTTGTGAGTGACTTGGATAGAAAATCTGGATATGGAAGTAATAATTCCTTGGGCAGTTATTATTAGTGTTTTTATATTCAAAAATACTATAAGATTACATAAACTTTAAATTTTTATTGCTATTTGTTTTTTGCCATTATATTTGTTATAAAATATTATGTAAGTATAAAAAAAAAATTTAATTTTTTTGATTGTTTATAACATTTTTTCCCTTTTTTCATTATTTAAACAAATTATTAAGAAAAAAATTTATTCTTAAAATTTATTAGTTGCAATTCTCTGCAAGGTGGAAAAAAGAAAAAAATTGTTGCTGTTAAATTATTTGTTTATTTAATAAACAAGTTGTTACTAACAATCGCCGAATGTGTTCATATTCTTTTTAGATAGAAAAAAGAATAACAAAAATAACCGTATGCATAAACATGTCAAAAAAATTTTTGTTATATTTTTTATAGAATTTTAAATTTATTTTTTTTTGACATGTTCATGCATACGGTTATTTTTGCTATTTTTTTTCTATCTAAGAAGAACATAAACATATTCGGCGATTGTTAATAACAAATTGCTTATTAAATAAACAAATAAATTAACAAAAATTTTTTTTCTTTTTTCCACCTTGTAGAGAATTGCAAATAATATATTTTAAGAATAAATTTTTTTTCTTAATAATTTGTTTAAATAATGAAAAAATGAAAAAAATTATTATAAACAATTAAAAAATATATATTATTTTTTTAACCATAATAGGAGTAAATATAATGGCAAAAAAAATGTTCAGAAATACCTACGTAATTTATCTATTTGTTTATAAAATTTGTTTAAACAAATAGCAATAAAAATTTAAAGTTTATGTAATCTTATAGTATTTTTGAATATAAAAACAATAATTAAAACTAATAAACAAATTTTTCAATCTCTCTCTTTCATTTTTCAGTTTTTTGTTAAGTTAAATAATTAATAACTAATAGACTATAACAATTAAAAACATCGAAATGTCATAATCCCATAAAGTATAGTTGACATAAGTTCTCCACAAAGTTTCAGAACATCGTAACGGCTTAGTGTTCGTCGCACGGAGTTCTATTTTCAACATTAAGTTAAAACCATTAATAATAGAGATAGAGTTTCAGAAGTTGGGACTTTTTTATTGGATATTTCTTCCTCTTTAAGAATATTTGTTTAAAATTTCTTAAATATTAATAGTTTTCGAGTTATTTGCAGAAAACGAAACTCGTTATTTTTTTAATCTTCATTTGTTTTTAACTTTTGCAATTGTTTATGTGCGGGTTTGAAACTTTTGCACATTTTTCTAGACGTTACTCCGTATCCAATGAGCCCTCACTCATATTTTTCGAGCTTTATCAAGCATTAACACAGCTTTGAACTTGTGAACTAATCTATATTGTTAAAAACACTTTTCGAGAATTAACAATTTGAGAGGTTTTCTTATCGGTTATTAATACACAAGAGGTCGATTTTTTACCGGGTAAATTTTTTTGGACAAAAACCTGTTTTCCCATGAAAATTATTCGAGAATTAAGGGCATGGAAAAATCGCGACACGAAGTGGAGCGATTTTTCCTATGTCCCTTAATTCGAGCATAATTTTCATGGAAAACAGGTTTGAGTCACTCAAAAAAAATTTACCCAAGTAGAAAATCAAGCTCGTGTGTATTACAGAAGATTAATATATGATTAAAAAATATTATCTAAAATAATTATTAAAACAACAAAACTGTTTATTTAATGTTTTAAAAATAACGATTTATAATAAAAAATAAAAACATTTTCTAATGTTTTTTATCATGCTACAACCCCAGTTAGTCAAAATATTTGCAAGTTCATCATAGTAGTCGTATCTTTTTCGAGGGAATAATGCTGCTCTTTGCAAAAAGCTTTAAATTGTTTTCATATAGAATTTTTAGTGTTTCTCGTTTTAACTGGGACACTTTCATTCATAGCTTAGTTAATATTTTCTTGTGAAACATCACCAAATCGCTTTTCTCATTCATTTTGTGTACAGAAATCAAAACGTGAAATGTCAGATTTTAATAATTTCAATGACTTTTTTAGTTTGACACATGGCTACTACGAAAAAAGTAACATACATTTTTCTCGATTTTTTGCACTTATCGATAGCCGTTTTTCTCACTTTAAACAAATCCTATTGGTCGATTTTTTTGAAAATGTACGTTTTGATTGGTTAATAAAGTAAGAATATATTAATCATTAAAAAAGTTTGGTACCAGAAAAAATATCATCAATGTTTAATTACTTCCACATCCAGTGGAAGTATAGTAACGACAAAAATTTTTTTAAAAATTTGTATTGTTCAAATAGGCTTAGAATGTCACAAAACGTCGAGATTTTAAGTTTGAGCAAAAAAAAATTTCTGTCTGTCGGTCTGTCTGTAACTTTTTTTGTGCGCACGTTTACTCTGGAACAGTTTGAGATATTGACTTGAAATTTGGTACACATATGTACTTTAACGAGATCTAGAACTAGATTATATTTTCATCTTGTTCCGTCGAAGGATTGGGGCGTAAATTGGGGTAAATTTGGGGAAAATAGGTAAATCAAGCAGGTAAGAGTCCATAAAATTGGTATTTAGTACATACAAGAGAAGCTAAGGTCTCAAAAAAAATTTTGGCATTAGCCACCCCCATTACCACCCCCACCCCATTATTAAAGGGGATGAAAAAAAAATGCGATTTAGTGTGTGTACAAGAACCAGAAACCTCAAAATGTTTTTTTACTTCATCCACCCCCACTACCACCCCTATCACCACCTCCACCCCGCTACCGATGTGGGGTATCGTATTATGGGTTTTTGGGGTAGAGGATTTCAAATATTATATTATTAAAGTTCATAAACAATTATTTCCACATACAAAAATTTTTTCATTGTGAGTGACTTGGAAAAGAATCTGGATGTGGAAGTAGTGATTCCTTGGGCAGCGGTTTTTCATAATAGTATAGAAAATATCATCTTTTTTTACAAGAACCTAATAATATATTTTCAAAACTAAATTATGTGCAAGAGGTAGGTATATTTTTATTATGATCCGGACAGCCGGCGGGTATTCAAACTCAGACATCTGTAAAAAGAAGCGGGAAAAAGCTATCCCTAATTATTAGCCAAATTTAGTGAGAAATTGCCTTAGATCGTGGTATTATTTGATATTGGGCTACACAAACTGTACAAAGTAAATTTAAAACAGATGGAGATTTGCTTAAATTATTTGCCTCTATTGCAGCAAGATGATAAGATGATGCAGTTTTAGAACATTTGTTGTATATAAAATATACAGGATAAGCTTTAAGTGTGTATTTGGACCCTAGACAAATTACGTGGACTATAATTGATTGACATTGTTTATTATTTTTTAACAAACGAAAAAATGTAAATCGAATACATGAATAATGATAATAATAATATTGATAATAGAGACTATTGTGAGTAATAAGCAGTTCTAAAAAAAATTTTTCGTATTTTTTTGAGAATCAAAAAAAATCTGTTTGGAATTTAAAAAAATAATGTATTGAATGGGTTTCTATAGATACCAAGAATACTTGGTTTAAACCTAAGTACGCACTTAAAACTCACCCTGTATACTTTAATTTTTGAAATTAATATTAGTTATCTAATTATTATTCAAATATTTTTATTTAGTTTCATTAATGACTCTTTAAAAGATAAACTTCAAATTTAAACTTCAATATTATTATTAAATAATAAATATAATAGTAGTGTATTTTAAATTGCTGAATTAATAAAGAAATATACCTACTTTGAAGGGAGCAGTGTATCACATAAAATATAGAACTGCAGTTGAATTTTTTAAAGTCGACAAAATTTCCTTCATATGATTTTTTGGTGGTTTATGCAAAAAAAAAAAAAAAATTACTGTACGATGAAAATTTACGAAATCATTTCCGAGATTCTTACAAATACATGATATTTTTTTATTATTATAATGGCTTTAGAAATAACTCCATACATCCAGCAATGTAAAAATCTTTATCAAAATAACCCACAACCCTAAATAGTTAACAAAGTAGTAAAGAAAGAAAGGGGACGAGGATAGGAAAAATCAAAGATAAATACAGGGCCGCATTTTTTTCTCGCCTAGGGACCCGTCAGGACATTTTACACACAATACTAGGCCACGGAATGGGGAAAATTATACGATACATTACTACTGCTCAGTAAAATCTTTAGAATGAATCGTACAGGAAAATTTCATGTGACATTTTTTTAATAGGTCAATTGAACGAATTCATGATCATTAATTCTAACCTGAAAATGTGCGGTTCTTTGTGAAAAAGCGGTGTTTGAATTTTTTTGATCAGATAGTATGATAAAATTGTTAAAATATGAAAATAAATCATATAATTTATATTATTTTCTTTCAGTTGAAACATAACTTGTTGACATACTTTAAAAATTATGGGTTTCACAACCATTTGAATATAGCCGTGCGAAACGAAAAAAAAACGTCATAATATAGCGACTATATTTAAAGAAATACTGATAATTAAACAATAATTATTTTCTGGACTAGAATTTTTGCTGTATGACACGCCTAACTTGGTTACCTGTTGAATGTATATGATGTCAGCAAAATTTAATATTTTTATGTTGCTAATACTGCCAAATGTTTATTTTATTTGAAAATATATAAAGTGCTAGTTAAGTGAGTTTAGTTTTGTTCTGCAAGCTAATCAGACAATATAAATGCTCAAAATTTTGCAGATAATTTAAGCACTATTATAGACACCTCATCAAATGAATGGGAAAGTTTAAATTTTACCTGGCGTTTTACTGTAGAATTTAAATCAGTCTTTTAATGCAGAGGAAATTCTACTTTTGGAGAAATTTTTAGCTTCAACTTTTATCTGCAAATTTCATATAAAAGGATCGACTTACAATAATTTAACGCTAAAGTAAGTAGTATGTCTCTAGTAGTATTGATGGTATACAATATAATATGCATCTGCTTTCGATTTAAAAAAATAATAATCATAATTTAGTATCTCAAGTATTTCGTATTTCTATTACGTAATAATTGAAATTGTAGGTGCATAACTAGTTCTATGAATTAATAAGTCCGGTACAGAAAAAACATCGTCAATGTATTTATAGAAAACATCATCCTTAAGAAAAATATATCGGTTTGATCTGGTTCTGTTTTAGAAAAAAAAACAACAATTTTCGAAGATAATTCATTCCACTAGTAATAAGTAACCAATTTTATTGCGATCGCTCGGTCGCATTTGTAAAAGCACCTAATTTGGGAAAAACCAAATCTCTAATTTGGCAGTTTATTGCTCAAGTTCTTGCAGATGTCAAATTGCACGAAATGTTTATTAGACGATGCAATAAAAATTGTACAAGTTAGTGCAATTTATTGCATCGTTTAAACGGCTTTAAATTCTGGCAGGCGAAGGTAAAAAGTTTGTAGTATCTCGACATCAGCCAAACAAAGAATATCAAAAATATAACGCGGTTTCGTAGTGTGTGAAATTTGGAAAATATGGTTTCTAGAAGAACTGATTTAATTTTGCAAATGGCAAAAAAGATTAACCGTAAGTACCTCCCTTTTCTTATTTAGTATTCTAAATAATTTTTAGCACTTTCTTTATCAGCAAGATAGTCTATAATTTAATAAACGTAGATTACGTTGCTATAGGTTTAAAATATTCTACGTCACTCTTCTCATCAATATTAAGATTACTAAAAGTTTCTTCTAATAATTTGTTATACAGTCTTGTTAACTACAGTGACTGAATATCTTATATGGGTCTGCATTCACTAACTAATTTGAAAGAACTATATGTATATTATCTCTCATATTTCTGGTAATATTATTTGGCGCAATACACCATTACCCCATACAATTTCATGTACTTAAATAAAGTATTGGGTTGTTCAATATCAAGTATTTCTCATTTAGGTATACTAAAAAAAGTTTAGTAATATTCAGTTTAACGTCGTATATAAAAGTGGACTAAAAAGAGAAAAAAACCGGTCATGTGTGAGTACTCGCACGCCGAGAGTTCCATACATCTAACAAATAAATATAACTAGTGGAGTAAAAAACAAGTCGCTTCCTTTTCGAGATTTTTTTTAATCTTAGAACAAACCTAGATATATACCATTTCGTTAAGTAGGTCGATGTTCATTAGAAATCATGAAATACGACATCTTTTAGTGGTCACGGACATTGTTATTTTTAAAAAGGTGTGAAATTTTTTTTTTAATCATGTTTTTTTGAACATCTAATGCCATAACTCAAAAACGAATGGAGCTATCCACATGAACTTTTTTTTTGTTATAAGACACACACTTAAGCGCTTCTATCTGTGTATAGTATTGTTAACTAAAACATTTTTAAGTTTGTTAAAAACTTAGATAACCTTGAAAGTTCAGAAAATACGCAGTCAAATTTTCACTAAGCTACAAACTTTTTTGTTTTTGGAAATTTTGTATAACATGCTGCGAGGAAAATAAAGCCAAAGGACCAAAAAAAAGTTTTTGATAGCATAATTTTTATTGCGTCTTTTATAGTTTACAGTGATTTTTTTAGAGCGCGCGAATTGCAAAAATTGAGTATTAATACGCCCGCGTCCACTAAAACTAACTAGTCTCAGGGCGGTGTACTATCAACGTTATTCGTTTTCGTCGAAGGTCAAATTATAAAACCGCTGCCCAAGGAATCAATACTTCCACATCCAGATCTTCTATCCAAGTTTCTCAGAACGAAAAAAATTTGAATGTGGAAATCATTTTTTATGGAACTTTAATAATATAATATTTGAAATCGTCTACCCCAAAAACCTATAAAACGATATGCCACATCGGTAGTGAGGCTGGTGGTGGCAGGGGGGTGGTAGTAGTGGTGGATAAAGTAAAAAAAAAATTGAGGCCTTTGGTTCTTGTACACACACTAAATGACAATTTTATTTTTTTCGCCCCCTTGAATAATGGGGTGCTTGATTTGCCCATTTACCTCCATTTACCCCCAATCCTTTAACGTAATAATCTAGTTCCGATCTCGTTAAAATACATGGTACGTGTACCAAATTTCAAGTCAATATCTTAAACGGTTCCAAAGTAATCATGCGCACAAAAAAGTTACAGACAGACCGACAGACAGAATTTTTTTTGCTCAAACTTAAAATCTCGAGGTTTCATGACATTCTAAGCCTATTTGGACAATAAAAATTTTCAAAAATATTTTTGTCCATACTATATTTTCACTGAATGTGGAAGTAAAATGTGTAACGATATTCTTTCTCTTATTACCACTTGTATTATATTGTAGAACGTGTGGTCATTGTGCGAATTGTGCGTGGATTATCTACTTTAAAAATATTTAAGAGAAATAAGCAATCTAAGTTTCATTGTAAAATGGAATGAATTTTATGTGGCGTAGTAATAAAGGAAAACGATAAACTTGTGCAAAGTCATGGAAACAAAGTTTAGAGACTATAATTAGGAAATTAAAAAATGACTTAATTTAGGATGTTTTTTTTTCTTTTTTGTTACCTAATTTAGGCAAAAATAACACGTTTACTCAATTCACAGGTCTACAAAAAAAAAAAATTATGCTCCAAAGACTAAACCTATCATGCCTTAAGTATTTTTGTGTGCTAAATCCGAATTTTCAATTAAAAAATTTTCTAACGCGTAGATTTCGAGTAAATTCCGGTGTTTGTTGTCAAAAAAACCGTATTTTGACGATAAAAACCGGGATTTACTCGAAATCTACGCGGTAAAAAATTTTTTTAATTGAAAATTCGGATTCGGCATACAAAAATACATAAGGAATGATAGATTTAGTCATTGGAACAGAATTTCTTTTTTTGTAGTCCTGTGCCACAGATCTACAAGAAAAAAAGTTCTGTTCCAAGGACTAAACTTATCATTCCTTATGTATTTTTGTGTGCTGAATCCGAATTTTCAATTTAAAATTTTTTTTACCGCGTAGATTTCGAGTAAATCCCGGTTTTTATCGTCAAAATAAGATTTTTTGACAATGTTTGACGTTTGCTCCAAATCTAAGTGGAAAATTCGGATTCAGCACACAAAAATACTTAAGGCATGATAGGTTTAGTCCTTGGAGCAGAATTTTTTTTTGTGTGTTATTGTGAGGATCTAGGGTAAAAATGCAATGCATGGGAGTTTCGGATAGGGACTCTGACACAGGAAATGTCACATACAAATATTAAGATTGCCACGTGCTTTAAGAAACTGTCTTTTTTATTTAGCTTCAATAATAACGCAAAAAAATGAAAACTCGATAGTTTACTTTTTATCAAAACACTCCAAAATTATTACTTTTCCTAAACTTCTGTTTATGGGATTTTATTAGCCCCCTAGCTGCGTAACATTTTTTCCATCTTACTAAAATATTATTTTTCACCTTTTCCGAGATCCCAATGCGATACATACTCCATTTAAGATTTTTTTGCCTTCAACCTTAGTCCTTAATGTGTCACTGGAAAAAATAAGTTATCCTTTCAGATCCTAAAACGTGATAAAACAGTCCTAAACATAAAAAATAATAATGAAAAGTTCCGTTACACACAATACATAATCATTATTATTCTTAAGTACGGCGCGCGTACGCTTCGACAATTCCTCCATACAAAAAAATTCGTAACTAGCAAACTATTGCTAATAATGAAAATATTTTTTTTCTAAAAACTTTTTTAGTCTGTTTACTTCATTTTCTTCACAGCATGTTACACAAAATTTTCAAAAACAAAAAAGTTCCTCGCTTAGTGAAAATTTGATGGCGTATTCTCTAAACTTTCAGGGTCATCTACGTTTTTGGCATGTTCAATTTTTTTTTTATTAGCAATCCTATGAATAGAGAGAAGCGCTTAAGTGTGTGTTTTATAACAAAAAAAAGTTTACATCGATAGCTCAATTCATTTTTGAGATATGGCAATGGATGTACGAAAAAACATGATTTAAAAAAACTTAAATTTTACACTTTTATTTAAATAAGAATATTTGTGACCAATAAAAAATATCGTATTTTGTGTTTTTATGTGTAAAATGATGTTGGTAATACTCACTGTGTCTGATCTTGTTCTAAACTCATAAAAAAAACGACAATTTTACCTCTTTTTCGCTCCTCTAATAATAATAACACAACCTAGTAGTAATTTCAAGCAAGAACTAGATAAATCGCAGCCGGGCTCTGTAGACGCGACGGGTCAGTCTGCGGTAAGTAATTTATTTTTCTCAAAAATTATAATTGTTAATCTCTCTTTTTTCGGTAATCTTTACTAGACTCTCTATCAGTGTGAATGTTTTCAAATTTTTTTACGAAATTCGAAGATAAGAGGGACATATTTTCAGGTTATATATATTTTTTGTTGTCAAAAATTATAAACGTTAGATATATCGTTCTATTTTTCCTGTAATCTTAGGCCCTAGGCCCTCTGTTGGTGTAAATATTTTCATATTTTTTTACTGACGAAATTCGGAAATAAGGGACAGGACATCATAGTTTCAAGCGCCAATTTTTGTCCAAAACATATTTTTTACAGTTTCTATTTTCAGATTACCTATAGACATATACCAGACGGCAAAAGTTTCCAAACTGTTACTTCTAATGGGGAAGGGGTCGATTCCATTAGAGTATAATGGCAAATCGTTAGCAGAAATTGATTTTGATACCAATTTAGAATATGCCATAGAAAGTGATAATGAAGGTAAAATAAAATTTGTTTTATATTCTCAGAAATTTTAATCTCATTTACTTTGTCATTATTTTTAACATTACCGGTGTTTTTGAATATGAATTAAATTTGCACAGACGATGGAAAACTTAATTTGGATAAACCCTTCCATGAACCTTGCGTCGCAGATGAAGTAAATAAACCAACTTCGTTCCATGATGGAAATATTACTTCTAATTTGGACGATACAGGGAATGATGCCGTCCATGACCGAATTGTTGACAAAAAAATGAAGGAACAGGGAAATGCGGTTAAGGTTTCTTGAATTTAAATAAAAAAAAAAAAAATAAATATATCAAAATTATGTACAGAAATGCATATTCGTTTTCATCACAACAAAAATTATTTACAGATTTAAATGAGACCGATAAGGATTCAGAAATTTCCCGTAAAAAAACAATAAGAAAAAGAGGTAAGTTAAAACATAAATGAAAATAGAAAAAAACTTAAATACGGCAAATTAATTTTAGGATGGTCCAATGATGAATTAGCTTCTATAAAAAGTGAATTTGGTTCCTTTATCAATAAGAAAACTTATCCCACAGGCGAACAAATAAAGGAATTCGTAAAAAGAAGAAAATTGGATCGAAGTGTCCCAGCTTTAAAAGCAAAACTTCAACATCTCAAGTAAAAAATGCCTATAAATAGCATGCGCTCTATTATTATATTGTTTAAAATTTCAATAACTTATCACGATTCCATTTATTAAATTTTAAACTTTATGTTTCTATTTCCACATTCACGCTGTGAAGTGGAAGTTTAGTACCGGCATAATAAATGTCGCTCAAATAGGCTTACAATGTTATGAAACGACGACATTTTGAGTTTGAGCAAAAAACTTCAAAAAAATATTTCGAAAAATATATTTCTCTTTTTATTATTTTTTTAATTGCAAAAGAAAAGGTAGACATTATACACGCCAATTTGTAATTTAAAGGTCTATTTGAATTTAAAAAAAATAGTTTACGTTGAAAAACTAATGTCGTTGGACTTAATGCATACATAAATCATGTTTAATCTTTGTGTTTGACGAGATAATATTTTGCAGGTGCTTGTAAACTGATTTTTAACAATTTTGTCGCGGACTTCTATGATTAAAATTAAAGATTGTAAAAGATATTTTTTTTTGAAAATCAAACTATCTTCAACCCTTTGTATTTTATCTGGTAGGACTTAAATATGCAAAAATATACATGTTGTCCCATTTAAAACATTGATTTTCATGTAAATTGCGTCAAAACCGGTAGTCGGCATTTTGGTTCTTTACATCACATAATTGGAAATTAGATCTCATATACTGCACCAAATTTTAAAATATACATCCTGCCATTCAAAACTTACAAGAGTATCACTATGGGCTGGACCACCCGGTATACCGAAAATAACCATTTTTTATATACATGGTGTTTCGTGAATGACTGGCCATACACCAATGAAAATTACAGAACCCTGAGACGATCTCAGAATGACCTTTAGCATATCCCGAATGCTCTTTGTTTCTGATATACAACGTATTTTTTCACAAAATAATAGATGTTTCAATAATTTAATACCGCAAATAAACAAAAAATATTAGGACTGGGGTTAGTTATCTTTTTTTTTGGCAGTTACCTAAAACTATCATCCTATATATGGATTTTGACAATTTACAATACCGATTTAAAAAACACTTTAATGATGTACCTAAACTATGTAGTTTAGGTGTAGCATCTTCCATTCTCTAAAAACCGCTGCCCAAGGAATCACTACTTCCACATCCAGATTCTCTATCCAAGTCACTCACAATGAAAAAACTTTGTATATGAAAATAATTGTTTATGGAACTTTAATAATATAATATTTGAAATCCTCTACCCCAAAAACCCATAAAACGATACCCCACATCGGTAGTGGGGTGGGGGTGATAGGGGGGTGATAGTGGGGGGTGGATGAAGTAAAAAAATATTTTGAGGTTTCAGGTTCCTGTACATACACAAAATCAGTATTTTCTTCATTCCCTTTAATAAGGGGGTGGGGGTGGTAAGGGGGGTGGCTAATGCCAAAAATTTTTTTGAGACCTTAGCTTCTCTTGTATATACTAAATACCAATTTTATGGACTCTTACCTGCTTGATTGACCTATTTACCCCAAATTTACCCCAATTTACCCCCCAACCCTTCGACGGAACAAGATGAAAATATAATCTTGTTCTAGATCTCGTTAAAGTACATATGTGTACCAAATTTCAAGTCAATATCTTAAACGGTTCCAGAGTAAACGTGCGCACAAAAAAAAATTACAGACAGACCGACAGACAGACAGACCGACAGACCGACAGACAGTCCGACAGACAGACCGACAGACAGACAGAAATTTTCGCTCAAAGTTAAAATCTCGACGTTTCATGACATTTTAAGCCTATTTGGACAATAAAAATTTTTAAAAATTTTTTTGTCGTTACTACACTTCCACTGGACGTGGAAGTAAAACTATAATTAATATCGATTCCATGCGGAGTTAAGAAAGTAAAAATACTTTTATCAGCGAAACTAAGTGTTAGCAAATTGGCCGAGAATAGAATATAGACCCAACGTGTGGGTGTGCAATGTTGTGTTGAAGAAGTTAGAGGCAGACATTTGGAAAATTTGTCGGTTAATTGTTTTCTTAATTATCATTGTTCATTACATTTTAAGTGTATTTGAAATTGTTTTTGAAAATTCTTTTTAGTTAATGAATCTAAATATTAAGTGCGATCATTTCCTCAATTATTTCTCTCCTTTATAATTGTTACTCTTTCTTATTTGTTCTAAAAAATTTTAATTTCGTTCCTTAATGTTGAAATATTTATTTTTTTATTATCGTTGTGTGATAAATTAAATGTTTTCTCACAACTAATGTTTTCGTGACCGGAAACCATCCAAATATTTTTTAAATGGATTTATTGTGAATCTTAGCTGTTAAGTCCCGAATCGATAAAAGTGTTCCAAAAAATTAACTACATGGTTAGGTACATTATTAGAGTATTTTTAAAATCGGTATCGTAAATTGCCAATTGATGTTTTTTTAAGGTAAATGCCAAAAAAAAAATGACACCTGATATTTTTTTTTGTTTGCGGTACTGAATTGTGCAAACATATTAGTGAAACATACCTACTAAATTTGGTTCTATTTGGTGAAGCCATTCAAAAAAATATGGCCGATCGAAATTTTGTCAAAAAATTGAAAACTTGCTGTATGTCAGAAACGAAAGGCGGTAGGGATATTCTGTACTCCTCACTAGCGTATGGCCAGCCACTTACTAAACACCCTGTATATTACCACTGCCAAGTATGCTTATATTTTGGTAACTATGACTTGTTTAATGATTCCGTTGACACCCGGTATAGTAAAAATTATTGTTCTCTACATTGTTAATTCTTTTAACATTGATAAAATATATGCACAATATTGCACTATAATTATAAGGTATTTTTAACAGGTATTTGTTCTGCTTTCTTTTATAACCCATTTGAAATTTGCTTTTCTTCATTCAAGATGAAACTTAAATATAGGTACCTAGTTTATATTTGTAAATTAGTGAAGTAAAATCTTTCTTTAAATTAATTATTTTCATATGAAATGGCGCTCATTACAGGTCCCATAACCGTAGGTACATAGAAAAAAATCATTGAATGGATTTCTATAGATGTCAAGACTACGTGCTTTAAATATAACTATACACTTAAAACGCACCTTGTATACTTTAATTTTTGAAATATTGGTGACAGAAATTTACTTGTGTAGTATCAAGGCTTTTCATCTATTGATGTGTTAGCAACATCAGGAGTTCCATCTCCGGCCACTGTTATTTATTATATTTGTCAATATCTGCAGGGATATTCAAAGTAATGTTCTTTGATATGTTAACAGTCTTAAATTGTTTGCATCTATTAACTCTGAAGATTGTCGTCAATTACAACAAGATCTCTCAAAAATTAATTTATATTGTGAATTAATAAATTACCTTTAAATATATCGAAATGTAATACCACAATCTTTACCAAGAAAAATAATCCGATAAATTTTTCGTATAAAATAGACGAAGAAACAGTTAATAAATGCAGCCAATTTAAGGATTTCGGAGTCATCTCTGATTGAATATTAATCTTTGTTGTCCTTATAAATAACATTACTGCTAATGCTTACAAAAATGTAGGTTTTATTATGAGAAATTCGAAGTGTTTTACGAACATTTGTACACTTTCTCTTCTGTTTAATGCTTTGTCAGGCCAAAATTGGAATATGTTGGTAATGTTTTGAATCCACAACATGATATTCATATCTTTAGTTTGGAGCGAGTTCGGGGAAGGTATATTGAATATCTCTCCTTTAAGACTGACCGTATTTATCCACCTAGGGGTACTCCACAATCTGATTTGTTAGCTAGATTTAGCTTAAACTGGTCTAGGAAATAACGTGCAAATTCGACGACGAATGGTTACCGTCTGCCAATCGGTAATCGAAGAGACCATATAAGTACAAAATTTTTTTCTCCCTGAACTTTCTGGTATGGTGGGGTGATAGGGAGGGAGAGGACATTTATTTTTTAATCGAATTATTATCGATATCTGTCCGCAGTTAGTATATGTGCTTCATATACCTCAATTACGCTGGCAGACAAAACTTCCGGTCGGCGTGCGAGGTAACCGGAAATAGGAAAAAAAATTTAGTTACCGGACTAAATTTGGCGCAAAATGTTTGAAATGACGTTTACAGTACCTACTGTACTGTAGTTGGCAGACATTTCTATCGGTCGGTTTTTGAGCAATTTGCCATCAAAGAGGCCATTTTTCGCCACTCTGATGGCCAATTGCTCAAAAACTGACCGATAGAAATGTCTACCAACTACAGTACAGTACACGTCAAAACAAACATTTTGCGCCAAATTTGGAAGTTTTATCTGCCAGCGTAATTGGGGTATGTGAAGTACATATACTAACTACCTATGCGGACAGATAGCGATAATCATTCGATTAAAAAATAAATGAATCCCTCTCCCTATCCCCTACCACACCGAAAAGTTCCAGAGAGGAAAAAAATTGTCTCTTCGATTACCGACTGGTAGACGGTAACCATTCGACGTCGAATTTCCACGCTATTTCCTAGAATAAACGACTTAGTATCTCGGCGAGTCTATTTTTCTATACTGTTTTTACATAAACTGACAAATCAGATGGTCTCAGCTCTTTTTAACTGTTCCGTCGTTTCAAATTCGCTCATACGCCTTATTTTATTATGCTACTCCAAGAACGATTTTATTAAAATTTTCACCTATTTATAACATGTGTTTAAACAATTTTACATTATGAGTCAAACCTTGATATTTTTCATTGTAGTGTTAATAATATAAAACAATGTATTTTGAATCACCCTTGATACATTTTAGTACATAGTATAATGTTTACATATTGAGTCCATACTTTTCACTTTGCCTTCCTTCTGTAATTGTCTATTCTAATTTTAATATTGATATGTTCATATTTTACATGTAAAATGTTGATTTCCTTTTTTTTTATTAGTGTTTGTATTATGTATATTACATACACTGATTTGTATGTTTCCTGCCCTTTAACTGAATGCTTATCTGTCTGGGCAGCTGTATATGTAAATAAATAAATTAATTAATTAATCACCATTTAAATATTTTTATTTCGTGCCATTAATAAATTTTTAAAAGATAAACTTGTTTTATTTCAATTTAAAACTTCAATATCTTATTAAATAACGAAGTTAATAATAGTGTATTTTGAATTTCTGAATTCGTAGAAATAATCTTTGACGAGAGCAGTGTATAACAGAAATTAAAAATATTGAACTTGAAAGTTTATTTTCTTAGTTTTCTTAATTTACCGATATGATGTTGAGAATTTTAAGAAAGATATTAAAGCAGTTTTGATTTTGTACTAGTTTAATAATTTCAACAACTACAAGATATTAACTAACATGTTTATTAGTTTATTTTCAATAATTTATCTCATAAAATAAAATACTTTGTTAAATTATGCTTTTTTTCAAGTTTGAGTTAATATGTATTTAGCAAAAATTATTGTTCAACAATATGTTTACAGTGTGTCACACGGAAAAGTGCAACACCTTTACAACTTTTTTAGTTTTTATCTATTTTGAACAAAATTATCCTTAAAGGTAAAATACATTAGGATCTACTTATTGCCAAAAGACATTCGCCTCTTTAAAAATACAAAGCCACCTGCGATAAAAGAATAAACTGAAAAAGAAAAAATATTTTTGGAAAATATCAGCAATAAAAGTTCCTTCAGAATTTCCTAAAAAGATTAAATCCAAAATTTAGTCAAATTTAAATAATATTGAAATTTGCAGAAAATATGAAGAACATGTTAAAAGCAATATACGCATGTTATTACCATTTTAAGAAGTAGATAAAATTTTTGTGCACGTTTTATATTTACGATACAGCCTCATCGCGGAGGACAGGACATTCCTTTCTTGAAATGTGCAATATAGAAAGTAAATTCAACGATGCATATATAACCGTAGGTAATGAAAGTATGTTCTGACCTCCGTAGATTTGGCAACGTTACTGGAGGTAATAACGAAGCGTCAGTACCCTCTCATATATATGTTTTGGAGGTCGGTTCGCATCTTCAGTATCCTCTATATATGAACAAAAAAAAAATGAAAAATCGTTTCCCCTCTCTTGAAATCTGGATTATGAAGGTTCCCCTCATTATATATATGTCAAATATATAGCGATATATAAAAGGGAAGACCCGGAGGTCAGAGCTCCATTTCTATGTGCCGGAGGTAACAACTTAACTGGCATCAATATATATATATATATATATATATGTGCATTTGTATCGTGTCCGCCTCCTTACAAATTTGTGGCGCCCGCACCTCCACTAGAAATAATATAGATAGATTAGTTCTGTTTACATATACATAACCGCCAAATTTCACTTACCAAGGGCATGCGGAGAGGGGAAAGGATTTTTATCTTTTTTTACATACACTTTTTTTTTCATACGATTGGTATGTTTACACCTCGTTATATAAATAGTACCTCTCTGACTCAATGTATTTAAAACTGTTATATATAACGGTAGACTTTGCCTCCTTCGAGGTTGCCAGACTTCTATAGTGTAAAATGCTCTACCGCTTGCGCAATTAGTTGCGCTATGAAATCGTGTGCGTTTGTTATTGTGATGATTCATATTGTGTAAGTTATACTCTATCAGATTACATTGGTGTTTTACCCGATAATGTGCGATTATCTGTTTTAAAATGAACCGTTCACGCTAAATATCTATTGTAGAATAATGTATGTAATTCAAAATATGTTCTTAAGGGAATTATTATTACTATTTAAAATGCTTTTCAAAAGACATCACTGAATCAGTTCAATTTTGTAACACAATTGTTACATATTAGTCCACGTAAATTAGATATTTTAGAAGAAATAATTTACAAAGTAATAATATTTGGGATGCGTAATCTAGATAGGGTTCGAAATAGATACCCGAATAGTTCCCCACAATTTAGGGGTGAAACGTCTGTAATGATTATGAATAGAACTGCTTCGGCCATATTACGGGGACTTAACGCTGGTTTTTCACTTTTACCTTGTAAACCGTTCGTCGAAAGAGAAAAAAGTATAGGAAATAAAAAAATCATCATGTTAAATTCTGCATAAAAAATGTACTATTAACCTTGTAGCTTATCCTCACCTATTTCGCGCTAACAGCGTCCGAACAGAGGCGTAGTTTGGGGCGCAGAGGTAAAAATTCATCCTATTCCAAGTTTGACTCCGAATATCTTAAAACCGGTTACTTTAACGAGAAAAATGCTCAGGAATGAATTTATTGAGCAGAATTTTCTCTATTAGATGCATATATAGAGGGTTTTGTCGCAAGTAGTTTATGCATTTTCCCCTTCTTTGCAATTATATTAGAGGATAATCTGTACTGTTCACACAAAAGAAGATTTGGAGTCATGTTTCAACTCTGAGCTTGCTTCAATTCCACTTCTTCTCTTCAATAAGAAAGGGTTAATGAGGAAAATTAAGAAATCGTCTGTATGATATTTTCAATGCTGTACGAGAGAGGCCAATAGATTTTTCCGATTGCCAGTTTATTGTTGATGGCGGCAATTTGATTCATCGTGTAGTATGGCCGAAGCAGCTTTATTCGTAAACATTACGGCCAAAAAGTGACTGTAGTGTTTGACGGATATGCTGACTGCAGTATGAAGAGCATCGAAAGACAGCAGCGTCTTTTGAAACGCATTTCACCGGAAATTGTTTTTCATGAGAACACGCCACTGAGTGAAACGCAAAATAAAATCATAAACAATCTCACAAAAAGGAACGGTTTATTTCGCAATTGGTGTAGAGATTTAAAAACGAGGGAATCAAAACGATTACTGCTGTAGACGACGTTGACGTACTCATAGTTCAAACCGCCTTAAACGAATCTCATGGAAACGATACAGTGGTCATCCTCGGACAAGATATTGATCTTCTCGCATTGATTATCGCTCTCGCACCTGAAGATAAAGACATCCGTTACTTAAGAGAGGCTCAGAGATAAATAAAAAATAAAGATTACAGTTCTCGTGACTTGCAGTCCTCGGAAGTTTTAAAAAGCTGTATGGCCACACGTTCAGTGGATGCGATGACACTTCAGCTTTCTTTGGTAAGGGAAAAGTGCAAACGGTGGAATGCGTCAATAAAAGAAAAGATCTCGAAGAGATTGTCCGTATATTCAACAACCGTAGCTCAACGAAAAAAGAAATTACATCTTTGAATCATCAAAGATTCATTATCTTCAATAAGTTAGTCCGCCAATCTAGTACTACCGGGATTCTACGAAGACTGCCAGCAACATCCGAGGCATTACGTCAACATTCTTACAGAGTATTTCTCCAAATTCATGTTTGACGAGGAGAAAACTTGGAACCAACGGAATGCAGAAAAGCAGAAAATAATATAAAATATTTCAAAGAGATGATATACTTAAAGAAGTAAAATGTTCAAAACTTAATCATTTTGGAGCAAAAATGTAAATATTTCCCTCCAGCAAGAGAAAAATTTTTGAATTGTTTAAAAATTTTTGAAAAGCATTCGAGATGACTCCAACAAACTATCATTAATTAGTATAGCAAAATTTATGATTAACCAACAAATATATTCTAGAATTTTGGTCTCGAATGCTTTTTAAAACATTTTTATTTCTTGCTAGAGGGAAATATTTACATTTTTGCTCCAGAATAATCTAGGTTTTTAAAATATCTTTGGAAGGTGGAAGATTACACTGGTCAACATTCAGTTTGAAAAAATACACCGGACTCTACCTAGGTACCCAGGGGTTTTGGGGTCGCTGATTCCGTTGCCGAGGTCGGTTAAGCTCTATCACGTCAGGTTCAAGGTCATTTGAAGGTCAACCTAAGAAAAGTTTTTTGAAAAAATCTAAAAAAATTCACACACAGGCTCTTGGGGGGTCTCTGGGTCCGAATCCGATATCAGTTGACCTTTATCACCTCATGCTCAAGGTCATTTGAAGGTTAAAGTAAGAATAGGAGGTGAAAAAAATTAGAAAAAATTTATACGAATGCTCACCTGCCTACTTATTGTCTGTTTATCTGTCTGCCCTTATGCCTGCACACCTGTTTGTTTGCTTGTTAGTCTGTATTTATCATCCGCCTGCATTTTCTCTCTGTCCATCTATTTGACATCCTGCCTTTCTGTCAGTAATTCTGTCTGACTGAATGACTAAATGTTTCTATCTGACAGTCCTTGTCAGTTTGTCTGACTCAGGAAACCATTAAATTACTTTGACCCTGACAGGATTTAGCTCAGGGCCGGTTTTAGGTAACCGGAGGCCCTAAGCTCTAGGTATGTTTTTCGTTGAAGCTTTCTCTTCTAATAAAATAAACGTGCATATCTGCGTATGAAATCTGAGTTCTGAGGCCCCCTAAATGCGAGGCCCTAAGCTGGCGTTTACTCAGCTTATAGGCAAAACCAGCACTGATTGAGCTCCAACTATACCTAAAGGCCATCCTTTCACAGAAGAAAATAGGTAAGTGATTCATTGAGGTAAATATATTTGCACTGAGATAGCCGAAGAATCTTCATGTGCAGCTAAAGCTGGCGGACGAATGCCGGCTTGAAATGACCTCAGAATGACCTTGAAATGACCTCTGGATGCCTCTTTTTTTTAAGGGTAAGCGAACAATGGATTCGGACTCAGCGACCCGAAAAACCTGTGTGAATTTTTTCAGATTCTTTCAACCACCTTTTCTTACTTTAACCTTAAAATGACCTTGAAACCGACGTGATAGAGGTCAACCGACATCGATTGCAGACTCAGCGACTCAAAAAACCTATATATAAGTTTTTTCAGATTTTTTGACAGCTTCTCCTCTGTTTTTCTCAAATTAACCTTGAAATGACCTCCGGATGCCTTTTAATGGTAAACGAACACCGAATTCGGACTCACCGATCCCAAAAACCTATGCGTGAATTTTTTCAATCACCTTTTCTTAGTTTGACCTTCAAGTGATCTTGAAACTGACGTGATAGAGGTCAACCGGCATCGGATATAGACTCAGCGACCCAAAAACCCTATATGTAAGTTTTTTCAGATTTTTCAACAGCTTCCTCTCCGTTTTTCTCAAATTAACCTTGAAATGACCTCCGGATGCCTTTTAAGGGTAAGCGAACACCGAATTCGGACTCAGCGACCCCAAAAACCTATGTGTAAATTTTCTCAGATTTTTTCAACCACCTTTTCTTAGTTTGACCTTCATATGTCCTTGAACCTGACGTGATAGAGCTTAACCGACCTCGGCATCGGAATCAGCGACCCCAAAAACCCCTGGGTACCTAGGTAGATTCCTGTGCATTTTTTTAAACTAAATGTTGACCTGTGTTATTATTATTCTTTTATTTTCTGCTTTTTAGCCCCCCCCCCCAATAAAAATCGTCTTCTAATTTTTTTTACTTTTACTATATAAGGCCAGCAGCAGTGACAAATAGTGGATTAAGGGCAACTAGTTACGTTAAGGAATGTTCGTGTCCTGTTAAATAAATACCTTAAACAAATACCTTTTTTAATTTACTCTATAAAGGGGTAAAAAAATATTTGTTTCTGAACAAAATAAACGTTTTTTTAATCCCAAATTGAAAAAATGTAAAAACCCATTGATCTCTAGAAAGTATTATTTCTGTGTATAAAAGTTATTTATATTTTTAGTAAGATAATTTTAGTTACCATATCTATAGATGTATTTAGGAATAGTATGCCTCTTTACTATGTTGCCAAGTTTAGGAGGCGATAACGCTACTTTATTGTAAGGAAGCATTTAATACCTATATACATCAAGTGTTTAAAACAGCAGCGCCACCTGGTAAAAAATGTAGTGGACTATGGTGTATGTTTACATATGTTTATAGGTATTTTCCGCCTCCAAAAAAAGTGTCGTTAAATGCTTCTATCTCTTTATTTCTTCCCTTTTTGTCATAATCTTATATGCGCACCAATAAAGCTGATCATTATTGATAATAATGAGTCATGAATTTACTAATTATCAAGACATTCGCGATGAAAACAACACAAAACGTCTCCGCCTCCGAAATCGGAGGCGAACGCGTAAAATCGGAGGCAAACACCACCTAACCATATAACATTCGGAGGTGTATGAGTACTAAATGCATGTATATATATATATATATATATATATATATATATATATATATATATATATATATATATATATATATATATATATATATATATATATATATATATATATATATATATATATATATATATATATATATATATATATATATCTATATTAACAATTATAATATTATAATTAAAATTTTACTAATTTTCATTATCTAATTGTAGCCTTGAAAAAGAAAATAAACATTTTCGAAAGCTCGGCATAGTAAATAAGAGTTTTACTCCATCGCCCACTTGTCCGAAGCCCTACTAAATTTAGATTGTTCTTTAACTAGTCGGACGTGACTATCCTTCATTATTTTTACAGGAATGGGGTTTTACCAAGTTATTAGTGAACAATTCGGTAACGAAACTATGTATATATATATATTAACAATTATAATATTATAATTAAAATTTTACTAATTTTCATTATCTAATTGTAGCCTTGAAAAAGAAAATAAACATTTTCGAAAGCTCGGCATAGTAAATAAGAGTTTTACTTCATCGCCCACTTGTCCGAAGCCCTACTAAATTTAGATTGTTCTTTAACTAGTCGGACGTGACTATCCTTCATTATTTTTACAGGAATGGGGTTTTACCAAGTTATTAGTGAACAATTCGGTAACGAAACTATGGTAAAATTAAAATATTTGGCGAATTTACACATCAAATTGGCAGCTTCTAAAACCAGAAAAATTTTCCTCTTACAATGCAGAAAGAAAGGAGTAATACCCTCTCATATTATCAACAACACTAGAAATGTAGAAACACTCATCGATGTACACAGTGGACGGACGGGACAACAAGTGAACCATTTTAATAAAAGGTTAAAGGACAAAATACTAAATTTAGAGATCAAAATCACTCATGGTAATCTCAAAGCGTTGGAAAGGTCCCTTGAACAAATTCACATTGATTTACAAAATATTTTACCAAATGATATGTTACAAAAATTTATCAGAAGACAAACAATCAAATATAACAAAGAATTTCATAGCATTAAAAAAATCAATATTAATAAATTAAAAAATCTTGAACAACAAGTAACGTTTAACATAAAAGTAAAAGAAAATTGGCTTAAGAATCTTTCCAACGTTGAGATCCCCGATGACATCAAAATTTATATTTATATAATATATATATATATATATATATATATATATATATATATATATATATATATATATATATACTAAAAATATAAATAACTTTTATACACAGAAATAATACTTTCTAGAGATCAATGGGTTTTTACATTTTTTCAATTTGGGATTAAAAAAACGTTTATTTTGTTCAGAAACAAATATTTTTTTACCCCTTTATAGAGTAAATTAAAAAAGGTATTTGTTTAAGGTATTTATTTAACAGGACACGAACATTCCTTAACGTAACTAGTTGCCCTTAATCCACTATTTGTCACTGCTGCTGGCCTTATATAGTAAAAGTAAAAAAAATTAGAAGACGATTTTTATTGGGGGGGGGGCTAAAAAGCAGAAAATAAAAGAATAATAATAACACAGGTCAACATTTAGTTTAAAAAAATGCACAGGAATCTACCTAGGTACCCAGGGGTTTTTGGGGTCGCTGATTCCGATGCCGAGGTCGGTTAAGCTCTATCACGTCAGGTTCAAGGACATATGAAGGTCAAACTAAGAAAAGGTGGTTGAAAAAATCTGAGAAAATTTACACATAGGTTTTTGGGGTCGCTGAGTCCGAATTCGGTGTTCGCTTACCCTTAAAAGGCATCCGGAGGTCATTTCAATATATATATATATATATATATATATATATATATATATATATATATATATATATATATATATATATATATATATATATATATATATATATATATATATATATATATATATATATATATATAGAGATATGCATGGTCATATACAGGCCCGTTTCATACACTGAGCGGTTGTAGTGCAGCCCGATTTAACGTTGTGCAGCTCGGGGTCGGGCTCATCAACGTACCCCTGTGTATATCATCACTAAATGGCCACAAATCACGTTAGCTTCCTTCCTACAAAATTTTGGGGTGGGCTTCAAAAAGTCATATTTTCATGTTCCGAGATACACTTTTAGTTCAGCACTACTGAGTCAGGCGGCGCTGTTCCTGTATATCCAAGACTCTTATACAGCTGATATCTATCGCACGTTATATAGCCCGATATTTGGCATCGTTGCAACGGCTCGATAAGGTTCGATTCTTATTTCCTCTTAAATACTTTCTTCATGAAGTCACAATCGATGAATGAAAGTTCTTTATTTGAATAAATTTTTTAACCTCACAAGTATTGTATCATATTTGAACAATTTTTCTAAATTCAAAAATTCATATGCCTACTAAGAATTATGAAATACATGGTACAGTGTTATGAAAGAAGAATAGTTGTTAGCATCTTAAACGTCTTAAAATGTGTTTTGAAGTGTAATACAGAAATTCAAATAAATGTCCCTAAATTAGGATTGTGTTTTTTTGCATTCAGTATTCAATAATACTATACTTAATTATTATAATTTTGGTACTAAAATTTTCATGGAGAAATATCGGTCATTAAACAATAATTATTATTATGCAGAATGATGTTTTACATATCATAAGGATAGATAGGCATTGTCCATAATCACTATAAGCTGGTACTACTTCCACATCCACATAGTGGAGTGAACGTATAATAAAGGTATAAAAAATGTTTTTTTAAACAGTCTTAGAATGCCACGAAAGGTCGATATTTTAAGTTCGAGCAAAAAAAATCTGTCTGTAATTTTTTTTTTGTGCACAAGATTACTCTGGAACCGTTTATGATGTTAACTCAAAATTTGGGACACCTGTGTATTATAACGAGATCTGGAAATAGATTATGTTTTGATCTTATTCCGTTGAAGTTTAGGATGAGGGGATAAATAGGCAAAGCAAGCAAGTGAGAGTTTATAAAATTGGGATTTAGTGTATGTACGAGAAGCCAAGTACCTACTCAAATTTTTTTTGACATCAGCCACTTCCACTATCACCCCCATTACCATCCCTACCTCATTATTAAAGGACGAAAAAAAATAAAATTGTGATTTTGTGTGTGTATAAGTACCAAAGGCCTACATTTTTTTTTGCATCAGCTATACTCCCCACTACCATCCCCACTGTCGATATGGCATATTGTTTTATGGGCTTTTGTGGTAGACGATTGCAAATATTATATTATTAAAGTTCTATGATCAGTTATTTCCACATAATGGACTGCAAATACAGTATCAACCTTTTTTCTTTGTAAGAGCCTTGGATGTTGAAATAGTGATTCTTTACGCAGCGGTTTTTTAAGTCAGGTTCCCTTTACTGTATAGTGCGTCTAACTGCATGACGTGATCTGTCTTGGTTCCCTGTTAAGCCTACATGGTTTCTAAAAAAGCACAATTTTGATGGGCTAACTTGAATCGTTTTATTCTATTTGGACGTGCAAAAGAGAACAACGTCATAACTGCGGAATGCTTATTACTTACACATCCACGTAGTGGATTTGAAGTATAGTAATCGTAAAAAAAAATTTTTCTCAAATTATTGAAGGTGATTATGGAAGGGAATAAAAAGATAAAATTGTTATTTAGTGTGTATAAAGGAACAAAAGGCCTGAATACTTTTTTGGCACTCGCCACCACCTCTACCACATTATTAAAGGGAATAAAAAAATAAAATTGTGATTTATGTGTACAAGAGCCTCTAAATTTTTTGCCAACAACGTCCCCCTCTACTACCTCCACTACCATGTTGCACATCGTTTTATGGGTTTTTGGGATAGACCATTTAAAATATTATATTATCAAAGTTCTATCTATGAACAATTATTTTTACACAGTGGATTGCAAATATAGTATCGAAATTTTTTTGCTATAAAAGGCTTGGGCAGGAAAATCTAGATGTGGAAGTAGTGATTTTTTAGGCAGCGGTTTTTTTTATTAATGAACACATATATTTTTATAATGGTTATTTGAATTTATATTTGTAGTCGGTCTGCCTGCATGGTGCATCTGACGTCATGCACCTACCTTGATTGCATTGGATTCGGAATGACGTCTAGAAAAATGTGCAAAAGTTTCAAACCCGCACATAAACAATTGCAAAAGTTATAAACTAATGAAAATTGAAAAAAATAACGAGTTCCGTTTTTTGCAAATAACTCGAAAACTATTAAAAATTTTAAAGAAAGAAAGATTCTTAAAGAGGAAGAAATTCCCAATAAAAAAGTCCCGACTCCCGAAACTCTACATCTATTATTAACGAGATTATTAATAATTTTAATTTAATGTTGAAAATAGAGCTCCGCGCAGCGAACACTAAGGCGTTACGATGCTCTGAAACCGTCCGGAACAAGTAAAAATATTTTTTGTTATTAAATATTAATTTTAAAATTCATAAAAATTATGTTGTTATTTAAACACTTAAAGGAACAGTATCCCGTTGGAAAAAAATTTTTTTCATTAATTTTAATTACTCTTACTGTTTTTATATTCAAAAATACTATAAGATTACATAAACTTAAAATTTTTATTGCTATTTGTTTAAACAAATTTTATAAACAAATAGATAAATTACGTGTTTTTGAAAAATATTTTTCTGCCATTTTTTTGTTATAGAATATTATGATTAAAAAAAATTCTTAAAAATTGTTTTTAATTGTTTATAATCGCTTTTGTCTTTTTTCATTATTTAAACATGTTATTAAGAAAAAATTTTATTCCTAAATTTATTATTTGCAATTATCCAAAAGGTGGAAAAAAGAATTTTTTTTGTTGTGAATTTATTTGTTTATTTAATAAACAATTTGTTATTAACAATCGCCGAATGTGTTTATATTTATTTTAGATAGAAAGAAATAACAAAAACAACCGTATACATAAACATAAAAATTCTTTTGTGAATAATAATTTAAAAATCGAGAAAAGTATGCCGTGGAAAATGACAAAAACTAGATTCAAAACATTAATTTTGTCTATATAACCAAAGCGTTCTGTCCGAAATGTCCATTTTATTTAACATATGTTAGAATCAAAACATAGCCTACTGCTATTCTTGTTTTATTATATGTAGGCAAATAATATACCTACATATTTAGATAAAAAAGGTATATTTTAATCACAGTTAGAAAACACTAACGAAAATATTAGTGGGAAAAGAGCAGAGCGTTTGCCCTAAACAATTTTATGACAGCATCAAAAAAGGTGATTAAGGAATTCTTTCTGCCGCGATTTTATTATTTTAGTTTGTTTTTGGTTTTGGTGTGGTAACAAGTGCAATAAGAAGTCCTGAACTAAATCTAAGCATTGAATAAAAATAAACAAAAAAACTTTCTGATAATTTGTTAACTAGCAAGGAAATAAAAACCATTAAAAATTACTGTCTCTGTATAATTTAAGAAATATAGTGTAATAATGCATAAATCTGTAACGAAAGTGAGTGGAACTATATCTTTTATTGCTTTCTTTTTCGAGTTGTTTATAAAATATTGAAGTTAAAAATATCACGTGTCTATTCAAAAAAAACCGCTGCCCAAGGAATCACTACTTCCACATCCAGATTCTCTATCCAAGTCACTCACAACGAAAAAACTTTGTATGTGAAAATAATTGTTTATGGAACTTTAATAATATAATATTTGAAATCCTCTACCACAAAAACCCATAAAACGATACCCCACATCGGTAGTGGGGTGGGGGTGGTGATAGGGGGGTGGTAATGGGGGGTGGATGAAGTAAAAAAAATATTTTGAGGTTTCTGGTTCCTGTACATACACTAAATCACATTTTTTTTTCATCCCCTTTAATAAGGAGGTGGGGGTGGTAATGGGGGTGGCTAATGCCAAAAATTTTTTTGAGACCTTAGCTTCTCTTATATATACTAAATACCAATTTCATGGACTCTTACCTGCTTGATTTACCCATTTACCCCAAATTTACCTCAATTTACTTCCCAACCCTTCGACGGAACAAGATGAAAATATAATCTAGTTCTAGATCTCGTTAAAGTACATATGTGTACCAAATTTCAAGTCAATATCTTAAACGGTTCCAGAGTAAACGTGCGCACAAAAAAAAGTTAGACAGACAGACCGACAGACAGACAGAAATTTTGTTTTTGCTCAAACTTAAAACTCGACATTTCATGACATTTTAAGCCTATTTGGACAATAAAAATTTTTAAAAATTTTTTTGTCGTTACTATACTTCCACTGGACGTGGAAGTAATAAAGAAAAAAATTTGTACCAACTACAAATAATTCTTTTCGTGAAGTATATGTCATTACCTCTAGGACTGCAGTTTTCGCCATGTATTTTTACGGAATTGAAAATTATTTTTTCTGTACTAAAGCATTTCTTATAAACAATTACTTTCATTTTATTTTAAATTTCCAGCTGCTCAGTTAATTTGTTGTAATGTATTCTAATGTTTTGATTATTTAATTTTAACAAATTCTAAAATAATTCTTTATATTTATACATTTTATTTTCGTCATAGTAATTTAGGACTAATAATTTTTTAGTTAGATTTATGGCTAAATACTGTAATATAACTCTAACTTGCTTTAAACAGGCGTTGTGTAGCTGTTGTATACCATTGGCAACAGTTCTTTTGGCATTTGAGACGCTTTAATTGTTTTATTGCTCTGTGCAAGAAAGTAGGTAACTGTCATCAGATTTAAGTTGAATGTAGGTAGAAGAATGTAAGAAAAAAAGGTGCACAAAAGAGTTTACACACAAAAGGAAGAGGTCAGCCTTAACTAGCTTCCCCATATACATTAAGAAAACATATTATGACTGTACGCAGTATTACATTAGATTGAGAAAACTATTAAACAAAATTTTTACATAATAATAAACAATTATATAAAATAAAATATAAATATTATATTACCTTTAATAACGATAATTTAACTATCAAATGTACCGTTTTTTATTATAACCATTATACGAGAGAATTTTATGCTCTACCGAAAAGTTACGTATATTTTTTTGCCCTATCATGCTTAATTTTCAAAATATTGACGAAAAAGCATATTTTGTTGCAATTATTGTTAGTAACTTTTGAACCCGAAAAGAAAAAAAAGAAAAGAATATCACACAAATTCCTTTTTAAGAGTATGACTTGCGAAGACTAATTAATGTCGGGCACAAGTATTTTATATGCTTGCACTAATAGTACAGTAACTAGAGGTTTTAACTTCGGAATAATGTCATATTGAACGGATTTAGTTAATTTTTAGAGGTATAATAGTAAATGCTTGACAGAAAAGTTTCTAGACATAGAATCAAACTTTAAGAAGAAAAGGTTCTATGCAAATTTTCACATAAATTGATAGCTTTTAAGTTATAACGACTTCAAAATTGCGATTTTATCTTAAAAAAAAGGTATTTCCAAACGCCTTTCGTCAAGTATCTCGAAAAGTATTACTTTATCGAAAAAATGTTACAGACCAATTACAAAAGTACAAACTGGGAAATAATTATATTTTTTGTTTATTGATGTAGGATTAATAATTTCGGAGATATTTAAGTTTATATTTGGTAGCCAAATTTCGAAATTACCTTTAAAGTTTAAAATGCATTTTTTTCTAAAGCAAGTGCTTTAAATGAGCAAAAAAATTTGAACATCTAGGTAATGCTACATCCTAACGAAAAACTGTATTTGAGATAATTTCTTTACATTCTTGGCTAATTAGAGTAACAAAATGGCGTCCTTTTTATATAAAAAAATATAATGCGCTCATTTTTACATCATAACTTCTTTACTTCTTATGCTACAGGAACGAGTAAAAAATAATTTGAAAGCGCAATTAATTTTCTTTAATTTCATTTCTTAGTGTGCGTGACGTAGGTGTCTCAATTTCTGAGATATTTAACATTTAAACTGCATTTTACGACTTATAAACTTTCGGACGCCATTTGTAAACTTTCATATCTCCGAAACTATTAAATCTATGTAAATAAATAAACAAGCTAAATTCATCAGTTTATGAGCTTTATTTTTTCAATAAAACTAATATTTATTGAGATACCTATTTGGAAAAGGAAAACAAAATATAGTTTTATCGAAAATACCTTTATAGTTTAAACTGTATTTTTTTCTAAAGCAAGTGCTGTATACAAACCAAAAAATTTGACATCTACGTCGTGCTATATATTAATGAGGAACAGTGTAGTCCAATTAAATAAGTCGGCAAATCAGAATTTTGAGGTAAATACTTGAATTTTTGATATAACTTACTCTGATGTATTAGAACACGATTAAAGAAAGAAATTTTTTTCTGAACCCCCGGGAAGGGGTGAAAAAAAATACAATAAAGTGTTTTTTCAAAATTACTCAAAATGTGTAAAGGCTAGTAAAAAAAGTTTCAAACAAAAATTGTAAAGCATGAAATTTTATATAAAAATGATCTCTAGACTTTTTTTGGTATTACTAAAATTAACGGAGTTGGGCTGGTTAGAAATTAAGGGATGATATGTACAACTTTAAAAAATCATAGCGTGCTGAAAAGGTAATAAATTTAAAAAAAAAAATTTCTATTTACTCAGAAAAATATAAACGTTCCTTTCAGAGAAATTGATTTTTTTTTAAATTGTTAATAAAAAAGTTATAAAAATTTTAATTTTTTTATTTTCAATTAAAACCACTTTGAACGGTGAAACGAATTTTTTTTTATACCATTCTGTTCATTATTTAATATATTGAACATCTACTTTTAAAATTTTTTTTTACCCTTCATTTTCAAGAAGGTATGAATTTATTTACTTGCTTAGTTTTTTCCAAACGTAAGACACTGCTCTTGTGAAGTCATGATAACTGAAAAGATATAAAGAATGCATACGACAAAGATAAAATTGTTTCGTAGCTGCTGCGTTGTCTACAAGACGCGCATGCGTCACATCTATAGGGCATCTGCACGTGACGTCACAGCTAACCTCAAAAATATGTGTTTCTTAAGATTTAAGAGTATTACGCAGCTATTATTAAAATTTCTGCCTGGTTCCCGTATTTTCAACTAAAATCTAGTTCAGTGTAATACTTATGAAGTTCTAAACACTTTGTCCTAATAAAATAGGTCTCTTTTTGTAGGTTGGAAATCTAACCTGTAATTAGCAGTCTATTTCTATTAATCAAGAATATTGAAAAATTATTTACGTGAATTTTTAAATATTTGCTTGGAGCCAATACCGGCTCCAAGCTAAAAATGCGTACACAAACATTAGAAATGAAAATAAACTTGAAAAACTTAAAATTTAAGGTTATGTTAGGTACATGATGCAGATGCAGGCTAGTTTACAAGTTCAAGGCCGTGTTAGTGCTTCATAAAGCTCGTAAAAATATTAGTGAGGGCTCATTGAATTCGGAATGACGTCTAGAAAAAGTGTAAAAGTTTCACACCCGCACATAAACAAAAGCAAAAGTTATAAACAAATGAAGATTGAAAATATAATGAGTTTCGTCTTTTGCAAATAACTCGAAAACTATTAATATTTAATAAAATTGAAAGAACGATTCTTAAATAGGAATGAATTTCCAACAAAAAAGCCGAACTCCCGAAACTCGATCTCTCAGCGCTCTGCGCGGCGAACACTAAGCCGTTACGATGCTCTGAAATTGGCCGTAATAAGTAAAAATATTTTTTTATGTTATTAAAAATATTAATTTAAAATTTTTTAAAAATTATGGTATTATTTAGAGACTTAACGGAACAATGTCCCGTTGAAAAAAAATGGTTTCACCGATTTTTCATAAAATGAGCATTTTGTAAATTAACAAATTTTTTTAGAGTTTACGTTTATATTTCAAGTCGGATAATTGTTAAACAAAAGCCACTAAAATTATTTCGCTTTGTGGAGAACTTATGTCAACTATACTTTATGGGATTACGACATTGCGATGTTTTTAATTTTTAATCACAATATTTTTAGGCTATTGTCTATGTCCAAAAAAAGGGGGTTGAAAGGAACTAAAACGTTAAAGGGTTTTTATTGTTTCTTATGTTCAATTGACCCCAAAATATGAGAAAACCGCTGAGTGCTACCATTTAAAGAGGTGCGTTTTTGAGATCGAAGAAAAAAGGTCTACTTTTCACATTTTTGAGTTTTACTGGAAAACTATGCATTTTTCCTATAAACACGTCAATAGAAAAGTTGTAGAGAACTAAATTTCCAATCGAAATGGTACCTTCAGAAGTCAATTTTTTTTTACAAAAATACGCCCAGAAAACAAAACAAAAAGAAACGGAAAAATGCATTTTTTTTTTAATTTAAGCCTGTAACTTTTTTTCGGGTACATTTAGGCATAGATATCACAGCCCCACAAAAAAAAAAGTTCAAAGCACCACCCCCACGGGGTTGAGAGACGCCACCCCTATAAAAAAAACTATGGAAATGAAACGAATAAGCAACAGTATAGCTTTTTCGTTACATCTTGAATTACGGTAGTTTACATCCTTTCTGGGGGTGTTACTTAATAACATTTATAGGACATGAGTTTCAAACCCTTAGTGTACAACGCGATTTTTGCCAATCATAGCATCCGTGAAAATGTAAATCCGGTTAGTTTCTCTCTGTTTTTCCAGCATCCTACAGATATAGCGGTAGTATCTCGCAACCCCGTGGGGGTGGTTTTCAAGCACATCGTCGAACATAGTCTAGTTTCTTCTCTCTTCCACACAACGCAGGTGTTTCGAATTTTTATAGAAGTCACTGTAACTTTTTATAGTTAAATCTTACAGGGTTTTCACACCCTCTGAGGGTTGACAGTGTAGGATGTTGATGGTACGTAAGTTTCTGGTTCTATTTTAGAGTACTACGCAATTTCAGCCAATTATAGCTTCCATGAAAATAGAAATCCTGTTGGATTTTACGTTTTTTCTTGTTTTTCTCGTGTCCTTTGAACTTAAAGGTGGTTGTTCTCAACCCTATAGGGGCAGTTTATGAAGATTACGTCGGACCTGATGTAGTTTCTTAACACTTTAACAAAACTTAGATATTTCGAGATTTTTCAGCGGTCATTGTTGTTTTGGATCGATTTTTTTATATATGGGGGCTAGTTTTCGCCCCTCCCTGGGGGTGTGTTTCATATCTATTGTATGTACGCTGCTGTATAACCTTAATTTGTATAATTCGATTGATTAAGAAGTAACAACTATTCTGGTAGCTTAATCTTCCTTTTGGGGGTGTAAGATTTTTTTTAACCCCGGATTCGGATTCAGCGACCGAAAATACATAAGGATACATGGGTCTGGTTCGCTACTTTGAACTTTTATTTTTTTTTGTGGGGCTGTGTATTCTGCATAAAAAAAGCTGACGTTTTACCCGTTAATAATCATTTTAACGGTAAAACGCCAGTTTTTTTATGCAGCAATGTCTATGCCTAAATGTACCCGAAAAAAGTTACAGGCTAAAATTTAAAAAAATAAAAAATTGCATTTTTTCGTTTTTTTTGTTTTGTTTTCTGGGCGTATTTTTGTAAAAAAAAAAAATTGACTTCTGAAAGTGCCATTTCGATTGGAAATTTAATTCTCAAAAACTTTTCTATTGACGTGTTTATAGGAAGAATGCATAGTTTTCGAGCAAAACTCAAAACAACAATAGGCTCATTTTATGAAAAATCGGTGAAACAATTTTTTTCCAACGGGATATTGTTCCTTTAAGCGTCTAAATAATACCATAATTTTTTAAAATTTTTAAATTAATATTTAATAACAAAAAATATTTTGACTTATTACGGCCGGTTTCAGAGCATCATGACGGCTTAGTGTTCGCCGCGCAGAGTTCCATTTTCAACATTAATAGACGTAGAGTTTCGGGAGTTCTTACTTTTTTATTTCAAATTCATTCCTCTTTAAAAATGTTTCTTTAAATTTTCTTAAAAATTAATAGTTTTCGAGTTATTTGCAAAAAACGAAACTCGTTATTTTTTCAATCTTCATTTGTTTATAACTTTTGCAATTGTTTATATGTGGGTTTGAAACTTTTGCACATTTTTCTAGGTGTCATTCCGAATCCAATGAGTCCTCACTCATATTTTCACGAGCTTTATTAAGCATTAACACGGCTTTGAACTTGTGAACTAGTTTATATATCCCAATGCGGCGGTGGTGTATGTTTTGGTGAACAAATGCTCCTAAAAATTGTTAACAAATTTGTTTTTAATAATTCTTATTTTAACTTTTTATAAGATTAATTTAATATAGAATGGATCATACATTTTGTTTTAAGAATGAATTATTTTCTTCTAATTGTTATTATCCATCCAAAAAATGGTTCAATTATTATTATCTAATTTATCCAATTTTATTATTATTTAGATTAGGAATAGAATAATATCAATGATCTATTTTAATGGAAATGTATCGATCATTTTTTTTAAATGTCATTTTGTTTTCATTCAAAATTGAAATTAATGATCCAAAAAAAAAATTTGTTGATTAACATATTTCTGTATACACAATTTTTAAAATATGTATACAATTATAATAATTTTTATAATAATTTCTTATGGTCTTAAAAAATAATAAATTAAAATAGTTGAAATTTTGTAATTTAAAAAAATAAGTAATGTAAATATTTGTAATTGTCATTTTTTGCAACCTTGGTTAAAATACGCGAATTTCGACTAATTTAAAACGATGTTTCAAACAATTATTTCCAATGCTCCAATAATTCATCTGCAAAATTTTCTCGCAAAAAAAAATTATATTGTGTACTTTATTTTTAATTTATATCAATAATGTCAAACAAATAATTCTAAATTTAGTAGAAATCAGCAAGTATTAACAGTAATAATAATTTCTTTCATTACAATTCAAAGATTAATTTAAAAAATATTTAGATCACGTAAACAAAATTCCACGTGTCTAATACCTATAACCAAAATGTACATAAAACGAAGCGTGTATAAGTATGTAGATTTCGCAAAACACTCTTATTATACTTGACCACAATTAAAAATTTTGTTAACAATTTGTAGGAGCATTTCTTCACCAAAACATTCACAACCACTGCATTGAGATATCGGGCATCTGCATCATGTAACCAACGTAACCTTAAATTTTAAGTTTTTCAAGTTCATTCTCATTTTTAATGTTTGTATACGCATTTTTAGCTTGGAGCCGGTACTGGCTCTAAGCAAATATTTAAAAATTCGCGTAAATAATTTTTCAATATTGTTGATTAATAGAAATAGACTGATAATTACAGGTTAGATTTCCAACCTACAAAAAGAGTCCTATTTTATTGGGACAAAGTATTTATAACTTCATAAACATTACCCTGAACTAGATTTTAGTTGAAAATACGGGAACCAGGCAGAAATTTTAATAACAGTTGCGTAATACTCTTAAATCTTAAGAAACACATATTTTTGAGGTTAGTTGTGACGTCACGCGCGGATGCTGTTACTGCCGTCTTAAGGTGAAAAGCCGCATCTAGATATTTGTCATAAATGAGATCCTACTAATATATGAGCACCCAAGAGTTCTGCAGTTAAAAATATTATTAAAAAATTATAAAGTACAAAAACATAAGTGGATAAAAAGCAGCTACATGATTTCCTTAATTAATATTTACTAGTTGGGAAAAAAAGCAAACGCCTTTGTTACTTTCTTCGCCAACCGACAATTTGCAGATGGGCTATTCTCCTTATGACTTATGACGGCAGTATAATAGATGTGACGTATACGCGTCTTGTAGGCAACGTAGCAGCTACGAAACCATTTTATCTTTGTCGTACGCATTCTTTATTTCTTTTCAGTTATCGTGACGTCACAAGAGCAGTGTCTTACGTTTGGAAAAAAATTAAACAGTTAAATAAATTCATACCTGCTCGAAAATGATGGATAAAAAAAAATTTCAAAAGCAAATGTTCAATATATTAAATGATGAACAGAATGGTGTAAAAAAAAAATCGTTTCACCCTTCAAAGTGGTTTTAATTGAAAATAAAAAAATTAAAATTTTTATAACGTTTTTATTAACAATTTAAAAAAAAATCCATTTCTCTGAAACGAATGTTTATATTTTTCTGAGTAAATAGAAGAAACATTTTTTTAAATTCATTAACTTTTCAGCACGCTATGATTTTTTAAAGTTGTACATATCATCCCTTAATTTCTAACCAGCCTAACTCCGTTAATTTTAGTAATACCAAAAAAAGTCTAGAGATCATTTTTATATAGAATTTCATGCTTTACAATTTTTGTTTGAAACTTTTTTACTAGCTTTTACACATTTTGAGTAATTTTGAAAAAACACTTTATTTTTTCTGAACCCCCTTCCCGGGGGTTCAGAAAAAAATTTCTTTCATTAGTCGTGTTCTAATACATCAAAGTAACTTATATCAAAAATTCAAGTATTTACCTCAAAATTTTGATTTGTCGACTTATTTGATTGGACTAAGTGTTTGAAATTCCTTTTTTTAATTACTGGCTAATTACAGTAACAAAATGGCGACGTTATTTAAAAAAAAATGTGTAGACGCACATTGCTTCGGTCATAACTTCTTTGTTTTTTATGCTATAGAAACAAATAAAAAAACAGTTGAAAGCTTAATTAATAACCTGTTATTCTACCTACTAGCATCCTTGACGTATGTGTCACAGTTTCTGAGATATTTAACTCTCACTCTAAATAATTATCTTATACTTGGATGCTAAATGTAAACTTAAATATCTCCGAAATTATTAATCCTACATCAATAAACAAAAAATATAATTAATTCCCAGTTTGTACTTTATGTAATTGGTCTGTAACATTTTTTCGATAAAGTAATACTTTTCGAGATACCTGACGAAAACCGTTTGGAAACCTTTTTTTTTTTTAAGCTAAAATCGCAATTTTGAAGTTGTTATAACTTAAAAACTATCAATTTGTGTGAAAAATTGCATAGAACGTTTTCTTCTTAAAATTTGATTCTACTTCAGCTCCAATAAATATATATATATTTTAAGTGCCATCCCCTGAGAAGGGGTGGCATCTACCCCCTATAAATTAGCAAGCCCCCGCACAATATAGAAACTTTTCTGTGAAGCTTATACTTCCAAAATGAACGAAATCCATTCAATATGACATTATTCCGAAGTTTTGCATATTTTTACCTCTAGGTACTGTACTATAATAATAATTATTATTTTTATTAGTGCAAGCATATAACATATAATCAATAAAAGAAAATATTAAATTTGGCCTGCCATACTTAAAAGGGAACTTTGTGCTTTATAGTACGTCGGGTACATGGCTATATAAGCCAAAAATCTGCACTTTTTGATTGGGATGTGCCACTTTCTGTGGTCATAGTTGATGCCAAAAGGTAACTTTCCAGATAGGGAGCCACTTTAAAATCCGTGCAACACCAAAATGGCGACCATTAAAGATGGCTTCCATTAGCCACAATGAATGTTTTTTTATCTCAGCTCCTAATGGTTCGATTTCTATTTTCTTTTTTTTTTTTTTTGTTTGAAAGCTCTTGTAAAGAAGACACTTTTTTGTCCCTATACGTTTATCTGTACACTTTAAGGGTTCTGCGCAATTTAAAAATATATATATTTTTTAATTTTTAAAGATATTTCTTTGAACAGTGGGACAAACTGAATCTGAAAACTTATTTCATATAATGCAACTTTCAATTGATGTTAACTTGGGACAGCTGGTACGTAGTAAAGGTCATTGTAATAACTTTTTCAAAATTAAGCCTATAAGTATTATAGTGACAGTGAAATAAAATTAAATAAAAACTTATAAATACTTCAAAGAGAACTTCATGCTTTGTTATTATTTGATGGCAATCATTTTTTGCTCATATTTGACCCATATACTCGGAAACACAAAGGTCACTTGCTGTCTCAAAATAAGTACATTTTCAAAAGAAAAATTGCATCAAGGGATTCTTTTACTATTATACCTGATGTTACTGTACTATTAAAACAATTCGTTTTATATATCTATGTTAGGTAAATAAACGTAATTTAATTTCTACCCCTTTGCATCTTTTTATTTTACTGTTAATAATGCAATACTTTAAAAGTGGAAAACAAAAAATGAGGACAAATTCAAAATATTTAAATACTTATAGGCCTACCACGGAGTAATTACATTATCAGTTATTAATAATTAATGTCTATTTGCATAAAAAAATAACCTAATATTTTTTAGGTTCTTCTAATATATCTTCAAATTCGTAACAATGAATAATAAAAAACGTAACTGTTATATTATTTTGGCGTAAAAAAATACACAGGACACTACCTAGGTACCCAGGGGTTTTTGGGGTCGCTGATTCCGATGCCGAGGTCGGTTAAGCTCTATCACGTCAGGTTCAAGGACATCTGAAAGTCAAACTAAGAAAAGGTGGTTGAAAAAATCTGAGAAAATTTACACATAGGTTTTTGCGGTCGCTGAGTCCGAATTCGGTGTTCGCTTACCCTTAAAAGGAATCCGGAGGTCATTTCAAGGTTAATTTGAGAAAAACGGAGAGGAAGCTGTTAAAAAATCTGAAAAAATTTACATATAGGGTTTTTTGGTCGCTGAGTCTGTATCCGATGCCGGTTGACCTCTATCACGTCACTTTCAAGGTCACTTGAGGGTCAAACTAAGAAAAGGTGATTGAAAAAATCTGAACAAATTCACGCATAGGTTTTTGGGATCGGTGAGTCCGAATCCGGTGTTCGTTTACCCTTAAAACGCATCCGGAGATCATTTCAAGGTTAATTTGAGAAAAACAGAGGAGAAGCTGTCAAAAAATCTGAAAAAACTTATATATAGGTTTTTTGAGTCGCTGAGTCTGCATTCGATGTCGGTTGACCTATATCACGTCAGTTTCAAGGTCATTTGAATGTTAAAGTAAGAAAAGGTGGTTGAAAGAATCTGAAAAAATTCACACAGGTTTTTTGGGTCGCTGAGTCCGAATCCATTGTTCGCTTAAAAAAAAGAGGCATCCAGAGGTCATTTCAAGGTCATTATGAGGTCATTTCAAGCCGGCATTCGTCCGCCAGCTTTAGCTGCACATGAAGATTCTTCGGCTATCTCAGTGCAAATATATTTAACTCAATAAATCACCTACCTATTTTCTTCTGTGAAAGGATGGCCTTTAGGTATAGTTGCAGAAGCAGAGCGAACATGCAAGTAAAGAGTGCCACGGGCGTTGGCTTCACTCACTTGGACCTCAATCAGTGCTGGTTTTGCCTATAAGCTGAGTAAACGCCAGCTTAGGGCCTCGCATTTAGGGGGCCTCAGAACTCAGATTTCATACCGGCCCTGAGCTCAATCCTGTCAGGGTCAAAGTAATTTAATGGTTTCCTGAGCCAGATAAACTGACAAGGAGGCAGACAGACTGTCAGATAGAAACATTTAGTCATTCAGTCAGACAGAATTACTGACAGAAAGGCAGGATGTCAAATTGATGGACAGAGAGAAAATGCAGGATGATAAATACAGACTAACAAGCAAACAAATAGGTGTGCAGGTATAAGGACAGACAGATAAATAGACAATAAGTAGGCAAGTGAGCATTCGTATAAATTTTTTCTAATTTTTTTCACCTCCTATTCTTACTTTAACCTTCAAATGACCTTGAACATGAGGTGATAAAGGTCAACCGACATCGGATTCGGACTCAGAGACCCCCCCAAGAGCCTATGTGTGAATTTTCTTAGATTTTTTCAAAAACCTTTTCTTAGGTTGACCTTCAAATGACCTTGAACCTGACGTGATAGCGCTTAACCGACCTCGGCAACGGAATCAGCGACCCCAAAACCCCTGGGTACCTAGGTAGAGTCCGGTGTATTTTTTCAAACTGAATGTTGACCAGTGTAATCTTCCACCTTCCAAAGATATTTTAAAAACCTAGATTATTCTGGAGCAAAAATGTAAATATTTCCTTCTAGCAAGAAATAAAAATGTTTTAAAGAGCATTCGAGACCAAAACTCTAGAATATATTTGTTGGTTAATCATTAATTTTGCTATACTAATTAATGATAGTTTGTTGGAGTCATCTCGAATGCTTTTCAAAAATTTTTAAACAATTCAAAAATTTTTCTCTTGCTGGAGGGAAATATTTACATTTTTGCTCCAAAATGATTAAGTTTTGAACATTTTACTTCTTTAAGTATATCATCTCTTTGAAATATTTTATATTATTTTCTGCTTTTCTGCATTCCGTTGGTTCCAAGTTTTCTCCTCGTCAAACATGAATTTGGAGAAATACTCTGTAAGAATGTTGACGTAATGCCTCGGATGTTGCTGGCAGTCTTCGTAAAATCCCGGTAGTACTAGATTGGCGGACTAACTTATTGAAGATAATGAATCTTTGATGATTCAATGATGTAATTTCTTTTTTCGTTGAGCTACGGTTGTTGAATATACGGACAACCTCTTCGAGATCTTTTCTTTTATTGACGCATTCCACCGTTTGCACTTTTCCTTTACCAAAGAAAGCTGAAGTGTTATCGCATCCACTGAACGTGTGGCCATACAGCTTTTTAAAACTTCCGAGGACTGCAAGTCACGAGAACTGTAATCTTTATTTTTTATTTATCTCTGAGCCTCTCTTAAGAAACGGATATCTTTATCTTCAGGTGCGAGAGCAATAATCAATGCGAGAAGATCAATATCTTGTCCGAGGATGACCACTGTATCGTTTCCATGAGATTCGTTTAAGGCGGTTTGAACTATGAGTACGTCAACGTCGTCTACAGCAGTAATTGTTTTGATTCCCTCGTTTTTAAATCTCTCCACTAATTGCGAAATAAACCGTTCCTTTTTGTGAGATTGTTTATCATTTTATTTTGCGTTTCAGTCAGTGGCGTGTTCTCATGAAAAATAATTTCCGGTGAAATGCGTTTCAAAAGACGCTGCTGTCTTTCGGTGCTCTTCATACTGCAGTCAGCATATCAGTCAAACACTACAGTCACTTTTTGGCCGTAATGTTTACGAATAAAGCTGCTTCGGCCATACTATACGATGAATCAAATTGCCGCCATCAACAATGAACTGGTAATCGGAAAAATCTATTGGCCTCTCTCGTACAGCATTGAAAATATCATACAGACGATTTCTTAATTTTCCTCATTAACCCTTATTGAAGAGAAGAAGTGGAATTGAGGCAAGCTCAGAGTTGAAATATGACTCCAAATCTTCTTTTGTGTGAGCAGTACAGATTATCCTCTAATATAATACAAGGAAGGGGAAAATACATAAACTACTTGCGACAAAACCCTCTATATATGCAACTAATAGAGAAAATTCTGCTCAATAAATTCATTCCTGAGCATTTTTCTCGTTAAAGTAACCGGTTTTAAGATATTCGGAGTCAAACTTGGAAAAGGATGGATTTTTACATCTGTGCCCCAAACTACGCCTCTGTTCGGACGCTGTTAGCGCGAAATAGGTGAGGATAAGCTACAAGGTTAATAGTACATTTTTTATGCAGAAGTTAACATGACGATTTTTTTTATTTCCTATACTTTTTTCTCTTTCGACGAACGGTTTACAAGATAAAAGTGAAAAACCAGCGTTAAGTCCCCGTAATATGGCCGAAGCAGCTCTATTCATAATCATTACGGACGTTTCACCCCTAAATTGTGGGGAACTATTCGGGTATCTATTTCGAACCCTATCTAGATTACGCATCCCAAATATTATTACTTTATAAATTATTTCTTCTAAAATATCTAATTTACGTGAACTAATATGTAACAATTGTGTTACAAAATTGAACTGATTCAGTGATGTCTTTTGAAAAGCATTTTAAATAGTAATAATAATTCCCTTAAGAACATATTTTGAATTACACATATTATTCTACAATAGATATTTAGGGTGAACGGTTCATTTTAAAACAGATAATCGCACATTATCGGGTAAAACACCAATGTAATCTGATAGAGTATAACTTACACAATATGAATCATCATAATAACAAACGCCCACGATTGCATAGCGCAACTAATTGCGCAAGCGCTAGAGCATTTTACACTATAGAAGTCTGGCAACCTCGAAGGAGGCAAAGTCTACCGTTATATATAACAGTTTTAAATACATTGAGTCAGAGAGGTACTATTTATATAACGAGGTGTAAACATACCAATCGTATGAACAAAAAAGTGTATGTAAAAAAAAGATCAAAGTCCTTTCCCCTCTCCGCGTGCCCTTGGTAAGTGAAATTTGGCGGTTATGTATATGTAAACAGAACTAATCTATCTATATTATTTCTAGTGGAGGTGCGGGCGCCACAAATTTGTAAGGAGGCGGACACGATACAAATGCACATATATATATATATATATATATATATATATATATATATATATATATATATATATATATATATATATATACTAAGTGGCACCGAAAACTAAATTGACGTTCCCGCACCCAATATTTTCCGAATTTAATGTGAGCAAGTGGCTCCCTATATATTCCCGATATGTATATGCGTTTTGGCACCGTATACATGGTGAAGACACTTTTTCTTTAGATACTCACTGTTGTTGTTAATACATTTAGGATTGCTAACGCGCTCTGTAAAAATAGGCCATTGTGTTGCTTGTCTTTTTGAAACGTATCACAGACGTGCGATATCCGTGGTGTAATTGCAGAAATAGAGGAAATAAGATGAGAAATAATTCTCAAAGAATGAACTAAAAATTGTTATTGATGTTGACTCATCATATTCTATATTTCGTTTCAGTTGGGGTTTAAAAAATTATTTGAAAAAAAAGACAAGTAGATGAGGTTGATTAAAAAAGAAACAAATTAATTATTTATTATTCAGTGGTGATGAATCACTTATGAAAACATTTAGAATATCAATTTTAGTAATTGTAAAATACAGTGTGTATTTGCGTATATGACATACCAATAGTAACTGACATTTATTATTGACAGTTCGGCTAATTTCAAAGCATGTCGTACAAAAATAATATAATAATCGTTTCCCTCAAAAATTCTTAAAATCACAAAAATGTATATTACAAAACAATAAGCGAGTAAAATATTAATTTCATATAATAAAAATGTCAATTTATTTACAATCTTTTGATTCTAAATATTATACTATTATGAAATAGTGTAATAGGTAGTACGATTTAAAAATATAATTTATTACCTTATTTTGTATGAACTGTTACATACGGTAACGTTGGATCTCAACGTTAATATATTTTGTTGAATTTGTACAATTGCTTTAAGGGTAGCGGTCTGGCTTAAAAAAATGATTTCGTAATTCAACAAGTTCTCCTATGAACCGATTGAAAAATATTTTGACAGGCTTTTAGAAAATACTTGATAGAATGATACTGGGATATTGAAGTCAACAAAAAAAATATTTCTTTTTGTTTTTCACACAAGAAAAAAATGTTTTTCTTTCTTTAGTTTTCAATAGGCTAGTACCATTCTATAAAGTTGCTTAGGAAAGCCTATCAAAAAATTATTTTAATCGGTTTAGGAATGTAGGAGAAATTGTCGAATTACGTTCACGGCACCGCTCACCTTAATTACAATAAAAGGTTAAACTACGGTTGATTTCGATACTCTACTTGATTTTATTTATGCCTTTTCAGAAAATTATACATATATAATATGCTCTTAGATTTAGTTTGGGTGAAAGTTATAAAGTATATGGAGCTTTAGCTCTTAAATTTGTTAACGCTGCTAAATAGGTTGTTTTCAGAGTTTATCCCATTCTCTTGTCTATAAAAGGGATAAGTGCCGTTATATATAAATGTTTATATATTATCTTAAACTAGTTACGGTTCAAATGGTCGGTGCATCAAAGTTTTGTCAATTTTCAGTTCATAGACTTATATTATTAACGGGCACTCACATCAAATCATGGGCCTGTTTCTGTAAGTACACTACCTGTACCCAAATGTTAATTAGTTTAATATTATTGCATTGCGTTTCCTAGTCTATTCGGACCTCTAAGTGGTCGGGCCCTGGTACCACGGTACCTACTGGATCTACACACCCCCCCCTCCCTTGTTGGGGCCCTGATTATAAAGTATAGTTTAAAGTGAGAAATAATGTAAACAACAATTTGTAGATAGGCCAGACTCCTCCTGCCTGAAAGAACACAATACAGACAGATACTACAATTTTATTACATTATCAGATGAAGCTAGTTCAGGGATGACAATGGCTATGCATTGTCATTATAACATACGTATGGCAATGCGGCAATATAGGTAGAGTAATTGTAGAAATACAGGAAATAGTCAAGTAAAATTCTGAAAAAGTAAGCTAAATAATTGTATGTGATGTTGACACTCATTGTATATATCACGGGAATGTTAATACCTTTCAGTTGAAAAACTCTGAAAAAAATGTAATTAACAAAGATTAGGCACTTCTCAGTAGGGAGCGATTCATAACAAACAGGTTATGTTAACGAAAGTAGTTACGAAAGTATAGGCAACGTTTAGATTACGTTAATTATTTTTCAAAAATGAGGCCTCAAGTTTTTACCTTTTTACATATTTTACATATTTACAATTGATTATTTTTATTTATTTGCTTTTATCATGATCAGAGAATATTATTTAGGTATTATGCAAATCACAACTTACACACTTTCTTATTTATTATGAAAATACCTACTTTCTGTATATTGTTGCCCTAATCTGGGCACGCTAATATACTAATAATTCAATACTTCCTCAGTATTAGCTAGAAGATAGTTGTTTTGATTGGTTCTCCAATAATGAGTGTTTGAAGTATTTACCAACTAGTATATTAGCATATTTACATATTTGTTAACGATAACTGTTAATATGAAGGTCAAATTTTAATAAGTGTAGAAAATATGGATTTTATTGCCATGTCGATAGTGAAAAATTGCATTCATTAATACAGCGAGAAACTTTTATCTAGATAAAGGATGGAGACAAGTTTTTATCGTGAAACTTCTATGGGCGCGTTAGGCATTTTTCAGTAGGAAGTAAAGTACTATAAAATGTTTTTGGTTGCTTGAAGTAGAGATCTTACTTCTACTGTGTGGTCATCGGCACACATTTTTTTTTTGGGTTACTTCCAATTTAGCCGAAGTTTGCAACTTTTTTATATTTAATGGTAACTTTCTTTCGTAATCCGAAGTTCAATTTTCTTTATACTCCTTTCTTCAAATTTAAGAATGGCTGAGTAAAAATAGAATTTAACATCTCAGTAGAAAGAATGCCATGGAAAAAATATATAAGCTGCAAAATTTTAACAAGCTTACCATGCAGTGTACCAAAAATATAAAACTACCTTCTTCAATTCAATATGTCAATTTTAAACTTATATAAAATTTAAAATTTTCAAAAATTATTGAAAATAAGTCTTTTTAAACATTTTTTTTTTATCGGTACCCTATTTTGCTTATTTAAAGTACGCCCCGGAGTGTTTAAATCCAAGTTTTAAAAACGCGCGTGTTTTAAAGTTACCATCAAAAGTAAGCAAGTACAACTCGTTCATCTGTATCTGTTACCTTTTGCTCTTCCATCCATTTGATGAACTTGTATTCTTTTTTATAAGCGTCTTCCGATTTTTGCGGTATTAACCTGCCCTTCTATTTAAGTAATCAATGTTAGAACTCATTTTAAAGCGATATACAATCAGTGACAACTGTAGTGACAATCATTAATCCTATGTGACAGATTGCAAATTAATTTTTGTTTTCTCATTTTCATGACACTGACAGGTATCCCGATGTCACATCACGAATTCAACCATTTTACATTCTTAATTCTTATTTCCATTTTTTGTAGTAATAATGCCAGTATTTATGATTTCAAAGTGTACCAATAAAAAAAAATAGCGTAAAGTATTCGTGGATAACTGGTCTTTAAAACACTTGCTCTATTTCGAGCACTCCGGCTGCGCCGTCGTGCTCGAAAAATCGCGCGTATTTTAAAGACCTTAATATCCACTTATACTTTAATATACTATTTAAATAAAAGTCCCATTTTCTTTTCTATTATTTGTTTGTAATATGTGTTTTCCATTTAATTTTATTTAAATAACAGAGAATTATATAAAATTAATGAAAGCTGAATAGTTTCTTAGAAAAAGTGCCTGCAACATAAATGTTTAAAATGAATAAGATTCCAGAAAGGTTCAATGTAATGTTGAAAAGGGACAAAGAGGTAACAAACACGTGTTAATAATAAGACACAAAAGAAGATACTAGAACTTACTTTGACTGAATTTTAAAGTAAATGGACCACTGCACATTTTAAGGAATATATGACACATTTTAAACTAATTAGTTGGCGGGAATTATGGGGTAAAAGAATCATTGTGTACCGTGGACCACACGGTAGAAATAAAATTTCTAATTCAAGCACATTACGGTAAAAATATTTTATAGCACATCAAAAAGTTGCCTCTAACCTGCCCTTCATTACATATTTTTTTTTACATAATTCGGTACATATTTAAATACCGGTTAACCGGTTATGTTCATTTTTATTTACCGATTTACAGGTTATTAAAATTTCCTGTAAATTGCATTGTGCATGTTTACAACTTTATTACTTTCTCAAAGCTTCCTTTTAGTAAAACCTAAGTTTATATTTTCTGCAAAAGATTCAAATAATAGAAAAATATGGAGACTTCCCTCATTCAAAATATGTTTTAAAATGACTTATTTTTAACAATTATTAAACAAATTAAATAGTGGAAGCCATTACATTGTGATAATTAATCATAATGAAACAGATGAAAACACCTTTCTTTGTTTTTTATCATTAATTTATTATAACCAAACGTTACTGCAGTTTCGACAAGCGTGTAATTTTCAAACAGTTGATTCACAAATACAAAAATTATTTATAGTTTAATTTTGTGTTTTAATGTTTAAAATTTACATATTAATTTAAAGAAAATGCAGTGATATCATTTTCCAAATTTTGTTGCGCATTCTTCATTTAGAAAATATATTTTTAAGATACTTCTTTTCAATGGTTTTTTAAGATTTAGAATGTTTTATAAAAATTTAAAATTGGCATACTAATAAATAAAATGCAGAGGTATTATTGTTGAAAACTTTATACCAATCATTATTAGCCAATCGGACACGTTTATTTTGTCATTGTTGCTATGACAACCATCAATTTTTTTGGAAATTTTACTTACCCATGAGCACCTACCTATGTGATTAATAAGTGGAAATTTCCCTGGTTTGACAGCAATGATTAGACAATGGCGTTTATATTATGAAAAATATCTTTATATTTATTTTGAATTAAATTAGTATAATTCTGGCTTACTATGATTCCTTACATCATTAACTAATTCCAAATGCTTTAAAAATTCCACTTGTACATCTTCTTTCCTCAGAAAATAAAGCACAGAGCCATTTTATGACATATTCCAAGACACTTGTGATTCCATGGCTAACTATTAGCGATTTTTTTAGGGGATATTATTTGTCACCACTTTAAATCACAGCAAATATTATTTCATCTTGATTTCCCTTCACTGTAGTATAAAGATTGCATACGAAATAAATTATTATGACTAATATTAATTAATTCGCTATATTATTTTTATGTGGCTAGAGATTAGGGAATATAAGAAATAAGTACACTAAACTTGTTTTAATTTTATTTCACTCTCATTATTCCATATTTTATCTACTATTAAATATTTCATTTTACTAAGATCTGAGGAAACCACATAAAAAAATAAAAACCAAAAAAATTAATATAACAGCAGCAGCTGCTTACAACTTCTCATTACACTTGTAACATCTAAAGAAAATTAAAATCATAAAATCGCTGCAGCAAGACAATTACTTCTTTACCTTATTTGGATGGTTAATTTGACTCCACTTAACGGTAATAGTGGAGCGGGAATCGGTATTCCCGCTCAAATGTACCCTCCGCATGACGAATTTTTTTATTACTTCCAAAAGTTGAGGCACCAATATACTGTAAACTTTGCCTTTTATTTGTCTATTTACTGTCCACTTGTATATGAAATGAATTTTGCATTTACATTCCTATTCATGTTAATATCAGTAGTTAATTTGAATTAGGACCTACCATTTTTTTTTAACTAGGTATATGGTTTGATGCGAAGTTTTGGCCACAATCCAGTTATTAAGATCATTCGAGGGTTATTAGCTATTTTATTATTTAACTATTAAATAAATGTAAATATAAAAGTAACAAATTGATATACTTAATACTTAGTACTTAACTAAATTCATGTAACACTAATATATATTAGCGTGACCGGATTGAGGCACCAATATTCAGAAAGTAGGTAATATCATATTAAATAAAAAAGTGTGTAAGTTGTGATTTGCACAATACCTAAATAATATTTTCTAATCATGATAAAAGAAACTAAATAAAAATATAATTAATTGTAAAAATAAATCAAGAACAGGCTTGTAAATAGTGAATGAATGTTTCTATACCCTACTGATGAGTTCTGAGTTCGAAAAAACTTGTACTTTTCTAGAGTTGAAATAGAATGTAAGGTTCAATAGTTGTTGTGAATGACTGAATTTCAATAAATATAAACATTTTTTTGCTTTAGATTTTTTTTTGATTGGTTCTCTAATAATGAGTGTTTTAAAGTGTTTACTTAAGTAGTATATTAGCGTGACCAGATTAAGGTACCAATACCCAAAAAGTAGATAATATCATATAAAATAAAATAGTGTGAATGGCTAAATTTAAATAAATGTTATAAAAATTTTCAATATATTTTTTGCTTTAGAATGCTGGGAATCCTATCGTATAATTCAATATTTCGTTAGTATTAGCTAGAAAAGTAGTTGTTTTGATTAGTTCTTCAATAATGAGTGTTTTAAAGTGTTTACCTAACTAGTGTATATTAGCATGACCAGATTGAGGCACCAATATACACAAAGTAGGTAATTTTATAGTAATAAAAAAACCGCTGCCCAAGGAATCACTACTTCCACATCCAGATTCTCTATCCAAGTCACTCACAACGAAAAAACTTTGTATGTGAAAATAATTGTTTATGGAACTTTAATAATATAATATTTGAAATCCTCTACCCCAAAAATCCATAAAACGATACCCCACATCGGTAGTGGGGTGGGGGTGGTGATAGGGGGGGTGGTAGTGGGGGGTGGATGAAGTAAAAAAATATTTTGAGGTTTCTGGTTCCTGTACATATACTAAATCACAATTTTTTTTCATCCCCTTTAATAAGGAGGTGGGGGTGGTAATGGGGGTGGCTAATGCCAAAAATTTTTTTGAGACCTTAGCTTCTCTTGTATATACTAAATACCAATTTCATGGACTCTTACCTGCTTGATGTATCCATTTACCCCAAATTTACCCCAATTTACCCTCCAACCCTTCGACGGAACAAGATGAAAATATAATCTAGTTCTAGATCTCGTTAAAGTACATATGTGTACCAAATTTCAAGTCAATATCTTAAACGGTTCCAGAGTAAACGTGCGCACAAAAAAAAGTTACAGACAGACCGACAGACAGACAGACCGACAGACAGACAGAAAAATTTTTCGGCTAGCGCCTCGGCCAACAATTTGCATCGTCGTCCGGGAATGTATTGCTTTCACACCTAAATACACAATATACTATTTTGGGTGGCTGTTTAATTAATTTTAATCATGTAATACCTACTTAATTACTACTGAAAATGCAGAGGAAAGATATATGTAGTACGACTTTTTCGGTTTTTAAATTGATTAACCAAACATTCCATACTTTTTAATTCCAGATTTACTTGAGAAGCTTGACCATTTTTTTAAGGTGTCCAAACCAAGACTGAGTTGTTTTTGGGATGCCAGTATTTTAAATATTGTGTATAAATCGAAAGGTATCTAATAGGTTTCTTAGAAATATTTTTCTGTTCCTTATCCAAAACTTCTAAAATTTACGGGGAGACATTTTAAAAAATGTGAATTGTAATTATAAAAGAAATAAAAAAATTTGCAGGTGAACTAAACCTTCTCTCCAAATAGCGCAAAATATTTATTTAAACGACTAAAGATCTAAAAAGATTTTGAAATATCAATCATTTATTATTTAAGTGCGTAGACTCGTAAGGAGGCAATTATTTTTTTATATATATAATTTTACAAATATTTGATGATGGTAAAAAGAAAAACACTTTTTTTCTTCATTTAAACGATTTTTTTGGAATTAGTTTACAATTTTAGAAAGTGAGACCAAAACATTGAGGACTAACTTTAGAGAAGAAGAAATATCAATTTTTTTATTTATAAGACACCAAAACACAAAAATTAACGTATCTCGGCCCCAAATTCAAGTAAATCACATTCTGTTTTTCAGATGTTGGTTTATTCATCTACATTCATAATTCTTGACTGTTTTTGATTTCATAAAAAACCAGACTTATTAAAATTTGTTTATAATTACAACTGTGAAAATTATAAACAAATTCCAAAAAAAATGTTTAAATTAAAAAAAAACATGTTCTTAATTGTGCTGCAAAATACATTAAAACGACTGATATTTAAAAAATGCGCTTCTATGAGTCGGTGCATTTAAACATTAATCAACTGAAATTTCGAAGTCTTTTTTATTTTCAGCTGTTTAAATAAATATTTTGCATTTAACTTAGACATCAATGTTTAGCTCGATAAAAGGGAATACTCCTATTATGATTTGTGTATTATTATTACATTATATTCTTTATATTATTCCAAAAAGACAATTTTAAAAAATATATATTTTTTGTAAATTAACAAATTATCAGATAGTTTATTTGGAAGTTTTATTTATTTCAAATTTTATTGGGAACAATTTGGTATTTTTATTTTTGAGATGCAATTACTAGTATAGGATCGAGAGAGAAATATTTGAATTTCTGGTAGATTTTACTAGCAACACATGTTCATGGTTAACTTTATTTTTAAGAGCATCCCTCTACTTGGATACTGTTGTAATTGTAAAATATTATCTTTGCTAACCTTTTCTGTTGACAATTGAACAGCTTAAAGCATGACGTAGAAAATGAATTTATGGCTTTATTGGCCCTAAAATTCTCATCTTATGAACTCGTTTATGAAATGAATTTTGCTATTAAATCCCTATTCACATTATTTTCTTATTATACCTATTTCATTTAATCAGATAGGTATATTTTAACACACAAAAAAAAAAAAAATTATAATAATCATAATAGAAAAAAAATCGTACAGAAATCCGTTTCATAACAGGTTGAACTCAATTATCGAATGTATGTGTGTGTGTGTGTGTAGATAGTTTCTTGTAAACAGGATAACTTCTATTAGACTTAAAATAATTATTTCTTTGGCGCGTATGTAAAATAGTGTGGTAAAATACTCCCTGTTGAAATTGGGCCATATCCGCCATACAGGGCGATAACCAGAGGTGTACAAATGATCAGGTTTTACATAAACTGTGTTTATTATAATTTTAGAAAAATATTACTATACAAAAATATGAAGATATATAGGGTATCAAAACTATATAATATAGTGTGTCTATAAGGTTCGAAAGTACTTTTACGTAGATTGAAGGGTCTATCAATTTAACTTCAAAATGCTATTGAGGTGTTATTAATAATGAAAATTGCATTCGTGTGCTACCGAATGCTAATACATATTAAACATGATGACTGTAGTTAGACTGAAAATTTTTATTTCAAATTTCGAACATTTGTAAGAAATTAGAGCATATCAGTCATACAGGGCAAGCATTTCCTCAAAACAATACAAAAAAGAGACTATTAGACGAATGTGAAATTATGCATACAAATTAAAATACATTCAAATAACTTTAAAATCTTAGTTCATTATTACAGTGTAATAAAAGGTTAAATTAAGGTCGATAACGGTGCCATACAACCTAATTTTATTTAAGCGCCTTTTATCTACATAAAAACCTATGTATTTTATTTGGTGTAACAAAAAGTTTTGCATTCAATCTAAGTTCCGGACGATATTTGAGTAAACAAAACAATGTTTAAAGTAGAGTATTTCGTCTTTTTTCTTAGCTACCACTGGTTGTATAGGTCATATCACAATAAACAACAAACTAGAATGTTTATTATGAAATTGCGACGAAAACTAGATGTGCCGAACCCTTCTCGTCGATATGTCGAAAAAATTAAGACAATTAAAATCGATAGCCTTTAAACAATTGACGGCGACTTAAGTAATAATGCATACATTTCAACGAAATTTTAGGAAATAACGCTTCTAGTTGAGCTAAATCATCATGACATAATATTAAGGCGAACGCCTAAAAAAATAGCTGTCGAAAATTGAATAGTCGATTGTAAATGCATCAAGTCGTACAACATCTTTTTTGTTACAGTGAAGGTTTTTTCATGTACTTTTTATTAGGCTTAATAATCTACATTGTTTTTTGAAATATTTAAAGTCATTTCTTGCTTTTCTTTAAATTATCTTTTTTAAACAAATCAAAACTCTATTCGAAAATTAAAGTTATTATTATGCATCAAAAATATACAAAAAAGAAACAATTTAAAAAATCTTTTTTTTTTCTATGCCCATTGGGAACAGAGATAAAAGATTTTGCTTGCGCGAAAATATGCATTTGTTTAAAATATAGTTTTTTCAATACCACTGAAAATTAGATGAAAAAAACCTACATTCTGAAAGAAATATATGTTGTTTTTCTACGACTCGTCCGTCCACTTTAGTCCGGCCATGTAAAACGCGGAGCTTGACGCTCGGAATGCCCCCCTCATCGGGACTACTTTTACTCCATGTTTTTTTAGTCGCTGATCACGAAAATCGGAGTCCCGCGGCTCTAAAAATAGTGCGTCACCCCTAACAATGCCAAAAACCACCCCTTTTGGGAATAATACTGTAAAATAATGTTATGAATGTGCCAATTGTAATGATATTTTGCCAGTTCAGTATGTTCATCTAAATTAAGGACAAATTTTATAGAGGGGGTGAAATTTCCCCTAAATTGACGTAAAATGGAAAAATGATTGAATTTTTTTTTTATTCACTTTTTGATTAAAATTTAGATGAATGGGGATTTTATAATGAAGAAAAGTTTTTTCCAACACTTCATGGGTGAAAACTACCTACGCCTTTAAATTGAACTAACGCTTAGGGGTGAAAAAATTTTGTGGTATTTTTTTCGACGGAAGTTTATCAGAAATTACAAGCAAACTATATCTCTACTTAATTTCTAAGCGTTAGTTCAATTTAAAGGCATACAGGGGTAGTTTTCACCCCTGATGGGTTGGAAAAAATTTTCTTCATTATACAATCCCCATTCACCTGAATTTAAGTCAAAAAGTGAATAAAAAAAATTCAATCATTTTTCCAGTTTTCACCCCTTGGGTTGGAAAAAAAATTTCTTCATTATACAATCCCCATTTATCTAAATTTAAATCAAAAAGTGAATAAAAAAAATTCAATCATTTTTTCATTTTACGTCAATTTAGGGATATTTTCACCCCCTCTGGTTAGCCCTCAGCATAAAATTTATCCTTACTTTAGATGAACATACTGAACTGGCAAAATGTCATTACAATTAGCACATTCATAACATTATTTTACAGTATTATTCTCAAAAGGGGTGGTTTTCGGCATTTTTAGAGCCGCGGGAGCCCGATTTTCGTGATCAGAGACCCAAAAAACATAAAATAAAAGCAGTCCCGATGATGTATTCCGCATTTTACATGGACTACTTGAACAATTGACGATTTAATTTACTACTTTGTTATTCTTTTGTTCATTACACAGGCACACACAAAAAAAGTCGAATGCGAGAAGACCATGATGTATTCCCATGCATTTTGACCCGCTGAATACGAATCAGATGTCCGTTTTGCCCGATTGGCTCTTGCATTTTTGCTGACCTCAAAAAACACCTTAAAAATGCCCGAAACAAGTAAATAAAAAGCTTAAATGAGCTGATCACTATATCTATATGTAATTTGGGGCGCTGAAACTGAATATGAGGTGGGAATTACCAGATCAGTTGGGAATTTTAACATAACCTCAAAAAATGCCTAAAAATCCAAAACAAATAAATTGAAAGCTTAAACCAAGAACTTTAAAACTAACATAACCTAAGGCAAGAGCTAAAAGCTTTAAACCAAGAATTTCAAACTAAGAATTCTTAACCCAACATAACCTGAGACAAGAACTTTAAACCAAAAACTTAAACCTATTATAAATTAAGACAAGACTGTTAAGTTCCTAAGGCAAGAACTATTAAGGTTTAGAGTTCTTGGTTCAGAGTTCTTTGTGTAAAAATCCTGTCTTAGAATATGTTCTCGGTTTAAAGTTTTTTGTATAAAATTCTTGCCTTGTTTTTAGTAAATTCGAGTTCGAAAAAAAAATCAACGATAAAATAAAAAATATTTATCTAAAATGTTATAGTATGGATAAAGGTTTTCCATGATACCTTGCATCATATGTTATAAGATGTTGGACAAATGGAAAGAACGTTAAAAAGTAAAATATAAAAATCCAATGATATCGAAGGAGCCTGGAATCCGTAAAGAGTGTTATTTTTTAGCAATACAAATGTTTCCGGAATTAATGCTAAAAAAGGGTTAATGGAAACTGATTGTTCCGAAAGTCAAGAAGATGACAGTGAATATGAGTGTTCGATAAGAACTAAAACTCCCAATATTTGGTGAAATGATAAACTTAATAATGTTATTAGAAATTTTGGTCTTGGGAAGAATATTTAGCGCCGATTATGGAAAAAGACAATTTAGTATCAAGTGATGTTCGTTCTAGCTCATACAGAAAAAGAGAAAAAGACTTTGGAAAATATTTTACACAAGGAAAAGAACACTTGATGAATATACTTAAACCTATCATATATAGATTTTAGATAAATATTTTTTATTTTATCGCTGATCTTTTTTCGATTTTTCGGACCCTTGATTTTACTACAAACAAAACAGAAGGAATTCACATTATTTACACAGTTCTGCAAATTTCTTGTAGCCCTATACTCATAGGAAGGCAAGTTTCTTACTTCACTAGAGCTACGGTTGCATGATGACGCCCTCAGTCCCGCTTTCCCAACCTGACCTGCCGCCGATACTGGGGTTTCCCTCCCCTACATCGTAAACTCTGACTCTACTTTTGCCATGACGGCATTTTTTTTACCTAGGAACTTAGCCGAAATAAATCGTTGCCCGTGGAGGTGTCCTAGTCTCAATAGAAAAAGAAACAAATGGCATATGACAATCAAACAGAATAAAGAAAACTATACAATTCTAAACAGCTCTAAGAAAAAAAAAGTAAAAAATCATCAAGGTAAGTAAATGTTAAGTCCAAACGATATTCCTCTCTCAACAGAGCAAACTTTGAAAAATTTCACTGTTCAGTAATATTTTCCTTAGGATACTTGAAAAGGACCCCGCACAAACTTTATGGGTTTGAGTTCCCGGTGGATTCGTCTGAATTTTTGATATATTGTACTTGACACCCTCCTGATCAAAAGTGTCCATGGGGCGTCCGTAAATGAACAGTTTTCGAGATATCAAGGACGCAAGGTCTAAAAAAATGGGATATTTGCATGAACCTCAAGATGAAAAAAAGTGCTCTGACCTGGAGGTCAGACATGTTCTCATTATGTTTTTAGGGTCGCTGAATCAAAATCCGGGGTCCGTTAAGCTCCATCACGTCAGGGTCAAGGGCATTTGAAGGACAAAATGAGGAAATACCGTCAAAAAATCTGAAAAAATTCATGTACGTATTTTTGAGGTCGCTGAATCCAAATCCGGGGTCCATTAAACCCCATCACGTCAGGGTCGAGGGCATTTGAAGGTCAAATTCAGAAGAGACCGTCAAAAATCTGAAAAAAATCATACACATATTTTTGGGGTCGCTGAATCCAAATCCGGGGTCCGTTAAATTCCGTCACCTCCGGGTCGAGGGCATTTGAAGATCAAATTCAGAAGAGACCATAAAAAATATGAAAAAATTCATATACATGTTTCTGGGATATCTGAGTCCGAATCTGATATATTCTCTTAACTCCACAAATGTACAACCTCACATCGCAGACAGGTAGCCGACACCACAACCACATAAACTAACACAGAAAACCAGAGAGCCAATAACCACAAGACCCGGGGGACACAAAACAGCAGACAGTAGCTCCAATAACTACGGTGCATGGTAGCGAGATATGACCTGTGCAAAAGTTGTATGGTTCAGAGGGGGTTAGCTGATGGTTACCTCAAACTTGACCTTGAGCTTGATGCTCAAGGTCATTTGAAGGTCAACTTTTGTGTTTTAAGAAGGCACCCTCATTTTTCAGATTCGTTAAGAACAGGATATTCTAAGTTTAGTTGTGGTATCATGAGTGGGGTCTAATTCACTTCCTAAATCATGACATGTGATTTTTATTTCCTATTTACTCCACGATCTTATGTTATTCACTGTTAGCTTTAGCGTTACCCAACGTGCACCGGCGTGGAGGAAGCTAATCAAATTTTGCACGTCATGTGGCCCTGAAAAGGGCCGGTTTGATAATTCGTTTTATTAATTTAATTAATTGGGTCTCCCGCTGGTAATCTATTACCAGCATCTTTGATTGTTCTGATCAATACGTCGGAAGGATATTGTATATTATTTTCATGACGGGCAAATCCCAAAAACCAGAGGACACTAGCAACATGTGCACAGCTACCTAATGTACGAGCACCCGCCTTACATGTACAGTAATACCCTTGAATAGGTTGCATATCATCTATATTCATTCCATCGTCTCTTTCTTGGTCATTGTTAGGAATATACGCAATAAGAGAATATATCAGATTCGGACTCAGATATCCCAGAAACATGTATATGAATTTTTTCATATTTTTTATGGTCTCTTCTGAATTTGATCTTCAAATGCCCTCGACCCGGAGGTGATGGAGTTTAACGGACCCCGGATTTGGATTCAGCGACCCTAAAAATATGTGTATGATTTTTTTCAGATTTTTGACGGTCTCTTCTGAATTTGACCTTAAAATGCCCTCGACCCTGACGTGATGGGGTTTAATGGACCCCGGATTTGGATTCAGCGACCTCAAAAATACGTACATGAATTTTTTCAGATTTTTTGACGGTATTTCCTCATTTTGTCCTTCAAATGCCCTTGACCCTGACGTGATGGAGCTTAACGGACCCCGGATTTTGATTCAGCGACCCTAAAAACATAATGAGAACATGTCTGACCTCCAGATGAGAGCACTTTTTTTCATCTTGAGGTTCATGCAAATATCCCATTTTTTTAGACCTTGCGTCCTTGATATCTCGAAAACTGTTCATTTATGGACTTTGGGCCTATGGACACTTTTGATCAGGAGGGTGTCAAGTACAACATATCAAAAATTCAGACGAATCCACCGGGAACTCAAACCCATAAGGTTTGTGCGGGGTCCTTTAAAAGTTACCTATCTCCGCTCACTAGGATTGATGAGAGTTATAACGTTAGTTATTTTCTTGAGAGCAAATTATAAATCTTTAAAAAGATGTCAAATAGCAAAGCCCGGCTATCTTTAAAAAACTATATTTTTATGGCTGTTGAAATAAAACATATCTAATTAATAATAACAAATTTATTACGAAGCGAAAAGACATGGTAGAGCAATTGACAAATCAGGGGTGAGCAAATAAAATTTGTGCTTGGAGTATGATCACAAAAATCAAACAGAGCCAAAAAATTGTACAGAGAGACAGACATTTATAAAATAGGTACTCACAATAAATCACAAATACGGTACCATAAAAAGAAACACTTTTGTCGGCAAAAGGCCACAATACACAAAATAATATTGCAAAATATATAGATAACTAAATTATTAATATATATGAATAGTTGGCCAACGATTTGTCCTTAAGTAGAAAGGTAAAATGACATCATACTAATAAACAAATTGTAATTTTTATAGGAATCAAAACAAATCTTATATGTAACTAAAGTTAAATAACATAACAAATGAAATGTAGCATTTCATGCTACAAGGCACATATAAAAAACAAAAGGTACGAAACATAGAAAATGTTTTATAACTATTAAATGAGAAATTTCATTATCAGTCTTTTTAAACGGGACTAGGCACTCGCGATCTCGAAATGCCGCACTTAGCACTTAAGAGTTAGTTTTTGCGATGATTGCCTTTGAAATATAGAATAGTTTGATTACTTACATTGAAGTTGACTGTCAAATGGAATACACTTTCCTCTAAACACAGTACACCTCCAGAATTGAGCACTACAGTGTAAGTAGACTCAGAACAGCATTAAAACACTATTTTTACGTACAATTGTACTCACATTGGAATATTTGTAGATTACACTCGTAAAAAAACAAACATAACCATTTAATGAACTCTCATTAACGGGAAATGGTTAATTGTACTAAACAAATCATAAAAATAGGTAATAAAATCAGGGTTTATAAAGACTCAACCCTCTAACACTAGGATGATTATTCTTCTCGTAATTCAAGTCAAATTTTTGATGAGTGATGACTGTGGGCACGCTTAAAGCGGCCGTAGAAGTGTTATGGCTACCGCTCGGCTCGGTATTTATCTCTTCCCCCACTAGTAGTCGAAATACCTCACTCCTTAAACCCGCGAATTTAAACTATGGTTTCTCATTGGAAGAAATGCATTATTTTCAAATCTTTAACAGTAAAGCTGAGAACTAGGCGACGGTTACGTTACCTTTTAGAACCTTACAGTAGCGGCGATAATTTATTTTTTAAGAGGTAACAAAATAGGTAATTTATGTACGGAAAATACGAAATAATGTAATTTAAGGGCTTTTATGCCTATGAATAAAAATGACCGTTACACTCTCCCTCTCCTTACTAGCGGGATCCTTCCCAAAAGGATGGAGACCGGAATAACTAAGGTATAGGAAAATAATAGGGAATATCTCTTTAGCTTTTCAAACATACTACATTCGCGTCACATACATCAATACATCTCAAGCTAAAAAGAGGAACAACACAACTAAATACTCGACGTTCGAATTTCACACATACTTCACACAGGAAGGGTAAGGGAAACATAAGGTAATATAGTAGAAGGTAACGTAGTAAGAAGAAGAAGGTAATTACCTGGATTCAATTTAAAAACGGAGCTGAATAAAAATGAATCACATCAAAACAAAAACGAACAAATGGGCAAAGTCGAACCCACGAGGAAATATAAAATTTTAACTTTAAAGTTTATCGATAAAAATCAATAAAGGGACTAAATCGGGACAAAATAGTATTAGAATAAACTAAACAAATTCATTTAGCTTACCAGACACAAAAGTTTTCATTATCCGGAAGGTAGGCTTATTTGCATAAGCTTTAACATACTAAGTAATAAGGTAACATAATATCATATAGATAGTTAAGGGAAAATGGAAGATAAGCCTATTTACATAAGTCATATCATACTGAGTAATAACATAAAATATTTGGCCTTAAAAATTTCTTAACTAAGACCATTAAAGCAAATATACAAAAACAAAGCGGTGCAAAGATAAACCAAGACAAATTCACTCAGTCTGCTAAGCAACAAAATTTTTCCAATCAGAAAAATAACACTATATACAGAAAGCAACTTGTTAGCTTTTAGCTAACTAAAAAATCAAAACTATCCCAAACTAGGCAAGACTAGTCAAGATAAAACGCATTTAAAATATTAGCCTTTAGCCAATAACATCACTAAAAAAATCCCATACTAGACTTAGCTAGACAAGAAAGAACGGAAATATCCTCTGCTAATATATTTTAGCCAAGGAAGTGAAACGTAAACTAGTATAAAACTAGCCAGACCCAGCTTGCAACTAACCCTTTTGGTCAGCCAAGACTTACATGGACCTCTGCACTCAACTCGTTGAGCCAGGAAAAGGTAAAGGTAAACGTATATTCTTGTGCTAATTATTATCTTAGCCAAGAAAAGGTAAAGGTAAACGTAAATATGACGCACGAAAACAAAACGTACGACAAAGGTAAACGTAAATATGACGCACGAAAACAAAACGTACGACAAAGGTAATCGCACATATCGTATGCACGACAATATAACCTGCACTAAGTAAAACTTAGCCAGTAAAAAGGTAAAGTTAACGTATCGCACGAAGAATTCGTACGAAAAAAGTAAATCTGAACTAATGCTTAGATTAGCCAGAAAAGGTAACGTAAGGTAACATAAGATACATAACAAATGTACGATAAGCTAACGTAGATAAGATAGAACAAAATAAACTCCACATTTGCACACAGCAAGCGGGAAAGGTACTCTTTACAGATAAATGTACGACAAAACGTACAACGCATAATTATACAAAAAGATAAAAGCATCCTGTGCTAATTTTAGCCATCCAGGAAAAACGCTAAACAAAAAGGTACAAAACGTAAGCTATATACAAAAATACTAAACGCAGCCCTGCTCAAATATAAGTTTAAGCAGAAAAGGTATATACATAAAACATAACGAAGAAAACCATAATAATTATTTCAGGTTACCAAAACTGTAAAATGTACTTAAAAGGCAAAATAAAAAATATACAAAAGGGCAGAAAAATACAAACTAGAAAGGTAAACACATGTGAAGGTAAACAAATGAAAAGGTAAAATGCAAAAAGAAAATGAAGGGCGCCAGGTATTTTAAGGGGAAACACCAACCGAAAGGTAACGTAAAAGACTCAAGACCTGATTTCAAAAATGTACTCCAAGAAATTTACTAAAAGAAACTCTACTAAAAAATGCTCAAAAAAAAATATATGACATATGGAATCTCGAACTTTAAGAAAATGTAAAAATCTAAAACTGCCTCAAGCACTAATAGAGGACCAATTTATATCCAAACTAGTACCCAAGCCAACAAGACCCAAACACTAACAAAAATTTGCTACTTACATCCATATTATCATAAGATAACGCAATATAACCGAAATACAGCAAAAATGTATTGCCAGGCCAAACGCAAAATATGTATACTGAAACGTAATAAAATAGTAAAAATTTAATTACTAGACTGAACACAACAAAATGGTAAAAACACCAAAGCACAACGAAATACGTAAAAATGTATACACTGGACAAATCCAGATTTAAATTCAAAACGTATATAAGTTACAAAATGTGCTTATTTAATTCAACATAAATGTACGGCAAAAACCAAAGTAAGGTAGGTACTAAACCTTTACTTACTAAAACTGAACTAAGAAAGGAAACAAACAATTTTCCAACTAACAAGATACTAAAAGATGTACGAACGAGACTGAAACAAATTTCGAATTACCCAAAAAGGTAAGGTAATACCTGAACGAAAAGAAATATGTCACATGACGTCACACACTACTCACTGAAACTAAACATAAATTTAATGTACACTAAAACACATTACAAGATACCAAAAACATAGACTCATACTTTAAGAAAAGGTAAAACATAAAATGCACTGCTTATTCACAGATACACCAAAAAACAAAAAAAAACAATGTAGACAATGTAAAAGGTATCAAGAATTGTAAGGTACTAAAAAATATAAAGGACATCAAAAAAGGAAATAAATTTAAAAATGCAATAGATTCAAAATGTAAGGTTATGCCAAAATCTTTAAACAAAATCGGTACAGTAACACGGCACAATAACAAAATTAAACAAAATCTACAAAGTCAAAAATATTAATGATTTAATTCAAAAATCCCCAAGCCGTCTCTGTCCACATAAAAATTATCAAATTCCATAAGGTTCACATAAACCGAGACTAAACTCAAAAGATATTAAATCCAACCGAACTTCTACTAATTTTACTGAAATAGCCAAAAGATATAATTTAATTTCTAACAAAATTTAAACTGTAAAAAGTTAATCTTCAACAAAATTACTAGAATGCATAAGCACAAAAAATGAAATCGTTAAACCGAACATAACGCACGAAATGAATTTAAAATTTAGTTCTATTTTCATTTTAAATTTATTACGAAAAATAAATATTTTACCAAAATATTTTTAACATAAGACGTAAGCTACTGTACTCAAATAATGAATGTAAACAATGTGCGTCAATATAGCAAAAACCATAAACTCAAACATAAACAAAAAGTAAAACCGGAAAAGTACTACTGAATCACAGAAACACCAAAGAAATGCAAAACAACAAAAAATATAAGGGAATCCAAAAATGCAAGGGAGACATAAAATGGATAAGTAAAACAAAAATGACAAATAGTCATACTAGAAAAATACTCAAAATCGATAAACACATAAGACACACCAAAATCACTTAAAAATAAAATCGGTACGGTAGCATCAAACGAAAAACAAGAAAAATGTACTAAGTGCAAAAGTTGAACTTAAAATTACTAAAATGTAACGGAAAATAGAAACTATACGATTTTATTGACCCATACTCACTAAATAAATACTTACAAGCGACCAAATAGTTAACCATTAAAACCTAAAAATTCCTAAGCTAACGGCGAAACCATTGAGCCACTCACATACATATGCGTCCAAATCAGTTTCGAAAGTCAAAAAATTCTACTTAAAAGTTTGTAAGGCAACTAAACAAAAAGGTAGGTAAAGGAATAAAAATTTTTAAAGTTAAGGCAAATTTAAAATTTCACAAATAACGTACTCAAAAACAAATAAGTCCTTAAAATTTTTAAAGAACCCAGAAAAGATACTAATAAACAAAGTTAAAAAATATTAATAATTAAATTCAAAAACTCAGAACCGCCTCTGTCCATATATAGAAATTATCAAATTCTTTTAATCCTACAATAAACCAAGACTGAACTAAATGTAATTTAATTATAACTCTACTGCACTGACTCTACTGAAATAACAAACAGAATTTACTTTAATTACTCAATATAAAAGGTAAGGTAAACTATATAAAAAGTTAACTAGGTACGCACAAAGTTGCCAGAAAAACTGAACAAAAAACTAAATAATTAAACTAGCCACTTAAAGCCATACTACATAAGTTGAATTTAATGTTACCATATAGGTAGGTACCATACCGAAATTACAATATTGTATTTAATTTCTTTAAAAAAAACGAAACACCAACAAAGAATTTATTACGCGACGGAAACCTCTTTTCTGTTATCCTGATATCTGCTTTTACATCATGTAAAGACAAGAAACTTACAAACGCAATAAAAATATAAACACGACATTTACCGGAAAGGTTTACATACAAATTTATTGAAAAGACAAAAAACTTTCTGCCGAAAAGATATACGTAATGTTTACTGAAAAGGTACTTATTAATTTACTGTTGAAAACATTAGGTAATTTGTTATTTTTCAACACAAGACAAAGATAAAAAAACGGTACTGTAAACCGGAATTTTTCGACAAGGTTATGTTTGCTTTTTTAACTTTGAGCAATACAATTTCTTTACACAAAGACGGAATATAAAATTTACATAGGTACATACACAAAAATCACAAATAGGTAACCTGAAAAAAAATATTTTTCGAAAGCACAAATTTTATTCTCTAATTAAGTAAGTTTTTTAATTAGAACGAAGCCCCGCGTTGGCAAAGCCAGTTTATAACGTTAGTTATTTTCTTGAGAGCAAATTATAAATCTTTAAAAAGATGTCAAATAGCAAAGCCCGGCTATCTTTAAAAAACTATATTTTTATGGCTGTTGAAATAAAACATATCTAATTAACAATAACAAATTTATTACGAAGCGAAAAGACATGGTAGAGCAATTGACAAATCAGGGGTGAGCAAATAAAATTTGTGCTTGGAGTATGATCACAAAAATCAAACAGAGTCAAAAAATTGTACAGAGAGACAGACATTTATAAAATAGGTACTCACAATAAATCACAAATACGGTACCATAAAAAGAAACACTTTTGTCGGCAAAAGGCCACAATACACAAAATAATATTGCAAAATATATAGATAACTAAATTATTAATATATATGAATAGTTGGCCAACGATTTGTCCTTAAGTAGAAAGGTAAAATGACATCATACTAATAAACAAATTGTAATTTTTATAGGAATCAAAACAAATCTTATATGTAACTAAAGTTAAATAACATAACAAATGAAATGTAGCATTTCATGCTACAAAGCACATATAAAAAACAAAAGGTACGAAACATAGAAAATGTTTTATAACTATTAAATGAGAAATTTCATTATCAGTCTTTTTAAACGGGACTAGGCACTCGCGATCTCGAAATGCCGCACTTAGCACTTAAGAGTTAGTTTTTGCGATGATTGCCTTTGAAATATAGAATAGTTTGATTACTTACATTGAAGTTGACTGTCAAATGGAATACACTGTCCTCTAAACACAGTACACCTCCAGAATTGAGCACTACAGTGTAAGTAGACTCAGAACAGCATTAAAACACTATTTTTACGTACAATTGTACTCACATTGGAATATTTGTAGATTACACTCGTAAAAAAACAAACATAACCATTTAATGAACTCTCATTAACGGGAAATGGTTAATTGTACTAAACAAATCATAAAAATAGGTAATAAAATCAGGGTTTATAAAGACTCAACCCTCTAACACTAGGATGATTATTCTTCTCGTAATTCAAGTCAAATTTTTGATGAGTGATGACTGTGGGCACGCTTAAAGCGGCCGTAGAAGTGTTATGGCTACCGCTCGGCTCGGTATTTATCTCTTCCCCCACTAGTAGTCGAAATACCTCACTCCTTAAACCCGCGAATTTAAACTATGGTTTCTCATTGGAAGAAATGCATTATTTTCAAATCTTTAACAGTAAAGCTGAGAACTAGGCGACGGTTACGTTACCTTTTAGAACCTTACAGTAGCGGCGATAATTTATTTTTTAAGAGGTAACAAAATAGGTAATTTATGTACGGAAAATACGAAATAATGTAATTTAAGGGCTTTTATGCCTATGAATAAAAATGACCGTTACAGAGTATATGCTGAAATGATAGTTCTCTATGAATTTTGCAGATTGCGCTTTAATTCTGACTACTGTATTGTGTTCAGCGCGTGAAAATACGTCGGAAATTATATGTTCAGAGAGCAAAGTCAATTTCGGGCTATGATTCAGTCATTTTTGAGTACGTTTTCATCCTAAATAAGGATTTTACAAGATATTCGATCGTCGCGCATAAATTCTGACCTTGGATTCGGTTTCAGTGCCCCAAATTAGGTATAAATATAGTGATCAGTTCATGTAGGCATTTTATTTACTTGTTTGGAATTTTTCGGGCATTTTTTAGAGACTATGTTAAAATTTCTAACTGATCGGCCAATTCTGACCCAGATTCGGTCTCAGTGCCCCAAAATACGCACGGAAATGGTGATCAGCTCATTTAAGCCTTTTATTTACTTGTTTGAGGTGTTTCGGGCATTTTTAAGGTTCTTTTGAGGTTAGGAAAAATACAAGAGCCAATCTGGCAAAACGGACATCGAATTCGTATTCAGCAGGTTAAACGTCATGGGAATACATAGGGCCTGCCTTCTCGCACTCGACTTTTTTTGTGTGTGCCGGTGTTATTTTTTGGACTTAAATTTTGACAAGATGATTTATTTAGGTTAGAAATATAATGGAGTAGGAGAGAGTAAAAATATATGCATTATTACGTAAGTTATCATCAATTGTTAAAAAATTATCTTGTTTAAATTTTTTTCAACTTAACATATTGACAAAAAAGTTTGGGCTCATCGAGTTTTCTTCGCAATTTCATAACGGATATTCTAGTTTTTATTTATTTTAGTTATTATTCTATATAACTAGAGATGTTTAAAAACTGCAAAAAAACACAATTTTATACACGGTAGGTATATATAAAAACACTACAAATAAAATATTTACTCATTCCATTATAGATACTCGGTTACAGTATGCAGTTATTTTGAAAAATAAAGAAGTTAATTTGATTACATTTTGCGCTGTAAACTACACAAAGTGATAACGCTTCCATTAATATTAATTTATTATTCAGTCATAATATGTAATGTGGTGTGTGTGTATGTGTGTGTGTGTGTGTGTGTGTGTGTGTGTGTGTGTGTGTGTGTGTGTGTGTGTTTAATAAGAATTAACTGTCTGTTTTTGTGTGTTTGAGAGTTACATAGCATGTGTCGAATTCAGTGGTCTCATTGTTCGGCTATACAGTGTGTTCGATAATACCGGTCTGGTGCCGATTCTACATGCAAAAATATGAAAGAAAATTTATATAAATATGTCAGCTAATGCTTCCTTATTGACCTACAGTCCTTTGAAGATTGAAGCCAATAATGCCAATGAAAATTAATTAATAATGAGCTTATTGTTACTCTACTTGACTTAATTGTTACGTGAAAACTTGAAGCACATCGTGTTTTCTCATTTACACGATTTTTCTCACAAACGGTTAGTTTTTCGATTAAAATGAAAGAGGACCTTTTTTTAATATTTTTAATTAGCGCTGTAGCTCAATTATGAAACATTTGCGGGCATTGCGGCACTTTTTTTCAAATTTTTGCGGACATAATCTGTACCAGAAGTTTGTTACCGATATTTTCAGACACCCTGTATAGAATATGAAGAAAGTACAGCTAAAGATTTTTAATTATATTAAAAACAATAAGTGAATAAATCAGCAAATATTAGATATAAATTAAGGGAATTCATCACATAATTTTTACCTGCCCAGGAATTTGACCTCAATAGGCAGTTATAATACGATAAAGGGGTTTGTAGATTTCAAAGCGAGAAATAATGTAAACTACGGTTACTTTGTCGACAAAGGCATTAAATAAACGATGATTAGGGGGCATTGTGGCATGTACCATAAATGTAATGTACTGTGATTTCTTTATAATTTTTAATATTCTGTATAATGTCTTATATAATATACCCACGGACAAAATGATCGCATCATTCAAAATTTGTCATGATTTGAAGTTAATTTATTTCTAAACCGTTTGTCCGATTTTAATGATAGTTTTATTGTTTAAAAAAAAGTTGCAAAGTTGTAACGAAAACGTAACTTTTTTTATACTATATCTCCTGTCCTGGACATCAAATGCTTAGAACGACGTCGAGATGTAGTTCCGTAAGTAATTGAAGGTTTTCTTAATTTCTTTCAAATTAGATTAGAAAGTCATTTTAAATATCGGGAATCGAGCGCAAATGCATGGTGCCACTAAGTACGGTTAGACATCAGTGGTTGGCGCGCCCTCTGCAGATTATACGGTTGAACCAAAATCCAGTTTTTATAGAAAAATCGACCAAGTAGCTCCATCTTGATATTTTGTGGGAAGGATGTTATGATGTTTAGATGTTCAAATATGCGATAAAACGTTCTGGCACCTCGATCTGGTGCCAGAACGTATATATAGGTGCCACTCCGTCCATATATATGTGAATTTGGTGCCTGAACGTTCAGTTTTAAATATATATATATAGATATATATAAGAATGTTACGTATTAATATTTTATATAAGTCCCTTATCAATTAGTTCGCATAAATAATTCAATACCAGTGCTGATAATCACGTAACTTTAATCCAAATCTTTTCTTTATCTTTTATAATTTAATATCATCATCCTTTAAAATCACGTACAGTCTGGATTACTCTGCGAACCGCAAGTTATTCAAAATTATTGTTAACCCAACATAAGATAAACAAACATTATAAATATGACTGAACGACCATAAGCCGTCAGTTAGCATTCTACCGTTAAACTCAGTAGTCCATAGTTTCAAGCTTATTTTATCATTTTAAGAACGTTATATGTTCTAAGTATTATACGTACTTATACCCAGTAGTGTTAAGTGTAATAAGTACACAAAAATAATAATAATAATAACCTGTAAACTTTAAATAATAAAAAATTGTTTTTAAAAAGTGATTATCTTCAAGTCAAATCTAACAATTGGCGCAGTCGGTAGGATCCGCAAAACACGGTCAGAACAAGGAACCTGAACCTAACTGGCAGTGATGGATCAAATCCTTGAACGGCAAAAACGAACCAAGATCCCTTCAAGAAGAAACAAACACGCAAGAAATAAAAATATTAAGAAGCAATCACGCAAACAACAAACGACAGATCACCACACACTCTCATGAAACCACTAATGTAAGTACATTTAACTTTGAATCATTAAGTGCATCGAAAGTTTTAATTTTTTTTTTCCTCGTTAATATTTTTCGCGAACCGTCAGTTCTATTATCCAATCTTCCCCTTTTCCCAATTTAATCAAATCCTGTAAAAATGCCAAACGACCAAGAGAGACGTCAACTCGAACAAGGCGAACGTCAACTTGAACAAGACGAACGTCAACTTGAACACGACGTACGTCAATTAGAACCCTACAAGCTATCAGAAATTTTTTCAATAGTCCCCCAAATCTTTTTGAATACCTTTCTTAACGCTTGCGATCATTCGCATGGCATGGCCATTGGTGACCAGCAAACGCTGCTAACCTTGCACATTAAAAATAAGCTCCGCGGACGAGCAGCACAATTAATTAATTCGAGAAATCCAGCAACTTGGGCTGAAATTAAACAGCTTCTATCAGTTCATTTCGGAGATTCACGCGACTTAACGTCTCTGATACAGGACCTGCAGCGTATCAAGCAACTTCCAAATGAATCGGCCCTAACCTTATTTTCCCGTCTGCAAACCCATAATGCTAAAATGCATGCTGCAGTACAGAAATTGCGTCTAACTGTAGAACAAAAAACCGCTCAGTCTCAACTCGTCGAGACGATGACGATAAACACTCTTCTTACTGGTCTTGAACCCCGTCCAGGACAGATTATAAGGGCAGGAAATCCCCCCAACATGCTTCAAGCATCCATTCGTATCAGACGAGAACTCCAGCTCTCTTATTTCGAAAAGCAAAAGTTTAATAAAACAAGCAACTCCCGAGATGTCCAAACCCCTATACGAAAACCAAATGTCCCAACCAATTTTCAAAAAACGTGCACATACTGCAAACGAACAGGCCACCTCATCAATGAATGCCGCGCACGCCAGCAACCCTCACAATTATTTAATTATACGAGTTTTACTCCACAAAATTTCAACTCGAATCCTCAGAGGCAATATGCTGCCCCTCAACAACAACAACAACAACAACAACAACAACAACAACAACAACAAAGGTCATTTCCCCAACAAAACTTTTCTAACCAAAATCAAAGGCCAAATCAATTCCCCAACAGACCAAATCAATTTCAACCTCGACCGTCTGTAATACAACCAAATCCAAATTTTAACCGAAATGATCAGCCCCGAACACATCATATAAATTATCCGATGCAAAACTACCCAAACGAGGAATATCGAGAATACTCATTATTCAGAAGAGCCGTATCAATACCCTAATACTTCCCAGGATTTTCAATTAGGCCCTCAAACTCTTCACTATCAAACTCAATGTCCCGAAACTTTTACACAGGAGAACCCTGTTATGTTCCCGGAGATGACTCTACAACCCAATTTCAGATCTGGCATCCCAAGTCCAGTCAATGAACCTTTACAACTTCAACCTCAATTTGAACTTCCCCGAACAAGACTTCATTTAAATCCCCTTCTAACCGTCAAATCTAAAAATCTGTACTATATCAAAGATGCCACCAATACCTTTAAACTCTTGATTGATACCGGTTCAGGAATCTCGATATTTAAAGAAAAAACCGCCGAAAAATTTTCGAATAAATTTTCCGAAAATGCCGTTATTCAAGGAATAACCAACGAAAAAATCTTAATAAAAGAATCCAAACTTATTCCATTTAAAGTAGGCGATCCTCATAAAGTATACATTTACAATCTAGACATAGAATTTGACGGATTACTCGGATCGGATTTTCTAGAACATTACGGTTGCATAATAGACATAAAAAACAAAAAACTCACTACTAACTATAAAACAATACCCTCTTCAAAGCAGGTGACGAGGCTAGCGAAACTCCAACCATCATTAAAAACACGCATTTTAACGAAAATTTCACAAAAAACATAATTTTCATCGAACCTAAAACCGAACAAGTTTTCAAATTAATATGTAATCTAACAAATACTGATGCTATACTGCTAGCTCAGGAAGTAGAAAAGGTTAGATTACCTAACGCTATAGTTAAAGTAAATGAAAAAGGTGAATTTCTAACTTCCGTAATTAACGCCAATGCTATACCTAAGATAATTGACTTTTCAGACTTAAAATTAGAACCAGTTACGCATTTCGATTTAGCTTGCAATGTAAATATTTCAAACACGAATTTGAATGAATTACAAAACGATACCACAGACAGGCTGTGCGAAATTCAGAACCAATTACGTCTAGAACACCTCAACGACGAAGAAAGAGAATCGATTGTAAATTTATGTCTCAAATTTTCAGACATATTCTACCTAGAAGGTGACTCCTTAACATTTACAAACGAAATAAAGCATTCAATAGACACTAACAATGCCAAACCTGTTTTCACTAAATCATACAGGTACCCCCAAATTCATAAGGAAGAAGTTAAACGTCAAATGACAGAAATGCTCAATCAAGGCAAATTCAGCCGTCCATCTCACCCTGGTCCTCCCCAGTATGGGTCGTACCAAAGAAGCTTGACGCTTCAGGCAAACAAAAATGGAGAGTCGTAATTGACTATTGAAAACTTAATGAGCTAACCGTTAACGACAAATACCCGTTGCCTAATATTTCAGATCTCCTCGATCAATTAGGGAAGTGTGAATATTTCACCACTTTAGATCTCGCGTCTGGTTTTCACCAGATTGAAATTAGTAAAGAAGATATCCAAGAGACAGCATTTTCTGTATAAAACGGCCACTACGAATTTGCTCGTATGCCATTTGGGTTGAAAAATGCACCCTCCACCTTCCAGCGCGTTATGGACAACATTCTGTTAGGCATTCAAAATGAACGCTGCCTCGTGTACATGGATGACATAATAATATATTCACCCACTATTCATGAGCACATTTCCAGAATTACAGAGGTCTTTAAAAGGTTAAGGAAAGCCAATCTTAAAATCCAGCCAGATAATTGCGAATTTCTAAAGAAAGAAGTAGCTTATCTAGGTCACCTTATTACCCAAGACGGAGTCAAACCGAGTCCCTCAAAAATTGACTGTATCCGAAACTTTCCAGAACCTAAGACACCGAAAGAGATTAAAACCTTTTTAGGATTGGCCGGTTATTACAGGCGCTTTATTTCCAACTTCGCAAAAATCTCTAAACCTCTTACTAAGCTTCTGCAAAAGAACATTCCATTCAATTTTGATTCGAATTGCAAAAATTCCTTTGAAGATCTGAAAATCGCACTAACCTCAACCCCTATTTTGATTTACCCAAACTTCGATGATACCTTTCTCCTAACAACCGATGCTAGCGCATACGCCATTGGAGCCGTGCTATCGCAAGGACCCGTAGGTAAAGACCTCCCAATAGCCTACGCATCGCGAACCTTATGTAGCGCGGAAACAAAGTACTCCACGATAGAAAGAGAGCTATTAGCTATCGTATAGGCAGTCAAACATTTCAGGCCGTACCTTTTCGGACGAAGATTTAAACTTATCACCGACCACCGACCTCTGACTTGGCTCTTTTCATTTAAAGATCCCGGTAGTAGGCTCGCACGCTGGCGCCTCAAGCTGGAAGAATATGACTACGAGATCATATACAAGCCAGGCAAAATTAACAAAAACGCGGACGCCTTATCTCGCATTAAAGTTAATCATATACAAAAATGCGTGGAGTTTCATAATAATGCACAAAACTTAGACAACCCACCTGACCCAGAAAACATTCCCGATGACGAAGACGTACCACCTGAACAAGTAGTCCAAGAGTACGAAACGTTCGAAAAATTATATCAGACAACATCCCTAATCGATTATTCTAAAATCCGATTCTCAAATAACCAACTGCTCGACAAAGACCATAAACATATTACATTCTTTCAGCAAGACAGTTTGCAAGACTTCCACTATAAAATTATAGAGGATATCCTTGAAGAAAATCCCGACTTTTCTAATAATAAAATTAATACCGTGTCTAGCAAAACAGTAAAAAGTAGGTCTTACCATATTGTACCCCTACCTTTCGACCCTATGTCAGCGATATTGCAACTCTTCGTTACAATATATAAAAATCAAAATGACATTGATCAGTGTAAAACATACTACGTCGAAAATAACTTGAACTTGCCCATTCTCGAAATTTTCTCCTTTATATTTAGCGACAAAGAAATAAAATTAGTAATTTGTCAAGACGTTGTAACAAACCCCGATGAAGACTAAATCCCCATTATTCTCAATCAATTTCATGCCGGAAAGAACAACCTCCATCGCGGTATAAATGAAACCATACGTAGAATAAAGAACAAGTATAATTGGACTGGATTAACAAAAGACGTAGAAAAATTCATAAAGGCTTGTGAAACATGTCAAAAAGCAAAAATCTTACGAAAGAACCTCGATAACCCTTTAGTTATCACCGAAACACCGAGAACCCCCTTTCGAACGAATTAACATCGACGTCATGGAAATTCCCACAAAAAACTACGCACTAACTATTGGAGATGAACTCACTAAGTTCACACAAGCATACGCCATACCAGATAAAACCGCGAAATCCATCGCAAATACCCTTCTACTTTATTTCCAACACTACGGTACACCCCTCCGTATACACTGCGATTCCGGACGAGAATTCAAAAACCGACTTCTCAAAGACCTTTGCATTCTTTACGATATCAAATTAACCCATTCTAGTGTACACCACCCGCAATCTAATGGCTCACTCGAACGACTTACCATACGCAGTTATTTGTTACAATAACTCCGTTAATAAGACGCACGGTTTCACCCCGTACGAGCTATTATTCGGGCACACTGCAAGTCGTCCTCCTGAAACACTTTACAATCAGAAGGAACTGATATCGAAGTACATACGAGATTTGAATAACAGAATCTCGCATTACTACAAAATAGCCCGAACCAAAAACCCAACTGCAAAAAGAAAAGGCGAAAGCGCGATTCGACAGACACGTAACTGACAATCCATACGAATTTAAAGTAGGCGACAAAGTCTATGTAAAAGAAAGCCAAATAAAAAATAAACTCCAAAATAAGTTCAACGGACCATTCGAAATTAGAGAAATTCTAAATAACTCCGCCATACTTTATAATCCCGAGACTAAACACACCACAAAAACCAACTTTGACAGAATGAAGTTATACTTTGAAAATTAATTTATTTTCAGGTTTCTTCTGCTGCTCAAAGCAGTGTCACCCCAATATTCAATTGACACAATCAACAATACCATCGGAATTTACTATCATGAAGAAGATCGCATTGAAATCTCTAACGATAAATGGACGCTTTTAGTCTATAAAGACATCGAACCGATAAAGTCGATCCTAGACAATAACAACAACATTCTAAACAGCATGATAACGACGTTCGAAACGGACAATCCCCGCATGACATCCTTTCGGTCAGAAGTTAGAACACACATCAGTCTCTTAACCCAAATTTCACAATCGCGGACACTAAACGCTACAAACGAGGTCTTGTAAATGGAATAGGTACATTTTGGAAAGCCATCACAGGTAATCTAGATTCCTCTGATGGAGAATATTATACGAATTGTATTAATAAACTCACAAACGATGAACATCAAATAGAAAATTTGATGAAAAATCAAATTTCGGTAACAACTTCAGTAATAAAAAGTTTTAATTCCACCATTCAAAAATTAAAAATCGATGAGGAAACCTTTAATAAGGACATTAGGGAAATCGAAAATTCAATTTATGATATTTCAGACGACTTGGCATATATCAAATCAAAATTACGAGTACTTGAGCTATGTGAATCTCTGATGGAAAGTTATGTGTTTCTGGAAAACAGTTTAGATAACATTTTAAATTCAATCACGTTCGCTCGATTGAAAATTTTGCACAGTTCAATAATTGCTCCAAAAGGTCTAGTCACTTCATTACAAGAAGTATCTCAATCCCTACATAAAAAAATAATTTGCGAATAACCCCACGAATCTCGAAGGTAGCCCAATATTTCGACATTATAGAGCTCCAAGCTTTTCAAGCTGGATCTAAAATAGTATTTTTTTTTGAAAATCCCATTAACAGAACCGGAAAGCTACACCCTTTACCACCTCTATCCCATTCCTATATTGAATAATCGAACAGGTCTTCATCAAATTCTGTCAACAACGCATAAATACATAGCGAAAGATGATGATTCGCTGTTATTTGTACCGCTCCCGAACCTTGGAAATTGTAAACGTTTGAACCCTAGTGTGAGACTTTGTTCGAATGTGCTTCCGTACCCGATAGACAGTGACGCGATATGCGAAGCACAAATATTAAGACAATTAAGTGCAGTGCCCCGGACTTGCCAATCGAATTTATTGTTTGCAAAAGACTACAGTATACAAACATTAAGCAACAATAAATGGTTGATATCGGTTTCAGACAGTCTACCAGTGACCGTGAAATGTAGCAACAGGGACGTTGTTACCAAACTAATCTATGTAAACTCTATTTTGACATTAAAACCGGAGTGTAGTGCTTTCATAGGCAGCACCAGAGTCCATACATCGACACAACAACAGGAGAATATCACCTACAGCAATCATCCAGTCCAGATACCATACGATTGTTGTAACCATCTACCGGAGAAATCCAAACTCCCGACTCTGAAACCCCTGAAATTAAGTAACATCAACACGGACGATTTAAACATCGCAAAGCACAAACTAGATCAGTACTCTGACGATCTAGACAAACTTATCAACGAACCATTTGTAACCAATGGTTCACCTATTTCATTATAACCCTAATTGTAATACTCATTATTTTATTTATAATTTGTAAGTGTAAGAAAAGAAGATGACCAACCACCACAACCTCCACAACCATCGAGGTCCAGGATATTCGGCGGATACGGACGTCTAATCCCCAAAAGGAGACCAAGCGTAAACATACTAGAACCACTGGAAGATATTGAACTGAATCCTAGTTTTAGTAAGAACTACGCTTAAAAAGTTGATTCACAGCATCAACTTTTTTATATGAAGGGGAGCTGTTATATTAGATTTAAGAATATTACGTATTAATATTTTATATAAGTCCCTTATCAATTAGTTCGCATAAGTAATTCAATACCAGTGCTGATAATCACGTAACTTTAATCCAAATCTTTTCTTTATCTTTTATAATTTAATATCATCATCCTTTAAAATCACGTACAGTCTAGATTACTCTGCGAACCGCAAGTTATTCAAAATTATTGTTAACTCAACATAAGATAAACAAACATTATAAATATGACTGAACGACCATAAGACGTCAGTTAGCATTCTACCGTTAAACTCAGTAGTCCATAGTTTCAAGCTTATTTTATCATTTTAAGAACGTTATATGTTCTAAGTATTATACGTACTTATACCCAGTAGTGTTAAGTGTAATAAGTACACAAAAATAATAATAATAATAACCTGTAAACTTTAAATAATAAAAAATTGTTTTTAAAAAGTCAAGTCAAATCTAACACACATATATATATATATATATATATATATATATATATATATATATATATATTTCATTTATTGAAAGTAGACATAAAAACAAAAAAAATGAGCCCTGTCCGAACTCTATCGGACAAGTACTTTTATGAGGAATCGCAGTTGAAAACTTAACTTTAAAAAAAAAATTGAATTAAGTAACAACAGTTAAATATTTTGTTTAAAAAAAAATAGTGCTTATGTGGGACACCAAAAGGTATACTTTCACCAAGTTTGAGCTAAATCGAATTATTTTTGTGAAAGAAAAAAATAAAAAACTCGAAAAATTTTTCGGTTCGGATAAAAATGCTCTCCACACAAGTTGTAGATCTCTTTTTTACCTACAACTCTTACATTTAACTTTTTTTGATAGGATGCGCAGTTAAGCCAGGAATCGCAAAAAACCGTTTTTCACCCCTAAAAGTCCACAAGTCATTTCATCCCAGATAATCGGATTATTTTTCCTTCTTTAGTTGTGATATGTTCTAAAATATTCTGCTATCAGTTTGCTGTAACGAATTATTATTTTTTTTAATTCTCACTTATCTAGCCTAGCCTGTAATAAGTTCCTTTGGCAAAACCCACTAAACAAAATATATATCCGTAATATTACGCAATCTTAAACTGAAGTAACATATTTAATGTTTTCTTGCAATATGATATTTATAATAAAATAACTAACTTTGGTATAGCTGAGAAATGTTAAATTGCAAAATATTGAACAAACATTTAGTTAGTATTAGCTCTAAAATATTTCCGTAATATAAAAAATATATTTAGCAAATGTATGTCACATATTATCATCAATGTATCTTTAATATTGCCAGTAAAATAAGCATATTATAATACAAGAATGTAATTTGTGATATTAGACGAAAATATTTCACATATATAACTGTAACGAATTAATCTCATTCATTATGAATAATATGCATTTGATTACACATTAACATTATCTGCAACGTTTATTCTATGTAACTAACATGAACTTATGTGAAAACTCGCCTATTAACGGGATGCGTCGTTTCCCGCCTAAAATAGTATGAACATAACCTTAAAACCTTCGATATCTTCTGAGTAAGTGTGTGGTGCCTTAATCTCAGAAATGGGTGATAAAAGCGAGAATAAGGTAAGTAAGTAGATAATTATAGTAACATAGAAATTCGTAGAAACTTTTAACAACAAAATAAAAATAAACTTTAGATTTTATTCAGTTACCTTAAATTTGCGGTATTTTTTACACTTGTGTTATTTGTCGAAGCACACTAATTACGTTTTCTTGATAAACATATAACATTAAAATATTATGCTTATTTTAGGTCAGTTATTTATTGCCTTACTCACCGGAGGCTAGGGGCTTAACCCCAGATCCGTTGCACATGTGGTCCTAATCACGGGGATAAAAATAATAAAAATTTAATATTAGGCCACCGATAAGTAAATCAATTTGCCCTGTTTTAAGTTGGCTGCTCGACCAACGTAATAATAGGGAGCTGGTGGCAAAATTTTTTGATTTTATTGTGTGACTAAAGTTTAAAGTGTAAAGACGTCATAATAACAAGCCGGAAAAACGATTTCGGTCATTACGGCGTTGCTGATTTTTTAATTAACAGTTAATTAAAAAGGCAAAAAAAAACCAACGCTCCTATATGATTTTATTGTGTCAGCCACTTGTTTTAAACGTTGCCTGTCAATATAGCATTGGTATAAATGCAGTCGGCTGAAATCTATGTGTCTGCGTTTTTTTTGTAACTTAATTTTTTTAATTAATTTATGATATGCTAAAAATTAAATGATTTTATTGTCGCTGTGCCATATATCAAAAGTTTCGCAAAGCGGTAGGAAACAATAAAACAAACTTCAGTCACGTGTGTACTGCTGCGTTTAAAGGGGGTGAATTTTCAAAAATGCGAAAAAAAAAACGCTTCTATATTATTTTATTGTTTCAGCCACTTTGCAGGAAACTTTGTTTGTTTGTAAAGAACATAAAAAATAGTGGTTGAAATCTACAATGCTGACTTCTCATTGGCTAACGTTTCTTATTAATAATAATTGAGAAGTGAAAAAGAAACATGTTTTTTCAAAATAATTCGGCAACGCTCGATCCTACGAGAAGAATGTTCAAGACAAAGTTGAAGAGGACAAAATTTCCTATATTTTTTGTATATACATTTTTATTGTAAGTCTAATACGTAACGGGATATAGCGGTGGAAAATGAAGTTTAGCGAGTTTTTTTTCAAAAAATGCTCAAACTCCATTGTTGCGCGGACGGTCCTGCCTTTAATACATACAGGCTTAGAGGGCAGTGTTTTTTATTTGATAATAATTACTTACATTTTTGGTATAATGAATGTTTCTAAGCAATTGTGTAAGGATTAAATGTGTGTAAGGATTTTGTAAGGGATTTAAAATTTTGTAGCCAATAGTCGGGACATAAAATTTTATAATTTGAAATTTCTTTAAAAAATGTTGGATTATCTAAAAATTATAAAAAGGGTATAAGAGCAAGTGCCGACTCTTGAGGTATTCCATGTTTTATTGCCAATTCTTCTGAATACCTGTCATTAAATTTAATAACTTTTGTTTCCTATTTTCGAGGAATTATGTAAGCCACTGTAATCCTATCCCATCAATTTAATATTTTTTTAGTTTCAATACAAGTATTATTATAATATATCTTTATTATAATATAAATAATATAAAATATGTTGTAATTTTTTCTTCTTAAATCCATTTGTCCGACGCTGTATCTCTTTAAACATTAGACTTACAATAAAAATGTATATAAGTACAAAAAATGTAGGAAATTTTGTCCTCTTCAACTTTGTCTTCAACATTTTTCTCGTAGGATCGACCGTTGCCGAATTTCAAAAACTTGTTGCCTGGCAACTTGTTGCCTGGCAACTTGTTGCCTGGATACGAGACTTTTTAGGACTCGAGTGGCTATTGCCGAACGGCAACAAGTTTGAGAAAGAAACTGGAAATTTATTTTCTAATTTATCAAACTCTCGAGTGATTTTTGACTAGATTATTTTTTGACCAAGTCAATTCAAACACTGGAAACAAAGTTATAAGTATTTTTTTTCAATTAGATAATGACAAAACAAATTAGCGCATTTAAAATGCCACCTTATCGGCTGTAACGTTACTTAAAGTATCAGCTATTACCAAATACCACTTGAGGTTTCTATTTTGAATAGGATACATTTTTATTTACGCTTAAGCTTGGTTGCCATTTTGATATATAACTCGATAACTGAAAGACACCCGACCTGTGGTGTTGTGTTTTTGTGCCACAGTTTGCGCTCGCTATATTATCATGATAACCAAGTTATCATCGAAATAAAAATGTATCCAATAAAATCGAAACCTCTTATGAAAAATCTCAGTGTTATATACAATACTTTTACTTTTTCAATCGACGACTTTGTGTAAGAAACAGACATAGTTAAAGTGAGAGAGCACCACCTTCTCAATCCCAGCCCTCACCAAATGTATATAGAGCTTTCCTTTTGCTATATGTTTCTTACACAAAGGTGTCGATTAGAAAATTATATGTATTGTATAGTAAGTCTAACTATTCGTTTTATGAATGAATTAATATTATCCAATATATCAGTGACAATAAACAAGATAAATTAAAGATAATGATTAACCATGTTACGTCAGTAACTCCTATACTTCTATACTGTATTCTCCATCAGATATTAATATATTTCACTTTTTAACAGAGGCTATCAAAATTGCCTTCGCAGCTACCACTGGAAAACAATTCGAAGATGTGATAGCTGAATGGCTGCGTTTCACCAAACAAAGAAAACTGCGAGAGAGACAATGCATAATATGGATTTTTTTTCTTGAGAATTTGCATTTTTATTTTTATTTATTTTTATACATTGTATATTTTTATGTATATTTTTAACAAAATGTATCTTTAATTAAATATTTTCATTTTACTTTAGGTTTAGGTGATTGGTTATTAAATACTATAGATGCCTCAACTGATGCAAGTTAGTGCTGAAGGATTATGGACAGATGTCTGTCGAATAATGTGTCCCCCACTCATAAATTTGTACAGTACACCTTACCAATATCCTATGAGTATAAATATATAATTTGACACAATATATTTGTCCGTAATCCTCTAATACTAACTGGCACTGGGACAACTATACTATTCAACCAAGGTTGTTACTTTGGGACAATATCAATTCAGAACTAAATTAATGTTGCCTTAATATTTACATTTATCCTTGATACTACATTGCCTTACTAGTATTCGAATATTAAGCAGCAATGATATTCATGATGAGATATAAATAAATATGTAATGTGACAAGTTATATTGATGAATTATTACGTCAATGTGTTATGAACATTAAGTAATATTTTCACAATGTTACCTTTTTAACAATGTTACAGAGTAACATTTAACAGTATGACGAATTACTTTGTAGTAACATTATGACACCATTCGTGATCAGTTCTACATAACATTACATGTAACCTTGTAATATTGAGGTTCTATTAAAGTAATAATGTATTGTTTAATGGGTAGCTTTATTGAAATTAACTATCTTAGTAAATAAGTAAGTACGTGCATTGATTGATAGAACATTGATGCTAGCTTGATACCGGAAATTCGCGGATACTAAATTGTCATTATCTCCTCACTGGTCAGGGAGGCTACTGACTACGACCCAGCAGACTCTCCGAGGCACAAGCGACCGAAGGTGCAGCTACTGGATAACGGGTGAGTATAAAACATACCACCGTCCGATGAAGACACCCCACGGAAGAGACAGGACGATCACGCAACCACCCACCCAAGACCCTGCGGGTACCGGACAAACAACCGTCCAGTACCTGTAGTCCCCCTAGCTCCGGGTAGACCGAAAATGCTACCAAAGCAGTTAGGTCTGCCCTTCCTCGAGCTACACAGCTCATCCTTACCCTACCGACGATCCGGATGACAGAATGTCAATTGGCATTCTGTGTACCGGCAGTCACTCCTGCCAAAAACCCAAAAACACCCAACTGACAGATGACATCCCCCCCCCCGGGGGGGACAAGCTGACGAAGAAAGAAGACCAAGACAGAAGAGCGCCAGAAGAGGGCTTAGCCAGCAAGGTCCAACGAGCCAGGACCCAGGGAGGTGGGCCGAAATCGTCTGCACCGCTCACATTTGTGAGTGGGGCCGAAATCGTCTACACCGCTCACATTTGTGAGTGGGGTCGACGTAAAGTAAGTTCGCCCGCCCTGCACGAGGCTGATCCCCGATCTACAGCAATGTATTGGGGTAAAGGGCAATAGTCCTGCCCGACCTCAGTCATTCGAGACCGACATCTATAGCCAAGAATATTGGCACTAAAAATCAGTTCCTGAAAATCCAGCATCTGAATCACTTCTTCTTGGAGAACCGCCTTGCAAAAGAAAGCCGCCGTTTTCTGCTGTCCAATCTGCAACGGAATTAGGTAATATTTCATTTAATATCTAACTTAGTTAAAATTTCTGTTAAAAATTTTACTGCTTAAACTGATATAAATATTTCTGAGAGATTTCGAGCGACTTTGCCATTTCCGCCGCCTGCGTCAAATTTTGACTATCAGAGTTTAATGCGCCGCCTGCAACTCAACGATTCTGCCGTTTCCGCCGCCTGCGGCAAACTTTAAGCCATCGCTCTCGCATCGCCGAAATACATGGTTTACTGATAGGTTGCAACTTGTGTAGATTCTAGTATTATATTCTCATACTGTATTATAAACTTGTATAAAATATTTTATTATTTGATAGCTGATCGTAATAACTTTTATTTTATTTTCTTGTATTTAGCTTAAATAAAGATTAATTATTTTCTTCAACTCATGCGTTTCACTGCTGTGTATGTGTTTGTCTCATCTATCTTATCGATCTCTGAACATACCGTTTCTTCACTGCAGCTACTCCAGCCCCACTGTACCGGCTGTTGGAGGGCAAATCCGTTATTCCATTTTGGAATTGGCGCCCGAGCAAAACCGAATTCCGGAAAGAAATCCGCCGACAGCTCGAGTTCCAAAGTGACACGTTCCCACGGGGGAAAAACACGTCACAGTTTTAGAGAGTCCTATAAGGGAGTATGACTCATTATTAAGCAGAAAACATGTCAAATCCCGTACATGGAAATCGAATGTTAAAATGTGCAAAGTAAATAATTTTTTTTTATTATTAGTAGGCATACTTCTAGACGTGAGCTCCAGCATTTTTATTATAGGAATAATATTGTAATTTTACATGCTATCAAATCACAAAAAAGTAAGGAAATAAATAAATATCAAACCTTATACATCCTAGATAACAAAATTCCTTTTTAATAAAATTATTATAATGATATTCAATAATTTCATGATTATTCTCTAACATTTTATATTTAAGAAACAAAAAATAAGTACACAGTATAAAAACTACGAACATAGTATCCATAGTATAATTTAAGCAGACCATTTAATAATACTTTTAAAGTTTTCCACATTTCCTTAGAATCATCTTTTGCTTCATCGATTTTCGTCATGGAATAGTATGATTTTTCTTGACTGATTGTCGTTACTACTTCGTTTCGTTTTTTTTTTTATAGTTTTCACAGTCATTTTCTGCTTTTGTTATTGTCATTTTTTTGAATAAGCTATCTTTTTCTTGAATTTCCATTTAAATTTTATCATTTCAACACCCTTTGTTAACTACATTGCAATTTTTTATTACCTTGCATGGTGCATGCTTGTGTAACGTGCACGTTTTGTGAAACAGACTATATGGTATTCTTATTTTTACCGCCAAATATCTCACCGCTCTTTATAAGGTATTACGCTTGCACCCGGATAAGCGATTGGTTCATTTTTATCGCTTCGTTGTACTGTTTTGTTAGGCCCCACTCTGTCCTAAAAATATAGACGATAGTGTCAGCCATAGAACTTTACGCTGCTTGTAGGCAAGCGAAGAGGTCAGGCTTTTATCTGAATTTAAGTAAACGTTCCAGTGTTTGAAGGGTTAAACCTTCTTATAATAAAGTTATTATGTTCTTTGTCTCGTGAAACCATTTATTTTTGAAGAGGCAAATGGTTATGCTTGGCGAAGGAAATATTTGTATGTACGTGCTAATTGTACAATTGGCGTCACCCTTTGAGATGCTCCTTTTGTAACATGCCCCACTACAAATAATTAAATTCGGTAGGTATTTTAGGTCTGAGTGGCGATTAACATTGTAGGATACACGATGGCCTGGAATTATGCAATATGGATAAGTAAACATTTCTTATTTCATTTCATTTCTCTTTTCATTCTTCAATTATCTGATTGTGGGACGTATCGGATATTCAGTAGAATAAATAAAATTGATCTGATTATGCTTGTAGTATAAAAAACAATGCATATAAAATAACTGACGCTATAAGTAAGTAATACATGGTGATTCAGAAAATTAATGCAAATGGTCAACTTTCAAAAGCTGAAATACTCTCAGGATGCACTAGCAAACATCAGTAAAATTCACTAATTCACCATACCTATTATACACGGTGGCCCACCGAAAACGAAACTGGCGTGTTTTCTCTTTGTATGATCATTTTTTCGACAAACGCTCGGATTCGCCAATTTTATTATCAAGGGGAGTACTTTTATTGGGTATTGTTGATCTCGCCACTTCAATCCTTAAGCGGTGGTAGGATGGGTGGGCCCTTAAATCTTTAAATGAGGGCGGTCAAGTATTACATTGTTTTAAAGCCCGTTAAATTGAGGTGTTCCATTTAAAAAAATACAAGTTATGTCTATATCTCGAAAACTGAGGCATGCATAATTTTCTTCATATCAGCAGCGGATTCTACTCAAAAAAATGCCTCAAGAATGTGTTACAAAAATGCTAATTTTCCCAAAGCGCTCTGTAGCTCGATAGTCGAAAATCGAACTCAGGACACCTACATTAGTTTTTGTCTATCTGCCGTAGTTTTAGAGAAATCCCCAAATCCCATCTAATTTGGTTCACCCTGTACACTACCTAGAGGTAACAAAAAAAAATATGTAAAATTTCAGAAAATTGATCTTACCCCCAAAGGGTGAAAACACCCCTAAATTTAAATATTCAATATTTGAAAAAGTATTACTGGTTAATTTTTGAAACATAGCATAGTTATGTTTCTGGGATCGCTGATTACGAATCTGAGGCCAAAATTTAAGAATTGAAAAAGGCGGCTCCAATATAGCGGATGGAATTTTTTTCTAAAACAGGTGTTTTGAAGAAAAAAAAATTAATTACTGGGCAATTACAATAACAAAATGGCAACATTTAGTTAAAAGAAAATGTGACAACCCTCAATGTATCGGCCATAACTTCTTTATATTTTATGATGTAGTAAAAAGCAAAAAATTGTTTTAAAATAAGATGACACATCACATCTTTAACTTTGTCCCATAGAATTTTTGATAAAAGTGTCAGTTTCTAAGATATTCAACATTTAAACTAAATACTTCATCCTATGCCTTTTATAAACTGAAATATTTTTAAAACTGTCAATCCCACACAAATACATAACAAAATCAAATTCATTCTCAATTTATAAGCTCAATTTTTGAGGTCCACTATTTCTTCGCTAAAACTAATATTTATTGAGATATTTACAAAGAGACGACGTCCTTTGTTTGAAAAAATGTGAAGAAGTACATTGTTTCTGTTATAACTTTTTCGTTTTTTGTTGTATAGAAATAATCAAAATAATTTGAAATCCTAATTAATAGACTTTCAGTTTGATAATTAGCATTTTTAAGGTAAGTGCCATAATTTCTAAGATATTTAACATTTAAATTAAATACTTCTTATATATTTTTATTAATTCTACAGAAGTCAGAAAAAAAAGGAAATTCATCCTCAATCTAGTAACATTCTTATTTGCGGTTTGGCATGTTTTCGCTCAATGTAATACCTTTCGAGTTATTTGACAAAAACCTTTTAAAATACCTTTTTTTATAGTTAAAATCCAAATTTTCAAGTCGTTATAACTTCAATTTATAATGAAAAATTGCATAGAACCTTTTCTTCTCAAAATTTGATTCCCCTTACCGCCGCTATGTTTAAAAATGGTGCTTTAAATAAGTTTTTCTAGATCATCTCCTTTCCTGTTACTTCTGCTCTAAATTGGGCATTACTAATATTGTAGGGAATAAAAGAGCTACAACTTTTATTTAAATAATTTTCTTTATTGTTAATATTTTACGATTTACATACCCCAGAAAAGCGAATATTTCTGCTTTACTGCAAGTTTTTGCAATTCTCTTTGCCCCTATTGCTCCTACGTAGTAATTAGTTATTATCAATATTGTGGATTATAAAAGTTCCTCTAACTATCTCAGTAACAATAATTGAGGTCACGTTAAAAAATGACATTTTGCTGTTTTTATATGGTCGACTGCCATTAATTTAAAAAACTTTTTTTTAATATTCGATGATTTTTTTTACATGATGGATAACTCCAATGCCTTGTCTTACCCGCATTAAAAAAAAAACAAGAAGCTATCAATTATTATTACTAAGGTAATAATTTTTATGTAATACAACTTTTCTGTCAAAATTTAGGAAAAAAATTAATATCTCAGAAAATATTAATTTTATGTATAAGGAACCTTTAATGGAATGTCCTTTAAATTTTCTGTAGAATCTAGAAAAAATAACAAAGAACAATGTTAAAAAAAAGTATTTTTTGGCCCATCCGTAGTAAAGTGTGGAAACCATTTTTTTTTTTTACTAATTTTGGCGTGCTGAATACGAATCTGTCATCCGAATTGGCTAAAAACATCGGGAAGACGGTAAAAAATAACCCTTATTTGGTGGTGACATTGAAATTGATATGAGAACTTGCAACAAAAAGGTATTCTTTAGTGCAGGAAATTCTTCCAAAATACTCAGTTTCGTTAAGTAAGTCCCAAAATAGTTACTCCCACCTCTTTCGTGAGTAGAAAACAATGTTAAAAAAAGGCTATTTTGACCCATCCATGGTAAAGTGTGGAAGCCAACTTTTTTTTACTAATTTTTGGGTGCTGCAAACAAATCCGTCACCCGTTTTGGCGAAGAATCTCGGGAACACATTAAAAAACAACCCTTATTTGCTTGATTTTTATAGTAAAAAATTATTTAGTTATTTAAATAATTTTTGTTTGTTAGAAGGGGAATATTTTTTCATTTTATGGTCAAATTAGAAATCTACCCACGAAAGGTTATTATATGAAATGCTGACAGATTTAATAACAGAATACTTGTCATTTTCATAGACTACATTAATAATTGTAATTTCCCTACAAACACAAAAGGTCGGCCCTCCAGTGGGCCATCACAGGGCCAGAAGTTTCATTTCTGGCCCAGTGATGGCCCGCTGATGGGCCGATCTTTTGTGTTAGTTGGGTTCCGTTCGTATAATAAATAGCTTAAATACGATTTTCAATGTTCAATAACTCGAAAACGGTTGAAGATAGGACTATCATATATCATATTTTTGAAATCAGAAAAAAAATAATAATTCAAAAATTCAAAAATACACAGGGTGTTCCATTTAAAAATATCTTATTGCTTCTTGTACCTCTTAATTTCTGCACGCCACTGTGCTTTCATTAATTTATTAAAGGGGTGCAGTTACAGCCCTACAACTTTCGTTCGAAACTTTTTTCTATCTCCAGTAATAACGATAATAAAGGGTGGCCTAAATATAATGAATAACCCTGTACATTTTAAAAACGATGTGTTTGTCGAAAACATTACATTTTCTTGCACTTCGCCAATAGGATGACAAAATCACAGAATTATTAATCGCTTCATTTTAATGAAAAATCACAAGACTCCAAAACTAGCGTGATATAATTAACCACAATTAATTTCATTATAAGTGATATGAATATTTTTGTCTTCTTTGTTTTTGATGAATTATTAGGTATATTAAACTTAATACCTTTTACCATTTCTGGCTTCGAATCTTTTTTGAGGTAACCGGTTGCATTCACTTTTCGAATTGTTTTGCTTACTTAATGTATTTACATTGCCAGTTTTTATTGCAGACAATGTTGCAGTTGTTGTTTATTGCAGACAATAGTTTATGAAAATATATTAGCGTCCAGAATCCATAAATCAGATAAATGAATAGTGGAGAGAAGAAAGTTATAAATTAAATTAATATTATTCAAAATCTCTGAAATGTAGAACCCTAAGTTAACAGCTGGTCACATTCTAATAAAACTAATAAAAGTATGACATCAATCTCCCTCTGACCTAAAATATGGAATGTCGGAATGTATAATTTATTTGTAGTGGGGCGTATTAGAAAGGAACATCTCAAAGGGTGGTGAGTTTAAGGTGACGCCAATTGTACCTAACAGTGTTGGAATATGGTTTTGAATCTGGATATTCCTGGTACTCACCTATAAAGGTGTACGGGATTCCGGTTTAGTGTCTCCTGTTTGTTCCGGCAACTTTGTAAGTAAAAACATTTATTCCTCCATTTGGTCAGCGCCAGCGTTTTAACAGTCAATTCGCCAGTACAGTGTTTTGTACATTTACGTTCCTTAAAACGTTATGAAAGTTTTACCTTTTACCTTTCTCTTTTTCGTGTAAACAGACAGACTCGTTTCGCGAGTGATACGTTTTAACTTTTATTCGTTTACCTTTAAAGAAATTATGTAAATTAAATTAATGTATAACTTCAGGTTTGTATCTTTTAATTTCTTAGTTTCTGTGTGTTATAGTAGAATTTTAACTATATAAATATTTAATAGTTCATTTATGAATCTGTTGTTTTACATTTGTTTTAACAAGGTAATGAACCATTATTTATTTATAACTATTTTGTCGTATTACTTGCGGAATTGGCCAATCTCCCTTTTGTTATCTTTTAGTACCTTTTTTTCTTTACCTTCATTACGTTTTCAAGATTTATTTTTATAGCGTATTTTGTACAATTATATCTGTCTCCCTGTGCATACTTTTGTTTAAATATTGGTTAGTTTTTATTAATCGTTAGCACAAAATTCGCCTATACCTTGATTTGTTCTAAATGCTCTACCGACTTTGTTTAGCTGGTCAATAAATTAGTTTATTGTTAATCAATTATTTCTATTTACTTCTCAGTAGTATGTAAATAAGAGAACCTCGGAGCGGGAGCAGCTCATTTGTGAGCAACCAATCAAAACCTATGAGAGAGCTGGCGGAGCAACATTTGTGTTCAATTTCTAAGAAACGCGAATGGCCGTTATAATGAACACCTGCTATGAATTCCAAGAAACGATGGCGCCGAGATGGCTGGTACCTACAGACTTGTCTAAACTTGTCTACGAAAGGTTATGTGAAGGTCATATAGGTCAGTATATTATTTCTGGAACACCTGGCCGGCATAGACCGTTGATTACTAATGTCGAGCATCAGGAAGGTAATTACATATATTATAATATATGATGGGGAAATTCTTAACGCATGCGCAGAAGTCTTATAATAATAATAATAATAATAATAAGAATAATAATAATGATAATGTTTATTAACCACTAATGATACAAAGTTGTATATATGGTAAGTCAGCTACATGGCGGGAAACTCAAATCGAGACGATAAATATGTTAATCTAAAAATAGGTTATGTAATGCTTTATTTCCAAGAAGAACACCTGCTGTGAATTCCAAGAAAATCAACGACCTGCTTTTCACAATAATATCCGGTGTACATGTGATCAATTTCTAAGAAACGGGAATGGCCGTTATAATAAACACCTGCTATGAATTCCAAGAAACGATGGCGCCGAGATGGCGAGTATCTTACAGACTTGTCTGGACTTGTCTAGGAAAGGTTATGTGAAGGACATATAGGTCAGTATATTTTTTTCGGAATAACACCTGGCTGGCATAGACCGTCGATTACTAATGACGAGCATCAGGAAGGTAATTACATATATTATATGATGGAGAAATTCTTAACGCATGCGCAGAAGTCTTATATGACGGGAAATTCAAATCGAGACGATACGACAAGTAAATATGTTAATCTAAAAATAGGTTATGTAACGCTTTATTTCCGAGAAGAACACAACAACCTGCTTTTCACAATAATATCCGGTGTACACGTGATCAATTTCTAAGAAACGTGAATGGCCGTTATAATGAACACCTGCTATGAATTCCAAGAAACTATGGCGCCGAGATGGCTGGTACCTACAAACTTGTCTAAACTTGTCTACGAAAGGTTACGTGAAGGTCATATAGGTCAGTATATTATTTCCGAGAAGAACATCTGCGGCAAATTTTATTTTAATTACATTGGAAGAAACATTTCGATCGCTCTGTATATGTTAGTGACCTGCGGTAAATTTTATTTTCATTGGAAAAACATTTCGATCACTCTGTATATGCTAGTAACCTGCGGTAAATTTTATTTTAATTATATTGGAAGAAACATTTCGATCACTCTGTATATGTTAGTGACCTGCGGTAAATTTTATTTTAATTACATTGGAAAAACATTTCGATCACTCTGTATATGCTAGTCGCCTGCGGTAAATTTAATGACATATAATTAATTAATTGGAAGAATATTTCGGCACATCAGTGGTCCTTAAAACCAAAATGTATTGCATTGTTTAATTTTAAATAGTATATTATTCTACATTCTACTTTGTTATAGCAGGAAATAAAATATCTCGGCGGAAGACATACGATGTTCGTAAACAGGTGATAAGACAATCGCCTTATTTTAAAAATATTTCTCAAGTTAAAAAGATTATTTTTACGTTATTGCAAATGAACAAAATGCCACAGGGCGTTCTTTTACAATCTGGGCTTTCCCATGTAAAGCGCAAAGACATTCTTATATAACGAAATTATGAAGAAATGATGTGAGGAATATATTTCACAGGGTGTCATATACTATCTGGACAACGCTTTCTGATTCAAATAATTATGCATCAGACACCTTTGTATCGTGTTATAAGATTAGATAGGAAAATCGCATTATTCACCCATACTCGAATTAAAAGATAACAGATTCTTAGGCTCTGATATACCAAAGAAATGAAGTTTCACAGGGTTTCATATGCAATCTGGACAGCGTTTTCTCACGCGATATATCATTAAAAAAGTGCAAAGACATTTTTTAGCTTACCATTAATAAATCACCTGAGAAAAAATATGTATGTTTAGTCACACCTACCAAAACAAGTGTCTGCTTCTCATTGGTTCTAAAACTTTAAATATTTGATGTGTAATGTTTAAAGCAATATCACTGGCTGTCATGAAATTTTAAGTTAGTGGGATCTACATTATATATCTGAACGACTGAATAATTAAGACTCAGTTAAAACATTTTTACACCATGAAACTAAGAATTAAAATGTCTAATGATATTCCAACAATTATTCCTGAGAAGCCCAGAAAATCAATCAAAGTGCTATCTCACCTAAAAAGAGAAGTTGGCGAGGATAATTTTCGAAGTATTCAAGACGAATTTAATGGGCCGTTCAGCAAACTTAAGCCAATTGCAAGACTAATAATTCTAAGTTTATCTTTTTATCATGTTTCGTAAATTAATATTTTTTATTTAATAAATATTTACAACTTATTTATTTTTATTACATCAATTATTTTAAAAAAGCTCAAAAAATTCTACCCATCAAATATTAAAAAAAAATAAAGTGTTATATCACCTAAAAAAGAGAAGTCGTTTAGCAAACTTAAGTCGATTGGATAAAAAATCAGGTACCTAACAATACCCATTATATTAGCGAAATCGAGCAACTTATAATAGCTTTTAATATATCAACTGCATGACGTCAAATCAAGTGGTACAAAATATGTGTTAAGACCAATTGTAAGTTTATTTGTTATGCTTTTTCAAATTAATATTTTTATGTAATAAATATTTACAACTTATACTTTTTATTCCATCAATAATAATTTTAATAATCCTACCTATAAAAATATTTTTTAAAAACTGTTAGCGAAAATAGCCGAAAGTTACCGAAATATACCAACCATGGTAAAATAAATATCATTTTGGTAAACACCTTTTTATGAAATAAATATGATAAAAAAGAAGTAAACGACTCTAATCCGTACCTTAATCGATAATTAAAATGTAGAAGGATCTATGTCATTAACCTAAATCTGAATAAATGTATTAGACTTACCTAAGAATTTTATATAAATTATGTATCCTTTTATGAGATTACACACGTATCTAAATACCGAGTAGGTAACCCACATAATTTAAATACACTTCTCATTTGCTTGTGAAACACAAAAACTTTATTTCAAATCACAGAAATGCAATAAAAAACATATTTAAACTTTATTTCAAATCACAGAAATGTAATAAAAAACATATTTACGGAGTAGATCTACAAACTGAAATTTTTGTTTATTGAGCGTTTTTACGAAACGATAAAATATGAAGCTGGAATTATAAACAAACTATAATAGGCAACCAAATATTAGCCACAAAGTACTTTATGTGGTATTATTTAAAGTCTGTATTTAGATTTCACTGCATGTACAAAGAGATGGAAATATACCAATTGATAACTGTTATACAGTGTTAATACAATTTACTTAAATTGTATGTAAAATATATTCCCAGACATTATTTCATGTTCATTATAACGTAAATAAATGACATTACAAAAGATACATTATATGAGTGGCATGAATTAAAAATACGTATTATTTAAACATATTTATTTGAAGAAAATGATATGTACAGTATAAAATTAAACATATTTTGTAATCGCACTTATATCTAAAATGAATGGATTCCTAAAAATTTGACTGCTTAAAACTAACTTACTATATTACAATTATTGTGTAAAATGGTTACATAACATACAGAATTCGAATAGATTAAATTGATATAAATTTAATCTACAAATACTACAATCAACAAATTTTTGAATGAGCTATAGTTCAAAAATTTTAAATTACTTATTGAAGCACTTTTATTTACTTTAAAATCAGTTTCTGCACTGTCTTCTTCTACACCACTGTCAAAGAAATCCTGTTCAATTTCCATGTTGACAGTAACCACTCTTCTATTACTTCCACATCCAGTGGAAGTATAGTAACGACAAAAAAAATTTTTATTGTTCAAATAGGCTTAGAATGTCATAAAACGTCGAGATTTCAAGTTTGAGCGAAAAAAAATTTCTGTATGTCGGTCTGTAACTTTTTTTTGTGCGCACGTTTATTCTGGAACCGTTTGAGATATTGACTTGAAATTTGGTATACATATGTACTTTAACGAGATCTAGAACTAGATTATATTTTCATCTTGTTCCGTCGAAGGGTTGGGGGGTAAATTGGGGTAAATTTGGAGTAAATAGGTTAATCAAGCAGGTAAGAGTTCATAAAATTGATATTTAGTATAGACAAGAGAAGCTAAGGTCTCAAAAAAAAATTTTGGCATTAGCCACCCCCATTACCACCCCCACCCCGTTATTAAAGGGGATGAAAAAAAATGTGATTTAGTGTGTGTACAAGAACTAGAAACCTCAAAATATTTTTTTACTTTATCCACAAACAAATACCTTCTCGCAAATTTTACAGCCGTGCATCTTTACTCTGCAGCTGTATGGTATCAAATTATCTGGTCTGGTATTAAATTATCCTGTCTGGACTGTTTTAATTATCCGTTTGGTATTGAATTACCTGGTCTGGTATCAAATTATCTGGTCTGGCATTAAATTATCCTGTCTGGACTGTTTTAATTATCCGTTTGGTATTGAATTACCTGGTCTGGTATCAAATTATCTGGTCTGGACTGTTTCAATTATCCGTTTGGTATTGAATTACCTGGTCTGGTATCAAATTACCTGGTCTGCAATGTACAATTACTTTGTTAGATAGAACCTATACAAAGATAACGTAAGATAGCTTTTCCGCATGCATAAACATTTTTATAGAATTTTTTGTTGTTGTTTTATATATTATCTACCTATAAGAATTTTTATTAACATTTGTGTAAGTTGTTCTATAGGAGGCTGAGGTCCTAGAGGTCTCAGGTTCAATCCTCTGATTTTCGATAACTTTTCTTTAATTTTCATATAATATACATTAATTTCATAGAACAATCAATATTTGGCTGTTAAGACTCATTATCGAAACAAGTATATTAATGAATGTCAAGAAAATACAAATATTGGAGGTTTGGTAAATAGCGTCCTGTATGTGGATCTCGTACGTAAAGCACCTGTGCCTATTTAAAGCCATATAATTAAACGGTCTTCGTAGGGCGTTTAACAGATGCGAGTCTAAAAAAACTAAAGTATACATCAAACACCATACGGCACACATCACACATCATACATCACACACTACACATCACACACCACACATCAAACAACAACTCATGCAAAATTTCTTGTTTCATTTTCAACTGAAGTAATGCTGAATTAGACACACACATTCTTGAGTCCAGTTCTGCACAAACTGTAAACTTTTAACTTGATACAACCTTTCTATTATGGATTCACTGATTACTAACTTACAAATAGATCTTGAGTAGTATTTCCTATATGATTTTACTGAGGAAGAACTTTATAATTTTCCATTAACTTGTTTGATTGAAGAGGCTGCTCCCATCGAACTTCTTTATACATGGTCCAAGTTACCAAGGAAATATACACACAATTTCAAACTTCAGATTTAATTACCTTGTTTAGTGCATCACAATAGATCAGAATAACATAGTTGTGTCGATGGCCTACCAGACCCACAATCCTGATGTCATTTTTACAATTAATTATTTTTTATTTATTAGCCTTTATTATGAATGGGCGAATTTGAATAAATGATTTAAGTATTTTTAATATATATTTTTTTCTTTAAAATGCTAAGAATCCTGTCATGTAATTCAATATCTCGTCAGGATTAGCTAGAAGAGTAGTTGTTACTGCGCGTAAAAATATTTGTGCCAGACATTATATGTATTAGTATTAGAAAAAACATATTCTTAGCTGTAAACCGCATCTCAAACTGTTTATTTTTTACTTGAGGACAGATGCTTATGGGCTAGATGCGCATCTAGCCCAACCTAACCTAACATATTTAGCAGCAGAACACGACAACAAAGGACAACGAATGATAAAACGAAAGAACAACAAGGGACAACAATGTGGAATAGAAAATATAAATTCGATAGCATTTCTGAAACAAGACAGGTAGTTCTTTTTGATAAAACGGTATTTTTATTCCTACAATAAATAAAAATTATCTTCATAGCAATAACGTGTTTTGTGTTCTATCTCTGTAATTTCATGAACGGTTGGTAGGTATACATAAGCATCTGTCCTAAAATAAAAAATAAATAGTTTGAGATACGGTTTACAGCTAAGAATATGTTTTTTCTAATGTTATTTCTGTAATTTCATGAACGGTTGGTATACATAAGCATCTGTCCTCAAGTAAAAAATAAACAGTTTGAGATGCGGTTTACAGCTAAGAATATGTTTTTTCTAATACTAATATGTTATTTTTGCGCGTTGTCACGTACGAAAATTTGTTCATTATTCGCCCCTATTTAAATACTAACTAATGAATCTATATATTCCGGAGCTTTTGCAGCCGTCTAAATATAGCTTTCTGTTTGAATTGTAATATACCGCGCGTAAAAATATTTGTGCCAGACATTATATGTATCCTGTTCTCATGCTTTAACCGAATATTGCTATGGTGTATATATACCGAGTGTGATAAAAAAAAATCTGACTATTAACAATGTCTACCACCAGATGGCGCTTTTGTTTAAATTTATAAGCCGATACTGTTCGACTCAGACTTTCTGTCTGAATGTAGCAAGTGTGAAAATGTTGCAAATTGTCTAATTTGTGGTCAGTCATGGTTTCAGACACTTATATTTTGCATCGGTTTTGTGAGTAATGTTTAATCTCTTTATGGTTATTTAAGTTTGTGAAATAATCGTCAAGATGTAGTTGATATAGAGAATATACCCGTTTTGAAAAGTAATATATTTACCCAAATAAAACGTATTGTAATAAAAATTTGCAATTATTTAATGTAGCATAAATCATTCACATCTTAAAGGTTCCCATTTACATACATGATATCAGGAATATTATTTAGGTATTATGCAAATCACAACTTACACACTTTTTATTTATTATGAAAGTACCTACTTTCTGTATATTGTTGCCCTAATCTGGGCACGCTAATATACTAGTTAGGTAAATATTTTAAAACACTCATTATTGAAGAACCAATCGTAACAACTACTCTTCTAGCTAATACTGACGAGGTATTGAATTACATGACAGGATTCTTAGCATTTTAAAGAAAAAAATATATATCAAAAATACTTAAATCATTTATTCAAATTCGCCCATTCATAATAAAGGCAAATAAATAAAAAATAATTAATCGTAAAAATGACATCAGGATTGTGGGTCTGGTAGGCCATCGATACAACTATGTTATTCTGATCTATTGTGATGCACTAAACAAGGTAATTAAATCTGAAGTTTGAAATTGTGTGTATATTTCCTTGGTAACTTGGACCATGTATAAATAAGTTCGATGGGAGCAGCCTCTTCAATCAAACAAGTTAATGGAAAATTATAAAGTTCTTCCTCAGTAAAATCATATAGGAAATACTACTCAAGATCTACTTGTAAGTTAGTGATCAGTGAATCCATAATAGAAAGGTTGTATCAAGTTAAAAGTTTACAGTTTGTGCAGAACTGGACTCAAGAATGTGTGTGTCTAATTCAGCATTACTTCAGTTGAAAATGAAACAAGAAATTTTGCATGAGTTGTTGTTTGATGTGTGGTGTGTGATGTGTAGTGTGTGATGTATGATGTGTGATGTGTGCCGTATGGTGTTTGATGTATACTTTAGTTTTTTTAGACTCGCATCTGTTAAACGCCCTACGAAGACCGTTTAATTATATGGCTTTAAATAGGCACAGGTGCTTTACGTACGAGATCCACATACAGGACGCTATTTACCAAACCTCCAATATTTGTATTTTCTTGACATTCATTAATATACTTGTTTCGATAATGAGTCTTAACAGCCAAATATTGATTGTTCTATGAAATTAATGTATATTATATGAAAATTAAAGAAAAGTTATCGAAAATCAGAGGATTGAACCTGAGACCTCTAGGACTTCAGCCTCCTATAGAACAACTTACACAAATGTTAATAAAAAGTTCTTATAGGTAGATAATGTATAAAACAACAACAAAAAATTCAATAAAAATGTTTATGCATGCGGAAAAGCTATCTTACGTTATCCTTGTGTAGGTTCTATCTAACAAAGTAATTATACATTCCAGACCAGGTAATTTGATACCAGACCAGGTAATTCAATACCAAACGGATAATTAAAACAGTCCAGACCAGATAATTTGATACCAGACCAGGTAATTCAATACCAAACGGATAATTAAAACAGTCCAGACAGGATAATTTAATACCAGACCAGATAATTTGATACCAGACCAGGTAATTCAATACCAAACGGATAATTAAAACAGTCCAGACAGGATAATTTAATACCAGATCAGATAATTTGATACCATACAGCTGCAGAGTAAAGATGTACGGCTGTAAAATTTGCGAGAAGGTATTTGTTTGTGGATAAAGTAAAAAAATATTTTGAGGTTTCTAGTTCTTGTACACACACTAAATCACATTTTTTTTCATCCCCTTTAATAACGGGGTGGGGGTGGTAATGGGGGTGGCTAATGCCAAAATTTTTTTTTGAGACCTTAGCTTCTCTTGTCTATACTAAATATCAATTTTATGAACTCTTACCTGCTTGATTTACCTATTTACTCCAAATTTATCCCAATTTACCCCCAACCCTTCGACGGAACAAGATAAAAATATAATCTAGTTCTAGATCTCGTTAAAGTACATATGTATACCAAATTTCAAGTCAATATCTCAAACGGTTCCAGAATAAACGTGCGCACAAAAAAAGTTACAGACCGACAGACCGACAGACAGAAATTTTTTTTCGCTCAAACTTGAAATCTCGACGTTTTATGGCATTCTAAGCCTATTTGAACAATAAAAATTTTTTTGTCGTTACTATACTTCCACTGGATGTGGAAGTAATAGAAGAGTGGTTACTGTCAACATGGAAATTGAACAGGATTTCTTTGACAGTGGTGTAGAAAAAGACAGTGCAGAAACTGATTTTAAAGTAAATAAAAGTGCTTCAGTAAGTAATTTAAAATTTTTGAACTATAGCTCATTCAAAAATTTGTTGATTGTAGTATTTGTAGATTAAATTTATATCTATATTTAATCTATTCGAATTCTGTATGTTATGTAACCATTTTACACAATAATTGAAATAGAGTAAGTCAGTTTTAAGCAGTCAAATTTTTAGGAATCGATTCATTTTAGATATAAGTGCGATTACAAAATATGTTTAATTTTATACTGTACATATCATTTTCTTCAAATAAATATGTTTAAATAATACGTATTTTTAATTCATGCCACTCAAATAATGTATCTTTTGTAATGTCATTTATTTACGTTATAATGAACATGAAATAATGTCTGGGAATATATTTTACATACAATTTAAGTAAATTGTATTAACACTGTATAACAGTTATCAATTAGTATATTTCCATCTCTTTGTACATGCAGTGAAATCTAAATACAGACTTTAAATAATACCACATAAAGTACTTTGTGGCTAATATTTGGTTGCCTATTATAGTTTGTTTATAATTCCAGCTTCATATTTTATCGTTTCGTAAAAACGCTCAATAAACAAAAATTTCAGTTTGTAGATTCTACTCCGTAAATATGTTTTTTATTACATTTCTGTGATTTGAAATAAAGTTTTTGTGTTTCACAAGTAAATGAGAAGTGTATTTAAATTATGTGGGTTACCTACTCGGTATTTAGATACGTGTGTAATCTCATAAAAGGATACATAATTTATATAAAATTCTTAGGTAAGTCTAATACATTTATTCAGATTTAGGTTAATGACATAGATCCTTCTACATTTTAATTATCGATTAAGGTACGGATTAGAGTCGTTTACTTCTTTTTTATCATATTTATTTCATAAAAAGGTGTTTACCAAAATGATATTTATTTTACCATGGTTGGTATAGTTCGGTAACTTTCGGCTATTTTCGCTAACAGTTTTTAAAAAATATTTTTATAGGTAGGATTATTAAAATTATTATTGATGGAATAAAAAGAATAAGTTGTAAATATTTATTACATAAAAATATTAATATGAAAAAGCATAACAAATAAACTTACAATTGGTCTTAACACATATTTTGTACCACTTGATTTGACGTCATGCAGTTGATATATTAAAAGCTATTATAAGTTGCTCGATTTCGCTAATATAATGGGTATTGTTAGGTACCTGATTTTTTATCCAATCGACTTAAGTTTGCTAAACGACTTCTCTTTTTTAGGTGATATAACACTTTATTTTTTTTAATATTTGATGGGTAGAATTTTTTGAGCTTTTTTAAAATAATTGATGTAATAAAAATAAATAAGTTGTAAATATTTATTAAATAAAAAATATTAATTTACGAAACATGATAAAAAGATAAACTTAGAATTATTAGTCTTGCAATTGGCTTAAGTTTGCTGAACGGCCCATTAAATTCGTCTTGAATACTTCGAAAATTATCCTCGCCAACTTCTCTTTTTAGGTGAGATAGCACTTTGATTGATTTTCTGGGCTTCTCAGGAATAATTGTTGGAATATCATTAGACATTTTAATTCATAGTTTCATGGTGTAAAAATGTTTTAACTGAGTTTTAATTATTCAGTCGTTCAGATATATAATGTAGATCCCACTAACTTAAAATTTCATGACAGATATTGCTTTAAACATTACACATCAAATATTTAAAGTTTTAGAACCAATGAGAAGCATACACTTATTTTGGTAGGTGTGACTAAACATACATATTTTTTCTCAGGTGATTTATTAATGGTAAGCTAAAAAATGTCTTTGCACTTTTTTAATGATACATCGCGTGAGAAAACGCTGTCCAGATTGCATATGAAACCCTGTGAAACTTCATTTCTTTGGTATATCAGAGCCTAAGAATCCGTTATCTTTTAATTCGAGTATGGGTGAATAATGCGATTTTTCTATCTAATCTTATAACATGATACAAAGGTGTCTGATGCATAATTATTTGAATCAGAAAGCGTTGTCCAGATAGTATATGACACCCTGTGAAATATATTTCTCACATCATTTCTTCATAATTTCGTTATATAAGAATGTCTTTGCGCTTTACATGGGAAAGCCCAGATTGTAAAAGAACGCCCTGTGGCATTTTGTTCATTTGCAATAACGTAAAAATAATCTTTTTAACTTGAGAAATATTTTTAAAATAAGGCGATTGTCTTATCACCTGTTTACGAATATCGTATGTCTTCCGCCGAGATATTTTATTTCCTGCTATAACAAAGTAGAATGTAGAATAATATACTATTTAAAATTAAACAATGCAGTACATTTTGGTTTTAAGGACCACTGATGTGCCGAAATATTCTTCCAATTAATTAATTATATGTCATTAAATTTACCGCAGGCGACTAGCATATACAGAATGATCGAAATGTTTTTCCAATGTAATTAAAATAAAATTTACCGCAGGTCACTAACATATACAGAGTGATCGAAATGTTTCTTCCAATATAATTAAAAAAAAATTTACCGCAGGTTACTGGCATATACAGAGTGATCGAAATGTTTTTCCAATGAAAATAAAATTTACCGCAGGTCACTAACATATACAAAGCGATCGAAATGTTTCTTCCAATGTAATTAAAATAAAATTTGCCGCAGATGTTCTTCTCGGAAATAATATACTGACCTATATGACCTTCACGTAACCTTTCGTAGACAAGTTTATACAAGTTTGTAGGTACCAGCCATCTCGGCGCCATAGTTTCTTGGAATTCATAGCAGGTGTTCATTATAACGGCCATTCACGTTTCTTAGAAATTGATCACGTGTACACCGGATATTATTGTGAAAAGCAGGTTGTTGTGTTCTTCTCGGAAATAAAGCGTTACATAACCTATTTTTAGATTAACATATTTACTTGTCGTATCGTCTCGATTTGAATTTCCCGTCATATAAGACTTCTGCGCATGCGTTAAGAATTTCCCCATCATATAATATATGTAATTACCTTCCTGATGCTCGTCATTAGTAATCGACGGTCTATGCCAGCCAGGTGTTATTCCGAAAAAAATATACTGACCTATATGTCCTTCACATAACCTTTCCTAGACAAGTCCAGACAAGTCTGTAAGATACTCGCCATCTCGGCGCCATCGTTTCTTGGAATTCATAGCAGGTGTTCATTATAACGGCCATTCGCGTTTCTTAGAAATTGATCACATGTACACCGGATATTATTGTGAAAAGCAGGTCGTTGATTTTCTTGGAATTCACAGCAGGTGTTCTTCTTGGAAATAAAGCATTACATAACCTATTTTTAGATTAACATATTTATCGTCTCGATTTGAGTTTCCCGCCATGTAACTGACTTACCATATATACAACTTTGTATCATTAGTGGTTAATAAACATTATCATTGGTCACTGGGTCCGCGAATCGTGTGCTCTGAGCAGGCGTAACGGGCCAAGGATAACGGCCTTCTGCATTCTTCCGGCTAAGATTTCTGCCGAGTTTCGGCATGCCGGTATCGTCTTCAATTCCGAAAGCAGTGTGCGCCTCACCCCACCTAGGCTTATTATTATTATTATTATTATTATTTTTTTTTTTTCGGTTTGCCCGCTGCCGGACAGGACTTCCGTGGCCTCCGACACCTCACGGTAGCCGCGCCGGCGAATTCCTTGCAGCCACTCTCCACGACCTGTGGAGTTAGTGACTGCAAATACCTAAATCGTGTGCCCTAAGTAGACGAAGGGACCCCAAGATAACCGCCTTCTGCATCTGGCCTGCCAACCATTCTGCCGAATTCTGACAGGCCGGTATGATCTTCAATTCTGAGAGCAGCGAAGGCTTCATCCCTCCGAGTATGCCGATTATTAGGACGACCATCTTGACAAAGTAGCCTGGGTACAGCACTTGGAGCTCATACCGGAGATCACGATATTTGGTCCGTTTTTCCCCCTCCTTCAAAGCGATGTTTGTCTCAGCAGGTGCTGAGAATTCGATGACAAACATCACTTTGTTCTGATGGTCGAGGAGGACTATGTCAGGCTTGTTGGCTTGAATTAGCCTGACGGTCGGGAACGAGTAGTTCCAATAAATTCGGCACCTCTCGTTCTCGACAACGGACTCAATATCTCCGGGGATGTAAGGCAGCACTGGTGTTTGGTCTACCCCATACGAGTGCCGTAGATGGTAGTATAGCACTCGTAAAGCCGCGTTATGGCGGTGGATGTAGGCCGAAATCGCGTATACCGGGCATGCTGAAAGCAAATGCATAAGCGATTCCGGCTCCTGACGGCAGGTCCTGCAGTTAGTATCAGGGACCTCTACACCCATTACGCGGCTCCGGTAGACCAAGTGTTTATTACACCATCCTGACAGGCCACAATGAATCCCTCGGTCTCCGACTTAAGCCCAGCTGACCTTAAAAAGGCGAATGTCAGCCTAGTCGATAAACCCAGTGTTTCCATGTTTTTGTAGAATACACCGTGCATGGGTTTATCGACATGCTGCCTAAACAGGCTCTCCTGTTCGGCAGCTTTTATTTGGGCTTTCAGACGAGTTGGCTGAAGCTCAGTGACTGACTCTGGGTCAGCACCGCGCCGGCCGCCTCGTCTGACGTCGAATACGAGACCGAGTTCATCTGCGGCTCTTTTTGCTGCCTTAAACAATCCTGCGCCCACCCCTGCGATTTCGTGATCTCTCACTAATAGCAGGAGCGGATCCGAGCTCCTGAGGATGTTACATGCCATACTCAGTACTACTCTGCCGTGCATACACTCCAGACCCAAGAGTCCTCGGCCCCCCCGATGACGTGGGAGGTAAACACGAGGAACGGACGATCTAGGATGAATACTCCTATGGATGTTCATCATCTTGCGGGTGTCTCTGTCTAGTTGGCGCAGCTCATCTACTGTCCATTTTACTACCCCAAAGGAGTAGAGCAGAACAGGAACGGCAAGCATGTTAGTAGCAGACGCCTTATTCTTCCCCGAAAGTTCGGACGACCAAATCTTTCGGAGTAGGCGTCTGTACTTGCCGCGGAGAGATTCCTTTATTTGTTGCACATCCTGGATGTGATGTTGTTGCACACCCAGGTATGTGTAGGTCTCTCCGGCATCCAGATGTCTTAGGATGCTTCCGTCTGCGAGCTGCGCGTCCTCAGAAAATTCCCCGCATCGCCCTCTCTTGAGGTGGACGACCGCGCACTTGTCCAACCCGAACTCCATACCAATGGCCCGCGTGTACTCCTCGACCACCCTTAGAGCATTTTGAAGTTCACGCTCTCCGGAGGCATACAGTTTCAGGTCATCCATATAGAATAAATGAGTGACCTTATGCCTCCGGTTGCTGGGTGGTCCATTATATTATTATTATTATTATTATTATTATTATTATTATTATTATTGTTATTATTATTATTATTATTATTATTATTATTATTATTATTTTTTTTTTTTTCCTCCACAACTTTCGTTGGTGATGTGACTTCTGACGAGGACGGGGCCTTTACAGGCCAGCCTTTCCATCAGTGGCTAACACACGACGAATTGTGCGACATGTCGATAGTATGACAGATTTCTGTGATAAAGTGATTATCCTTTCCCAGTCCAGTACCCCCATTTTTTCCAAATTGGTAGGCAGATATTTATCCACTAGTCCGTTGCTTGTTATAATGAGAGGAAAGATGTTAACATTATTTAGGTGGTATATATGTTTTAGTTCATGCGCTAGGTCCTGATACTTTAATAGTTTTCCATTCCTTGCTGTTCTGATGTTACTGTCGAGTGGTATTGTTACATCTATAATTTGGGCCCATTTATCCTTCTTGTGCATTATCAAAATATCAGGTCTGTTATGACGTACCTCTCTGTCCGTTATATTATTATTATTATTATTATTATTATTATTATTATTATGTTATTTCTCGCTTAATGCGGTTTTATTGTAATCATCGGCCGGAGCAAGATGACAACAAACTATTGCAAACTCAGGAACTTGCGAACGATGTGGCAAGTATTGAGAATTACGGATTTCTGCAGGTCCCTGATTAAGAAAGAGGAAAGGCCTAGGTTGGTTAAATTCAATGCAAGAGAACGGGGCACAACGCCGGTTGAGGATATTACTATTGGAATGATGACAACACTCTCTTGCCTCCATTGCTGTTTGATCTCGTGGGCGAGGTCAGCGTATTTTGTTAGTTTGTTCTGAACGGTTTCCTCGATGTTGTTGGAGTTTGGAACAGCAATGTCTATTAGGAATGTTTTCTTCTGAAGCTTATTGACCAAGATGATATCTGGCCGGTTTGATGGTATGGTTCTGTCGGTAACCACTGTTCTATCCCAATAGAGCCGGTAGTTTTCATTCACTAAGACGCTCTCCGGGCTGTACTGATAATACGGGCTAGTGTTATCTGTAAGTTGGTAGAGACGCGCAAGTTTTAAGTGTATAATTTTGCCTGCACAGTTGTGACGGTGCAGGTATTCCGTGGGTGCGAGAGATGTACACCCTGCGGTAATATGTTGGATCGTTTCCTGTGTACGATGGCATTTTCTGCATCTTTCGTCGGTTACACTCGCATCTTTAATAATATGCTTAAGGTAGTTTCTTGTAGCTACCACTTGGTCTTGTATGGCCATAATAAAACCTTCAGTCTCAGGGAATAAATCCCCACTAGTTAGCCAGTAATTCGACGAGTTCTGGTCGATATTTTCGGCACTAAGCTCATGGGAGTGTCTTCCATGTATGGCCTTCTGCTTCCATGAATTAACTTGGGAGGTAACCCATTCTGTCTTTTTAAGATTACCTTGTGGGGCCGCTGTACAGAGGTTCAAAGGTGTATAACCATTGTCAGCTAGGATGACTGCCCGATGGAAAGAAGATGTCTCTTGCTTTTGGAGGAAGTATCTTTGGAGATTTACAATTTGCTTCTGAAGTAAGTATGGAAGGTCAATCAGACCTCTTCCCCCTTGAGCTCTTGGGATTGTAAGGATAAGAACCACTAGTAATTGTTATTATTATTATTATTATTATTATTTTTTTTTTTTTTGTTTGTGAAGCCAGTCGCCCTTCTCTCTGTCTTCGATGCCAGAGAGGGTACGCTGGTACTACCAGAGACCACTCCCTACGCCGTAGGGTCAGTGGTCACTGGGTCCGCGAATCGTGTGCTCTGAGTAGGCGTAACGAGCCAAGGATAACGGCCTTCTGCATTCTTCCGGCTAAGATTTCTGCCGAGTTTCGGCATGCCGGTATCGTCTTTAATTCCGAAAGCAGTGTGCGCCTCACCCCACCTAGGCATCCTATGATAAGAACCACTAGTTTAACAGTGTGGTCCGGATAGAGTCTACGGAGTTCGAAGAGAAGATCTCGATATTTAGTCCGTTTTTCCTCCTCTTTCAGAACAATGTTTGTTTCCCCTGGGGCGGAGAATTCAATGACAAACATTATCCTAAGTTGGTGGTCGAGGAGGACTAAATCAGGTTTATTGGCCTGTATTTGCCTGAGGGTGGGAAACGAGTAGTTCCAATAAATTAGGCACCGCTCATTCCCCACTACGGACTCAATATCCCCCGGAGCGTAAGGCAGCACTGGTGTCTCGTCTATCCCATACGTATGCCGCAGATGATAGTACAGCACACGTAATGCACCATCATGTCTGTGGATATAGGCCGAGACAGCGTATGTCGGACAAGCCGACAACAGGTGCATAAGTGTCTCCGGCGCCCTTCGGCAGGCCCTACAGTTTACATCAAGGACCTCTATACCCAGGACATGACTTCGATAGACGAGTGTGTTAAAGACACCATCCTGGCAAGCCATAATGAACCCTTCGGTCTCAGACTTCAGCCCAGCTGACCTTAGGAAAGCAAAGGTCAGCTTCTCAGATAAGCCCCTGTCTTCGATGTTCTTGTAGAAGACTCCATGCAAGGGCTTATCTTTATGCAGCTGCAGAAATTTACGTTGCTCTGCTGCTTTTGTATGGGCTTTTAGCTGAGCGGGTTCCAGTTCGGTGACAGAACTCGGGTTTACCCGCCCAGTGTCGAAGTCGAGACCAAGTTCATCGGCTGCTCGTTGTGCTGCCTTGAATAAGAACGCTCCCGTCCCTGCGTTTTCATGGTCGCGAACCATGCAGAGAAGGGGATCCGAACTCTTGATGATCTTGCAAGCTCCATCCAGAGCCGACCTGCTATGTAGATACTCCAAACTCAAGAGTCCACGGCCTCCCTGCTGTCGTGAGAGATATAACCGCGGAACGGACGATTTTGGATGCAAACTTCTGTTGAGATGCATCATCTTTCGGGTTCCTACATCGAGTTGGCGCAACTCGCCTTGTGTCCATTTCACTACCCCAAAGGAGTGTAGAAGGATCGGAACGGCAAGCATGTTAGTTGCAGAGACCTTATTCTTCCCCGACAGTTCAGAAGACCAAATCTGCCGGAGGAGGTGCTGGTACTTGCCGCGGAGAGCGTTTTTAACTGTTGACACTTCTTGAGTGGAGCGTTGCTCAACACCCAAGTATTTATACGTCTCTCCGGCATCTAGGTGGTGCAAGATGCTTCCATCCACAAGCTGCGCGTCCTCTCCATAGTCACCGCATCGTCCTCTCTTGAGGTGAACCAGTGCACATTTGTCCAAACCGAACTCCATACCGACAGCCTGAGTGTACTCATGTACGACCCTGAGAGATTGGCGTAAATCTCTCTCGCTGGAGGCATAAAGTTTAAAGTCATCCATGTAAAACAGATGGGTGACCCTGCCCGCCTTGCTAGCGACTTTTTGCAAGCCACTAGCATCCGTATTCTATCGAGCAATGTTGCTTGGTGGTAAGCAGCACTGCCACGTTAAGCGTGTGATGGACTCGCCTTAAGTTGGCGGCGATTCGCCGCACTTTTGACGTGAAAGGCCTGTTCTCCGCCATGTAATCCATCACACACTGAATACGGGAGGCATATTGTCTCGCCGACCGGATCTTGGCTTCCATCTTTCTTATACGTCGGTCAGCTCTCTCCTGAGGGGAAGTAGTATTATCCCACCTCACCACCGGAGAGAGCCGCGTCGCGGCGTCGTAGACGGCACAATTAATGTGCCAGATATCAGCCTCTTCCGGAATAGCTTCACTGAGTTCTGCGTCCACTCTGACCAGATCTTGTGGCCGAGGGGGCTTTTGATGGTGCAGCCCCCTTCTGGTTCTGATGCCCTCTGGTATGGGTGGAACATCTAAAACCACCTCCTCGACCGGTTGATCGGGCGGTCTGTCGACTACCTTTTCAACAGGTCTCAGAGCGGTTCTGATGTAGCCTCTGCTTCGGAGGTGAGATACATAGTCACGAAGATTTTGTTTCGTGAAAGCGCGATGCTCTGGGTGTATATCACACCACAGAGCATGCATCCGCGCCATGTATCCCCTCCGTGCAGGCTCACTGCTTTCATAGCACTGCAGAAGGTCGTCCCTCAGCTCGTCCGTCCACTCAAAGCGTCCATATGCGTCGCGGTTGTCGTCATTATTATTATTATTATTATTATTATTTTTTTTTTTTTTTTTTAACTCTCAGATTACTCTGGTCTTACAGTCTGAATCGGCTATTGTTAGCAAGATAGAGACTGCGACCCTACTGTTCTAGGAACGACCGGACTATGTTCGTAGCGTCTAAGATAACCGACTTCTGTATAACTCGGTAGATATTCCAGGGTATTTCTATGTCTTTTACACCGTTTTTTAATGTATTCGGTATCAGTCCCATGGAGGAGATGATGATCGGCACCACCCGTACAGTTTGCAGCTCCCACATCTCTTGAATTTCGCGTCTCAGGTTGGTGTACTTAGTTAGCTTATCGTTGTACTTTGACTCTATATTGTGGTTATTGGGAATTGCGACATCTATCAGGAGTGCTTTCTTATCTTTCTTGTATAGAATGGTTATGTCGGGTCTATTATGTTCGATTGTTCTATCTGTTATAATACCCTTGTCCCAATAGATTCTAACCTGTTCGGTTTCTACCACTGGCGGCGGTTTATAGCGGTAGTAGGGTTCATTACTGTCTGGCGTTATTTTATGTAGCTTCAGGAGTTCGAGGTATATTATCGCAGCTACTTTGTTGTGTCTTTCCAAATATTTTGTGCCTGCTAAGCTTTCACATCCAGACAGGATATGTTCGATGGTTTCCGATTGACTATTGCACTTTCTACATTTATCTGTCGTAACCTGTTCTTTTAGGATATGCTTTTGGTAATTCCTAGTGCTTACAACCTGATCTTGTATAGCGAACATGAATCCTTCTGTTTCCGGGTAGAGTGTTCCGCTCAGCAGCCATCCTAGAGATGCGTCTTTATCGATGTATTCTTTCTCTAGGTTGTATTTGTAGCGTCCATGTAGTTCTTTGGAGGCCCATTGTGTGACTTTTTCCCGGTCGGTGGTCATATTTGGAAAATGCGTGTGATTTCTCTGGCTTAGATTTAGAGTATCCGTTGTCAGCTTTGATTTTTTTTTTTTTTTTTTCCGGTTTCCCGTTGCCGGACAGGGCTTCCGTGGCCTCCGACACCACACGGTAGCCGCGCCGGCTAATTAATTACAGCCACTCTCCACGACCTGTGGAGTTAGTGACTGTAAACACCTGAATCATGTGCCCTAAGCAGACGAAGGGACCCCAAGATAACCGCCTTCTGCATCTGACCTGCCAACCATTCTGCCGAATTCTGACAGGCCGGTATGATCTTTAATTCTGAGAGCAGCGAAGGCTTCATCCCTCCGAGTACGCCGATTATTAGGACGACCATCTTGACCGAGTAGTCTGGGTACAGCACTTGGAGCTCATACCGGAGATCACGATATTTGGTCCGTTTTTCCCCCTTCTTCAAAGCGATGTTTGACTCAGCAGGCGCTGAGAATTCGATGACAAACATCACTTTGTTCTGATGGTCGAGGAGGACTATGTCAGGCTTGTTGGCTTGAATTAGCCTGACGGTCGGGAACGAGTAGTTCCAATAAATTCGGCACCTCTCGTTCTCGACAACGGACTCAATATCAGCTTTGATTATTATTATTGTTATTATTATTATTATTATTATTATTATTATTATTATTATTATTATTATTATTATTATTATTATTATTATTATTATTATTATTATTATTATTATTATTATTATTATTATAAGACTTCTGCGCATGCGTTAAGAATTTCCCCATCATATATTATAATATATGTAATTACCTTCCTGATGCTCGACATTAGTAATCAACGGTCTATGCCGGCCAGGTGTTCCAGAAATAATATACTGACCTATATGACCTTCACATAACCTTTCGTAGACAAGTTTAGACAAGTCTGTAGGTACCAGCCATCTCGGTGCCATCGTTTCTTGGAATTCATAGCAGGTGTTCATTATAATGGCCATTCGCGTTTCTTGGAAATTGAACTCAAATGTTGCTCCGCCAGCTCTCTCATAGGTTTTGATTGGTTGCTCACAAATGAGCTGCTCCCGCTCCGAGGTTCTCTTATTTACATACTACTCTTCTCTATTCAGTTAAATAACCCCTAGAGAGATTGGGCGTTATACTTGTTTAAAGTTTGGAGTATTTGATTGACAAAATTATTTGACATTAAATTTATATTTACATCATTTTCCAACCATATTTAAATCCAATTGAAAATTTAATTCGTTAAAATTTGTATAGTCGCGTGTAACTTTGTAATCATTGGTGAGATTTTTTGTTGTATCTAAATTTATTGAAATGATACAGTGATCAGTAATTCTTGGGGTTAGGTGAACTTTAAATGGTATGTCTTTGAACTGGTAATGGGCAGATCTATAATTGTCGAGGAGTTATTTGTTATTCTAGTGAACTGATTCATAACTTGATACAATCCAACTCTATTTACATTTTGTGTCAATTTATCCCTATAAAAACTGTTTAATGCAACATTGATAAAATCACCAACAACTATAATTATTGTGCTATTTCCAAAATTTAAATTTTCCATTGTGTTCTCAAATTTGTTTTATGAACTCCATGTAACTTGAATTTGGGGAATGGTATACAGTTATTATTATATATGGTGTACTATTTACTATAATTTTTATACCCAAAAACTAACAGTTAGAATCACTCATTCCCTCTATAACATTTCTATATTTATAATTATCTTTGATATAACATAATACTCCTCCTGCATGTCTACTATTCGACAAACAACAACATTTATATCCCTTAATTTGTTTCTCACTTTTAACAAACATTTTCTGTAACGTGCGTCTCTGAAAGACAAAGTCCAGTCAATGAATGGTTTCTAGAGGGAAATGCCGAGATCACAATTTTTGACTTGAGAGCTTTATTATAAATTGAATATTAATAATCATCGTAGAAAAAAATTTCTTGTACAGATATCCGCTTCATAGCAGACTGAACTCAAATATCGAATAAAAAATGTCTTTGCGTCTGTAAGTGTGTGTGTGCGTGTATATGTATATGTGCGAGTATACCGTTTCTTGTAAATACGATAACTTCTGTTAAACTTAAAATATTTAATTACAATTCGGAGCTTATGTAAAACAGCATATTACAATAATCTCTATTGAAATTGAGCCATATCTGTAATACATGGTGATAACCAGAGGCCTACAAACTTTCATACGTAAAATAGGTTTTATTTTAATTTCAGAGCAAAATATTACCAAGCATACAAAAATAAGATGTATAAGATCGTTCCAAATCCAAAATCGCACAAAGTTACCTTGTCTTAATGACTAAATTCTATTGCTGTTTTCATACAAATCAATAGTAAAACAACGAAACATTAAGTTTTATTTCACACTTTTTTATTTATTTTTCACTTGTCAATAATGACATTGTTTTGATTCATTGAATTTCCTACTATCCAAGAACGAGTGTGTTATTTTTTAAAAAATATCAGCATTTTTTGAGTACGTGGACACGAATTACTGAAATTGTTTAGGTAAGATTACTACAGAAAATTCCATAATCATAGATGAAAAAAAATCAAAGGACCTGATTAAATTGCCCATTTAATGGGCATTTAAAATGAGAAACATGATATACTCTGAAAGTTCAGATAAAAAAAGAACAATTCTAATTCTAGGAAGCTTGGAGAATAATAATTCATCATAAGATTTTGAGTCACAGAACTTTTCATTTCGCATAAAAAGAATCGTGTAGTTGCTCCCAGTAGACCATAATAAATGTCACGGCTTTCTTTCAGAATCATGGCGAATAGGATAAATTGTTATGTTTGTGTTGAGAGACATCCACCTCGGTTCATGCCACGTCTTATAAATATGAATGAAAATAGACGAGAAATCGCTGTTCGAAGAAGTAATTTTAGGCGGCGGCCAGAAGATATTCAGGAAGACGATCTGATTTCCGTTAATTGCAATATTTCAATTTTGGAAGAGATAGATATTATTGCCCATACCTCAACGTCTTAAGGCAAGCGCGTAATCACCCTTGTATATTTTGCGGTGGTGATGATTATACCCAACTTTATCCTTGGAATTTACAGCAAAAATTTTTTTGAAAAATATTTTTGTTCCCGACACCGCTAGAATATGCGCGACACATGTTCTAGCGGCGCGACGCATATTAACGACAATGGCTTCATACCGCGATTATTATTGGATGGATTAACTTTCTTTAATAGACCTTATAAGTTCCAAGCTAATGAATTATCTGAACTTCTACAATCTCTTAGAGAATCGCTTTTAGAAAACCAACAAGATTACAACGACGAAAATTCATTTACCGAGGAGGATTTTAACGTTTTGTGCGGCATAACTCGAGAGCAATTCAGGGATTTGTTTACCTATTGCGATCCTGTGACAGAACCTCTTAGAAATAAGCATCGCATCGTAAGAAACAAGATTTGATTATGTATCTGTGCAAACTTCGTCAAGGTTTGTCAGATAAGTTTTTGAGGGTTATGTTTAAGTATTCTATGCGTCAAGCAGTGAGTATGTCAATTCAAAAAACACGGAAATCCTTGATGACGCGTTTTGTTTCTTTAAATGTTGGTCTTACTGCATTGACTAGAGAAGAATACATTGATCGACATGTTACCGACTTTGCAAATGCACTTTATTATAAAAATCCGGAAAATCACATCGCAATAATATACGTTGATGGGACATATGTATATGTTATATATGTATATAACAAAACCAGCAATTTTAGAGAGTTGAGGCAAACATTTTCGGTTCACAACGATGTTTGTGAACCGAAAATGTTTGCCTCAACTCTCTAAAATTGCTGGTTTTGTTATATCTTGAAAAGCCTGCTCTTCTGGTTGCTCCAAATGGTTATATATTGGATATCCATGGTCCTTATTTCAGCGACTCGAGAAATAATGATGCTGCAATACTGCAAAATGAACTTCATGCATTAAATGAATGGGCTGAAGAGGGAGATATCATTATCGCTGACCGAGGTTATGACGATATAAAGGAGCAACTACAAGATCTCAGATATTTCTACAGGATTCCACCTACTCTGGAACGTAGAAAGAAACAACTTTCCACTGAAGATGCAAACGAAGCGCGGGTTATTACGAAAACTCGTTGGATCGTAGAATGGAGAAATGGACACATTTTTAAATTTCTAGACAAAGTCATGTCGATCACTCATGCAGTAAACATACGTGACTTCTACAGAATTTCTGCAGCAATTATAAATAAACACAAGGCAAAAATATACATGAAGGGAGCAAATGCCGACCTCGCACGAGAGATTCTAAGAAAAGCAGAAGAACCTAATGTTATGCAAGCAATGTATAGAAATGTAAGACACGCAAATTGCTGAAAATTGAACGAGAACTACGCTCCTTTTTTTCCGATTCTGAGTTTGGAATTTCTGCGAGAGTTGACGGTTAGAGTGTACCAAGTGAATCTGGCACCTGCTTATGGTCAAGATAAATTAGAAAGAGATGGCACAGAAGAATTTCAGTTTGATGAACTCATAGAAGAAGAAGGTTTTATGAGAGTTCGAGTATATTCACGGTTTCGACGTGATACAAAATACCAACTGTGGGTTGCTTACTCATTCAATCAAGAAAATGATCAAGTCATTCCAGATCAAGAAAAAATCCTGGCATATTATTGCACTTGCGAAACGGGTGCGAGAACACTTGGTATGTGCGCACACGTAACGGCCGTGTTATGGTTCTTGGGTTACGCAAGGCATCAAGAACTGGTCAAATATCCAAATACGTTGCTTTTAGATAATATTATTGATGCTGGACATAGACCACCACAGGCACTTGAACTTCCAGTTGCATAAAAATCAGAAATACATTGTATCTTTGAAAAAATGCGAACCGCGCCGAATCGCCCTCGATTTTGGCCGTATCTCAAGGGCTAGAACTAAAATAAAAACGATTTTAACAGAAGTTTTTTATTTAAAAAAAAAGTATCACAACTTTATTCTTGAATTGAAAAAACTTCAGCGAAGCCCTTGAAGACCCACGGTGTCATTAACACGAGTAAGAAATATGGCGTTATTTAAGAATTAATTATCCAGTTCTGAATTTGCATAAAATCAAAGCCAACTTTAATTTATTTTTTTTCAATTTTAAAACGTATTTAAAACGATCTTTCGGGCTCCATATCTCGAAACGAAGACCTTTTCGGACCTGGCTACATTTGAACATTTGTTCAGGGGGTTCAAAAGAACATTTTTACGTGGGTTAGATTAAATTTGACTGGAGGCAGAAATCCCCCTATATAATAAAGTTAGAATGGAGTCAAAAGATTTACAATTCATTACTGAACAACAGATGCGAAAATTAATAGAAACATTATTGTAGAAAATTTAGTCAGCTTTAATTTTGCATATAGCCACTTTTTGATTAGTTTGATCGTTTTCGAGATATGAGCGAAAATCCAAAAACCGGGAACTTCTTCGTGTCTCCTGCCCCCCCCCCCCCAGGTATGTTTACCTTCTAAATAGTCCAAACACAGCTCTCAAGTCAAAAATTGTGATCTCTGCATTTCCCTCTATATTATTGAATGTTCATTGACAGGGCTAATACCACCGTAGGTTTATAAGTTACAATCAGCTCCTCAAGTTTATTTTTGTGTGTTGTTAAGCCTTGTATATTTAAGTATATAATATCATTGTATATCTGTAGTTGCTATGCATCAAAGATTTTTATTTTTTTCCTCATTGATTCTATAATTCTCTCATAGCAAGGACATTTTCCATCAAACACTGAATAGTTAATATCCATTGTTAGATTAACTTTCTCCCCCATTTTTTTACAATTAATACATATTTCTCTTTCCGTCATGCATGGTTAATTATCATGATTTTTGAAACATCCGAAGCAAACCTTTTCACTTTCGCAGCTCTCTTTTTTATGTCCAAAACATCCACAGTTAAAACATCTTATTATGTGATAATGCTCATAGATTAAAAAAATTTAATTTAGTGATTTAAGAAACGATGGTAGAAGATAATATTTGGAATGTAGTTGACACTACTACCGAGAAATAAACTCTCTATACTCTTAGTGATAAGTGTACAGAGTGGTCACTCTATAAAATAACTAATTAAGAAACGAGAGAGTAAAATAATATTTGGTAATATTTGGAATGTAGTTGTCAATATTGTCAGGAAGAAAACCTGGTAACAACTCGTGTTATTTCTTATTTCCGCCATGGTACACCCATTATTTATTTATTTGCGAGCTGGCATAAATGACTCCCGAAATGAATTAATTAATCATTTCTTAAACAAATGCGCTTTGCAAAATTGATAGAGAAATAAGACATTTTTTATATCTTTAGTTCAGCAAATTTACTATAGAGGCGCCACTGTTTGTAACTTCTTTTATTATAAAGACCTTTTTCTTGTTATTTTACCGACAGCTAATTAGATCTATATATGCTTGGACTTGTGGTAATTGAAAGCTCGATACGTGATTTCGCCAACCCCGCCGGCACCATTTAGAGATAATTAAAAAATCAGTTTCAATCATTTCCAGATGATAACAACATTGTTGGCGAAACGCGCATAGGGTGACAGTATTTGAGTGCGTGCATTCGTGCGTGTTTGTGGTTATGTGTGTGAGTGTGCGTCTGTGTGTGTGTGTGGATATGTTTGTCAGAGAAGTAGCTAGGTTACATGGCGCCCCGAGGCGACATACATTTTGGGGCCCCTATAGACAATAGTGATACGCAAAAAAACCAAAAATATATAAATTAAAAAAAAATCGTTCGCCTTCAAAAAATCTTCAATAAATATCTCTAAAAAGTAAGAAATAAATTTTCATTCAGTTTTACTAATATCTATTTACCTATTAGTGGAAAGTAGCAAGGAACTGTACCTTATTACCTAATATCAATTCGAAATAGGTGCAGAAATTTCAAAAATACATTTTGGTAAGTTATTTCATATAAAAGAATCCTTATAATGTATAGGAATAGTTCACTACCATGATCCATAAGAACCACCGATAATTGGCACATCATTAATAAACTACCGACATGTCTTCACTTCATTATTTGGCGGCGTACTCGCAAGGAGCGCTAAATTATCGAATGCAGTAAAACACCGGCCAGCGCTCGGCCATCAGACACTCGCCAACACTGGTGGTACATAGTACATGCATCGTGAACAATTATTTTTACAAGCTTATGTGTTCAGAAAACAGTGCTACCATTTTTTGTTTCTATAACTAAATTTGTTTTTAATTTCCATATCAACCAAAAATTGCATAATAATAACGCTACATAAAAAGAATATAAAAAGTCATTTTTCGGTCAACTTAAAAATAATAAAAACCGTTACTTATCACCCCGCGAGTGCCTTGTGAACCTTCCCATATTCCCATATTGGAGACCTGGAGATTGTTGGGCCCAACTACAAGAGAGCAACACCAGGTAAGTGCCGCTAATACACAAGGTCACAAGGTATTTCAAATTCAATTGGACGTAGTTATGCAAAATTGAACCAAACCACAATTTTGTGAAAACAGGTTTATTGCACCAAACGGTAAGTAAATACCAAACTTAAATTCTGTAAAAAGGATCCAGTTAGCTGGAGATATAGTTTCTATTATAGTAAAGTAATGCAAAGAACCAAACCGAAACGATAGAAAGAGAAAAGCAGTTATACAAAAAAGACCCAGGCGTCTTGGTTCCTTTTTGCAATTTATTGCTCGACCGTTACAGTGGGTTGGTCCTTTTCTGCGAATTTTAATAACCTAATGGCGGAAAGAGTAGAAAACAATATCACGAATAGAAAGAAGAATGTCAGAGGAGAAGATGTAAGTTGGCTTAAAACTAGAGAAATCGTGCTGAAAAAAGAAAAGCCTTTTTTTTATTTATGAAGGCAGGTTTCAAAACTAATACAGAGTTGGAACTTAACATTGCTAAAATTATTCCCAAGGCCACGAACAGTTGTCGTGCTGCCAAAGGTCGTTGTCCATCCAAAGCCACAAGGGATCATTCTGCTTATTGTTGTTCCAAATTTGATCTAAATCCACTATGGCCCCAGGGCAAACCTATAGCATTGGAGAAACTGAATGACCTAAATCCATATGGCATTTATTACCAAAGGATTGTATTCTTTTCTACACAAAACTTTATGCTAGTGATGATGTAGAGGATGACCTAGAGGGTTTCGAAAGAGAGCTCGATTTTCTGATTGAAGAGCAGTATCTTCCAATATTTAGAAATAACATATATTTTAGCGTTAAATATTAGTATTTGAATAAAAAAAATCGCTGCCCAAGGAATCACTACTTCCACATCCAGATTTTCTACCCAAGGCTCTCACAACAAAAAAATTTTGTATGTGGAAATTGTTTATGGAACTTTAATAATATAATATTTGAAATCCATAAAACGATAGCTCATAAAACGATATCCCACATCAGTAGTGGGGTGGGAGTAGTGATGGGTGGTGGTAGTGGGAATGGATGAAGTAAAAAAGAGGCCTTTGGTTATTGTACACACACTAAAACACAATTTTCTCTCCACCCCCTTTTATAATGGGGTGGGGGTAGTAACGGGGGTGGCTAATGCCAAAAATTTTTTTGAGACATTAGGTTTTCTTGTTAATACTATATTATATACCAATTTTGTGAACTCTTACCTGCTTGATTCGCCTATTTACCCCCATTTACCCCAATTTACCCTTCAACGGAATAAGATCAAAATATAATATAGTTGCAGATCTCGTTAAAATACAAACGTGTACCAACTTTCAAGTCAATATCATAAACGGTTCCAAAGTAATCGTGCGCACAAAAAAAGTTGCAGCCACAGACTTTTCTGCTCACACTTAAAATCTAGACATTTCATGACATTCTAAGCCTATTTGAAAAATAAAAAATTTTAAAAAATTTTTTGTCGTTACTATACTTCCACTGGATGTGGAAGAAACAAGCATTATTGATTACTTTTTGTATTAAAGAAATATGACTGGTGCAAAAAGGAACCAAGCCATCCATGTTTTACTCAAAAAAAGGTCATAAAATAAAAAAGAAAATGCCAAAAATATAAACCCAACGGGCACACGTACGTTTATTAAACGTTTTTAAAACATTGTAGTCGTTGATTAAACGTTTTACGTTGAAATTTTCAACGTTTAAATAAGACGTTTAAAATACATTACCACTACACGCATTTTTAACCATTAGTAGAAGAAAATACTGAAATAAAACGTTTTAGTAAGCACGTTTTTTCACAAATATGTAATAACGTATAAAACACGTTTATAATGTAAGGAGTTTCAACGACTCGCTAAAGGTAACCTTTCTGAAACGAAAAAGTTTAATGTTTTTTATTAGGTATATTTAATACGGCGATTCAAACGTTTTACTTAAAGAAAAAAAAACGTATTTTTTACAACGTTAAAATAACTGTTGTTTCCAACTTCCTAAATGCAAGAGACTTTTAAATCCACAGGTGAAATAGATGGTAGAAGATTACGTTATTTAAACGTTTTTCTACGAATCTCTATCAACGTATAAAATTAGTCTGTAAAATTTTAAATTTAAATAAAACCTGTAAAATACGTTACTCCTAGATACATTCCCAACCTGTAGTGGAAGGGAATACTGAAATAAAACGTTTTAATTACAACGTGTCTTTTACTGATATATTAACGTATAATACACGTTCATATTATGAGAAATTGTAACAACCCGCGGTTGTGAAACGAGAAAATTAAACGGTTTTTTTATTACATTAGTCAAACATAGCAATTGAAATATTTTTAATTTAAAGAAAAAAAAAATTTTATACAATGTTAAAATAACTGATGCTTTCAACTTATTAAAATGCACTGACGTTCTAAATCTAGAGGTAAAATAAATGGTAGATGATGACGTTTTTTTGACGTTTTTCTACTCAGCTATATTAGTGCATACAATTTGCCTACTTTACCACGTAGTTTGCTGCAGAAATTATTTGTAGATGGCGCAACATGCAAACCACTGACAATAATCACTCATGCGTCATCTTATATTCTTATGAATTTATATAAAATAAATATAACATAGATTGCAATGTTCAAATTCTTTCAGGGAGCATCGATTTATTTGGATGGATCTTATAACGATCGGGTTGAAGATCACATTATTCTGTGGCTTGGCCGAGATAGCATAAAAGAGTTTTATGCTATTTGTTTAATAGGTTAAGCGCCCACTGGTTTTATGATAAAACCCAGCGGGTGTTTAACCTATTAATTGTCCATTCATCTACATGGCGGTTCATCCTGTAACATTTATCATATATATATGTATATTGGAAAATGGAGACCTAGAGCCTGTTTAATTTCGTTTAATTAACGTACATAATTAGTGAATATTTAACGTTATTAAAACGTTTATATTCTACATTTACTTTCGTTTCATAAATGTTGAATATTGACGAATATTTATCGTTTTTTTTTGATGTTATTCAATCGTTATCTATGATGTTTAAAAGACGTTTATATTTGGTTAATAAGAACGTTTTTCCGCGCGACATTTTTTCGTTGAATCAACCATTGCTAAAAACCCTAGAACAACGTGTGGTTTTCAATCCTTTTTTAACGTTTATTAAACGTACGTTTGCCCATTGGGAAGAACTAAAATCTGCAATGGTTTATTTTTCGTATATGAGCAGATAAAAATCATAAATTTAAAAATTCCCGTTATAGGCATTGCATAACTTTAAACCGCTTTTTCTCAAGAAATGCAAATTGTGGTTTGGTTCCATTTTGCATAACTACGTCCAATTATCAATATTAGTTCAGTTTGTCAGCATTACGCTGACTGGTCCTTCGTCCGATTTATTTCCGCGTTAATAAACATTTTTGATCCTTCGATGCCGATACCTTAAAAAAGAAAACCAGCTTTGCCTTACATTCACCTAAAACAGTTTTAAATTAATTACTTCATAACTGACATTTGTTGCTTAAATTCATTTTGAAACTAGCACACGGTGTTTTTTATTGAACCTACCGCTATAATTAATTCATTTTCTTGTTTCTTCTAAATATAATAACGAAAATATTATTATATTGTCATTTCAACGTATTTGTGAGTACTGATTAATACAACTATTTTGTAATTTTATTTACGTTCGGTTAATTTAACTTTATTAAGGAACTTATCAATACTTACAAAATGAAGTTTGAGGACTTTGTAAGGGAATGTAATGTGGTAATTAGAAAATTAACCGCCGTGTCAGAATACTCATCTGCCGTTGTGGCAGACACTTCAACGCACTCTATGTTTTATGCAAAATTTAAAAGATCTAACCTCATTTACGAGGATTTTCAAGAACAGCGCAAATCATTAAAATTGAGTCAACTCTCAGTTGAAAATTTGGATCAACTGAATTCACTGGTGGAAGAAATAGATGATTTGCATGCTAGCATTCAAGCTGTTGATATAGAATTAACCAAAATGGCATCTGCTGTTACTACAAATTAAAAGGTTGATGTTGAAAACAATAAAAATACTGCTCATCTACCGGAGATTTAGATACCTAAATTTTCAGGTAATGCTATCGAATGGACTTCATTCTATGAACTGTTTAAGTCATTGGTACACAATTACACAAAATTTTCTAACAGAGAAATTCCAATACTTAATAAGTGCCTTATCTGATTAACCATTAAAATTAGTGAAACATTTACCAATAACCTCTGATAATTATCATATTGCATTCGGAACTCTAGAGAAAAGATATGACAATAAACGCATACTTATTTCGACCTATTCGGGAAATATTCTTAATTCACCAAAAGCTAAACTTGATTCCGCAAGTTCTCTTCTCTCTTAAATATATTTTCTGAAAATATTTTTGCTCTGAATAAATATGAAATTGACTTGTGGGATTTTACTCTATTTAATTGGTTAATGCAGAAAATTGTTCCTAATACTAGAAAATGTTTTGAAATGCATCGTAGCATTACGGAGTTGCCCACATATGAACAGTTAATTAAATTCTTGACCGATCAGTGTAATGCTTTGGAGTCTAGCACTATGTTGTCAAATATTTGTTCTGGTGTCTCTCAGTATTCAACTTCTAACACTGGAATAATTTCTCCTTCATTTTCTCATAAGCAACATACGCAATCTCCCATAAAATTAAAACAGCAGTCTCTCGTGGTGGAAACATCTTCTCAAAATAATATTGGTTCAGCAGTGCCTCTTGCAAAACTTCAACAAGCATCTTGCTTTGTTTGCAATGCTAACCACTCTATTTTTAAATGTGATTTGTTTTTAAATAAGTCGCCTCAAGATCGATATAACTTTATTAAAGAATCCAGACGTTGTGTAAATTGCTTTGGAACACATAATTTCTCGACTTGTGCTTCCCTGTCTGTTTGTCGCGCGTGTCAAAAACGCCATCATACGATGCTACATTTTCCACGTGAAGCAACTACGATCTCGACTTTTAATTCTACAGATAATGCCGCCGCTGCTGACATTCCTCAAATTGTTGCTAGTGCTAGTGCTCCAGTTACAGTTCTTTTATCCACTGCCACTGCAGATATATATATGTGATGCTAGTAGTAATTTTCAAACTAGCCGTACTCTTATAGACAATGGCAGAACATTTAAATAACCCGCTTCTTTCTGATCCTGATTATAGGAAATTGAGTGAAATAGACATCTTGCTTGGTGCTGATGTCTACTCACAAATAGTACAACCCGCTATTAAATATGGTCGTCCTGGTGAACCAATCGCAATGAAAACCATCTTTGGTTGGATAATATCTGGAAAACTTCATATTTCTACACCAGCTGTTGTTAACTCATTTCATGTGTCTGTTTATTCACAACTTGATTCCACATTAAAGAAGTTTTGGGAACTTGAAAGCATACCTGACAAAATATTCAATACTCCAGAGAACACTAAGTGCGAGCAAAATTTTATCAATTTTCATACTCGTGACAAATCAGGCAGATACATCGTTTCATTACCTTTTCGTGAAGATATTCCTATTTTAGGTGATTCTTTTAATACCGCAATGCGTCGATTTTTATCTATGGAAAATCGCTTGAATAAAGATTCTACATTAAAACAAGAATATTCAAATTTCATGCAGGATTATCTTGACTATGGACACATGTCCCCTGTGAGTGGTCAAAGTGCATCCAACCATTCTGATTCATGTTATTATATTCCTCATCATTGTGTGTTGAAGCCCGAATGTTCTACCACGAAATTACGTGTCGTCTTTGACGCCTCAGCAAAGTCGACCAATAATGTTTCTCTGAATGACACCTTATTAACAGGACGTAAATTACAACAAGACATAGTATCATTACTTTTACGGTTTCGTACCTATTCCACTGTACTTATTGCAGATATAAAACAAATGTACAGGCAAATTTTAGTAACATCTGATCACAGAGCCTATCAACGCATATTATGGCGCTTTTCTCCAAACCCTCCTGTTCATGAATTTGAATCGAATACTGTTACACACGGAGTATCATCTGCTCCATATCTAGCTATCCGCACTCTTTTACAAATTGCTTCAGATGAAAAAGATAATTTTCCTTACGCTGCAAAAGTGTTACTTAGCGACATTTATGTAGATGACGTAGTCACGGGCTGTTCATCTGCTGAAGAAGCTATTACTTTACAACCTCAACTTCGAGGTCTTCTTAAAAGTGGTGGATTTGATTTGAGGAAGTGGTCTAGCAACGATCCTATCGTATTAGACTCCATACCCCCATCATTATGTCAAACTAATTGTCAATCATTTGACACTGCTGATTACTTTCAAGAGGTGTTGGGCTTGAACTGGAATCCAACTTATGGATTCCCTAACTTACAAAATAAAGACTATCGACCGTTGTTGTACCAAAAGATCAATACTTTCTGAAGTCGCACGCATATTTGATCCACTTGGATTGTTAGCTCCGCTTACTCTTTTTGCAAAGCACTTGATCCAGATTCTTTGGACAAAAGGATTGTCTAGAGATGAGGCTCCCTCCGCTGAGATTTATTCTCGTTGGTCACAATACAAGCGTGAGGTATTCGCTCAACTTCAGTTACCTCACCACGTTATAACGGACAATTATCAAGCATGTGACCTTCATGGTTTCTGTGATGCTTTTGAGACTGGTTATGCATGTGTGGTATATTTTGGGGTTACAGAAAATGATAGTTCTGTACGCATTTTTTTGGTCTGTGCTAAATCTAGAGTTTCTCCGCTTAAGCGTATCACAACTCCACGCCTTGAATTATGTGCAGCACTGTTACTTTCAGATTTAAATTATTTTGTACGTGACACCTATGCCAACATTGCTTTTAAAAATATTTACGCTTCGTCCAATTCCACAGTCGCATTAACCTGGATTAAATCCTCTCCACATCAGTAGAAAACGTTTATTGCAAACCGTGTTACACAAATTCAGGAAAAATGATCTCCGGAAAATTAGCATCATATTGATGGTATCGATAATTCTGCTGATTGCGCCTCACGGGGTCTTCTTCCCCATGACCTCTTGAAATGTTCTTCATGGTGGGCGGGTCCCAAGTGGCTCAGCTCTCCGCCTGAACTTTGGCCTATTAGTTCATCTTCTACCTTGCCTTCCGATGTAGACTGAGAAACCAATACAATCTCTCTCGTTGTCACTGGACAACATGATTTCATAATAATTTTATTATCACGATTTTCCTCTTTGCGAAAGGTTCAAGGAAGCATAGCTTATTTAATTTGATTTACCAGCTACTTAAAGGATAATACTAATTTAATTCAAGGTCCTTTGGTAAATTTGGATCTACAGAATGCGCTGCTTATCATTATAAAACATATTCAAAAACAAATTTGTTCAAATAGTCCTTGTGCTAAACCTATACGCAAACTTTCACCTTTCCTAGATCAGGAGGGTATTCTCAGGGTGGGCGGAAGACTTCGCCACTCTCAGGAATCCTTTGAGAGAAAACATCCAATTTTATTACCACGGGAACACCGATTAACTAAACTTTTTATTAATCAGTATCGTAATAAGTATCTGCATCTTGGTGCAACCGCTCTTCAGGATTTATTAGCTGAACAATTCTGGATATTGTCCGCTAGACGAGCAATTAATCATTGCATTTCTCATTGCTATCGTTGTTCGTGACATAATCCAAAATCCTGTACACCTCTGATGAGTGATTTACCCACTCCTCGAGTCTCTTAAGTTAAACCATTCCTGCACACCGCAGTAGACTTCGCTAGGCCGTTTCATATTACTTTTGGTAGACGCCGGGGTGGTAAAACTCAAAAGGCATATCTATTCTTATTTGTATGTCTCGCCATTAAAGCTCTCCATCTTGAACTTGTTTCAGATCTTTCATCTGATTCACTTATAGCAGCATTACGGCGATTTGTTGCGCGTCGAGGCCAATGCTCTCATCTTTACAGTGACAACGGAACTAATTTCGTTGGCGCTAATCGTCAACTGAATGAATTAACCCAAAACGCCGCCGGAGTCATGCAAATTAAGTGGCACTTCCTTCTGCTACTCACTTTGGTGGTTTATGGGAAGCAGGAGTCAAATCAGTCAAACATCACATTTCTCGAATTATTGGTGATCAAGTACTGACTTAAGAGGAGCTTAATAGCGTTTTTCACCAAATCGAAGCAGTTTTAAATTCACGACCATTATGTCAGCTTAGTAGTGATCCAAATGATCTTCAGGCCTTAACTCCAGGACATGTTTTAACATTATCTTCATTAACAACTCCTCCCGACGAGGAGTTAATCTCCGCACCCATAAATCGTTTGTCCAGATGGCAGTTGTTGCAACAAATTCAACAAGGATTTTGGAAGCGCTGGCATAACGAGTATCTTCACACTCTCCAGAAACGACATAAATGGACAGATTCTACAAAATTTCCCAATATTGGTACCATTGTTGTCATTAAACAGGACCATGTCCCACCGCTAACGTAGCATCTTGGCCGAATTGTCGAATTGTCCAGTCCTGATGGGTAGACCCGTATTGCCACTGTGCGAACAGCTAAGGGAGTCCTTAAGAGACCTCTTGTAAAACTATGTCCCTTACCTACTCCTCACTAGTTTTGTATTATTATTTAACCTAGTTTTAGTTTCATAGTTTTAGATATATTTCTTGTACTCATGGGGCGAGCGTAGAGGCGACTTCAATGTGAATATCACTCGATATTCCGTTGAAGCAACGTCGAGCGTGGTTAGTACTTGGATGGGGTACTCATCTTGGAAAATACAGCGCTCTCGTCCCACCTTCTAGAGGCTTGTATATCAGTGTATACCCGGAAGTTACGTAATTTCAGACGAGGATTACGTAGTGGATATACCATCCTTCGTATGGGATGTAAAGCAGGCGGTCCCTTGTCTATTAAATGTTAGGCAAGTAAAAGATCCCTACTCTTCTTACAAGAGGTTCGGCAAAATTTCCAGGTTGGGGGTAGCTCGTCTCCTGGCGTCGGTGATAGGCCCTGGTAGCGGAAATAGGCCGACGTTAAATTGTTAAAAAAAAAATCTTGTACTCATAAATACGTTTCCCACGGAATTTACAAACTTTTATTACAAATGCTTCGCCATTTGGATAGGCGGTATGTTCAGAAAACAGTGCTAGCATTTTTTGTTTCTATAACTAAATTTGTTTTTAATTTCCATATCAACCAAAAATTGCATAATAATATCGCTACATAACAAAATATAAAAAGTTATTTTTCGGTCAATTCAAAATAAAAACTGCTATATACTTATCACCCCGCGAGTGCCTTGTGTACCTTCCCTCATTGAAGACCTGGAGATTGTTGGACCCAACTTGAAGAGAACAACACCAGGGAAGTGCCGCTAATACACAAGGTATTTCAAATTAAAAAATCTATAATATGTCATGTTCAGATTATCAGCATTAGGCTGACTGGTCCTTCGTCCGATTTGTTCCCGCGTTAATAAACATTATGTTTAACTTGCTATGTAGTTCTGATGACAATACAATAATATGGTACCATGGTACCATATCATAGAACCCAACAATAATATAATGAAACCCCTTCGAGATACGACGTCCAATTGAGCTGAAATTTTGCATACACGTGCAGTTCTGATGGTAATACAATTATAGACATATGGGTTAGTTAAATATATATCTATAATAAAAAGTTCCAATTCATATTTAAAATGTATATTTTCGAAGACTAAAAGGTGTTTTTGTTTAACATTTTAATAATACATGTTATTCTGTTTTTATTTAAAAATTATTATTTTGTTTTTTCTTTCTTTCCCTGGTTACTTGAGACTCTAGAAACTTATATTTACTCAGCAAGTGAACTCAGCAAGTCAACTGATCACCACAACAATATTATATTACCATGGTGCAATAATACAATGGAACCCTCTCGAGATACGACGCTCAATAGAGCTGATGGCAATACAATATTATGGTACCATGGTACAATATTACGGAACCCAACAATAATATAATGAAACTCCATCAAGATACGACATCTAATTGAGCTGAAATTTTCCATACACAGTTCTGATGAAAATACAATATTATGGTACCATGGTACAATAAAAGCTTGTTTTTAAACACATTTTTACATTTAATATTATTTTTAGTTATGTCTTAACCTATGCCGTCATTTTTTTTTGTACATTTTCTTCCTTATCATCCCAGTCATTGGCAAATTAGTAACGTTCCGTAATCTCTATTTTTTTTGCTTTGTTTCATTATTTTCTTAATTATTCGCATCAATAAAAGTTCACTACAAAGAATTCTTTTACAATACCGGAAGCCGCGAGCTAGTAATTAAGGGCGCCTCCTGTCCTTTATCAACTCTACCTGCCCAGGACAGGTTGTTATAGTCCAGGGGAGTATGCGAAAGACGTCCCTCTACCACAGGGTCGGCCGACAAAGCGGCTAGATTATAAGTTAGTAGATATTAAGAAACTCACTGATATAGGTAACACTTCACCCCCTACGAAGCATAGGTAACCGTTAAGTTAAACAATAACATTTTAGTTACATTTTAAATAAACCGGGGCTACTCCGAGTTAACTGGAGACCACTTATCTTTATTTTTTATTTTTCATTATTTTTCTCTAAACTCTACGAGTTCGTTTACAACGCTGCCAACACTATCTTATTGAATCTAATTCCTCATTCCCTAAATGTGGGGTTCTTCCTATTGACGGCTCTTCTAGTGTTTAGTATCGTACTTACTTGCTGGTACGTGTGGCACGCCACCTTGCGAAGAGTTACTTCCACTCGCAACTTACCCACCGTTAGTTATTCCGTAGCCCTCTCGGGGGCAATTTTCTACGCTTAGCGTTTAAGCGGTCATCTTCAGGTCGTGATTAGCGGTCAGCCGTTTCACCTGGAGAGTGCTGCATGTCTGCTTACTCGAGAGCCAAGCAGGTCGCAGGAGAACGAAGTAGACTCCGAGTCTCAGAATTAAGCTTCCGCCATTCGAACGAGAACGAACACAGGTACTTTCTGAGGTTCAGGTGACGTACCTAGCTAATGTGTCTGTCCGCGTTTTGCCATTCTGTCCTCCTCCGACCCTACTCAAGGATACTGTGGTAATACTAGATGATCTCACTCCTCCGTCGCGGTTGGTGGTAAGGGGGTTGGTTCTCCACCTCTACGAACCTGAGTCACCCCAAACCACCCGATAACCAGACCCTGAGAGTTCGACAGTAGCTGTGTAGTATCACAGGTAGGTAGTTCCTGGCGCCCCAACTAATAAATTTGTGGCCTCCTACTAGTATCCGAGGTCTAGACCCGGACAACTACTCCCAGCCTCTATCTGATCACCACACAACTGCGCAGCGATCACGTCGACAGTACCATGGTACCATAATATTGTACTGTCTTCAGAACTACACGTGTATGCAAAATTTCGGTTTATTTGGACATCGTATCACGAAGGGTTTCAATTATATTATTGTTGTAAAATAAAATTAATTGTCTTAAAAGTTTTTTCTATTCATGTGACAAGCTTTTAAGATAATTAATTTTATTTTTTTGTTTTAGTACACCTGAATAACAATAAAAGCCTGTTTAAAACAATTTTTTTTAAATTCAATTGTAACTTAAAATGTTTAGTTACATCTTAATTATTCTACTTATATCCATACGTAATAATCCGCGTCCCTGAAAACTTTTGATTTTTCAATTTTATTCAAGAAATTGTAATCCGCGTTCTCGAAAACCCCAGATATCGATTTTCAGTCGTATCAGATCATCAATGAAAAAAATGGTCAGCCATCTTGGCGCTGCCATTTTGATTTTTCAATTTTGATAAAAAAAAACCGTAATTCGCATCACCGAAAACCCCAGATATCGATTTTCAGTCGTATCGAATCTTAAATGAAAAATGGACCGCCATCTTGGCGCTGCCATTTTTATTTTTCAATTTTGATCAAGAAATCGTAATTCTGATCTCTGAAAACCAGTAGATATCGAATTTCATTCTTATCGAACAATAAATGAAGAAAAATGGTTCGACGTCTTGGCGCCGCCATTTTTATTTTTCAATTTTGGTCAAAAAATCGTAACCCACGTAACTGAAAACCCCAGATATCGATTTTCAGTTGTAACGGATCTTAAATGAAAAAGAAATAATCCGCAATCTTGGCACCGCCAATTTGATTTTTCAGTTTTGATAAAGAAATCATAATCCTTATGCCCGAAAACCCCCAGATATAGAATTTCAGTCGTATTGGATCATAAATGAAAAAAAATATCCGCCTTCTTGGCGCTGCCATTTTGATTTTTCAATTTTGATCAAGAAATCGTAATTCTCATTTCCGAAAACCCCTAGATATCGAATTTCAGTCATATCGGACAATGAATGAAGAAAAATGGTCCGATATCTTGGCGCCGGCATTTTTATTTTTCAATTTTGATCAAGAAGTCGTAACCCACGTCCCTGAAAACCCCAGAAATTGATTTTCAGTCGTAATGGATCATAAATGAAAGAAATGGCCCGCCATCTTGGCACCGCCATTGTGATTTTTCAATTTTGATCACTAAATCGAAATCAACATATCCGAAAACCCCCAGATATCGAATTTCTGTCGTATCGGACCATAAATGAAAATAATTTTCCCCCATCTTGGCGCCGCCATTTTGATTTTTCTATTTTGATAGAAAAATCATAATCCGCATCTCTGAAAACCCCCAGATATCGAATTTCAGTCGTATCGGACCATAAATGAAAAAAATTGTCCGCTGACTTGGAGCCGCCATTTTAATTTTTTATTTTTTTCGGGTATTAATACACAAGAAGTCGATTTTTTACCGGGTAAATTTTTTTTGGACAAAAACCTGTTTTCCCATGAAAATTATTCGAGAATTAAGGGCATGGAAAAATCGCAACACGAAGTGGAGCGATTTTTCCTATGTCCCTTAATTCGAGCATAATTTTCATGGAAAACAGGTTTGAATCACTCAAAAAAAATTTACCCAAGTAGAAAATCAACCTCGTGTGTATTACAGAAGATTAATATATGATTAAAAAATATTATCTAAAATAATTATTAAAACAACCAAACTGTTTGTTTAATGTTTTAAAAATAACGATTTATTATAAAAAATAAAAACATTTTCTAATGTTTTTATCATGTTATAACCCCAGTCAGTCAAAATATTGGCAAGTTCATCATAATAGTCGTATCTTTTTCGAGGGAATAATGCTCTTTGCAAAAAGCTAAATTGTTTAAATATAGAATTTTTAGTGTTTCTCGTTTTAACTGGGACACTTTCATTCATAGCTTCGTTAACATTTTCTTGTGAAACATCAAATAGCTTTTTCTCATTCATTTTGTGTACAGAAATCAAGATGAAAGCGTGAAATGTCAGATTTTAATAATTTCAATGACTTTCAGTTTGACGTGGCTACTACGAAAAAAGTAACATACATTTTTCTCGATTTTTTCCACTTATCGATAGCCGTTTTTCTCACTTTAAACAAATCCTATTGGTCGATTTTTTTGAAAATGTACGTTTTGATTGGTTAATAAAGTAAGAATATATTAATCAGTAAAATTGCATTGTCAAAGGACTTATACAAGTGTGCAAAATTTCAGCTTGGTAGGATAATGGGAAGTGTGATAAAATTCTATCACAAAGATATAGTTACAAACATTGCAAGTTAAACAATAGCTTGTAAAAACCAGTAAACAAATATTATTCTGTTCGAATGTCTGCTAAAAGTTTGAATAGGTAAGGTGCACGTGACGTCACACCCTGGAGGTAAATTACTAGCACAGTTGATAACACAAAAAGAAGGCCTATTATTATCATTTATTGATTATATTTGACCCACAATATAAACTGTTCACTAGTTTTAAAATAGAAATGTTTTATACAGTTTGAACTCTAACAGTTAACCTTAAAATATTGTTTTTTTCCATGGAAACAATGTCAAAAGTGTCAAAAATAAGTTGTTGTACCTCCAGAGTGCACGTTACCTATATGCACCTACAGTGTGTAACGTAGAGGGCGCCACTTGACTGCTGCAGAAATGAGCTTATTTTGTGTGAGCTATGCGCGTGATCATCGATTCTAACACCAACTTAAAATCTCGAGGTTTCATGACATTCTAAGCATAGGCTTAGCAAATTTTGAATTTTTTTTGTTCAAATAGTTGAACAAAAAATAATTCAATTTCTTTCTAACAGTTACTATTATACTTTCACTTCACTACGTGGATGTGGAAGTAACAGAGGTAATATATTGATAAAGCATCCGAGTCATCCCTAGTTAAAAGAAATTTTTTTGGAAATATAAACGAGTAATCATTTATAAACGGACAGTCGATGATTTAAATGTATTTCGCTTATTTAAATAAAAATGTATACATATTGAATATTATACCTACATACAGGGTGATCTACCATAACGTGCGGAAAATTTATCAGTAGGTTGTCCCCATCGAAAGGAGTAAAAAAAATGAAAAATTAAAAAAATATGACCAAAAAAATTACCTTATTTTTTTGTAGAAATGCGCCGCCAATGACTTTAACCAATCTGACGTAACGCGGTACAACCATATCACTTTATCAGACTTGGGCAATCCCCTAGTGTCAATACACTATTGACAGCAAAGCTCGAGACGGTAGAAGTGACTTTTTGGTTCTAATCAAATCACACTACAAAAATAGCGAATTAAATCAAAAGGACATTGACCCTATGCTAGTCCCAGCAAACATAAATATATAGAATATACGTAAATGCTACGTAAACTAAGTTTCGCAGAAGTAACGTGCTATGTAAAATGTGACGCATAATCATATGTGCATACTCTGCGAAATGTCAGCAACATGTGCATATGATTTTTACATAGTGAAGAGGTAACACTGTGACCTCACGGTATGTAACAAATGACGTAGCGTATATGTATATTCAACCACTTGCTATGTAAAGCATACATAACTAATTTTATCTCTTTATGATGTAGCATATATGTATAGTCAATCACTTGATAGTGACCTTACGCTACGTAACTTATATACTTTTTATCTCTTTATGATGTAGCATGTATATATTTTATCTAGGTACCTACCGTATGTTCAAAATAGCATATTCCAGCACTTTTTAAATATTGATACTACACAATTGGATTTTTAAAGTTAGATATATGAATAAAGTTCCTTATAAGCTATACAGAAAAATATATTTCTTTAGAATATTACCGAAGTTGACACCACGTTTTATTTTTAAGTCGGATACCTTATTTAGAAAGCCGAGTAGTTTTATATTTTGAATGAAAATTTTTTTGTAAAAAATGGTTATATTTAAAATATAAAACTATCTAACTTTCTAATGATGTTCAGAGGTATTCTACTTAAAAATAAAAGTTGATGTCTCCTCCAGTTATTTCCTAAAGAATATAAATTTTTCTGGACAATTCATGAGGAATTTATATTCATATATTTAGCTCCAAAAATCCAGTTCTCTAGTATCAATATTTAAAAAGTACTATAGGGTGCTATTTTGAACATTATGGTAGGTATATAAAACAAATACATGCTACATCAAAAAGAGATAAAAAGTATATAATGCAAGATATGGTTGTCTGATTTGTCAACATATATTAGCTTAGGAAAGATTCTCGAATTGAATGACAGTTTAAACTAAGTTAATTAGTATCAACAAAGTTTCAATTCCACCTTAATCTCTGCATATCCCAATAGGTAAACCAGGCATTAGGCGTTGTCCTCGACGTTGTCATGTATATGTTCTTTAGAAAGCAGCTATACGATATTTTTTCTTCTCCAATGATGTATACCCACCTACCTACCTAGCCTTGCATTCCTAGTAAAGCTCAAATTTCATTTAATTTATTTTATTAACTGTTGATTTAGGAGAGATTAATACTAGTGTCTTTTGTGTAACTAATCTATATTTAAGTTAACTAAGTATCTACAATAAGTGTTAAGCATTTCTCGGGTCGTTTCTGATTGTACTCGTTCTTTGGTCAGCCTTCGTCACTCTGACATTTGCTACTTGAACATCAGTTACACAACCTGTGAAAGTAATTGAAATATTAGTCTATTTCATATACGGGGTGCACCATTTAAAACTCTCCAGGCTTGTAATTTTCTTATTTTTTAAGGCACATCAAATTGTAGATATTTTTAAAGCGTTTAAAAAACATTTTTTTTTAAAAAATTGTTAAGAAAGAAATCTGAATTTCCTTGAATATTTTTTTACGTCACTCTGTACATGAACTGCGTTAATGTTTTCTTATAAAGGTTTTAATCTGCTTCAATTTATATTATTACGTCATATTCGAAATTCTTTTTGGTTTTAGAGAAAGGAATTAAAAACACTCCAAATTGATTTTTTTTTTAAATGCTTTGAAAGGAATGTAAATAATAATTTTATGCTTTATCTGTAAGACATATCACAAACAATATTCAGCGTAATAAAACAGTAACAAAAAATAAAAAAAAATATTTTTAAAAACTAAGTAGGAAATTGCAAATTTATTTTTTAAGTTTTTATATTTTAATAACATAAATTGAAGCTAATTAAAACCTTCATAAGAAAACAATAACACAGTCCATGTACAGGGTGAGGTAAAAAATATTCAAAAAAATTAAGTTTCCTTTCTTAACCATTCAAAAAAAAAAATTAATCACTCTATATGGATATTTAAAGGCTTTAAAAATGTCTACAAGTTGATGTGCCCAACATGGTCATTGCTTCGAAAATAAAAAAGTTACAAGTCTGGGGAGTTTTAATTAAGTGGCGCACCCTGTATAGTGTAGTAAATCTGGTGATATAGCTTGTATCCCTTTACTAAATTGTGAAGAAAACTAGATGCAAACTACTTTGATCAATTTGTTAAGTTATTAAACAATTTATAATAGCTTAAATAATAATGTATATATTTTAACAAAACTTTACGAAAACACGCTTCCAATGGAATGGAAAATTTGATCCGATAAGTTTCAGAAGTATACTGCTTTAAACATGAACCGATGTGCTCAAAGTGCTGTCATTCAATCCGAAAGTCTGCCTCAAAGTTGAGTTTACACTGTTAAAACCCAGTTATTTAAAATCAGATTTGTCTAATCTGCCAGAAATGGTGATTTGGGGACTATTGGAGTATTTCAACATAAGAGTATGCAGCATATAACTTCCGAAAAAAAGGGGGTATGAAAATGCAACTAGGAGTGAATGACTTCACGCAGCGTCTATATTCTTGATTAATTTTAAAGCCTCTAGAGATCTTAGAATATTCTGGTTTTTTGAATTTCGCTCTAAAATTAAGAGATTTTTTTGCAAAATGTAATAAAAAAATATGCTAAATAAGCCCATTAAATCATCACACCAAATTTCAAGTGAAAATGTTTATAACAACGCCAAAAAAACAATAACAAAGTCGAAAATTGAACGTTGACTGTTTAAGTGCATAGAACAATTTGTTTTAGAATGTAGATTTTTCTCCTACTCTTCAGTGGTGTTAACACATTTTTTTTTAACTATTTAAAATCATTTTAAATTTTTTATAAAGAATTTTTTTTCTCAGAATTAAACAATTATAAATTATTAGAATGCTTCAAAAGATCACAAAAAAAGAAACAATTTTAAAAAACGGGGTTTTCTACGCCAATTGGGAGCCGTGAAGCGTGAAAAAAATGCATTTGTTAAATAATTGGCAAAAAATTGTTTTAAATAATTTTAAAATACCTACTTATTTATGTAACAAGTGTGTAAAGCAGTACTTTTTTCATGCATAAGTTGTAGACGAGTGCATCAATCTTGTGAGAATCCCATGATAAAAGTAGTTTCTTTAACAGTCATATAAACAAATTGTTAATTAACGCCACTGAAAAGTAAACAATGAATGATTCAATTTTTGAACTTGTTACTGTTTCTTAAGCTTTTTTTGTATAACTATTAAATTATATTATACTATTACATTCACCGAGAGCCATTTGATATAAGAAAATGTGCGGGGTCCTTTACCAAGATGATTTAATTCTACCAGAGGCATATTTTTAATAATGACAAATCTTAATTGTCTTAATTTATTGCAACAAAATTAACCATAAAGGCTCAGACAATTCTAGTTTTCTTCATAGTTTTATAATGATCAAATTAATTTTTTTAATGGCGATACAAGCAATATCATTAATCACAAGACAACAAAAAAAAAGGGCTGCGCTTTTGATCAGAACCATCTAATCCTGTTTTTTAACATGTTGAAGCCGATTCTGATATTAAAAAAAAAATTATCAGTTTTTGGTTACCACCCCTTTTATCCCCTAAAAAGGGGCAATGGTTTTGTCCTAAGGTTCTGATCTAATTTTTCTGAAGTATTTTGACGTGCTGAAGCCAATTTTGGACAAAAGAAAAATTGTAGGAAAATATTAGCCTGCTTTATACATACAAAACCTTGAAATATATGTACAATACAATAACGAACACAAAGTAGGTGCTATAAGATGTCGGTAAACAATAACCATACCTATGCATAGTACTTCGCAAAAGCTTTTGGTCACTATCAAGATCTGGATTTCCTTGAATTACAACTTCTTACGCTGGATTCAGTTGAACTTAATAATGTGGGAACAGCACCAACATACAGCTTTTGTGTAACAAAATCCATGTAGTGATATAATTGTCTGTCGAGAATAACGATTGCCCGTGAAATAATTCTAACCTATAAAAAGATTACGTTTCATTTAAATAAATATCTTTATAAAAACGGTACAACACAAACTTACTTTTGGGTCATTCACTGGAAAATGGTGCACCTCCAAGAACCAAATTCGCAAACAAGAGGGCATGTTTATGTTTGCACCTAACCTCTACACTAATAAAACGTCCAAATAAAATAATATTTAAAAAAGTCACAACGCTTTATGGTTCACAGTTCTGCATCAAAGTTATTAAAAGACATCATCCACAATTTTTCACAAAAATTATCAAAAAACACAAACGTTAGATTTTACATCATTTTACACTGGAGTGCTGCGTGAGCATGACACTGGCGCGTTCCATGACTTCGATGTCGTAAAATGAAGTAGGTAAACATTTTTAAGTAAAATTATGTAGTAAATATGTAAACTTGTGTATAAGTAATTAAGTTAATATGTTGACTTAAATATGATATTATTTTACGTATATGCTATGTAAAATTATGTAAAATATTTTATACAAAAATGTTCTATTAATCTTACCTCTCAGATAGGTAAAGTTACATTAATGTTTACTGGGGTGAATTCTACAAGTAGATATAAGAGATATTGGTAATTCTGCATTTTAGCGTAACATCCGAATTTTTGCAAAATTTTTTCAGGATACACTAATTTGGGGTCGTAGAACACGAATCTGAAGTCAGTTTTCGGTGCAAATGCATAGTTCTCCAAAAAAAATTGAAATTTTCCACCATAACACTCACTCTCCGTCACTGTGAACACTAAAAACTCTCAATTTCGGCCAATTTTCATGTCATGTGCACCATGTAAAGTGTTCCTTAGAACGAACACACCAAAAAATTGCTTTTCCATAAAAAGTAAAACTATATCATTTACCAAAACTCTAGAAACCAGAAAATGAAGTCATCAAACTGTCAAACTAATGCGCATGCGTGTCTTCACTTTAAAGTTGTGTCTAAGAAAGAATTTGTATTGTGAATTTGCTTGAACTCATGGAATTTTGAATAAATAGAGATTCTTAGTGTTCTTAGTAAGCATCGTTCTTTATAAATGAGCTTTATCTCCGCATAAATACGTTTTAAACATATTGTCACTTTTACATCATGCCAATGCACAACGCATTTTTATAACTAAAGGTTATTGCAAGAACACTAAAATAAGTAAAATAATCCAATCCAATCCATTTTTGCGCAAATTTTTTTTTCCGAGGAGGGCAAGGAATATTTTTGGGCGACCTTGACCTTGACCTTGCTCCACGTTCCTGTAAGATTGTAGGACTATTTGCTATTTGCACAATATTTCATTAATTATAAAATACTTCTAATAGTATCTACTGCATGTCACATTTAAAAAATGGCGAAATACGATAAGGCGAGTGACGTAAACATTTACCAAAAATTGAATTTTGGAATGACACTTTTGTTGAGGATTCATACATATACTTTATACTACAAACATTTGTAGGTAATTAACCCATCTTGTACCATTGTTGCGTTGGAGCAACATAAAATATATATTTTTTTTTTTGAAAAGGGGATAGATATTTTATAAATGTTATACCATAGGATACTTATACAAACAGCCAACTAAAATAAAATAGTTTTTTAAGTTTCCACGTCCCTTTTTTTATACCTAAAATAATTAAGTCTTCTATGCGTTTTTTAAAGTAAATTGAGACGTAAAATATAAAAATTCTAAATTCATCGAAATCATTGACGAATGTGATTGTAGTTCAAGGTCTAGACAAAAAACATTCTAATGAAAGATATTTTCTATGGTAGATTTCAACAAAGTGAAGTAATCAAAGTTTTCTTGGGGGCGTAACATTATTGTTGCGCAAGCGCAACATTGGTAATATATGGTTACAGAATGGTGCAGGCTGCATTTGTCTGATAAGAGCCAACTTGATTCAATCGATTAATTTGCTAAATTAAGCTCAGTTTTGACCTAATAAACACAACATTTAAGCAATTTAGCATATTTACACATCATTTATTTGTCTATTGATGAACAGATGGTGCCATATTTTGGCAAACACTCGGCCAAAATGTTCATGAAGGGAAACGGGTGCGATTCGATTTCAAATTATGGTGTCTGGCTTCTAGTCACGGATATCTATACCATATAGTGGCAAATCACATAAGAGAGAATTTGGTCTTGGTGGTGGTTAAGAGTTTTTTGCATGAACTTGGAAATCCAAACAACCACAAAGTGTATTTTGATAACTTTTTCACGAGTTATGCACTTATAGCTCATCTTCAGAAGCAGGTTTTTTGCGACTGGAACAGTTAGAGACCGAAGGATTCAAAAGTGTCCTTTGGAAGCAAATAAATTAATGTCTAAAAAAGTGCGCGGAACCTATGATGCAAGGTACGATTACGAAAATGGCGTAAGTTTAGTTCGCTGGAACGATAACTCGGTTGTAACTGTTATGAGCAATTTTGAAAGTGAAAAAAGAAGTCCAAGTTCCTCAACCTCATATGATACAAAAATATAAGGCGTACATGGGCGCAGTTGATCTGCATGATGACGGTGTGGAAAATTACCGAATAAAAATTAGGAGCAAGAATGTTGGTAGCCGCTGCTTATAAATTTAGTAGACAGTGCTGTGATTAATGCCTGGAAACTGCACAGGTACATACATACAAATTAACTTTCGGTCTGACTTAGCAAGGTGCAAAAAATCTAAATCTGGTGCCATCAACCGTCGACGATCCAATTATAATGTTATGGATGAAATCCGATTTGACAATATCGAACATGTAACTGAAAGTGATCCGAAACGTCGGAATCGATGTGCAGTTTCCAAAAGTAACACCATTTATTTTTGCCGTAAATGCAAAAAACAACTGCATGTAAATTGTTTTAATTTATATCACACGCGTAGCTAACGTTTTTACCGTTGTTGCGTTTACGCAACACTATTTTTTTTACATTCCTAATAATTTTTTGTATGCAATTTAAAATTTTTGGTAATATAATAATCATAATAAACATATGTTAATACAAAAAAAAGTATTTTTTTTGTCAATTCCATTAGTGGTAATAGATGGGTTAATTAGCATATCCCAAAAATGTTACCGTGACATTATCGTTCGCCCACAAAAATGCAAATACCATTTCAAAATCAGAGAGTGCTGAAACCTTAGACACAACTTTGAAATTAGTACTCTGTGGTGAGGATGCGCATGCGCATTACTTTGACAGTTTGATGAATTCATTTTCTGGTTTCTAGAGTTTTGGTAAATAATAATTTTACTTTTTATGGAAAAGCAATTTTTTTGGTGTTTGTTCTAAGGAACCTTTACATGACGAACATGACATGAAAATCGGCCGAAATGGAGGGTTTTTAGTGTTTACAGTGACAGAGAGTGAGTGTTATGGTGGAAAATTTCAAAAAATTTTTTTGGAAAAACTATGCATTTGCACCGAAAGCTGACCTCAGATTCGTGTTCTACGACCCCAAATTAGTGTATGCTGAAAAAATTTCGCAAAAATTTGGATGTTACGCTAAAATGCAGAATTACCGAGATATTTACTTAAATCCGTCAATAACACAAAAACACCAACTTTGGCGGTGCTTTGTACCTGCAGGTGTCCTGATTGTTCGACCGTAAGCAAAAAACGCGGCACTTTCACCGCATCCGCCAGCTTCACTTTTTATGCCAATTAAAGAAATCTAAACATGTCCAATATGTTCTTTCACAAGTAAGTTCATTGCCCTATTACTGACCACAGACACATAACAGTAGCGTATCTTCGTTTTTAATATATTAAATTACCTCGGAGCACTCTAAAATTTTTCAGGGGCTTTCCCACATTGAAGACTAGTACACCATTTTATTTTCCGCATATCATGGTAAATCACGCTGTATACTAAACAAATAAAAGAAATAACAGTTTCATCATACTTACATGGATATAATCTTTGTTTTGATATGTATTTTTCTAACCTTCGTCTAAGAATAATTTCAGCACCATATTTTCCCACTGTTCCATTATCCACTAAAAGAAAATATGCGTGTCGACTGTTTAAAGCTGCATTTCTTGACCTGAAAGTAATACATTTTAAATTTACTATAGCTCAGAAAATACATCTACAAATTAATAAATGGGAAAATGCCTACAAGAGAATAAATCAATTTGTGGACATAAAATATTAGTAGTTTCATGTGTGGTTAAGAGCAGAAAATACCAATCGAATAGTTTCACCTGTGAGGAAGTGGGAAAGAGAGAAATGTCGATGATGGGCGTGATCTTTGCAGGCAATTCTGTCAAAAAATTCTTATAAAAAAAATTATAAATTTCTATAGTTCCTACTTCCCTCGCTTACCGAAGGGAAGTATTGTAAAATCATCCTCCGAGATTTCTCCAGATTTTTACGTTTCAGAGTACGTAGATTACGAAAATTAAAGTCGTTTGATTCTATCTGCTTGTCTGTCTGTCTGCCTGCCTGTCTGTCTGCCTGTCGACCTGTTGGTGCTATAACTACAAAACTACTTACTTGATAGAGAAGGATAATTTTTGGTAACGAAGAACTGGAATAGAGTTGCATTGAAAAATATACAGGGTGGACCCCATAAAAAGTATGATTCAGGAAAACAGTAATTGACATGTAGTTAACACAACTGTCAAGTAAGAAAAATATGAACAAAAAATTTCGGGGTGGTCACGCAAAAAAAAATTAAAAAAACGTGACGGAGGACGATAATATTTTGCATGCAGTTAATATAACTGTCAAAGAACTAGAATATGAAAAAATATACAAGATGGTCCCCCAAGGAAATTAAAAAACGAGACGGAGGATGATAATTATTGGCATGCAGTTAATACAACTGTCAACAAAAAATATGAAAAAGTATTAGCCCAGTCGATGAAGGTATTTACCTACAAAAACTTGCAAAATGAATATATTTTTTTAATGAGTTCGTGAAAGTATAAAGAATAATATCCTGAAAAGTTTACATTTAGCTCGGATGCAGAACATAAAAAAAAGTGAAAAAAAAATTTTTCATCCATTTTTTCAAAATTTTGAAATTAATTCAAGCTAGGAAAAATAAAAATACAGATGGATAGATCACATCACAGATCATATTTATGAACAAAAAATGTTCTAACAAAAGGGTGTAGCAGAATAAGCATGGTAAAACGGCCCCAGAAGCGTTTTGGCCTAATTCGCTGTCAGTAGATCGACAATAGGAAAAGAAATGTTTTCCTCGAGTTTTAGCCCCCCATCGCCACGGATAACCCCTGTACCCTAATAAACATGACATTTCGTTTTCATTTTTTATCTCTGTAAGTTGTGCGTTAATTATTATGAAAAATAGACGATGTACATGTAATTTAAGTGCATCTTAGGAAAAAAAATCAGCTGATTTTGCGGCCTCCTTCGAATAAAAAAAATATTTAAAAATTAGAATATTTATTTTTTCATGAAAATATTGATTCGCATACACAAAACTTTTACCAAAAATACATTTATTGTAGTATAGTAGTTTATTGTAGATTTTTTTCAAATTTTTTGAAGCGGTGCGCCATAATTAAAAAAAATAAAAACTGTTACGACGCATTGTTTAGTGGTGCTTAACCATTGAAACCGTCCGGCGGACCAGATCAGTGTATTCGTATGTATTTGAACCCGCCGAAACCAAATCCGAAGTAAGAATTGTCAGATTAGCTCGTTTTTCACCCCCTCTAAAATGGTCTGTCCGACGGACCAGACCAGTATATTCTTATGTATTTGGACCTGCTGAAACCGAATCCGAAGTCAGAATTGTCAGATTGGTTCGTTTTTTACCCCAACCAAAAAACACCCCCAAAACAAAAACAAACATAAAGTGGTCTGTCCGGTGTATTCTTATGTATCTGTCCGGCGGACCATACCAGTGTATTCTTACCAATTACTTAAAGATACACTGGTATGGTCTGCCGGACAGACCACTTTTTTTGATTTGGGAAATACGAGCAAATCTGACACTTTTGACTTCAAATTCATATTCAGCAGGTCAAATTACATAAGTATTCACTGGTATAGTCCGCCGGACAGACCATTTTCTTTTTGTTTTGGGGTTGTTTTTTGGGGTTAGGAGTGAAAAAGGATTCATAAAGTCAAAATACATAAAGATACACAGACCACTTTGTTTTTGTTTTGGGGGTGAAAAACGAGCCAGTCTGACAATTCTGACATCGGATTCGGTTTCAGCAGATCCAAATACATGGGAATACACTGGTCTGGTCCGTCGGACAAACCGTTTTTTTGGGGGGTGTGTTTTTCGGGGTTAGGGGTGAAAAACGAGCCAATCTGTCAATTCTAACTTCGAATCTGAATTCAGCAGGTCAAAATACATAAGAATGTACTGGTATAATCAGCCGGACAGACCACTTTGTTTTTGTTTTGGGGGTGTTTCTTGGGGAAGGGGGGGTGAAAAACGAGCCAATCTAACAATTCTGACTTCGAATTCGGTTTCAGCAGGTCTAAATACGTAGGAATATAATGGTCTGGTCCGTCGGACAGACAATTTTTTTGGAAGGGGGGGGGGGGGGGGGGGTGCGTGTTTTGGGGTTGGGGGTGAAAAACGAGCCAATCCGACAATTCTGTCTTCGGATTCGGTTTCAGCGGATCCAAATACATACGGATACACTGGCCTGGTCTGCCGGATAGACCACTTATATTTTGTGTGAATAAAGTTTCAATGGAATGGTTAAGCACCAGGAAGCAGGGAAACAACAATCACTACGCAGAAAAGAAACGAACCAGAACGATTAGAAAAAACAAACCCCCCAAGCATAGCTATAACCCCTCGCCCAGAATGGGAGGAAACGACGAATATCAACAGGTACCAAATATCGCAAAGAACGGAAGAGGGACGCAGTCAGGAAGCACCAGATGACTGGATAACTCTGGCAATATGGAAGTCAGAGGATGCATACGAAGGGTTAAAAGAGAAAAAAATCGACGAGGCCTTGCAAGCAGAAAACATCGACGTTGCATGCATGCAAGAAACACACATGATAGACGGAACAGCAATCACACAAAATTACAACTAAGCGGCAACTAAGCGGGGGGGGGGGGGTGGCAAGAAAAGACCAGCAGAGGAGTTGCATGGGTAACCAGACCGGAGAGGCCCATCGAAATAAGGACGGAAAATATGAACGAAAACATAGTCACGGCAATCATACAAAATGGAAAGGAGAACATCTGCATGATAGGAGTCCACGTACCCTCAGACAAGAGAGCAGGAAGGGTATTCAGGCAGCTAACTCAAGAAACCAGAAGAAACGAAAAAAGAAAAATGCCCATCATAATATTAGGAGACTTCAATGCGCATATAGGAAAAGACGATCAGGCGGAGGAGGATAAAAGCATCATAGGAAAAACATTACTCCACACATGGTCAAATGAAAACGGAAACGCGCTGAAAAATCTAGCACACATGTTTGACCTAACAATAAGAAACACATGGGCCAAAAGCCAAACCTGCACTGACACCTGGAGCAATGGAAGATCAACCTCACAAGTAGATCATATCCTGGTAAGCAGAGAGATAAGAGAAAGGATCAAGAACGTTAAAGCAAAAAGGGCAGCAGAAATCAATACAGACCACAATATTCTATACGAAAAATTGGAAATAAAAGAAGGAAAAACAAGTCAAGAAAACAACAAAACCCTACACAATACCTGGAATATTTCCCTACTACAGCACGAAGACTATCGGAAGAAATACGGTGAAGAAATAGAAAACCAACTGACAGGAGAAGAATTAGACTGGACATCAATGGGCGCAAAAATAAAAATCGCAGCAAGAAAAACGTTAAAAAGGGACAGATCACATATGAGCCCGACAAGAAAGGAAAAAAACAAGTACGAACAGCTAAAAAAGATGAAGGCCGCAGGCAAACAACAGCCGACGGGGAATATAAACGAAAAACTAAAAGAAGCACTGAGGGAAAAACCGCTGCCTAAGAAATCACTACTTCCACATCCAGATTCTTTGCCAAGTCACTCACAACGAAAAAACTTTGTATGTGGAAATAATTGTTTATGGAACTTTAATAATATATTTGAAATCCTCTACCCCAAAAACCCATAAAACGATACCCCACATCGGTAGCGGGGTGGGGGTGGTGCTAATGGGTGGTAGTGGGGGTGGATGAAGTAAAAAAACATTTTGAGGTTTCTGGTTCTTGTACACACACTAAATCACAATTTTTTTTTCATCCCCTTTAATAATGGGGTGGGGGTGGTAAGGGGGGTGGCTAATGCCAAAATTTTTTTTGAGACCTTAGCTTCTCTTGTATATACTAAATACCAATTTTATGGACTCTTACCTGCTTGATTTACCTATTTTCCCCAAACTTACCCCAATTTACCCCCCAACCCTTCGACGGAACAAGATAAAAATATAATCTAGTTCTAGATCTCATTAAAGTACATATGTGTACCACATTTCAAGTCAATATCTCAAACGGTTCCAGAGTAAACGTGCGCACAAAAAATGTTACAGACAGACAGACCGACAGACAGACCGACAGACAGACCGACAGACAGACCGACAGACAGACAGACCGACAGACAGACCGACAGACAGACCGACAGACAGACCGACAGACAGACCGACAGACAGACCGACAGACCGACAGACAGACATTTTTTTTTTCGCTCAAACTTAAAATCTCAACGTTTCGTGACATTCTAAGCCTATTTGTACAATAAAAATTTTTAAATTTTTTTTTCTCGTTACTATACTTCCACTGGATGTGGAAGTAAAAAGAGAGGCAGAGAGAAACCACGACGAGGAAAAATGCAAATCATTCTTCGAAAACATAGAAGCACTTCCAACAGGACAACGACTAAACCAAACCTTCAAATATCTGAAAAAAGAAACAACAGTACCCACAGGAGAAGATACATGCCAATACAACATTGGACCAAGAAGCTGGAGGAAGAAGAGAAAGCAAATAAAGAACGAACAAAACTAATAAAAGAAACAGACCACTGGCCCTTGGACAAGCCACCATCAAAAGACCAACTGCTAGAAATAATAGCCAGAGCTAGAAGAAACACTGCACCTGGAGTAGATAAAATAAACAACGAGTTAATACACTACGGCACGGAAAAACTAAAGGAGCAAACCCTAGAAATCATCACCAGGGTATGGACAGAAAACACACCTCTGCCTACGGAATGGACCAAGACTATACAAATACCCCCTCCAAAAACCAACTCGCCACAGATCATAGAAGACTACAGAAGAATAACACTCTGCAGCATAGGATACAAATACTACGCACAATTCCTGCTCGAGCAACTAGAGAAGTACATTGGAAGACCGCCAGACTACCAGACGGCATTCATCAAAAGCAGATCAACGGACGACCACATGTACACCACCAGAAGAATACTGGAAGCAAAATGGAGAGAAGGGACAAAACTGCATATAACCGCTATAGATCTCCAAAAGGCATTCGATACCATCAGTCACGAAGCCATAGTCAACACCCTGTATAACAAAGGAGTGCCGCACTATCTAATAAACAAGATAATAAAAACCTGCCTTCATGAAACAACTGCCATACAATGGTTCGGACAAATGACGGAAACCAGACAAAAGAACAGAGGAGTCAAACAAGGATGCCCCCTATCCCCCCGACTATTCACCATGGTCCTAGACCAAGCCATACAAAAGACAATAAGGGAAACACCAAATTTTAACGAAGACACGGAAACACTGAAAACCCCAATCGTACTAGCCTACGCCGATGACCTCCTAATCGTCACAGAAGAAGAGCAACAAATTCTCAACTTCCTAGAAAACATGAAACCGCATTTGGACACATCTGGGCTGAAAATAAATTTCAAGAAAAGTCTAATAATGAAGCAGACCCATCAACAAAAGAGAGTCGGATCAGTGGAGAAGAATACAAAATAGGTGACTACTCCCTAAGAACAACGAACAAACTGAAATACCTAGGAACATATCTGACGAACCAACTGAAAAGGAGAGAAACAGTAAAGGAGAGAATAAAGAGTCACAAGAGCAATTATACCGTTCATCGAGAAAAACAAACTATCATGGGGCCTTGCTAAACGGCTGTACATAGCCATCATACTGCCAACAATGACATATGGAGTTAAAAACGCGGCAACAACAAAAGCCAACCGAAGAAGTTTGAGAAGAGCTGAAAGAGACATCATCCAGTTACTTAGAAAAACAACAGGGCAAAAACAACGACATAAAACATCAACACTACTAGAAGGGAAGACAATCACAAAAAGGATAGAAATGTACGCAATGAAGTACTGGGGACACGTCCAAAGAAGGGAACCAACACACCTACTGAAGAAAGCACTAACACTGAACAGCAGCAAACTTAAAATTGGGAGACCATGTTACACGTGGAAAACAACAATCGAAAGGATCATGAACAAACTGGGAAAGGCCCAAACATACTGGGAAAGAAAAGCGAGGGGAAAAATGGATTTCACAAAGAAATCGGAGCGATATATACTCTACCAGAACCAGAAACGGAGGAATCAGATGCCTCAGAAGAAGAAGACTTGTAGAAACAGAAGTACAAAAATAGGAGCACAGATAGCAGCGACACAACGCGGCAACATATCTCACAAGAAGACCCAGAATAGGCAGAAGCCCAGAACAAAAAATACAAAAAAGGGGGCTTAAACGCTCCCTCACGACATAATGCGGTAACGCATCTCACAAATACCTACACCTCCCATCCCATATTCCTTACCATGCGCCATGTGGCTCTCGCTGCTGGCAACAAGCATGACCTTAGTCCAACCCAGCGTGGACGTAGCAGGCCTCGCTGTATAACTTGGGAGTGGCAGCAATGCCTACCGCACGCTGGTAAATCAATCAATCAATCAATAAAGTTTCAATGGTTAAGCACCACTAAACAATGCGTCGTAACAGTTTTTATTTTTTTTAATTATGGCTTCAAAAAATTTGAAAAAAATCTACAATAATCTACTCATAACAATGTATTTTTGGTAAAAGTTTTGTGTATGTGAATCAATATTTTCATGAAAAAATAAGTATTCTAATTTTTAAATATTTTTTTTTATTCGAAGGAGGCCGCAAAATCAGCTGATTTTTTTTCCTAAGATGCACTTAAATTACATGTACATCGTCTATTTTTTTCATAATAATTAACGCAGAACTTGCAGAGATAAAAAATGAAAACGAAATGTCATGTTTATTAGGGTACAGGGGTTACCCGTGGCGATGGGGGGCTAAAACTTGAGGAAAACATTTCTTTTTCTATTGTCGATCTACTGATTGATTGATTGATTGATTTACCAGCGTGCGGTAGGCATTGCTGCCACTCCCAGCTGGGCCTGCTACGTCCACGCTGGGTTGGACTAAGGTCATGCTTGTTGCCAGCAGCGAGAGCCACATGGCGCATGGTAAAGGAATGTGGGATGGGAGGTGTAGGTATTTGTGAGATGCGTTACCGCATTGTGTCGTGAGGGAGCGTTTAAGCTCCCCTTTTTGTGTGTTTGGTTCTGGACTTCTGCGTATTCTGACTCTTCTTGTGAAATATGTTGCCGTGTTGTGTCGTAATATGGAGTGTCTTTGCTCCTCTTTTTGCGTTTTTGCTTCTTCGAATCTTCTTTTTTCTTCTGATTCCTCGGTTTCCGATTGTGGTAGAGTACATATCCTTGCGATTTGTTAGTGGTGTTCATCTGTTGATCCTGATCCTTTCAATTGTCGTTCTCCACTGTAGCAGTTTGTTGCTGTGCGGTGCTAGCGCTTTCTTCAGTAAATGTGTTGGGTCCCTTCCTTGGGTATGTCCCCAATACTTTATTGCGTATATTTCTATAATGTTGACGTTTTGCGTCGATGTTTTCATGTTGTTATTTTAGTTGGACGATGCCCTTTCTGCTCTTCTCAAAAACTTCTTCTGTTGGCTTTTGTTGTTGCCGCGTTTTTGACTCCATATATCATCGTTGTCCGTATGACGGCTATGTACATACATTTGGTAAGGTCCCAAGATAGTTTATTTTTCTCAATGAACGGTATGTGTCCAACTCTTCTTCTTCTTCTGCATCGATTAGGAGATTATCGACCTATGTGTGTGTTTTCTTCTGAAAGAAACCTTCACTAGGCATACCTCCGCTGAAGTGCTGTGCGAACTGAGCCCTGACACAGTATATCCACAATACCTCATTGATTATTTCGAGTTTAATTTTAATTATTATCACTACCGTGATTTCTAGCATTTATTCCTTGGATGGTGGCTTATTGAAGGGTCTTTTTGTATTAATTTAATTCATTTATTTTTGCTTTCTCTTCTTCCTCCAGTTTATCTCCACTGTTGCCGTGGAATACCTCTTCTCGTGTATGTGTTATCATTTTTTCTGTATGCCCCCCTGCCGCCGCTTTACTGCCCCTGACTCGTTCCCCCGTTTCTTTGATTTTGTGGTCCTATGTTCTGTATTCGATTCATCATTTTTGTGTATAGATACCATTTCCTGAGAAAAACTATGCATTTCTATTGAACTGCAAGAAATTCAGCCCCCGGTGTATTAAGCCAATAGTACGCCACAGATCAGATTGTCCATTTATTACCTAAGTCAATGTTTGTTTATTTAAGAAACTCTGTTTTTCTTAAGGAATAACACCATTATTGCCTTGCTATAAATTTACGGTGACAGCGGTCGACGGTTTCAAGGGTTTAGATGTATAATCACTTCTCATATTTTCGAAAAAAGTCGTTTGAATCAGCCCCTCACCAGTTTATTACAGCATTTATGATGCAGAATTCAACACCACAAAAACACACTCTTTTTAATACAAATACAAATTATGTACGTAATTAATCACTAATTGCACTTCCCAAGATATGTATTATTCCTCAAACCTGTCGCTTACTTGACATCTTAAAAGTTTGCAAAAAAATATGTAACACCACAAAATCGCACTCTATTTAATACAAACACAAATTATGTACGAAATTAATCACTAATCGGACGCCCCAGGTATGTATTATTCCCCAAACCTATCACTCACTTTTGACACCTTAAAAATTTGCATAAAAAATATACAACACCACAAAACACATTCTTTTTGGTAGAAATATAAATTATGTACGAAATTACCTATTATTAAAAGTTATTAATTTATTATATATATATATATTTTTTACACTTTATATTTAGCTAGGGCTTGGACCTAAAAAGCACTGCAATGGTTTTATGCGGCAGATACTTGTTAATCATTAAGACGTAAATAAACTTGGATAAATAAACTTGGGTGGTACTTTAAAAATGAGAAGATACTTAGCTCATCTATTCCTCTTGTGTATTGCCTGGTCCTTTAAGCTTGTTTTCTTATGCATAGCACTGCACTATCGGTTCTGCCACTAAACACTCTGTATTAGTTATTTTCAAATATTAATTCTATTTCAATTTTGTTCTTTTGTTATGATATACCGATTTGCGCGGAATTCTTTAATCTACAAATTCACCTAATTTTTATCAAAGCGTCCGTTCGCTCGGAAAGCACAATTCCCTACTGACACCGAATTAGGCCAAAATGCTTCTGGGGCCGTTTTACCATGCTTATTTCTGCTACACCCTTTATCGCTAAAGCCACGGTTTTCCCGGAAAAAATTATTCAAGTGTAACGTTATAACTCGGAGCGAGATTCATGCGTGCGCGCGCTTGAATACGCATGACTGTGACACCGACGCACTAAATTACATGTCACTAAATCCAAATTTGTTCTGAGAACTGTTAAAAAGTACGTACAGTTCATGATTATTATGCTTTATTAAGTTGTGGGTTCAAGTAAGTACATCTCAAATTATTTTAATTTTTTTGATATATATATATATATATATATATATATATATATATATATATATATATATATATATATATATATATATATATACATATATATATATGTATATATATATATGTTATATAAAATTATACGCTTATTACCAAGACTTAGTCGTAACAAAACCTTCACAGGCATATCATATTACATGATAACGACTTCTCTTATTAATTGCTTATCTTCAAGATATCATATTCTCATAACTTGTGCAGACTGCAGAACTGCAATTCCTTTGTTCTATATTTTGCTTACTCAGGTTCTGTATGTTATAAATATGACTAAACACGCTTTGTTGAATCAGTTATTAAACTCACTTAGAATGAAACACTTCTAATTATTATTATATTCCTTCTCCAAGAGCCAACGTTGGCTCCATTCAAGTAAATAAAAGTTTTTAAAAAGTCATTCATGTAAACCGTGATCTAACATTGGCGCAGTCGGTAGGATCCATAAACATCATCAGAACAAGAAGCCCAACTGGTAGTGAAGCGTAAGAGAACAAGGAGAACATCTGCAGAAGGTGCCTAACTAGTACGTGTACATCTACGAGAACAAGGAGACCTTCCTCACTGGTGGTGGCGGATCCCAATCCCTTGACGGACGAAGAACCTACTCATGGAGATGAAATTAATGTAAGTCATTTTTAAGAATCATCTCGTTATTTTATTTCATTTTACAATTATTATTTCTCACAATTATTTACGTGTATTATACCGCTAATACACTCGGCAAACAAAGCCAATTCTGTTATCAAAGAAATCCTGTACAAGCTACAACGCAACAATTTTTTATTAATCTTAAGTTATTTATTTTCGTATTATACTGCTAATACGGTACCATTGTGTATTATACAGTTAATACACAATTTATTAACGTATGCAATATAACAAACAATTTTAATTTAATTCTCGTATCATACTGCTGATACGCAGACAATTCTTTTAGTTCAAATAATCTCTAAATAAAAAGCAAAATGCCAGACAGAGCTCAACCAGAGACAGCTCAACTAATATTACCGGCATCAGCCGAACAACAACAACAACAACAACAACTACAACAACAACCAGAGCAAATTGAGCCTTACAAGCTCTCTGAAATATTTTCCTTAATACCTGAATTTGATGGTAACGCCATCAACCTCCAAACTTTTTTAAACTCATGTCAGTGTGCCCAACGCATGGCAATTCATGACCAGAAAATCTTGTTAACAGTGCATATCAAAAATGAACTAAAAGGTAAAGCTGCCGAACTTATAAATTCGCGCAACCCTGCCACATGGCCAGAAATAAAGGCACTACTAGAAACTCATTTCGGAGACTCCCGAGATTTAACGTCCCTAATTCAGGACCTACAACGAATTCACCAATTACCTAGTGAATCCGCCTTAACATTCGTTTCGCGTTTACAAACGCACAATGCGAAAATGCACGCTGCAGTGCAAAAACAAAATTTAACTTCGGAGCAAAGAACCGCGCAAACAAACCTGATTGAAACTATGACATTAAATAATTTGTTAACGGGTCTAGAACCAAATCTAGGCAGAATAATACGTGCCAGTAACCCTCCGACTATAATGAACGCAATTATTAGAATTCGTAGAGAGCTACAACTCTCTTATTTTGAACAACAAAAATTCCCAAAAAATAGTCCGGTCAAAAATCCAGTAATTCAACAAAAGCGACCACAAGGTCCCAATTTGCAACAAAAGTTTTGTTCCTTCTGTAAACGGAATGGACATGTAATAAGCGAATGCCGCACCAGGCAACAGTCTCAAAACTTCCAGAGACCAAGTTTCCAAGGAAACCCAAACTCACAAAATTTTTCTCATCAAAACTTCGCAGAACCTAGTAATAATCAATTTAGTCATAGGACATTCCCTCAAAATAATCAGCCAAATCAATCACAGCAAAACAGGCCCTCAGCACATACCGAAAATCACATACCGAAAAAATAACTAAACTAAAACGTAATTTGGCTAACACTAATGCCAAACCAGAAATACAGGAAAAAGCAAAAATCTCAGATTTAACGTCCACTGTTGTTAACCTACAAAGAATTAACATTTCCGATACAAAATCATACTCTATAGATAAACCCAAGCCGACAATTTCAATTTTTAACATTTCAAAAAACGATTCGAAATCACAACTGAAAATAAAAACACCTAACATAGTTTCAAAACCTTCATTTCAAATCGGCAACGAAATATCTCGCAAACCGAAAATTCGGAAAATGAATAAAATTCTAAGAAACATTCGAACAATTTCTTGCAACCAAAATAAAAATTAAGTTCATATACCACACATACACATGAACATAAGAGAACAAAATTTATTTTTAGCATCTATGAAAGCAATAGCAAAAATTGTAGAATTTTCAAACCTAAAATTCGAGCCTATTCAAAAATTCAAATCTATATTTAAGCTTTATTAGCAATACCAAGTTTTGTCTCAATCGGATTTCGACACTATGAAAAAATATGCTAGCAAATAATACATTAACTTTACAAACATAAACAATTTTCAAAATTATTTAATAAACATTTTTACAAGTAAAATTTTTCCAGTAAAAATGGTTTTTCAAAACAGATTATCCTACATTAAAGTCATTTACTTTCCTAAATTAGAAAAAATAAAGTATTTCAAAATTACATGATTTATATTATCTCAAATGATTTATAACATCACCCTGTAGGTTAATATCTTTATTTTTCGTTCACTTCTACTGAAAAAAAATGTTTCTTTTCCTTTAATTGAATTGAAACAATAATGGAAATAGAAAATAAAATACCTTAACTCTTAATCTTATCGATTAAACAAAAGGTGACTTAAAGAAAATGTATAAATTAAATTCGAAAAAATTCTAACAAGCACATTTATACTTCCCACAGAAGCACATCTAATACTCTAGTTTTGTATTGTATTCGCTATAATGTTTCATTACACGCGTTTTACATGTAAACAACATTCAAGATAAGATTAAAAAAACGCATCAGAAACTTTTCACGATTAAACTGTAACCTAAAGCTATGTTCGAACCTGTTTGCATATCCTATCGACCAAAATGCCATTTGTGAAGCTAGAATATTAAAACCATTGCCGAAACTCCCAGAAAATTGTCAAACTTCCTTCATCATTAGTCAAGGATACAACGTCCAAGAACTTGAAGACAACACATGGCTAGTAATTAATTCCGAACCACTTCACATTACCATCAACTGCCCGAAGAGAGAATCCATAACAGAGCTAATTAACAAAAATTCCATCATAAAACTACAACCAGGATGTTACGCCTATGCAGGCATTACTCGAATACAAGCCAGTGCTAAAGACTTTTCCGAAATTAAGGACAATTCACATCCAATCCAAATTCCTTTTGAATGCTGCAATCACATGCCCGACAAAATCGAAATTCCAAAATTAAAACCGCTTAAATTAAACAGTCTCGACGTAGAAGATTTAGATATTGCTAAAAACAAACTAGAGCAATATTCCAAAGACCTAGATGACCTCATAAACGAACCTTTTGTGACCAAACATGTATCTTGGTTCACATACTTCATAATCACTCTCATCATTCTATTAGTTCTACTTTACATAACTTGTAAATGCAGAAGGAGAAGATGTGGAGCATTGCGAATCCAACCCTCAACAGATAACCCTCCTTCACCTCCTTCAGAGCGAAGCAGAGTATTTACCAAATTTCCTAGACTGATCCCTCCAAGAAAGCGACCCGGTATTAGACCTCAAGAAGAAGAGGACATCGAGTTAACATAGACTTTCATGTGGAGTTTTACCCTTGTCTATTAATTTAGACTATTGTATTTTATCCTTATTACGTTATGTAATGTTTTATTATCGCTTACCAATTTTAACTTTTACATTATTTTATTATTTTGCTTTGTATTCATTCAACATTGTTTCAATTTATTTTTGCATTATATTCATTTAACGTTTTAACAATTTTCAAAAGTTGCTGCATAACATCAACTTTTTTATTAAGGGGGAAGTTGTTATATAAAATTATACGCTTATTACCAAGACTTAGTCGTAACAAACCTTCACAGGCATATCATATTACATGATAACGACTTCTCTTATTAATTGCTTATCTTCAAGATATCATATTACACCTTTGTTTCTCATAACTTGTGCAGACTGCAGAACTGCAATTCCTTTGTTCTATATTTTGCTTACTCAGGTTCTGTATGTTATAAATATTACTAAACACGCTTTGTTGAATCAGTTATTAAACTCACTTAGAATGAAACACTTCTACTAATTATTATTATATTCCTTCTCCAAGAGCCAACTATAGCGACTATAGCGACTCACTCACTGGAAATCAAGAAGTTCCAAAAGCGAGAAGTTTCCATGGAGTCGCTAAGAAACAAAAAGGAAACTTCTCCATTATGGATCGAGTTTTCCTTTTTGTTTCTTAGCGACTCCATGGAAACTTCTCGCTTTTGGAACTTCTCGATTTCCAGTGAGTGAGTCGCTATAGTCGCTATATACACCCCCGCGTTAAAAAAGAAAATAGTCAATCAATCAACGTGTCGATTGCAAAACGTACTTTTTTAATCGGGGTAGGCAAAGTGTCACATCTGTCAACTAATACAAAAGCCGGTTTAACCCTATCAATATTGACAGTTATGACTTTGGCTCCTTTCTTGAAGGTAAATAACTTATCTGAACGAGATAAAACTTTAAACGGTCCTTCATATAAAGGAGTAAATGAACGTTTTAAACGTTCAATGCGAACGAAAATAAAATCGCAAGAGGCAAGATCTGAATTAACAAAAGTTTTGTAATTGCCATGCGAAGTTGGAGGAACAAATTTTAAATTATTAAAATAAATGCGTAATTTGTCAATGAAATAAGGAATATCTGGGGAATTATACGATTCAACGAAAAATTCGCCAGGTAAACGAAGGGTTTGACCATATATGAGTTCAGCAGGTGAACATTGCAGATCTTCCTTGGGAGTTGTCCTAAATGCTAATAAAATGATGGGTAATTCATCTGTCCAATGTGATGTATTGGCTCTAGCTAACAAGGAAGTTTTAAGTGAGCGATGAAATCTTTCAATTAAAGAGTTGCCTTCTGGGTGATATGGAGTTGTACGTATTCTATGAAAACCTAAAAACTTTGCAAATTCATTAAATAATCTTGACTCGAATTGTACTCCTTGATCAGTCGTTACTGACAAGGGAACACCGAATCGACAAACAAAGTTTTGAAATAAAGTACGCGCAACTGTTTCTGCTGTGATGTCGCGAAGAGGGTACGCTTCCGGCCACCTAGTGAATCGTTCAATCACCGTAAGAATGTAAGAGTTACCTTTGGATGGAGGTAATGGTCCTACCAAATCTATGTGGATGTGGTCGAATCTGATTTTCGGAATGGTGAAGTTCCCGAGAGCACTTCGCGTATGTCGACTGACTTTGACAGCTTGACAGTTAATGCACGATTTTGACCATAAATTGCAATCTGTGTTCATTTTCGGCCAAAAATAGTTATTTGAAATCAACAGTCTAGTGGCTTTAATACCAGGATGAGATAAGTTGTGAAAAATATCGAAAATCGTTCGTCTGTAAATAAGTGGGACAAAAGGTCTGACTTTTGCACGAGAAACATCACACCAAATAAAATCATTTGAATCTGGAATTTGTATCTTTTTTAAAATGAAATTGGTTTTAGTTAGTGATGATTTATCTGACAATAAATAGTTGAGATTTGAATCTTTCTCCTGAGCTTCACTAAGCAACTTTAGGTCAAAGTTAACATTAAGGAAGGGAGAATTTTTAAGTTGAAGTGGTAAAATATCTTGTTTTAAGGAAGAAGTGTCGTAAATACGTGACAAGCTGTCAGCTATTACATTATGTTTTCCTTTAACATGTTGTATTTTACAAGAAAATTGAGCTATGTATTCTAAATGACGTATTTGACGAGGAGATCTTTCTGCTTTTGTGAATAAAGCGTTGATTAAAGGTTTGTGATCTGTAAAACAATTAAACTTTCGACCTTCAAGTATAAACTTAAAATGTTTAATTGCAGTATATAATGCTAAAAGTTCTTTGTCAAAAATCGAATAATTGGTTTGTGCTGTGGTTAATTTACGGGAAAAGAATGCTAAAGGAGCAAGAAATCCCTTATTATCTTTTTGCTCTAAAACTGCACCCATGGCAAGGTTAGAACAATCTACTGAGAGAGATAAGATAGTATCGTCATTATTGCAAGGATGAGCTAAAACTACTGCATTACTTATTGCGTATTTGGCTTTCGAAAATCCGTCTAAACATTGATCAGGCCAACTATTTATCTTTGTAATTTTATCATGAGATAAACTGTTACAAAGAGAATATAGGGGAAGTAATATTTCAGCAAAATGAGGTATGAAACGATGATAAAAATTCACTATACCTATGAAACGTTGTAGTTGTTTGAGAGTTGTCGGTAAAGGGAAATTATTAATGACTTCGACTCTCTCAGTTGATGGTAAAATACCTGATGAAGAGATGTGATGACCTAAAAAGGTTAAATTGTCAACTCCTAAGATACATTTAGATGGTTTAATGTTAATTCCGTATGTGTCTAATCTCTTGAAAACCTTTTCCAAATGTTCCAAATGTTGCACATCTGATTGACTTGCGATTAATATGTCATCCAAATAGACGAAAACGAAAGGTAAATTGACAAGTACTTCATTCATAAAACGTTGGAAAGTTTGACCGGCATTGCGTAGACCAAAAGGCATGCGGGAAAATTCAAACAGTCCGAATGGAGTTGTTATAGCTGTCTTATAAACGTCATTTTCAGCGACAGGTATCTGATGGTACGCTCGCACTAAATCAACCTTGGAGAAAATAGTGCAGCCGTGCAACTGAGAACTAAAGTCGTGGATATGAGGTAAAGGATATCTGTCTGGAATGGTAATCGTATTTAGTTGTCGATAATCTCCACAAGGTCTCCAGTCATTCTCTTTTTTCGCCACTAGATGGAGTGGAGAGGAAACTTGAGAAGATGATGGTTTGCAGATACCTAATTCTACCATGTTATTAAATTCTGTTTGAGCTATTTTAAATTTAAGATTGTCTAATCTACGAGGTCGTGAAAAAGGTAAATGACCTTCAGTAACTATATGATGTACAATAGAATGTTTAATAGGTAAATTGTAATCTGGGGAACTAATTAAATTAGGAAATTGTAAAAGTAATTTGTTATATTTATCTGTCAAAGGAAATAATTTAAGTGAATCTAATCTACAATTGTCTAAAGGACTATTTTTAATAAAACAATTAACTGACAAATTAGTCTTGTTATCAATTATTCGAGCTCCTTTAAGATCGACAACTAAACCAAAATGAGACAAGAAATCTGCTCCGACTATCGGTATGTCAACGTCTGCTATATTGAAAACGAAAGGAAATAATCTACGTAAGTTTAGATTGACCTTTAACAATTTCTTACCGTATGTAAAAATGGTTGAACCGTTAGCCGCGGTTAATATCGTATCGAAATTCTTTTTTAAATCTGTGAAAGCATTGCGTGGCACCACAGATAAATCGGCACCAGTGTCAATTAGGAAGTTCAGGTTGTTAGATCTATCGTAAATAAAAAGTCGACGACGTTTGCTGTTAGAAATGTCAAAATCAGACGTCATAGAATTATCAAACTTCAGTCATCTTTGAGAATTATCAGATTTTTTACAATTCTTACTGAATTTGCACCATTCACCTCCACAACGATAGGCATTGGTACCATAAAGTTGATGGTAGTAACAAATAGTATTGTCTGTACGATCAAATTTATTGGAAACATTATTACGGTTGGGTGAACGATTGCCATTAGATGTGATAGATAATATATACGATATAATATCTGATCCCCTGGAAACGGATCTCTATATAAATTTAAAGAAAGTTTTAATTTCACGTTTATCATCGAGTGAGGAAAAACGTCTGAATGATCTGTTATCAGGTTCTCAAATGGGCGATCTGAAACCTTCAGATTTCTATAGATCCATGCTGAATATGGTTGGAGGATTCAGCATGGTTAGTCAAGATTTATTGATAAAGCTATGGAAAAGACGTTTACCTCAAACAGTATATATTGCCATTACAGCTTCAGGGAAAACAGACACAAAAGAGATTCTAGATATTGCAGATCAGACTCACTCACTGGAAATCGAGAAGTTCCAAAAGCGAGAAGTTTCCATGGAGTCGCTAAGAAACAAAAAGGAAAACTCGATCCATAATGGAGAAGTTTCCTTTTTGTTTCTTAACGACTCCATGGAAACTTCTCGCTTTTGGAACTTCTTGATTTCCAGTGAGTGAGTCGCTATAGTCGCTATACCAACGTTGGCTCCATTCAAGTAAATAAAAGTTTTTAAAAAGTCATTCATGTAAACCGTGATCTAACATATATATATATATATATATATATATATATATATATATATATATATATATATATATATATATATATATATATATATATATATATCATCCATGACCTATGGCATACTGATGAGAACATAATAAGTTCGAAACCGGTCTATGTCTGGTTAGGAACAGACAAATGATAGTTGGTTACTGATCACGATTTGAAGGTGTAATTCAATGCAGGTCGGGGTATTTGCCCGCTGAGTAGTTGTTTCCTTCAAATCCGATTTCATAAACAGTGAGTATAGCCCACTAAGGCTAGAGGTCGCCGCTCTTGGTACTTGCAAAAAGGCAAGTCGCTATACGTCAGTGACATTTGTCCGACGTATAGTAGCATCTGACCATATGAGAGTTTACCTCTCACCGACACTCCATTTGATTCAGTTTGTATAAGACTAGCAAGTTGACCACTATCATTTGTCTGTTCCATGACCTATGGCATACTGATGAGAACATAATAAGTTCGAAACCGGTCTATGTCTGGTTAGGAACAGACAAATGATAGTTGGTTACTGATCACGATTTGAAGGTGTAATTCAATGCAGGTCGGGGTATTTGCCCGCTGAGTAGTTGTTTCCTTCAAATCCGATTTCATAAACAGTGAGTATAGCCCACTAAGGCTAGAGGTCGCCGCTCTTGGTACTTGCAAAAAGGCAAGTCGCTATACGTCAGTGACATTTGTCCGACGTATAGTAGCATCTGACCATATGAGAGTTTACCTCTCACCGACACTCCATTTGATTCAGTTTGTATAAGACTAGCAAGTTGACCACTATCATTTGTCTGTTCCATGACCTATGGCATACTGATGAGAACATAATAAGTTCGAAACCGGTCTATGTCTGGTTAGGAACAGACAAATGATAGTTGGTTACTGATCACGATTTGAAGGTGTAATTCAATGCAGGTCGGGGTATTTGCCCGCTGAGTAGTTGTTTCCTTCAAATCCGATTTCATAAACAGTGAGTATAGCCCACTAAGGCTAGAGGTCGCCGCTCTTGGTACTTGCAAAAAGGCAAGTCGTTATACGTCAGTGACATTTGTCCGACGTATAGTAGCATCTGACCATATGAGAGTTTACCTCTCACCGACACTCCATTTGATTCAGTTTGTATAAGACTAGCAAGTTGACCACTATCATTTGTCTGTTCCATGACCTATGGCATACTGATGAGAACATAATAAGTTCGAAACCGGTCTATGTCTGGTTAGGAACAGACAAATGATAGTTGGTTACTGATCACGATTTGAAGGTGTAATTCAATGCAGGTCGGGGTATTTGCCCGCTGAGTAGTTGTTTCCTTCAAATCCGATTTCATAAACAGTGAGTATAGCCCACTCAGGCTAGAGGTCGCCGCTCTTGGTACTTGCAAAAAGGCAAGTCGCTATACGTCGGTGACATTTGTCAGACGTATAGTAGCATCTGACCATATGAGAGTTTACCTCTCACCGACACTCCATTTGATTCAGTTTGTATAAGACTAGCAAGTTGACCACTATCATTTGTGTGTTCCATGACCTATGGCATACTGATGAGAACATAATAAGTTCGAAACCGGTCTATGTCTGGTTAGGAACAGACAAATGATAGTTGGTTACTGATCACGATTTGAAGGTGTAATTCAATGCAGGTCGGGGTATTTGCCCGCTGAGTAGTTGTTTCCTTCAAATCCGATTTCATAAACAGTGAGTATAGCCCACTAAGGCTAGAGGTCGCCGCTCTTAGTACTTGCAAAAAGGCAAGTCGCTATACGTCAGTGACATTTGTCCGACGTATAGTAGCATCTGACCATATGAGAGTATATATATATATATATACACGCATTTAGTACTTATATACCTCCGAATGTTATATAGTTAGGTGGTGTTCGCCTCCGATTTTACGAGTTCGCCTCCGATTTCGGAGGCGGAGACGTTTTGTGTTGTTTTCATCGCGAATGTCTTGATAATTAGTAAATTCATGACTCATTATTATCAATAACGATTCAAGAAATAGAGAAATAGAAGCATTTAACATTTTTTTTTGGAGGCGGAAAATACCTATAAACATACACCATAGTCCATTACATTTTTTACCAGGTGGCGCTGCTGTTTTAAACATTTGATGTATATAGGTATTAATTGCCTCCTTATAGTAAAGTAGCGATATCGCCTCATAAACTTGGCAACAGAGTAAAAAGGCATACTATTCCTATATACATCTGTAGATATGGTAACTAGAATTATCTTATTAAAAATATAAATAACTTTTATACACGGAAATAATACTTTCTAGAGATCAATAGGTTTTTTAAATTTTTTCAATTTAGGAATAAAAAAACGTTTAGTTTGTTCTGAAGGAAATATTTCTGTACCCTTTATAGCTTAGAGCAAATTAAAAAAGGTCTTTACTTTATTAAAAATGTATTTATTTAACAGGACACGAGCATTCCTTAACGTAACTAGTTGCCCTTAATCCACTATTTGTCACTGCCGCTGGTCTTATATAATAAAAGTAAAAAAAAAATTAGAAGACGATTTTTATTGGGGGGGAGGGTCTAAAGAATAATAATAACACAGGTCAACATTTAGTTTAAAAAAATACACAGGACTCTACCTAGGTACCCAGGAGTTTTTGGGGTCGCTGATTCCGATGCCGAGGTCGGTTAAGCTCTATCACGTCAGGTTCAAGGACATCTGTCTGAAGGTCAAATTAAGAAAAGGTGGTTGAAAAAATCTGAGAAAATTCACACAGGTTTTTGGGGTCGCTGAGTTCGAATTCGGTGTTCGCTTACCCTTAAAAGGCATCCGGAGGTCATTTCAAGGATAATTTGAGAAAAACGGAGAGGAAGCTGTTAAAAAATCTGAAAAAATTTACATATAGATTTTTGGGGTCACTGAGCCTGTATCCGATGCCGGTTGACCTCTATCACGTCAGTTTCAAGGTCACTTGAAGGTCAAACTAAGAAAAGGTGGTTGAAAAAATCTGAAAAAATTCACGCATAGGTTTTTGGGGTCGCTGAGTCCGAATCCGGTGTTTGCTTACCCTTAAAAGGCATCCGGAGGTCATTTCAAGGTTAATTTGAGAAAAACAGGGGAGAAGCTGTCAATAAATCTGAAAAAATTTATATATAGGTTTTTTGGGTCGCTGAGTCTGCATTCGATGTCGGTTGACCTCTACCACGTCAGTTTAAAGGTCATTTAAAGGTTAAAGTAAGAAAAGGTGGTGAAAGAATCTGAAAAAATTCACACAGGTTCTTCGGGTCGCTGAGGCCGAATCCGGTGTTCGCTTACCCTTAAAAAGCGACATCCAGAGGTCATTTCAAGGTCATTCTCAGGTCATTTCAAGCCGGCATTCGTCCGCCAACTTTAGCTGCACATGAAAATTCTTCGGCTATCTCAGTGCAAATATATTTAACTCAATAAATCACCTACTTATTTTCTTCTGTGAAAGGATGACTTTAGGTACAGTTGAAGAGATAGATGGCGCATGCCCACCGCAAGTGACTTGGGGCAGAAGAGGGATATAAGTTCGGCGCGAATCACGGGCGTTGGCTTCACTCACTTGGAGCTCAATCAGTGCTGGTTTTGCCTATAAGCTGAGTAAGCGCCAGCTTAGGGCCTCGCATTTAGGGGGCCTTAGAACTCAGATTTCATACGCAGATATGCACGTTTATTTTATTAGAAGAGAAAGCTTCAACGAAAAACATACCTAGAGCTTAGAACCTCCGGTTACCTAAAAGTAATTTAATGGTTTTTTGAGTCAGACAAACTGACAAGGAGGCAGACAGACAGAATTACCGACAGAAAGGCAGGTAGAAAGGCAGGATGTCAAATAGATAGACAGAGAGAAAATGCAGGCGGATGATAAATACAGACTAACAAGCAAACAAACAGGTGTGCAGGTATAAAGGCAGACAGATAAACAGACAATAAGTAGGCAGGTGAGCATTCGTATAAATTTTTTCTAATTTTTTTTACCTCCTATTCTTATTTTAACCTTAAAATGACCTTTAACATGAGGTGATAAAGGTCAATCGACATCGGATTCGGACTCAGAGACCCCCAAGAACCTATGTGTGAATTTTTTTAGATTTTTCAAAAACCTTTTCTTAGGTTGACCTTCAAATGACCTTGAACCTGACGTGATAGAGCTTAACCGACCTCGGAAACGGAATCAGTGACCCCAAAAACCCCTGGGTAGGTAGAGACCGGTGTAATTTTTCAAACTGAATGTTGACCAGTGTAATCTCCCACTTTCCAAAGATATTTTAAAAACCTAGATTATTCTGGAACAAAAATGTAAATATTTCCCTCTGGCAAGAAATAAAAATGTTTTAAAAAGCATTCGAGACCAAAACTCTAGAATATATTTGTTGGTTAATCAGAAATTTTGCTATACTAATTAATGATAGTTTGTTGGAGTCATCTCGAATGCTTTTCAAAAATTTTTCTCTTGCTGGAGGGAAATATTTACATTTTTGCTCCAAAATGATTAAGTTTTGAACATTTTACTTCTTTAAGTATATCATCTCTTTCATATATTTTATATTATTTTCTGCTCTTCTGCATTCCGTTGGTTCCAAGTTTTCTCCTCGCCAAACATGAATTTGGAGAAATACTCTGTAAGAATGTTGACATAATGCCTCGGATGTTGCTGACAGTCTTGGTAGAATCCCGGTAGTACTAGATTGGCCGACTAACTTATTGAAGATAATGAATCTTTGATGATTCAAAGATGTCTCTTTTTTGGGGGCTTTGTATACTGCTAGCGCGAATTTCTCTCCATCACTTGTAATTTCTTTTTTCGTTGAGCTACGGTTGTTGAATATACGGACAACCTCTTCGAGATCTTTTCTTTTATTGACGCATTCCACCGTTTGCACTTTTCCTTTACCAAAGAAAGCTGAAGTGTTATCGCATCCACTGAACGCGTGGCCATACAGCTTTTTAAAACTTCCGAGTACTGCAAGTCACGAGAACTGTAGTCTTTATTTTTTATTTTTCTCTGAGCCTCTCTTAAGAAACGGATATCTTTATCTTCAGGTGCGAGAGCGATAATCAATGCGAGAAGATCAATATCTTGTCCGAGGATGACCACTGTATCGTTTTCATGAGATTCGTTTAAGGCGGTTTGAACTATGAGTACGTCAACGTCGTCTACAGTAGTAATTGTTTTGATTCCCTCGCTTTTAAATCTCTCCACCAATTGCGAAATATACCGTTCCTTTTTGTGAGATTATTTATCATTTTATTTTGCGTTTCAGTCAGTGGCGTGTTCTCATGAAAAATAATTTCCGGTGAAATGCGTTTCAAAAGTCGCTGCTATCTTTCGATGCTTTTCATACTGCAGTCAGCATATCCGTCAAACACTACGGTCACTTTTTGGCCGTAATGTTTACGAATAAAGCTGCTTCGGCCATACTACACGATGAATCAAATTGCACCCATCAACAATGAACTGGCAATCGGAAAAATCTATTGGCCTTTCTCGTACAGCATTAAAAATATCATACAGACGATTTCTTAATTTTCCTTTTTTATTGAAGAGAAGAAGTGGAATTGAAGCAAGCTCAAAGTTGAAATATGACTCCAAATCTTCTTTTGTGTGAAGAGTACAGATTATCCTCTAATATAATTGCAAAGAAGGGGAAAATACATAAACTACTTGCGACAAAACCCTCTATATATGCATCTATTAGAGAAAATTCTGCTCAATAAATTCATTCCTGAGTATTTTTCTCGTTAAAGTAACCGGTTTTAAGATATTCGGAGTCAAACTTGGAATAGGATGGATTTTTACCTCTGCGCCCCAAACTACCTCTCTGTTCGGACGCTGTTAGCGCGAAATAGCTGAGGATAAGCTACAAGGTTAATAGTACATTTTTTATGCAGAATTTAATGCGACAATTTTTTTATGTCTTATACTTTTTTCTCTTTCGACGAACGGTTTACAAGATAAAAGTGAAAAACCAGCGTTAAGTCCCCGTAATATGGCCGAAGCAGCTCTATTCATAATCATTAAATTGTGGAGAACTTTTCGGGTATCTATTTCGAACTCTATCTAGATTACGCATCCCAAATATTATTACTTTATAAATTATTTCTTCTAAAATGTCTAATTTACGTGGACTAATATGTAACAATTGTGTTACAAAATTGAACTGATTCAGTGATGTCTTTTGAAAAGCCTTTTAAATAGTAATAATAATTCCCTTAAGAACATATTTTGAATTACATACATTATTCTACAATAGATATTTAGCGTGAACGGCTCATTTTAAAACAGATAATCGCACATTATCGGGTAAAACACCATTGTAATCTGATAGAGTACAACTTACACAATATTAATCATCATAATAACAAACGCACACGATTGCATAGCGCAACTAATTGCGCAAGCGCTAGAGCATTTTACACTATAGAAGTCTGGCAACCTCGAAGGAGGCAAAGTCTACCGTTATGTATAACAGTTTTAAATACATTAAGTCAGAGAGGTACCATTTATATAACGAGGTGTAAACATACTAATCGTATGAACCAAAAAGTGTATGTAAAAAAAGATAAAAATCCTTTCCCCTCTCCGCGTGCCCTTGGTAAGTGAAATTTGGTGGTTATGTATATGTAAACAGAACTAATCTATCTATATTATTTCTAGTGGAGGTGCGGGCGCCACAAATTTGTAAGGAGGCGGACACGATACAAATGCATGTATATATATATATATATATATATATATATATATATATATATATATATATATATATATACATATCGTTAGAAAGAAAAGTTAATTTCTTAAATATATTCTTGAACCTTGTTTAATTATATATTTTTTTGAGGATTTAATTCTTGGGTCCTGGTTCATTAATATAAATCTCTATAGTTTCACATTTATTTTATTTTTGTACAGACGTTTCGGCGTTTGTTCACACCTGTTTCAATGTATTATCCGAGAATTATAGTTAATTATATATACATATATATATATATATATATATATATATATATATATATATATATATATATATATATATATATATGATGTGTTGGTGTACTTCCGGGTGTTTTCCGATGTAGTTGATAGGCTCCTGCTGGAGCCATTGTTGTCTAAACGAGGTTTCGGAAGAATCCCATCTGCCATCTTCAGGTTCTCGCTGAAAGCTGCCTACTGCTGCTCTTCGTGAGTATAGCCTACTAAGGCTAGAGGTCGCCGCTTTTGGTATTTGCAAAAAAGCGAGTCGCTATGCGTCAGTGACATTTGTCCGACGTATAGTAGCATCTGACCATATGAGAGTTTACCTCTCACCGTCACTTCATACATATTTATATATATATATATATATATATATATATATATATATATATATATATATATATATATATATATATCCTGCTATCTTCCGGGCGTCCTTTCATAATTCCTCCTCTGAGCGTCCACCCCAAGTTTCCCAAGCAATACCTACTTTATCAAATGAATATTTTTTATCTTTAAACAGTAGATGTCGTTAAAGTCCTTTAGAATTTAATAAACGAGGAAAACATTTAATAAGTTTTATGTTACCGATTTCGCGGCGTCCTTTCATAAAACCATTTACGAGCGTCCAAAATATACAGAAAAACGTTTAAATACCGGACACCTAGCGTCCTGTTCGTATATTTTGCTTTCATTCAGTCAATTACTGAGCGTCTGGCAATGTTGCCAAATTTAAATTTTACTCGTACTGCAATCTGTTTCTTTTTAAACTGCAAGACTGTAATATTTGCGACTTGCGATCATTCTGAGCATGTATACAATTAGCTTTGTAAGAAACCAAACGTCATTTTAACTTTTCCGTTTCTATTTTATTTTTGTGTATTGAATTTTACTTTATTGCTTATTTTAAAAAAATCTTCACATTTTTTGAAATTCCATTTTAATTGCACTGTCTTCGTCTTCAATTTCCTCTTCAAGTTCTAATCAGCACGGCACACCCCATTCTTTAATATAAGTAAAATTTGTATACGGGGAATTTTAAAAGTATATTCAGTAACAGTTGATTTTAAGAGAGAAAATCTTATGCACCTCTGTTGGAAAACGCTTCATTTTCCAGATACCTACAGGGTATCAGTTTTTGAAAAAGGAATATTTATTATCTAATATCTAAAAAAATAATATCAAAAAAAAAGTATGATTGTATTTTAGGAATAATAGCGACCAAGCTAATTAATTTTCAGTGGGCGCATTGCTGGGCAAAGTAATAATAAAAAATACTATATAATACGATACTTCTTTATTAAAATGTTGATGTTCTTTTTTGGTCAAGCAATTAAAAGTACAACTTTTTTGTTTTGTTTTTTAAGATTTTTTCACATCTCGCTTCGCTTGGAAAAAAGAATGTTTCATTGCGCGTCTGGAGGTCGGGAACAAAAAAAATAATACGATTTAATAATTTGTATTTTTTTTTTTTAACTCATAATTTTCAATTTACAGAGTGTGAAAAAAAATGTAAGCACTCTAAGTTTATTTTTAGTGGAAGTTACATATTAACCACTTTATATTTTTTGATTAATTTCACATTTTTAACAATTTTCATAAAATTTTATACATTTTTTTTGTCCCTGACAGAATTTTTTAATTTTTTTTTTACTTGAAACGGAAAGTTGTATTTTTAATTGCCTAATCAAAACACATCAAAATTTTGGCGTATTGTTTATTGTTTTATTTTACTTCCACATCCACGTAGTGGAGTGGAGGTATAATCATAAAAAAAATTTTCATTTTTTTTATGTTGAAATAGGCTCAGAATGCCATAAAACGTCGAAATTTTAAATTTGAGCGAAAAAAATTTTCTGTCTGTCGGTCGGTCTGTAACTTTTGTGCGCACATTTTCTCAGGAACGGTTTAAGATATTGACTTTAAATTTGGTTCACGTACCGGGTGGCTCGGCCGATAGGGACACTAACACTTGTAACATTTTTCAAATTTGGTGTAGTGATATAGGACGAAATTTCCAATTATATGATCTAAAGAACCAAAATAGCCGACTTCCAGTTTTAATGCAATTTATATGAAAATCAAATTTTTAAATGGGACAACCTGTATATTTTTGCACATTTGGATCCTGCTGGCCAAAATACATGTGATATGACCCTCAAATATTATTTTGATTTTCAAAAACTATTAAAAAAACAGTGTCAAAACATTTTTTCCTTTAATTATACAAAGAGAAAGTAGACATTATGCATATCATTTTCTATATAATAATAGGTTGTCCCATTTAAAAAAAAAATAGTTTTCGTTAAAAAAGCAATATCGTTGAACTTAATAAAGAATAAACCGTGTTTAATGTTAATATCTGAAGAGATAATATTTTAAGGTGCTTGCAGAGCGATTCTTAACAATTTTGGCTAAATCGCAGCCTTCTATGATTAAAACTAAAAAATAAAAAATCTATATTTTTTTGGAAATCAAAATAATATTTGAGGGTCAGGTCATATGTATTTTGGTCAGCAAGATGCAAATATGCAAAAATATACAGGTTGTCCCATTGAAAAATTTGATTTTTATGTCAATACATCGAAACCGGAAGTCGGCTATTTTGGTTCTTTGCATCATATAGTTGAAAATTTCATCCCATATCACTACACCAAATTTGAAAAACATCCATTCGTTCATTTAAAAGTTACAAGAGTGTCCCTATCGGCTGAGTCACCCGGTATATATCATGACGAGATCTGGAACTAAATTATATTTTATGCTAATTCCGGTGAAGGATTAAGGGTTAAATGGGGGTAAATAAGAGAAATAAGTAAAGCAAGCTAGTAATAGTAAAAATATTTTACAATCCACCAAGTTGATAAAATTGAGCTATTCACTTGAAATTTGGTACACGTAGGTATTATAACGACATCTGGAACTGATTATATTTTGAGATGATTCCATTGAAGAGTTGGGAGTTAAATAGCTGTAAATATGGAAACATGAGTAAAGCAATCAATAGCACTTGAGGAAAGCCACTGGACTTCGATTGTACTCGAGGAAACCCACCGCGCATCCATTTTACTCAAAGAAAACCCACTGCGCATCCATACTACTTGAAGTAACCTATTGCACCTCCATACTACCTGAAGAAACCTACTGCGTATCAATGATACTCGGGGAGAGCCACTGCGCATCCATAGTACTCGAGGAAATCTACTGCGCATCCATAGTACTCGAGGAAATCTACTGCGCATCCATTTTGCCCGAGAAAACCCACTGCGCATTCATTTTACTCGGAAAAACTCGCTGCGCATTCATACTACTTGGGGTAACCTACTGCGCATCAATAGTACTCCAGGAAATCCACTCCACATTAATTAGTACTCGAGGAAACCTACTGCGTATCCATGCTACTCGAGGTAACCCACTTATTATAGAATCAAGAAAATAATAAAGATCTATAAACACCGTGCAGGTTATCCAAGTCTCTCACAACGAAAAAATATTGATACTATATTTGCACTTCACTATGTGAATATTATTCTTTATGGAACTTTAATAACATAATATTTAAAAATCGCCTACCCAAAAACTTATAAAACGATATGATACATCGGTAGTGGGGGTGGGGAGGTGGTAGTGGGCGTGGATGAAGTAAAAAAAAATGTTGAGGCCTTTGGTTCTTGTGCACACACTAACTCACAGTTTTATTTTTCACCCTCTTTAATAGTGGGGTGGGGGTGGTAATGTGGATGGCTAATCCCAAAAAAAATTTTGAGAACTTAGCTTCTCTTATATATGCTAAATACCAATTTTATGGACTATTACTTGCTTGATTTACCTATTTACCCCCCATTTACTCCAATTTACTCCAATTTACCCCCAAGCCTTCAATGGAATAAGATCAAAATATAATCTAGTTCCAGATCTCGTTAAAATATATACGTGTACCAAATTTCAAGTCAAAATCTTAAACGGTTCCAGAGTAATTGTACGCACAAAAAAGTTACAGACAGACAGGCAGAAATATTTTTTGCTCAAACTTAAAATCTTGACGTTTCATGACATTCTAAGCCTATTTGAACAATAAAAATTTTCAACTTTTTTTTGCGTTACTATACTTCCACTGGATGTGGAAGAAATTATCAACATATAGTGCGGCGGTCGCCTGGCATTTGCGTTCAAAAACCCAATATCGAGGTATAATTTATTGGGACCCTTGCCATTCGATTGAGCATGTTTTTTTACATAAGAATCGTAATGGACGACTGTCTACGTTAGTTGACACCTATGTCATAGCCAGAAAACGTAAAAAAATTGGAAAGTTTAATTTTAATATTTAAATTCATATAGCTTCAAAAATATTTGAGACAGAAACCTGAATTTTTACAGGTTTATAGAAAAAACATTTCTATTTAATTTTATATATAATTCGCCTCCTTCTATGGAGTGACAGTTTTTGGTTTAAAGGGCTTTATTATTATTTACATAATTATCCAATGCCAGCTTTGATAATAAAAATAATTGCAAGGCTTTCTAATAAAAACAATTATTCTTAATCAAACAAATATTGCCAATATTAAATAACTGATGGTTATACATTTTTAAATTTAACTTATATTGATCTAATGGAGCATTGCAAACGATATTATTTAAACAATTGTGAATTACATGACGAATATTCGAAATATTTCGAGAACATAATATAAATTTTAATTATGATATATTTCTGTTAGAAACCAATATTTTTTTGTTAAATTTCGGTCATATCCATTTGAAGGTATTCTAAATCCAGTGGAGTAGTCAGATTTGAGATAAAAAAAATTGCTAACACTTTTTTGGATTTTTGGCCTTGAAAAAAAATCGAAATAACCCTTGAAATTTTTAATTTCGATCTGAAATTTTGCAACACAGTAGAGTTATTGAAGCTATAGAGCTTCAATAACTTAATATAATAACAATAAGCTTGAATTATAGAATTCAAAAAAAAAACATTTAAATCGGTCTACAAATAAAAATTTTAGAAAGGTTCCCCGCTTTTAAATAGGTCACTCTGTATATATATATATATATATATATATATATATATATATATATATATATATATATATATAACAATCTAAATTTAGTAGGGCTTCGGACAAGCCGAAGCCCTACTAAATTTAGATTGTTCTTTAACTAGTCGGACGTGACTATCCTTCATTATTTTTTATATATATATATATATGTTGTTTCTTAGGTTTTCGCGGGTGTTGAATGAAGTGTTGGTGTACTTCCGGGTGTTTTCCCACGTAGTTGATAGGCTCCTGCTGGAGCCATTGTTGTCTAAACTACGTTTCGGCAGAATTCCATCTGCCATCTTCAAGTTCTCGCTGAAAGCTGCCTACTGCTGCTCCTCGTTGCTCGAACTGGACTGACGTTCTCCGCGCTGTGCGGTTCCTTATATATGCTTGGGCCTGGAGCACGCATGCGCGACTGGCTACGTGTTATCGGTCCTCGACTGTATGTGGGAGGCGTAGCGGACGCCTGAGCTAACCCGGCCTCGCTGAAACGTCACGTTTCACGTGGAAAACTAGGTCACACAGTATACAGAAAACCCACTCACACGGACAGATATCTAAATGCGGAATCACATCACCATCCAGCACAACTAAATTCAGTAGTAAAAACTCTAATGACACGCTCCCGAAGGCTGGCAGACGGCGAACATATTAACGAAGAGATGTCATCACTTCAGAAAGCACTATTGAAAAACGGATTTTCAAAGTACACAATACAGAAGTCGCAAGAGCCATCCAAACCAAGAACCCAGGAAGAATCCGAGAAACCAGTGGCAAAAGCATACCTACCATACGTGAGGGGGACAACGGATAAAATAGGGAAACTTCTGCGTAGACATAACATAGATGCAATATTCAAAACAGAGCGAAAAATTAGCACAGTCCTCCGTAACCCAAAATCAAAAATTGCCTTAGAAAGCCAAGGAGTATATGAAATCCCGTGCCAAAATTGCAATAAATCATACATAGGACAGACCAACAGACGTATAAGTGTAAGAAGGGAAGAAAACATGAATGCAGTGCAAAATGAGGAGAAAACAGCGTCCCTAGCACAGCTCGTAAAAATCACAGGACACAAAATAGACTTCGACAACACTAGAACAGTAGCCAATATCGAGCATTTTACATCAAGAATTACCAGAGAGGCCATAGAGATTGAAATTTTAACAAACGAGATGACACGCAGAGATTACCCACTGCATGGAAGCCCGCAATTTCAGGTAGAGATATAACGAGAAACACACGACGACCCACGGCAAACGAACCAATCTCGAGTCGGCACGTTCGAGTAGTGACAAATCACGAAGAGACTCCACAACCTACCACAAGAGGACCTATCATGAGGAGCCGAAGCCAAGCGCAGACCAATCAAACAGAAACACGGCAACCTTCGATGACAATTAGACATGAGAATGCACGACCACCAATAAGAAGTCACGTGAAACGTGACGTTTCAGCGTTGGCCACTTGTCGGGTTAGCTCAGGCGCTCGCTACGCCTCCCTCATACAGTTGAGGACCGATAACACGCTTTAAGCGAGAACCTGAAGATGGCAGATGGGATTCTGCCGAAACGTCGTTTAGACATATATATATATATATATATATATATATATATATATATATATATATATATATATATATATATATATATATATATATATATATATATATATATATATATATATATATATATATATATATATATATATATATATATATATATATATATATATATATATATATATATATGTATATATATATACCCCTCTATCTCCCTGTTCAGTATTGGCATCGCTTTACCAAACACCCTGTATATATATATATATATATATATATATATATATATATATACAGGGTGTTTGGTAAGGCGATGCCGATACTGAACAGGGAGATAGAGGGGGTCATTTGGCATCTATATGACCAAACATACCTATATGAGAAATGCTACGGTTTTTTTATACTACCGATTTCGTACTTTTTTAAAATATCTCCATGTTTCATCATTCATTTAAGTATTACGTAGTAAATTTAACTTTTGATATTCTGAAATATTTTTTTTCTTTATCCTAAATACGCAAACTTCCAACAAAACAAGAAAAAAATAAAAGTTTCCGTCGCCTATAAAAAGAAAATGACATTTGTTAGAAGAAAATTGTAATGGTAATTAAAAGTGTCGATTTTCGAAGTCTTACAAGTTTTTTTAAAAAAGTCATCCAGATATTACAATTACTTTTAAAACATCTCTATTGTATCTTCTTTAAGTGGCAATATGATACATACCATCAAGTTTTATCAGTCACTAAAAATAGACAAAAGACTATCAATCGGCAATAACTTTTCATTTAATCAAAAATTAAATATGCGAGTTCTTTCAACAAAAACAAAGCTATCGTTTCAAAAACGGTCAGAAACAGTCATTTGTTTGTTAGTAATATCACTGACAGCTGTCAACGCGCACACTTTCGTATTTCTTGTGTTTTTAACGAAGTTTATAGCTATCCTTAGTGTTGTGTCGTTTTGTACTGATAATTTGTTTTAAGTTTCTGACCTGACTTATTGAGTAAAATTAATTTCATGGCTACTTTTAGTAACCAAGAGTATGCTGACATACTTTTTTACTATGGCAAAGCAGATGGAGCAGATGCTTACCTTGCTGCAAGATTGTATCACGAACGATTTCATCCACGTAGAAAGACTCCAGATTCGCGTGTCTTCAGCAACACTTATCGCCGAATGGTGGAAACAGGTAATTTACATCAACATGAGCCAGCTGCAGGACCTGCACGCCATCACCCCGAAGATGACGAAAATATTTTAGCCGCATTTGCTGCTGATTCCACAAGTGTTAGAAAAGTGGCACAGCTACTTGGATTGTCAATTTGGAAGACTTGGTCAGTAATGAATACAGAAAAGAAACATCATTACCATTATACTTCAGCACACGGCACCCATTTCTTGTCCATATCATGTCCGCATGTCCAAGGACATAGTATGGATATCCTATGGACGTCTGTTTTATGTCCGTACATGGATATCCATACATTATCCATGGGGGGATATCCACTAGATGTCCATTTATTAATATTCCTATTCATTGTCCATTAAGGGATATATATTGGATGCCCGTTTCTGATCCTTTTACTACTATCTGAAGATTGTCCATGGAGAGACATCCAGTGGATATCCGTTCTTATCCATCAACGAATATCCATACATTGTCCATTAAGGGATATACATCGAATGCTCGTTTCTGATCCATCTACAAATATCTGTACATTGTCCATCGAAAGATATGCACTGGATATCCGTTTTTATCCATCAACGAATATCCGTACATTATCCATTAAGGGATATACATTGGATGCTCGTTTGTGATCCATCAACAAACATCCGTACTTTGTCCATCGAGAGATATCCACTGGATATCCGTTTTATCCACATATATCCGTAAATTGTCGGTTCCAGACAGTACATAACACCCACTGGATGTCCATATTAAGTCCATATGAAGTCCTGGAAGTCCGTGTACCACAAACGGATATCCACTGGATGTCCACTTGTGGATTAACTTTGATATTTTTCTTTGGACATCCACGGGACATACAGTGGATATCCACCAAAAAGCCATACCTACTTAAATAAGTTATATAGCAACTTGGACCTTATATTTGAAGAAATATTATGTTTTATTATTTTTTTTAAGATATAGTCAAATTTCAATTTTATTAATTTGTTTCATTGTCTATCTGGATTGCAAGAATTGGTATGAATTTAAGTATTACCTCATGCTAACTATGCTATATGCTAACTATTGCTAACTATTCTTCACGGGCCAAAATGGCTGAACTGTTTACCGTTGATTGGAATATTTCAATCAAAGCCATTAGCTTCTTACCATATTTATGTATTTGTATAACTCACGTATGTTTAAAAACCGCACGCTTTGTAAATGGAAACTATAATTTGATTGACTCAAGTTGGTCAACTGAACCAATGAACAGCGACCAGCGACTTCTCTTCCGTTAGTCACGTTTACAAATGGCTTCCAGTCATCGACCTATTGTATGTCAATGCTTCCAGTTGTAAGCGTTTGTTTAGCTCTGTTCTACATAATATAGGAATATCTGGTGGCTTAAACGACAATAATAATAGTGATGTACAAGGAACACGTACAGGGTTTTTATCTCTACATTAAAAGTGCAAACTGCTGATGGTGAAATACCCAGATTCCATCTGCAGACAGAAAATTTGGCTTCAACAAATAGAAGCAGGTCTGATTTCAATTTATCTAGTTTAAAACCTGAATCTACTGGTGGTAAGTTGAATTTATCTCCATTTATCTATGAAAATGTGTTTATATTTACCTATGTAACCTTCCAACCTGTTTATATAAAATTATATTTCACATATATCGCCGGCTTAAAATGTTTACCAGCTAACTCCACTTTTTAAGCAAAATCACATTTATGCACCGTTGGAAAGGTTACTGTTACTCCCCGGTCCCGTAACTTTCTCATTTTTTTTTCACTTAATTGCATAAAATTTTTTTTCGTAAATGTACTCTAAGTATCATATTTATAGTATTTATTACTTTTTAGAAAATTTGAAAAATCCGATATACATAAACTTTATCAGACTCTTTAACAGCAAATACATACAGTTAACTAATAATGCGAATTGGCTCGCTTTCTTCCAAAAAGTAATTAGTTGCCAGTTTAATTTGTTTACTCTATTTTTTTTTATTGTTTTTGAATTTTTTTAGATTAAGGACTTAATACAACCGGGCGGAAGAACAACATACGATTCGATACATCGATGCTTGCAGCAAACAGTAATTCAAATTCAATCGTATTATGTAAGTATTAGGAGTCATCTTTCATGAATTGTTTCTTTCAGTTATGAGTATGAACTATATGAAAATCACTGTCAATTAGATGAACCCCTCCCCACCCCCCTCAAAAAATGTCTTAAATAAAAATTAAGCAGAATAAAAATCTCCAAAAAAGTTCGTGTGGCACACTTAATGTTTGTTGCAGAAAATAAATAGATTTTAGAAATCGTACTTGTTTATATAATTTTGAAACTGCCATCCCCGCACATTTCGGCAGGTAATGAGTTGCCCTACCATGATTGAATCTGGTGATACATTTGGCATGAGTGCTCTTGAATTGCTATGATTTTTTTAGGGATTTAGAGGAGTAGCTTATTGATAACTTTTACATTCCTGTACAGGGTGTACCAAATTAGATGAGATTTGGGGTTTTCTCTAAAACTATATGGCAGATAGATAGATGGGTGTCTTGATTTTCGAGAAACAAACAATGGCACAAACCGCGATCGTCTATCTTTGTCTACCACCTAGCTACAGAGCGTTTTTGAAAAATTGTCATTTTTGGATGATTTCTATATCTCAATTACCAAGTGTTGAATCAAAAATCGATTTTTTTGAGTAGAATCCGTTGCTGATAAGAAGAAAATTATGCATGCCTCAGTTTTCGAGGTATAGACATAATTTGTGTTTTTTTAATAATTTTGTTCCATTACTCGATTTTCGATTCGACACTTGGTAATTGAGATAGAGGTCATCCAAAAATGCCAATTTTTCAAAAACACTCTGTGGCTTGATAGTCGAAAAAGATAGACGATCGCGGTTTACGCCATTGTTTGTTTCTCGAAAATCGAGCTCAGGACACCTATATTGGTTTTTGTCTATCTGCCATAATTTTAGAGAAAACCCCAAATCCCTTCTAATTTGGTTCACCCTGTATATGTAAACAAATATAAATTTAACTTAAAAATAGAAAATTGATATTTGAAAAACATCTAATTTTGTCTATGAGTATAATCATGCAGAAATTAAGCAGATTTTCCTACATAATTTACAATTTTTAGGTGCGGCAGAAATACATCGTAACGCTGGCACTGTGGATGCAATAAAAAATTGATTGAAGTTGAACCAAGAAGAAACAAAACATGAGGAAAGATAGAATAGGATAAAATATATATGGTAACATAATGGAACTGATGTATAAATAATTTAATTTTAGAATAAAACGTTTTTTTCTTTACATTTTAACATACATATATCAATATATAATAACAACATCTAATCAACAGTCAAAAGTCTTGCAGTTATTTGAATTGATTGTTTTTATAAATACATAAAATTTATTAAATCTATTTATCCACCTATTTATTTTTATTTGATTTGAAAGTAGTAGTTTTAACGAATTTAAAGCCAATTTGAAATAAGTTATAAACAACGTTGGCATAGGCATGATGCATATGGTAAGTTCTCCTTTAGCACCATATACGAAATATTGCTTTTGCTATTTGATATTTAAATAATGAAATTAGTGCACATATTGTGAGACATATCCATTAAATGTAGAAGTCAACCAAAAGGGCTTTGCTGATGAGTATCCTGTTTATTTAGTCAGAATTGGCTTTAACGATTAATTTATTTAGCAAAGAATAATTGACTATATACTTGGTGCAAAAGGCAAAAATTATATAGTCAATCCTAAACCTATAAATTAATTGTTAAGGCTGATGTTGACTAAATAAGTAAATTCTGATCAACAAAACTATTTTGAGTGACCTGCAGTTAATGGACGTCCACGGGCCAGTGGATGTCCACAAGCGGACACAAAATGTGTTACCTATGGATATCCTAATTTGTGACAAACGTATGGTCTATGGATATATAGTGGATATCCCTAAGGATTTACGATGGATATCTTATGGACGTCCAAAGTTGTGACAAAAGAATATCCACTGGATATCCCATGTGGTTCATATGTGATCCATAAGGATATCCGCTTTATGTCCATTTACTGAAGTGCAAATACATCCTATGTATGTCCAGTGGATATCCCTAAGGATTTACGATGGATATCTTATGGACGTCCAAAGTTGTGACAAAAGAATATCCAGTGGATATCCCATGTGGTCCATATGTGATCCATAAGGATATCCGCTTTATGTCCATTTACTGTATAACAAATGCGTCCTATGTATGTCCAGTGGATATCCCTAGGGATTTACGATGGATATCTTATGGACGTCCAAAGTTGTGACAAAAGAATATCCATAGGATATCCTATGTAGTCCATATGTGATTCTTAAGGATATCCGCTTTAGGTCCTTCATGTCCAATGCGGATATCCATAGGACGTACATAGGAAATACTTGTGCTGTCTGGGTAGGGCCTCGAAGAGGGCGACCCTGTACGAAGAATAGCTTTTTATGGCTTTTTATTGAAAGCTGATATTGAGGACCCCCATTACTTAAAATCTATTCTTTGGACGGATGAATCAAAATTCACTCGTGAAAAGTATAACCAGTTTTCATAATCTCCATTATTGGGCAGACAAGGGCGACAACCCGCAAATGAAGAAACAAACTTCCTTTCAAAATAAGTTTAGTGTCAATGTTTGGATGGGTGTAATTGCTGGACATGTCATTGGGCCTCATTACCTACCAGATAACCTGAACGGAGACGCTTACCTTGACTTTTTGCGGAACGATCTTCCTCCGCTCCTGGAAAATTTGCCAATTAACCTTCGCCACCGTATCATTTTCCAAAACGACGGATGCCCAGCTCACTACCGGTTGACAGTCCGCCAATTCTTAGATCAAACATATCCCGATCGGTGGATTGGGCGTAGTGGACCTCTTCTGTGGCCTGCAAGGTCTCCAGATTTAACGCCACTGGACTATTACGTATGGGGTATGATGAAAGAACTTGTATACAATGAGGAAATACAAAGCCGTGTTCAACTAGTAGCAAAAATAGAGGGAGCCGCTCTACAACTGCGACAAGAAATGAGGTTAAGGACAACTACTATTGAAATTAGAAGACGGGCGAGGAAATGCATTAGAAATAATGGTTCTCATTTTGAACACCAAAAATAATAAATTTGTTCTCAAATAATAATTTTTGTTTTAAATAAAGTTTTTTGAAATGATAGCTTTGTTTTTGTTGAAAGAACGCACATATTTAATTTTTGATTAGTTTATTATTAATATTGCCGATTGATAGTCTTTTGTCTATTTTTAGTGACTGGTAAAACTTGATGGTATGTATGATATTGCCACTTAAAGAGGATATAATAGAGAAGTTTTAAAAGTAATTGTAATATCTTGATGACTTTTTAAAAAAAAATTGTAATACATCGAAAATCAACACTTTTAATTACCATTACAATTTTTTTCTAACAAATGTCATTTTTTCTTTATAGGCGACGGAAACTTTTATTTTTTTCTTGTTTTTCTGGAAGCTTATTTAGGATAAGGAAAAAAAATATTTCAGAATATCAAAAGTTAAATTTACTATGTAATACTTAAATAAATGATGAAGCATGGAGATTTTTTTAAAAAGAACGAAATCGGTAATATAAAAAAAAACCGTAGCATTTTCCATATAGGTATGTTTGGTCATGTAGATGCCCAATAACTCCCTCTATCTCCTTGTTCAGGGTCAGCATCGCCTTACCAAACACCCTGTATATATGAAAATTTTGTGTTTTATTTTTCTTAATTTCTAGAAATAAGAGATAACGGCATTAGGTGCATTAAAATTTTATTTAAAATAAAGTATTTAGAGATGCACAATTGGGAACTAATTTTAAATACATTTTACTTTAGGTCATTAGACACATTAAAATTTTATTTAGTATAAAGTATGTATAAATGCATAATAAAAAAATATATAAGAGCTAATTATAAATACATGCAGTAAAAGTGTATAAAATTATTCTATCATAATGGGCCTTTTCACTAGATTCTTAAATCTCAAAACAAATATGTTTATTTGAAAGCTAACTGATAGATGATATTCACCTTGTGCAACTCTGTTTCAAATATAAATTTGTGTTTAATAAAAAAATTAACATTTATTACGGCAATTTGAACACTCATTTGACCTTGAGGCTAAGTGACGTCACACATCCTTTATGTTGGCAGCATTTGCCAGAACGCCTAATAACCACTAACATCACACCACAACTGACACACGTTTATTGTTTACGCTTTGTTTTGGGGTTATGTTCTGTGTGTGCCTTTACGAATTGTGTTTTGCTTTGTTTCTATATAATAGTGGAAGAAAATGGAGCCAGGATTTTCTAAAGGAAGTGCAGAAAATCTGCCCAAAGTTGGCAGTTGGACAATTTATGTTGTTATTTATATATGTTGGTTTGGTACAAAGCACTCTTTAAACATTTTCTAAACACAAAAATCCAAACTAAAGAAAAACGACTGACAAAGTGTCAATTTCAACGTCAACTGTCAAAAAGCAGTAGGCTCGTCGACGTCACTAAGGTGAGTGCACGACGTCACGTTCAAATCGCGCGCTTTACGAGACAGTGCGAACAGATTAAGTCATAACTGCAGGTCAAAACAATTATATTGATTCTAGGTCAGGCTATCTTCGCAAAGGCTGTTGAAATTGCTTGGTATCATCCTACACGATTTAGTGACGTATTCATAATGATGGGTGGATTTTATACAATATGCAACCTACTCTCTATCATTAGTAAGCTGTTTGGTGATGCGGGACTTAGCGACTTGGCAGTGGAAATGAGCGCTATGTGATCCTAAAGTTTACATGTCAGTTGTATACAATACCAAAACAGAGAGACTCAAAAATATAAAACTTATATCGGTATTGATTATTGTCGGCCATATATTGTTCCGTGACAAAAGGTCAATTTCATAATCGAATTTAAAATTGGCTTTAATTAAGGCTACATTTGACTGTGACAGATCCCTCACTTACAACCAGTACCATAAAGAAACATAAAAGCTCCCTTTTATCCTTCCAGACTCCTTCCTCCTTCCAGACTTGTACCATAAAGGAGGATTAAGCAAAAAAGCTTCCATTTTGGCAAAGCTTCGATTTTGGCCCTTTAAGCATAAAGTCAACTTTATTGTGAAGCATAACCTACAAATTTGATGACCCTAACATTTCCGTTCGTATTCAAGCTTAAAATATAATAATATGGCAGATTATCGGGTGTTATATTTGATTCCAGTTCTTCTGAAGAAGACGAAGAATACATTGTTTTGAGAAAACCGAAAATTTATAGACCATTATCACAGTTTTTTCAGTCCAGCCAACATAACAATAGCAGAAACCCCCCTTTACCAAACGGGCCATGGAATTTGTTTTATGGTACACGACAGACTTTAAAGGTGATTGAAAGTCAACTTTAACTATAAAGTATCCTTTACTTAATGGATCCTTTTGAGGTTATTTTATGGTACTAGCTGTTACTATCACAATCAAATGTCATTTTATCTAAAGCTCACTTTAAATTCTATTATGAAATTGGCCCATATTTTTATTTTTATCACACAGCATTGCTCCAGGGCACATTGTCCAAACACGCAAGTGTAATATACCGAATTAAAGCTAATCGTTTGTGCTACAATATTTGTTTGAAACATTTTTTTCTAAAACGTCTAAGTTTTAAGAAAATTCATGATAAACAAATTATCTGTAAAAGCTAATGTATTTTTCACTAATCAGCGATTTACTAATTAATGGTTGCTTATATGGAAAAAATTAATGGTAACTTACACAAAGTTCACAATTTAAGCTGTCATTAAAAAAATGAACACTAAAATCGGGCAATAACTTATAATCCAAGATCCCAGAGCTGCCAGACCTACGTCATTTTAGCAAAGCTAATATTTTGACAACAAATAGTGTAATATCTAATTAAGAACGTATGCGTATTTGCTAGTTTGAAAGCGGGGCCCTTTTGCAGAAAACAGGTACAAAAGGTACATACAAATTTTACTCAGTACGTTAAAGTATGATAGGTAGCTAGTTTATTTTCCACGTGACACACTAACGACGTGGTGTAAGCGTCAACCTCCGAATCTTAAGGTCCGAGGTTCGATCCTGAGCGTTCTCAGCTTTTTTTTTTCAACAAATATTAACTTAAAGTGGCGATTACCAAGAAAGAGACAACCGATAGGGAAATATTTATTATTTTTGGCCATAACTTTTTTCTTAGTACGTATATTTGAAAAAAAAAACTGAGAACGCTCAGGGATCGAACCTCGGATCTTAAGTTTCGGAGGTTGATGCTGACACCATGTAGTTAGCTTGTCACTTGTAAAATAATCCAGCTATCATAATTTAACGTACTGAGTAAAATGTATATGTACCTTTTATACCTGTTTTCTGCAAAAGGGCCCCGCTTTCAAACTAGCAAATACGTATACGTTCTTAACTAGATATTACACTATTTGTTGTCAAAATATTAGCTTTGCTAAAATGACGTAGGTCTGGCGGCTCTGGGATCTCACTCTATTACAGAGATACGATTATTTTTTTAAACGTCTACATCAGCCATCTTGGATTGGCCACCATTTTTATTAGCTACCACTTTCAGATGGCAATCTCTGCACACCCAAATAACTGCGTTATGAAGGAAAATTAGTACCCCCCAAATTATACCAATATCTTGGCTGGCCTATATACTATTATCATCATAAGGGCTCAAAGCAATTTTTGTTTGCTCCACCGAGTAAACATTATGTAAATAAGGTTTTATAGTTCGTTGAGTTCTGTATATTTCAGTTTTATCCTCTAATAGCCCGGGAGGCAACGACCTTTTGGAGCTAGTCATTTCATTAGGGCTGATTTTCACATGTAGTAGTTTATTGTGTGTACATACAGAAAACGGCGGTCAGATGGCGCACCCGCGGTGGGGGAAGCTGGTGTTCGAGTAAATGAAGAAAATTTCACGTTTTCCTAGAAAATGCATGTATATCGTAAAAAAATATTTTTTCCCAGAAACCTTTGTTTTAAAGGGCCGGAGATTAATGGAACATCTAGGTAATACATGATATTAAGTGGATATCGTATATGAGATCAATTTAATTTAAATACCGATTAATTACGGTGACAAAGTGGCAAAATTTTCCCGACAAAAAGAAAGTCCGAACTTCCGCCCCATCCAGTTTCCACATTTTTGCCGCATTCAAAAAATTTAAAAAAAGGCCTTAAGCAAATTTAATCCTATTTAAATTCGTAAGAGTAGTCTTTTGGTCTAGGAGCCAAGATTGAGAAGTTTCCGGCACGCTTGAAACACGAAACATGCGATTTTTTGCCGTACATCGCCGACATTTCAGTAAATATATCCGGAACGAAAAACATATCGAAATTGTGATGGGTGCAAAAGATTCGTAATGAAAATACTCGTGATCTTATTTTTTATTTCGAGTTAGCTCTCACCGTTCCGGAAATATCCGCGAAAAATATTAAAAAACAGCTCGCATTTCGGAACCGAAGCAATTGCAAAAACATGCGATCTGAACACGTTCATATTTTTCGAAAAACACTAGCGGGACGGCCATACAATGTCGCGACTAAAGAGGAAGACTTCCAGTTAAACCTAATCGTAAATTGCACGGCGAAATCCGAAAATTCGGCTCGGCACGAACGAATCAAAAGTAGCCTTTTGTGACACTTCAGAAAATCGTATCTCTACAAATTTAGCTATGACGTATGCATTTTTCGGAAAGAAAAAGTCCACTTTGACCGCTTCTACGGACGACCGGACGATTTCTCATGAAAAGAACCTGTTTTTATTTTTGAGCTAATTCCGGGACCGGGAGGCAGCATTCACATTTTTGGCACTCATACCACTAAAGCTGATTTTCACATATGTAGGAGTTTACTGTGTGTACATACAAGAAACGGCGGTCAGCTGGCGCACCCGCGGAAGGGGGGGGGGGCTACGAAAACGCCATCGGCTCGTAAAAAAATTGTCATCAAAGTTGAAATTTTGTAGGTTGTTTAATAATATTAAAAAGTGATAAAAAATCATATTCAGCTGGTAAAATGACGATGGATAATATGTCCGCTGCTATTATGATTATGTTGCTTATTTAATTCATATTAAACATGACAAGAATTCATTATTTCTTTTTTATTGTGTAATATAATAATTCATTAAAACGTTAATGCATATAATTTAACTTAAATTGAAATATAAACTTTGTGACCTGCACCGTTGATTGAAGAGTCTATAAGATACGCAACTATACGGCCAAAACCGTTCCTATATGTTCATCTCGCTCATCACGCTTCCCCCACACGTCTCTATCCAAATATTGTTCGTTGACTTGTGGTGCCACCGCGCGGTGTTATTTTGCGCGAACAGCGAATAGAAATACTGGACGTTGATATCCAGCGAACGAGGGTACATAATATATTTATTAAGTTATAATTCTCCACGCAGGTTGTAGACCGGCGCAATCAGTGCCGGCGTCAGGGCATTTGGCACCTGTAGCAAACAGTTGCTTGCCGCCCTGATAAAAAACATTTACAAGTTACTACTGTTAGGACAAATTTATTAATAAAAACTTACAAACAAAAATCTCATAAATAATTCTTTCACTAATTAAAATTCAAAAACAAGAGAAACCTTTAACTATCAATTATTGTCGCATTTCATCTTTTAAGTCGCCACGTTGTGCGCTGTAACAATCGTGTTTTGTTCGAAATTGCAATTGTTCCTTGTCCTCGAGACCCATTTGGGGTTCAAAAAATGTTTTTTTTGAGATTTTTGTTCAATTTTGAATTTCTGAAATTTATAAAAATGTGATAAATTAAAAATATTTTATTTTGCTATTCGGTTCAGCTTCATGGAATAGTATTTATGAGTACGTTTAAGACCTCCCATTTTTTAAAATAATTAGAAAAAAGAATATGCAAATGTCGAGGATGGTGTTTTTGATCTTTCAGGGCTTGCGTAGCGAGAACGGTAATAAATACAAAAATGCACCGCACTTTTTTTTGTACAACATGGAATTTTCTACAAACAAGTCCGCGAGGGCATATTCTTATCTACTATAGTTTTCGAGCTACAGGTGCTCACGTGTAAGCATAAAAATGACTGTTTTTTACGCTACTCTGCAAGTGGCACTGGCGACTTAATTAACAAACAAAAAATTAAAAAAACGGCGATGCTAATAGTCAAATTTAAATTACACAAAACATAATGAGTAACTTCTGTTTAAAACTGTTTTTTATACGATGCATAATATTAATAATGGAGTTACAAGTATTAAAAAAATGTTGAAATAAAATTAAAAAATAGTTAAATATTCTTTGTGTTATTGAAATGTATGTACAATTGTACAGAAAAAAACACTAATTAATAAAAATATGCGGCAAGTTCCAGTTATATAAAAATCGATGAAAATGAAAAATTACACTTTTTGGTCCTAATATTAATTGTTTATATGTGATAAATAAAAACAAAATGATATGTCAATAATAGATACATTTTTTTAAGAAAGAAAATTACTTCCTACAAGGTGGAAAAGTTCAAATGTGCGATTTTTTTAATGTTTTGTGCATTAAAAAACGCATATTTAAGAAAAATGAAGGACGCCATCGTGCAGAGCGATAAGAAATTCATGAATAAAAAAATCGACCACAAATTCTCATTGGACAAATAATATTTAACTGCTTTAACGGGTTGCTTGGAGAACAGCGCGAAAAACAGTTACTTTGAGGTTTGCGCGCGGGCGCCTTTGGCATGTGAGCTATAATAGATAAAAATATGCTCTCAGCGACTTTTTTGTACAAAATTCGATGCTTTATAAAAATTCCATTACCGTTCTTGCTGTGTAAGTCAAAAAATACCTTCTTCGAAATTTCAATATACTTTTTTATAATCGTGTAAGCAAATTGGGAGGTCTTGAAATATTCACAAATACTGTTACCATCGAACTCAATGAAATCGCACTAAAATATTTTTTTTGCTAGTACCAGAAGAAAAATGTAAGCGATTTCAGAAGTGTACCATTTGTGCGATACTTTATCGCCTCGAAAACTATGCTCTCGAAAAAGTAATACCTACTTGTAATAAAAAAAAAAATTAACCAGTCTTTCCGCAGATATTCAAATTAAGTTAATTACTTCCACATCCAGTGGAAGTATAGTAACGACAAAAAAATTTTAAAAAATTTTTATTGTTCAAATAGGCTTAGAATGTTGTGAAACGTCGAGATTTTAAGCTTGAGCGAAAAAAAATTTCTGTCTGTCGGTCTGTAACTTTTTTTTGTGCGCACGTTTACTCTGGAACCGTTTGAGATATTGACTTAAAATTTGGTACACGTATGTACTTTAACGAGATCTGGAACTAGTTATATTTTCATCTAGTTCCGTCGAAGGGTTGGGGGTAAATTGGGGTAAATTTGGGGTAAATAGGTCAATCAAGCAGGTAAGAGTCCATAAAATTGGTATTTAGTATATACAAGAGAGGCTAAGGTCTCAAAAAAATATTTGGCATTAGCCACCCCCATTACCACCCTAACCCCCTTATTAAAGGGGATGAAAAAAAATTGTGATTTAGTGTTTGTACAGGAACCAGAAACCTCAAAATATTTTTTTACTTCATCCACCCCCCACTATCACCACCCCCCACCCCACTACCGATGTGGGGTATCGTTTTATGGGTTTTTGGGGTAGAGGATTTCAAATATTATATTATTAAAGTTCCATAAACAATTATTTTCACCTACAAAGTTTTTTCGTTGTGAGTGACTTGGATAGAGAATCTGGATGTGGAAGTAGTGATTCCTTGGGCAGCGGTTTTTTTATTATGTTTACTAATTATTACTCTTTTTCCCAATAAAATCGCTTTTTCGTTTTAATTATTAAAAAAAAGCAATTACAGAGAAAAGCCTATAAACAAATAAATAACTTTTAATGAACCCATCACCGCAGTAGCAGTATATTTGGGAGAGGATAAAAAATATTTTTGTACAAATTGGTTATTACAGTTCAGCAGAATTAAAGAAGGGAATGGTGTAAACCCGAAAAATATTGCAACATGTAATATTTTTGCGGCAGTAGTAATGGAAAATGTCATCTAAAACATATTCAAAATTTACTAGGGTGAAGACGGTTAACAAAGGTGCAAAATGGATAATTTTGTGATATCTTAAAAATAACAGTTTCATCATAAAATGTCAATATGCCTTTTACTTCCACATCCAGTGGAAGTACAACAACGACAAAAATTGGCATTTAGTAAATACAAGAGAAGTCAAGGTCTCAAAAAATTTAACCATTATCACTCTCATTATTAAAAGGGGGGGGGGGGGGAGGGTAATAAAATTTTGAGTTAGTGTGTGTACAAGAACCAAAGGCTTCAAACATTTTTTTTTACTTCATCCACCCCCACCCCCACTACCGATGTGGTATATCGCTTTATGAGTTTTTGGGGTAGGCGATTTCAAATATTATATAATTAAAGTTCTATAAACAATTATTCCCACATAGTAGAGTGCAAATATAGAATCAAAATATTTTTCGTTTTGAGCGACTTGGATAGAACATCAGGATGTGGAAGTAGTGATTCCTTAGGCAGCGGTTTTAACATTTTAAAATGAAAACCGCAGCCCAAGGAATCACTACTTCCACATCCAAATTTCCTATCCAAGCCTCTCAAAACGAAAACACTATATTTGCACTCCACCATGTGGTAATAATTGTTTATGAAATTTTCTAAATGAAAACCAAAAAACGATATGCCACATCGATAGTGGGAGTTGGGGTGGTGGTAGGAGGTGATACGCGGGTGGGTGAAGTGGAAAATTTTTTGAGGCCTTTGGTTCCTGTACACACTAAATCACAATTTTTTTTTCACCCCCTTTAATAATCGCGTGGGGGTGATAATGGGGGTAGTTAATGCCAAAAATTTTTCTAAGACTTTAACTTCTTTTATATAATAATAAACTAAATACCAAGTTTTATGGACTCTTACTTGCTTAATTTACCTATTTACCCCCATTTACCACTCAACCCTTCAACAGAATAAGATCAAAATATAACCTAATTCCAGATCTCGTTAAAATACATATGTGTACCAATTTTCAAGTCAATATCTTAAACGGTTCCAGAGTAATCGTGCACCCAAAACGTCAGAAACCGACGCGATAGAAATTATTCAACTTAAAATCTCGACATGTCATAACATGCTAAGCCTATTTAAATAAATGTTTTCAAAATTACTACACTTATACTGGAAGTGGGAGCAATACGTAGAAAATGGCATGACAAAAATATAAACAATCATAATATGCCGTGGACTACACGGTGAAAGTAATCTACTTCAAGCACTTTCTTTGAGGAAACGCATCTATACTGCTCGAGGTAACCCACTGCGCATCCATTTTACTCGAGGAAGCCCACTGCGTATCCGTATAGGTAACCTACTGCGCATCAACAGTACCTACTCAAGGAAAGCCACTGCGCATCCATTATACTCGAGGAAACCTATTACGCATCCATACCACCCGAGATAACCAACTTCGCATCCAAACTACTCGAGGTAACCCACTGCGCATCCATGTTACTCGAGGAAACCCAATGCGCATCCATACTACTTGAGGTAACCTACTGCGCATCTATTTTACACGTGAAAACCCACTGCGCATCCATACTACTCAAAGTAACCCATTGCGCATCCATTTTATTCGAGGAAATCTACTGCGCATCCATATTACTTGGAGTAACGTACTGCGCATCTATAGTACTCGAGGAAAGCCACCGCGCATCCATAGTACTCGAGGAAATCCACTGCGCATCTATATACTACTCGAGATAACCCACTTATTAAAGAATAAAGAAAATAATAGAAACACCGAACAGAGGTTGCATAGTATTTTAATTGAAAATCGTAGAAGCTAGATACACTCGCAAGGACGCGTTGCTATATCCTCATCTATCCTTGAACCATTGGTATCAATTTAGCAACATGTTTATAAACCTTAAAATTCCACATCCACGTTTTCTATCCAAGTCTCTCACAAAGAAGAAAAAAATTGCACTCCACTATGTGAAAATTATTTATGAAACTTTAATAACATAATATTTGAAATCGCCTACTCCAAAAACCTATAAAACGATATGTCACATCGGTAGTGGGGGGTGGTGGAAGGGGGTGGTAGAGGGGGCAAATGAAGTAAAAAATATGTTGACGCTTTTCCACCCCCCTTTAATAGTGAGGTGGGGGTGGTAATGGGAGTAATTTTTTGAGCCCTTACCTTTTCTTATATGTACTAAATACCAATTTTATGGACTCTTACATGCTTGATTTACTTATTTACCCCCCCTTTATCCCAATTTACCCTTCAACGGAATAAAATGAAAATGTAATCTAGTTCCAGTTCTCGTTAACATACATACGTGTATCAAATTTCAAGTCAATATCTTTAACGGTTCCAGAGTAAACATGCGCACAAAAAAGTTACGGGCAAACAGAATTTTTTTTGCTCAAATTTAAAATCTCGACGTCTCATGACATTCTAAGCCTATTTGAACAATGACAGTTTTTTTAAATTCACTTTATCACGTTGTGCGCATTTGTGATGCACATGGTACATGGAACTTTTACTTAATTTTCTTTTTTATGTATTATTTAATATTATATCAAAATGGTTTATTTTACTGGGAAAAAAATGTTTTATGTTGCCAGCAGCTCATTGGGTTTTTATATTTAATTGTTATGAAAATAAACATAATAAACACGCCATACACTAAACAGAACAGGAAGGTATGTGTTTGATTCAAAATTGTTTTTTATTTGCTAGGTATGCATTACATGTTTTTGTAAGAATCATTACCATTTTTAGGTTAAATTTAAAAATACAATATAGCTGGCAATGATGAATATTTCACCATTTCGTCGTTTTTCTGAATGTTTCAGATGTTGCATTGCATTTAAATATTATGTCTATATGAGAGCCGTCTCTGGCGCAGAGACAAATCTCCTTGTTTATCAAAAGCGACGATTTACGCGACGCGAACCATACGAGTGCATGCCATCAACCTAACTGATGTTTGTGCAACTGACTAAGATCTTAGACCCCAATACCGGTGGCGCCGTACTATACATCGGACCCTGCTTGGGCTACGATTTCAAGTACACGGTTGCGCCTCTTGGTAAACTTTTCACTCAACGCCTGCACGTATGAACGTTATTCGGAAAATCCTCGCTCGCTTCCATTCTATTTTCAAATTGAATTCCTGAAACTGATTTTGGTTACCTGTGAAGGAGCCTAATTGAAAACCTCTTTATCCTCTCTCCGAGATTTCGAAACCCATGTATTAGGGACTAGCGTTTCGAACAGATGTAGAGTGAAATTACTTAGAGAAGATAACATACCGCGCATCGGGTATATTTGTGAATACGATACCAGTGCTGCGCAAAGGATGTAGCAGAATAAGCATGGTAAAATGGCACCAGAAGCGTTTGGGCCTAATTCGGTGTCAGTAGATCGACAATAGGAAAAGAAATGTTTTCCTCGACTTTTAGCCCCCCGTCGCCACGTACCTGTACCTTAATAAACATTTTGTTTTAATTTTTTTGTCTCTGTAAGTTGTGCGTTAATTATTATGAAAAAAATAGACAATTTACATGTAAATTAAGTGCAAATACATAAGAATACACTGGTCTGCTCCGTCGGACAAACCATTTCTTTGGAGGGGTGTTTTTCGGAGTTGGTGAAAAACGAGCCAATCTGTCAATTCTGCCTTCGGATTCGGTTTCAGCAGGTCCAAATACATTAGAATATACTGGTCTGGTCCGCCGGACAGACCATTTTTTGGGGAGGGTGTGTTTTTTGGGGTTGGGGGATGAAAAACGAGACAATCTGACAATTCTAACTTCGGATTCGGTTTCAGTGAGTCCAAATACATACGAATACACTGGTCTGGTCCGCCGGACAAGTTTCAATGGCTAAGCACCACAAAACAATACGTCGTAACAGTTTTTATTTCTTTTAATTATGGCGCACCGCTTCAAAAAATTTGAAAAAAATCTACAATAAACTACTCATAACAATGTATTTTTGGTAAAAGTTTTGTGTATGCGAATCATTATTTTCATGAAAAAATAAATATTCTAATTTTTAAATATTTTTTTTTTATTCGAAGGAGGCAGCAAAATCAGCTGATTTTGTTTCCTAAGATGCATTTAAATTACATGTATATCGTATATTTTTTTCATAATAATTAACGCACAACTTGCAGGGATAAAAAATGAAAACGAAATGTCATGTTTATTAGGGTACAGGGGTTACCCGTGGCGATGGGGGGCTAAAACTCGAGGAAAATATTTATTTTCCTATTGTCGATATACTGACACCGAATTAGGCCCAAACTCTTCTGGGGCCATTTTACCAGGCTTATTCTACTATACCCTTTATTCTTTTTAAATTAAATAAAATTATTAAGTTTACTATGTTCGTTTATTAATATTGGACAGTCGCAATTAAAATAAATTTCAGTTCATCTGTGTTATTCGTATAAGCGGTTGAATATTCACTATAAAATATATAATAAATAATCATAAATACCAAATATGAAAAACACTAGACACCACTGCAATTGCCTACCAGCACACGCTAGCGATGTCAGTCTGTTCACATTTTGACGTATGTTATCATCTGTAAATAATTTCACTATATCTTCATTTCAAAAGTATAGCCGTTGCTCCATTTAGACGCAAGAATGGCTACAGTTAAATGGTTTTGTGTATTTTGTTTAAAAACATCAGGAACTTTCATTACGTTCACCGACGCAACTTTAAATAAATGTGCCGAAGTTTTACGTATTCAGAAAGAAAATAATTTAGGTTTAAGAAATACGATATTGCCAAACTAAGTGGCAAATTATCAATTATACCACTCCAAATGTTACAAACGGTTTACAGCATTGCATGAAACGCGCTAGCCGCGAACTACAATATTTATGGCGTCAATTGACGACCATTGCCCCCTCTCACCATCAGCTGACTCAATTTTTCGTCAAATACATTATACATATTGTTATGTAACAAAATTTGAACCTTGATGAAATTACTAAAATTCAAACTTTTACATGCTCATATGAGCAGCGCACGTATTATCCATCGTCATTTTAACAGCTGAATATGATTTTTTATCACTTTTTAACAGTATTAAACAACATACAAAATTTCAACTTTGATGGTATTTTTTTTAATACATTTTTTACGCGTGTGGGTGGCGTTCTCGTAGCTCCCCCCACCGCGGGTGCGCCAGCTGACCGCCATTTCTTGTATGTAAATACAAACAATAAACAACTACATATGTGAAAATAAGCCTTAGTGGTATGAGTGCCAAAAATGTGTCGCGCCTCCCGGCCCCGGAATTAGCTCAAAAATAAAATCTCCCAAAGAACAGGTTCTTTTCATGAGGAATCGTCCCGTTTCCTAAATTGTTTCGTTTCAGAGATATTGACTTGAATATATGGCGATGTATGGCGGAAAATTGGACATTTTTTGCTTAAGACCTACACAACTTCTAAATGGTGGTATCTGGGATAAAATTACGCCCTAACGAATTTGTAGAGAATTGAATTATCTAAAAGTCTTTTTTAAATTATTGTCATAATTCAAAAATTAATGAGCTAGGAGCGGTCAAAGTGGAGACTTTTGATTCGTTCGTGCCGAGCCGAATTTTCGGATTTCGCCGTGCAATTTACAATTAGGTTTAACTGGAAGTCTTCCTCTTTACGTCGCGACATCGTATGGCTGTCCCGCTGGTGTTTTTCGAAAAATATGAACGTGTCCAGATAGCACGTTTTTGCAATTTCTTCGATTCCGAAATGCGAGCTGCTTTTTAATATTTTTCGCAGATATTTCCGAAACATTGAGAGCTAACTCGAAATAAAAAATAAGATTAAATGAGTATTTTTCATTACGAATCTTTTGCACCCATTACAATTTCGATATGTTTTTTCGTTTCGGAGATATTTACTGAAATGTCGGCGATGTACGACAAAAAAATTGCACATTTTGTGTTTCAAACGTGCCGGCAACTTCTCAATCTTGGCTCCTAGGCCAAAAGACTACTCTTACGAATTTAAATAGAATTAAATCTTTTTTTAAATTTTTTGAATTGCGGCAAAAATGAGGAAACTGGAGGGGGCGGGAGTTCGGACTTTCTTTTTTCGGGAAAATTTTGCCACTTTGTCACCGTAATTAATCGGTATTTGAATTAAATTTATCTCATATACGACGTCCACTTACTATCATGTATTACCTAGATGTTCCATTAATCTTCGACTCTTCAAACCAAAGGTTTCTTGGAAAAATTATTTTTTTTTACGATTTACATGCATTTTCTAGGAAAACGTGAAATTTTCTTCATTTACTCGAACACTAGCTTCCCTCACCGCAGGTGCGCCAGCTGACCGCCGTTTCCTGTATGTACACACAATAAACTACTACATATGTGAAATCAGCCTTAAAGAAAGGTCGCTGCCTCCCGGGCTATAAGCATTTTTGATAATCTTCAAATAAAATCGTATTTTTTACCACATTAGACTTAATTCCCTTAGATTTTTTAATACACCCTTTCGCCTCTGTTTGTATACTATTCATTTTTGAGCGGAGGCCCACAAAATGGCTCATTATGGCACCGGAGCACTCATCTTTCATTAAACAAGGTATTTTTTTTATTTACTAAAAAATATCATATTTATTATTAGGTTCATAGTCACTAGTATCGAATTTAAATATGTGGGCCTTTGTAACTTCACTATAGATATCATCGCATTTTACTTCGTATATCAGGCTGTCCGTGTCTGTATATAGTAGTTTAGGATTAAATTTTTTTAGCATAAAATTGCAGTGAAAATCATATATACATGTTTTAGAGATATCTAAAATACGCATTCCGATATACAGAGGCTTATTAAAAATTATGTTGATCGACTATGAAAGTTTGGGCTAGCGATGTATTTTTTGACCCCCAAGCGTCCTTCCCAGTTATTTTACTTCCACATCCAGTGGAAGTATAGTAACGACAAAAAAAATTTTAAAAATTTTTATTGTTCAAATAGGCTTAGAATGTCACGAAACGTCGAGATTTTAAGTTTGAGCGAAAAACAAATTTCTGTCTGTCTGTAACTTTTTTTGTGCGCACGTTTACTCTGGAACCGTGTGAGATATTGACTTAAAATTTGGTACACATATGTACTTTAACGAGATCTAGAACTGGATTATATTTTCATCTTGTTCCGTCGAAGGGTTGGGGGGTAAATTGGGGTAAATTTGGGGAAAATAGGTAAATCAAGCAGGTAAGAGTCCATAAAATTGGTATTTAGTATATACAAGAGAAGCTAAGGTCTCAAAAAAAATTTTGACATTAGCCACCCCCCTTACCACCCCCACCCCATTATTAAAGGGGATGAAAAAAAATTGTGATTTAGTGCGTGTACAAGAACCAGAAACCTCAAAATGTTTTTTTACTTCATCCACCCCCACTACCACCCCTTATCACCACCCCCACCCCGTTACCGATGTGGGGTATCGTTTTATGGGTTTTTGGGGTAGAGGATTTCAAATATTATGTTATTAAAGTTCCATAAACAATTATTTCCACATACAAAATTTTTTTCGTTGTGAGTGACTTGGAAAAGAATCTGGATGTTGTTACGTTCACATGGGAACTTTACATATTTTTATGAAATTCCTGTATAACACATCTAAAGAACAAGAAACACTGTACAAGTATTTACCATCTCAGAGTTGTTTAGGCCCAGACATACTATTATCATGTACAATATGTTTAGGTTTAAGATCAATACCTTTTTGTATACTTTAATTTAAGCATAATTTGTTATCTATGTTAGCAGTTTTTGTCAGCGATGCATTAATAATGGGGCTTGATATATATATTTCTACAAATAACGCGAAATCATCAATCACATTTAAATATGACTTTGCCAATTGAGTCTATCTTACACACATTACAGTGGGTAGTATACAAAAAGAAACGAATCCACGATCCAGCCACGCAATAATCAGCTAACCGGTTCCTCTTGCCCTTGCGTTTTGCCTAAATTTTATTTGAATTTTACCTTCACCGGTACTTCCAAGTTTAATTTTTGCAAAGTAAAAGGGTAACGAAACAATGTGGAAGTAGTGATTCCTTGGGCAGCGGTTTTTTAATTTTACAATCCGATGCTTTCGGATGTTTTCCATTGTTTACCGACAACAGCGTTTATTAGTAATTTATATAGATTTTTTTGAATCCATACGTAATTTTGTATTTAAGTCTATTAGACCGTCAGAAAATATGAGCAACAGACATCTTTCATTTCTGTTAAGGAAAATCGATTTTTCCATATGTTATCCCCAGGGGACACTCGTAAATTTCCCTTCTTTCTACTCAACATCGATGTGCTTTTCAACCCTCTTCGAGGCTTGTATGCGAAAATGAGGCACCTAAATCTGTCACTATCTGACGGTCTATATATATTTCTTCAACCAAGGTGATTGTTTGAATTTTAATATTCTATGAATTTTTACGAATTTAACATCGAAAGTTAGAGCTTGTTTTAAATTTCTATAATGAATAACATATCGAGTTTTATTATAAAGAGTTGTCATCAATTTTGGTAATTTTGATCCTGGTGGCACTAGATGTTCTGGACACGAGGGTAGATCTTTATGTAAATCATGAAGGTATTCTGGGTATTCTAAATCTACTTCAAGAACATAACCAATCGGTGATTCATCAGATACAGTAAAAACATTAAAATTTTTAAAATTCTCCACCCACTCAAACGCTTCGTAGGGCACAAAGGCCTCCATGGCCCAACCATCATATTGTTGACGTCAAAGTACATTAAAAAAGAAGATTCTTTTGATGGATCAAATTCTGGCATGTATGTATTATTGGCTTTAGCAAATTTATTACAGCACTGACTTACGCCACCTCGGCAGAGAACTAATACCACAGAGAAGCGACAGCAAGGCTTCCCGCGTGTACCGTTTTCGTATGCGTATGTGCTAAATAGGTTGTGTAATTGTCAGTTCCACGTGCTTACATTTCGTCAAAGACAACCCAACCACCATTGGTCTAATTCTCTGAATTAGAGAACAGAGCACCAGTGGTGTGTCCCTTGCTCTGAAAGTTACGGGGATATATATAGTGATTTCTAAAAAATGTTTTGAATATTTCAAGAACGAATCTGCATAATTTAAATCTGATTAAGCACGTTGATAAAGGTATAGTCTACATAAATGCAGATTATGCATATCCTCGTATAACTTCTTGTACGGCATAATTGCGCCTAGTCTATCACTTTTTTCCTCTGCGAGAATTTTCATAAACGCGGCGTTCCTCCTCAGCATGAAAAAGACGATTTCCACACGTCAGATTGGAAAATCGGCAAATATATTTTGTCCGACAGTTGGAAAATTGGATTCTACATATTTTTATTAAGCAATCTTGAAAAAATCAGCTAGTTATCAATAAATGTTTTAAAGTTATGTTATGTTATGTTCAGGGTGGTAGACACTCTTAACGTTCTAAAATTTTTGTCTGACAGTTTGTAGAAATATATAGAATATATATGTAGAATCCAATTCTCAAATTGTCCGACAAAATATATTTGCCGATTTTACAGTCCGACGCGTGGAAATCGTCTTTTCATGCCGAGGAGGACGCCGCGTTTATGAAAATTTTCGCAGAGGAAAAAAACAAAAGATTAGGCGCAATTATGCCATTCAAGAAGTTATATGAGGATATGTATAAATTGCATTTATGTACGCGGGCACCTGGAGTATATTTAGGGAACTTATTTTAATGTAAAATAAGTAAATTAAAGTGAGCAATATGTTTTTTATTATTTTTTAAATGTGTTCGATTAACATCTAGTTTGAATATATATCGGAAAATTGTACTTTTCCATTTAAAAAGTGTAGATTTTAATATTTTTTCGATATTCGAAGGTAAATGCTATTAAAAATAAACTTGAAGGGAGGGTCCTTTAAGAGGAGAGTAAAAAGGTAAAATTTAAAATACATTTTATTTTAACACATGTACAAATGGAAGTAAAAATCGACAAACAAGAAACTTTCATAAATAATACACCACAAAGAAAAAAAAGCAAATGTGTTTGTGCCTTCGGGGAATGATTTTGCGGTGTCCGATATAACCCGAGTGAACCATAAAATCTGTGTAATCCATGTTTAGTAAAATTGTTGGGAGTCACTACAAAAAATGTAGAATTTGAGGTAGAAGGTAAAAAACTCTTTTATATTTTTGACCCATGTCATTTGATTAAAGTCACTAGAAATAATTTACTAAAGCATTCTTCTCATTTCAAAGATAAAAAAACATCTTGGTCATTTATTAAATATTTTTATGACCAAGACAAAACACATTTTTACAGATGTGCCCCAAGCTTACTAATTCCCATATAAGAGTCCTTCGAATTTTGAAAAAATTAGGGTAAATCTGGCTACACAAATTCTTAGCCATACAATAACCAGTGGAATAAACACTTATATGGCTTTGAATGCACTTCCTGCAGATGCTATTGGCACAATTGAAACATTAGATATGTTTATTAACCTTTTTGATTTATTAAATTCATTTTTCTTCCAAATTCAAATGTATATAAAAATGATTTCAATGTCTACATTTCAAAAAAATTTTTTCGTAAAAGCCCTCAGATATTTGAAACAACTAAAAATATTTAATAAAAATAACATAGATATAACCAATAAAGTTAAGTTTCATAAATGTTGGATTGTAACCATAAATAGTGTTTTGAAACTGTGGGAAAAGCTTTCAAAATTAGATTTTATGTATTTGAAAACCAGAAGGCTTAATACTGATTGCATTGAAAATTTTTTTGGGAAGTATGAGAACAAAGTGGAAATATTGTAAACCCGACCCCAATAAAATTTCAAAGAGCATTCCGTAAATTGTTGTGCCAAAACTATTTTCATTCTGATCACATGAATTGCAAGGATAATTTAGATGAATTTTACATAGCCCCACAAAAAAAAAGTGGTCTGTCCGGCGGACCAGACCAATATATCCGTATGTATTTGGACCCGCTGAAATCGAATCCGTAGTCGGAATTGTCAGATCAGCTCGTTTTTCACCCCCAACTCCAAAAAACACCACCCCCCCAAAAAAATGCTCTGTCCGGCAGACCAAACCAGTATATTCTTATGTATTTGGACCTACTGAAACCGAATCCGTAGTCAGAATTGTCAGATTGGCTCGTTTTTCACCCCAAAAAACACCCCCAAAACAAAAATAAAGTGGTCTGTCCGGCGGACTATACCAGTGTATCCTTATGTATTTTGGTCTGCTGAATCCGGATTCGAAGTCAGAATTGACGGATTGGCTCGTTTTTCACTCCCAAATCCGAAAAACACCCCCCCCCCCCCCATAAAAAGGTTTGTCCGACGGACTATACCAGTGTATTCTCATGTATTTCGACCTGCTGAAACCGAATCCGATGACAGAATTGTGAGACTCGCTCGTTTTTCACCCCCAAAAAACACCCCCAAAACAAAAACAAAGTGTCCTGTCCGGCGGACTATACCAGTGGATCCTTATGTAATTTGATCTTCTGAATCCGAATTCGAAGTCAGAATTGTCAGATTTGCTCGTATTTCCCCCCAGAACAAAAAAGTGGTCTGTCCGGCGGACCATACCAGTGTATCCTTATACAGCGTCAGAAAATGTTTCATTTGGGTCGGCAATGAGAGCAAGCGAGAACGAAGCAACTAGGCTATTCTTTTTTATCGTATAACACATCCTACTCGTGCCACCTGCTTTCCCCACCACATGTACGTGGGCAGCTCTGTCTGCGGGAAATGTAAAGAATTATTTGACTCGTTTTGAAAGTATAAAGAGTTAAATAATTTTAGTTATTAAAGCACGTAATAATATTACCTATGCTGAACAGAGCTAACTACAATAAATGGTACTGAAATTTTTAATAGCAATGATGTACGTGTTTTCCTGATCGCGCGTCATTATTTGCTCCCTCTACTAGAGCACTGGTACACGCCTTTATTGTAGGCGGTCTGTCAAGCCGTTGAAACTATGCCTGCCACCCAAATCCAAAATCTTCCGATACTGTATATTTGGACCGCTGAAACCGAATCCGAAGTTATAATTGTCAGATTGACTCGTGTTCACCCCCAACACCCAACCCCCCCCCACAAAATGGTCTGCCCGGCGGACCATACCAGTGTATCCTTATGTATTTGGTAAGGATACGCTGGTATAGTCCGCCGGACAGACCACTTTGTTTTTGTTTTGGGGGTGTTTTTTGGGGTTGGGGGTGAAAAATGAGCCAGTCTGACAATTCGACATCGGATTCGGTTTCAGCAGGTCCAAATACATAGGAATACACTGGTCTGGTCCGTCGGACAAATCATTTTTTGGGGGGTGTGTTTTTCGTTGTTGAGGGTGAAAAACGAGCCAATCCATCAATTCTGACTTCGAATCCGGATTCAGCAGGTCAAAATACATAAGGATACACTGGTACAGTCCGCCGGACAGACCACTTTGTTTTTGTTTTGGGGGTGAAAAACGAGCAAATCCGACAGAATTGTCGGATTCGGTTTCAACAGGTCCAAATACATGAGAATATACTGGTTTGGTCGGCCGGACAGACCATTTTTATGGGGGGGTGTTTTTTGGGGTTTATGACTTCGGATTCGGTTTCAGTGGGTCCAAATACATACGGATACACTGGTCTAGTCCGCCGGACAGACCACTTTTTTTTTGTGGGGCTGTGTTATGAATGACTATAAAATCTACCAACATAACTGACATGATTAATGAAAAGGAAGAAGAGAAACCTCCTAAAGCCCTTGTTCTTCCTGATTACAGCTATACGAAAGAAAATATACCCACGCAAAATGCTTTCACTTATGTTTGCGGATATCTTTTGAAAAAACCCTTGAAGTTCACTCTTGCGATATTTGTAAATCTTTTAGAAAACAATGCGAGACACTGAATATAAATAACTTCTAAGTTTATTTGAAAGATTTTAACACCGAAAAAATATTTACGGAAACCTGCTATCACCTCCAGAGGAATTTGTTTGTTTAATTTTTAAAATTATAAACAAAAAAATATTAAAATAGAATAAATTGTAATATTGTGTACAATATATTATACTAAAATATGTTTTGTTATCGTATACCTATATAATACATTCTATGATATGTGAATATACATATTTGATATTAATACATGAGGGGCGTTTTACGTTTTTTACGTTTTTTTAGCCTTTTTTAGAAACTGATAGTGTTTAAAACATAAACTATTATTTAATTACATTTAATGTGTGGTATAGTAACAACACTGAATTACCCTCAGTGTACATCAAACTTTAAAGTTCTCTCAGTGTAAGAGATTGTGTTTGACTTATGTTCAATGTCATTAGAATCGGGCCATAAAATGTCAAAGGAACCGCCGATATTGTCGCTTCTCTGTGGTATAAGTTCTCTGATCTCGGATACGACGTTCAATAAATAAAAGCATGGCGATGTCCTCTACTTTTATATACTTTTGTATACTTTAACATATAATCCCAAGTGTAACCTGGTAGTGTATAGTAATGCGCCGGATCTAATTGATAAATATTCAGACTTTTGCCTATGCCTACATTTTCAAAAATTTCGGTTAACAAAAGTATATTTTTGAGATGCAAATCAGAATATTCCCCTAAATTTTGACAATCAAATTTATTCCAAACTTCCTGAGCGTGTTGGTGATCTTCATCGCTTATGTTACTATCATTTAATTTATTATAAAATAAATTCTTAGAAGGTAACTGACTCTCATCTAACTTTTGCATTGAATCTATATAGTCGTATGGAAAAACACATTTCCTAGTAAGCAAATTAAATTTTTCATTATCCAAATGTTTGAACTCTTTTCGTAAATTTAATAATTCATCTTTGGTTAAATAGGAGGATAGTGCATCTAATGATGTCGCCATAAATCGAAATGAGTCAATAAAACGAAACTTTACTGCGGAGCAGTATTTGTTTATAGGTAGTAAAGTTATATTGCCAGTTTTTGCTAAGTCCCCTATTAGAAAATCCGAATAGTAACCGGTTAAATTATGAAACACAATTGGCATTACAAAAGAATTTTGAAAATTTAAGTTACAACCTTCGTGCGCCGATCCTCTATACTGGCCTGTAAAGTGATAGTGGTCTCGCACTTTTTTTTTCATCACATTTAAAGTCCTTGGTGGATAACAAAAATTCTCTTTGCCATAATTAGGAAATATCCATTGGAATAATAGTCTTTCATTTTTATTCGAGAAATTTGGAAATGTTTTCTAATTCACCGGTAAACCACTGTATACAATGGTCCTCGATTTCTATTATAATAAGATAAACTGTCAATATATGAGCATTTAAAATAATATCCTGCACTGAAAGCTGTATGTTTTTGATATTTAATTGTTTTGTTTGGCTAATTTCAGAAAATGGTTCCAACATTGATTCAAAATCGCAGTATAATATGAACGGTATATGGTTTTTATAATTGTAATTTTTGAAAGTTAAAGTTTTTTCCTTGGGAAACGATATTTTACATTTAATTAACATTTTTACAGTCTACTGCATGTAAATTTAATTTTATTTCACTAGAAAAATAATTTAAACATATCACAATTTTACAGTTTTTCATTGTGTTTCCCTATATGTTTAGAGTCTAGATAAGTTTTTAATCCAACAAAAATGATAATTTATATCCTCATCAGAAATATCACTATCTTGTTCGCGCTCATTAAAATATTTATTTTGGATCAATGATAGGTTTACATGTTTTTCTAATTTCTTTTTAGTTATTCGAGCCGGCTCTATGTTGAAATGTTTTACAAATAATTTTAATTGGTATACGTTGACAGATATGTTATTATTTTTTTCGAATTCAGATAATTGAGATAGTGCCATTGGAAATTCGATGCCTTTCAAATTTAAAATTTGTGAGTAAAGTGGGTAGGAAGACGTACTATCAGAGCGCTTGTTATCAGGATATAAGACTGAAACTATTGACCATGCAAAGCATGCATTATCATAATTTTTTATGTTAACGCATGCATTTTTGTTAGCGATCTCCTCTGGCAGTCTAATATAGGATGTTATTCCATTAGTCATTTCTACCTTATTAATATTTATTTCTAAACTAGTCATTTTATGTAAAGCCCACCCGCTATCTCGCTCTTGAAATACATTTAATTTATTTAAAAATTTTTCAAACACATTTTCCTCAAACCAAATTTTCAAATGTGTACTAATATCAATAGAAGCATTTTTTTGTGTCAAAATATTTAAATTCTATTATTTGACAATCAACATTGTTTTTTATAAATTTACCACAGAAGCATGCGTTCACTTTCATTAGAGGCATTTTTTTTTAATGTTATTTGTTAGCGACTTGAACAGAAAAAAGCTATCACTAAGAAACTGACGTACATTTTTATGTTTTGAATTAATAATTAAACCTGAGCGTATACGATAATATCAACCCATTTGACTCTAGAACTTATTTTTATTTTACCCCCACCCCCCAACCCCTACCCATCTAAATTCTTTAAAAAAATAATTTTTTTCAAATGTTCAATATTTGTGTGGATTTTTCTACGAACGCCGATTACTCCAGGCAATACAGAATATTACCTGGAAAAAATAGAAAGATTTAAATTCATAAGCTTACCTTATGTTTTTTGGGTCGCTGATTCCGAATTTTTCACTTCCCACTAAAAATTCCCTCCGGAACCCCCTCAAATTTAGAAAGAGAAAACAAAAAAAAATGTTTTTTTATTTTTTTTATCTTTTTTTTTCGTTTTAGATAAAAAATACCCAGATATTCAGAAAACAAACAAAATTTACAACAAAAAAGGTCCTTTGACATTTTGACGTACGACGAACGAGAGGGGAGCGAGTGGGTCCCGAAATATGCGCCGCGGCTCATGTTTCTGAAAGTAGACAAAATTTGCAACAAAAAAAGTCCTTTGACATTTTAACGTTGAAGAAACGGGGCTCGGCGGATGTTTCGGGACCCACTCGCCCCCCGTTCGTCGTACGTCAAAATGTCAAAGGACCTTTTTTTGTTGTAAATTTTGTTTGCTTTCTGAATATCTGGATATTCTTTATCTAAAACGAAAAAAAAAAGATAAAAAAAATAAAAAAGCAATTTTTTGTTTTTTTTTTTCTAAATTTGAGGAGGTTCAAAGAGAATTGAGAATGGAAAGTTGAAACTTTAGCCACTTTTGCTTTTCTAGAATATTTTTACTTTCACTCAAAATTTTTGTAACATAACCAAACTTTTTCACAATTTCATCACTTAGACGACATATATCCATTATCAAATTTTATTTAATAACGCAGCGCACTTCTTGCAAACTTATATGCCCGAGAGTTCGTACTCTAATGTTGGCTGCTACTGCTATTTTCAATAAACCCAAATGAAGACCCTAGCGATGGTTTCCTCACATCATTTATATCTTTGAATACCAAACTATATTTGTATTCCCAAGAATCTTCCAAATTAGCTCGCATATAAGGAACAACTCTTTTTGGTAAAAAAGTTGTTTTGTCATCAAATTCCAGCAACGCGGTTTCCCCAAATTTGGTGTTTATCAGGTTTGCAGACAATATCGGGAGTGGAATATTCACAGGTAAATCTGATAGTTTTATGCTGGGTTTTGCATCTAAAAGTGATACATTGTTCAGTTTATTTAAATCCATCTAAAAATAATATATTATATAGTGATAAATTGCAAGAAAGAAATAAATAGAACTTACATTAAATTGCAAAAAACACACACACACACACACACACATACACACTTGCTTAATAACTTGAATGGTGAAAAACTTGAAACTAAATGATCTTATTACTTAGCTGACGCTTTTATACTTGTCAGTATCTACGTCAATACTAAATAGTATTTTCGCATAACCGACTAACGGAATATATTTTCAACTTCCTTCTGCCCACAAATTTGTCACCGCGTGCAGGTTCATCATTTGTTTCATTGCGACATAATTAATTAATGGCCACTTTTATTGAGATTGTGGTTTTTGTTACACACTTCTTATCACTTCCTGTGTTTCAAACGGCAGCACAGCAACCGACTTCGTTTTATTATATTTGTCTATATAAATTTCTAATAGTGTAAAATCTGTCGAGTCATAAATTTCTTAGCCAGAAAGGCATTAGGTACAGGGTTGCCAACCGCGTCACGTGATAGCCCTCATTCGACAAGCTTTCAGATTTTAAATATCTCTTTCGGTTCTCAAGTTATAAGCAAAAAACTCGCAACGACCAGAAGGGCATTATGTACAGGCTTGCCACCCATGTCACGTCATAGCCATCGAATCAAAAGATTGCAACAGCTTTCAGATTTTAAATATCTCATACCGTTCTCAAATTATAAGCAAAAAACAAGCAGCCAATGAGAAGAGGTCACATTTATTAGCCAGAAGGGCATTAGGTGCAGGGTTTCCGTCCCATGTCACGTGATAGCGCAAAACAGCTTTCAGATTTTAAATTTCAACAAAAAACTCACAATCAGAATTTCTCGACCAAAAGGACGTTATGTACAGGGTCGCCACCTATGTCACGTGATAGGCCTTATACGATAAATCAAAACAGCTTTCAGATTTTAAATATCTCATACCATTCTCAAGTTATAAGCGAAAAAACCTCAGAGCCAATGAGAAGAGGTCTTTGTTTTTTTGAACATCTCGCCATGAGCGTGCCGCCATGCTTTTTTTTCTATATCTACGGCGCATGTTTTTTGTTTTTTTTTTTCTATATCTACTGCGCATGTTTTAGACCGCCACGTTTTTTTCTATACCTACTCCGCCATGTTTTTTTCTATATCTACTGCTCTTTTTCAGAGCTGTTTTTTTCCACATCTAGGTCGCCATGTTTTTTTCAGTACCTAGGCTGCCATGTTTTTTTTTCTATACCTACTCCGCCATGTTTTTTTTTTCTATATCTACTGCGCATGTTTTTTTCAAGCTGTTTTTTCCATACCTAGACCGCCATGTTTCTTTCCGCCATGTTTTTTCTCTATATCTACAGCGCATGTTTTAGGCCGCCATGTTTTTTACTATATCTACTAGCGACCAGCAGCACGACAAGAACTATTCAGCACAAGAACTTTTCAGCCCCAACGACAATAACCCGGAACTCACTTGTTGGACTCTCCCGATGTACATATGCCATCCAAATCTTTTTCACTCACTTCCGTCCTGGATCTCTCTTAGCTTATCTACTGAGACTGCTGTGAAGCCAATAGAGACTGAAAATTTGAACTTTTAGGCATTCGTTTCTTTGCGATTTTATAAAAAATCACTAAAGTAGAAATATTTAGTTAAAATAAAGCTTACAAAAAAATGTGTTTAGGTACTTTTTATTAAAAATAGAATTATATTACAGCTATATTTAAATATATAATTTCCCAGCCACTGAAAAAACTAATGGAGTCACAAAATAACTCATTACACGATTTTTGTAGAAAGGTTAGTTTAATTTGTATAAACACAAAAATATTAACACAATTCGCTGTTTTCGAGATAATGTTGAAGAACTGATTTTTCTGACGATTTTGGGGTTATAGCGGCAGAACCAATTTTTTTCTGAGTGGCACTATATCTCATTTTGATTGTCTCAAAAAACTGTCTATGCTCACCCAATTCAGGTTAGTATCACAATCTGAACGATTCTTAAGAAAATTCGAATTAAGCAACTCCACTAATTGCTATAAATTAACAAAAATGTAGTACTTTTGTATACTATTTATTTTCTGGTCCAAAGGGCGAATAAAAATGACATTTAAAAAAATGCCATTTTTCTTTTAAAAATGTCATTTATCAATCAGTAGAAAATATATTTTAAATTTTAGTGGTATTACCATATTCAAAAAATGAAGAACTATAAGCCACAGCAATGAAAATCATAAGTAATGTCCTCAAGGCTATTTATTAGTATATGTAAAGGTATCAAACCAGGAATAAGCTATTTTTATAACATTAAAAATTTTTCATCTAGTGACGTTTTAACGCAACTAACACACACAAAAAGGTCATTATATAAAACTAGAATCAAAATCTACCGAATTACAACTTACGATTATATCTTAAGGAGAAATTATACTAGAATGCCTAAGACACCGGAACTTATTTATATTCCTCATATTGTACGATGGCTGAAAACAAAATTCCAACTTAAATTTTTGCAGAAAGCCTGGGATCCAGAATTCACCGAAGGAGCTTTCATCTATGGAACTAGTAAGGCAGTATGCAGAATTACTGAAATTATTCATGACAACAAACCAGAACAACTTCAGGGTCTGCTTACAACATCAGCAAAAATAAAGTTAACAGATGATATGACTACAAAATTAACTAAAACACAAATAAAAATAATAAAAATAAGACCTGAGGATATTAAAATATTAGTGCCTATGACAGTATGTTTGAATAAAGACGGTGAGCAAAAAAACTGCAGAGTTGGAATGAGAGTTTTAGCTTTGAAATGGATTCAACAAAGTACTGGTGCTACTAGGTTAGTTTTGGTCGCATTACAAACAGAGTTTTTAAAAGATTACACAGATGGTACTAATTCTGATTGGATAATAAGCGCCTTTGACATATTGGAATGCGCTGTTCTTACTCAAACACCTAATTAATAGCAGTTTATCGTGTTATACTTACCTGGGCGATGATATTGAGTGATATGGAACCTCAACGTTATATCCTATCAGATCCTGATTATTTTCAACAATTCCCCATGGAGCTATTCCTATTGTATTAACTCTTCCAGTTCTTTGAGACCTTTCTAGTAATAATGCATCTCCAACATGTTTCGTGATACCTGAATATTAAAACAAATGTCAAACTTCACCTCAAACCTCAAAGTAGGTATATTTAATATATGTTTTAGAGCACATGAGTTTGTTTCATTTTATATTGCAAAATGGAATTTTTTCAATTATTTTTCAGCTTTTTTGAAAAACGCTTAACCAGCCTCACCTTCACCCTCCATCAAAATTCAAATTTTTTTCTTTTTAAAGACTTGGTATTACCAAAACAAATGTCATTAACATATTGTACAGCAATAGATCGAAAAAATTACAAGCTTTAACCAGAGAACTTATACCATAGAGAAGCGACAATATCGGCGGTTCCTTTGACATTTTATGGCCCGGTTCTAATGACATTGATATGAGTGAAAGACAACCTCTTACACCGAGAGAACTGTAAAGTTTGATGTACACTGAAAGTAATTCAGTATAATAGGTTCTATACCACATATTAAATATAATTAAATAATAGTTTATGTTTTAAATACTATTGGTTTCTAAAAAAGGCTAAAAAACGTAAAAAAAAAATGTAAATAATATATTAAATATCAAATATTTACATTCACATATAACAGAATGTATTGTATACGTTATCAAAACATATTTTAGAATAATATACTGTACATAATATTACAATTTAGTCTATTTTAATATTTCTTTGTTTATAATTCTAAAAATTAAACAAACAACATGTTTTACAAAAAAGATTTTTATTTCTAATATACATAAATTCTATTGCTAAGTTGAATATACATACAGAGTAGTATAGTACGTATTATATGGTCATGATATAATACTTTTATATTTTGGAAAAGATTATGATGATGATAACTAGTAATATATTAAATATGACTTGAGGCAAATATCACTTTTGGTTTCAGATTATAGTTATTAAGGTACCAAGGGTGTTATAAGGATAATAACGCACCGAGGTCGGCAGTGTACAATCCCGAGGGCCTCTGGCCCGAGGTAGTGTACGTCGACCGAGGGCGTCATTATCCTATAACACCCGTGGTGCCTTCAACGTTTAATGTCCTGCAAGTCTGTTATTTAATTCGATTTTTTTTTTGTTGACATTTACGATTTATTAATTTGACATCTATTATAGATATTCATAACGCCCTAGGGCATTATTTTTCATTTAATGTATCTCAAAATAGGGTGGTTATTGTAAAATAACAGACTTGTAGGCACTCAATTTTAGAAAATCGTCATTTATGTTTATGTCTAAAAATCAAATTCCAAATTCAGTTCCATCCATTACATTTTATAATACGCACCTTTATATCTAGAAAATATTTAAAAAATATATATTATTGCCTATTATATTCACACTTACAATATTTAACTTCTATTTGGGCCACAGCCAATAATTCTGTTATGAAACCTCTAAAAACATTACAAAATAAGAAAGTTATAAAAAGCATCTACAATCTTCCATACTTGGAACCTACAATAGGGCATGTGCACATAACGTCACAATTAACCTCAAAAATATATATTTCTTAAGATTTACATGTGTTACGTAGCTATTATTAAAATGTCTGCCTGGTTCCTGTACTTTCAACCAAAATTTAGTTCAATGTAATGTTTATGAAGTTTTAAATCGTTTGTCCCAATAAAAAGGAGACACTTTTTGCAGGTTAGAAATATAACCTATAATTAGAAGTCTATTTTTATTAGTCAACAATATTGAAATATTATTTGCGTGAATTTTTAAATATTTGCTTGGGGCGAGTATGGCTCCAAGCTAGAAATGCGTAGAGAAACATTAAAAATAAGAATAAACTTAAAAAACTTAAAATTTGAGATTATGTTATTTATATGATGCACATACCCTATTAGTTTATATAAACCAAATAATCTACTTGATATTGACTCGATATATACACTAAATACACTTATAAATGTGACAAAATTGTAACCTTCCTGTTTACTTTTTTGTCGGTTTTAGTAATTTTTAAATCCAGATTTGTGTATTTAATGGAATAAAAAATCTTCATTCTTATAAATAAATTTTTAACATATAATTTTGGGAATTCTAAACATGGATGAATAAAATCTGTGTTGTTCATAATGTTAAATAACGTATTAGAAACTGCTCGTCCAGTACAAATTTCCTCAAATTAAGAATTAAATATATGTTCTAATTTGTAAATAAAATTGACAAATTCCTCTGGAGGTGATAGCAGGTTTCCGTAAATATTTTTTTCGGTGTTAAAAGCTTTGAAATAAACTAATAATTTATTTATATTTAGTGTCTCGCATTGTTTCCCAAAAGATTTACAAATATCGCAAGAGTGTACTTCAAGGGTTTTTTCAAAAGATATCCGCAAACATAAGTGAAAGCATTTTGCATGGGTATATTTTCTTTCGTATAGCTGTAATCAGGAAGAACAAGGGCTTTAGGAGGTTTCTCTTCTTCCTCTTCATTAATAGTGTCAGTTATGTTAGTAGATTTTATAGTCATTAATAATTCATCTAAATCATTGCAATTCATGTGATCAGAATGAAAATAGTTTTTTGTTTATCGATTTTTACTTCTATTTGTACATGTGTTAAAATAAAATATATTTTAAATTTTACTTTTTTACTTTCCTCTTAAAGGAACCCTCCCTTCAAGTCTATTTTTAATAGCATTTACCTACATTTTTTTGAATAAAATTATCCGATTCGTGTGTATAATAAATTCTATATCGAAAAAATATTAAAATATACACATTTTAAATGGAAAAATACAATTTTCCAATACATCCCCAAACCAGAGGTTATATCGGACACATTTAAAAAAATAATAAAAAACATATTGCTCACCTTAATTTACTTTTTAACCTCCCCACAATAAAATTGTGGGAGGTTACTACATTTAGTCCAAAATCGAAAATTGAGATAATATCAAATCTTTACGTTTTGAGGTCCCAGGAACCCAAAAAAGTGGTTTTTAAAAAATGTCTGTGTGTGTGTGTGTGTATGTATGTTAGCACGATAGCGGCGAAGCTACTAAACGGATTTAGATGAAACTTCGCATGAGGGTTTCTTTAGTGGTCCAGAAGATCTCAAAAGGTTTTGGTTGAGATCCGATTACGTTTAGTGCCGTTTTGGCACAACAAGTTGTTTATTTTATGATTACTTACAATTTGTAATCGAACCATTGAAAAGCAGTAAAAATTCCAATTTCAACGATATATCACACTTGCATCCTTTCGATTTCGTTTCCGTTAAAAAAATTAAAAAGAATTCGTTATATGTGCACACATGACAGCATCCAAAAAATATTATTGGTATTATTGTTAGGGGAAAATGTATTTTGCCATCTGTCAAAAATATTTGGGTTGGTAACCTTTGTGAATGTTGATTTATAGGTTATGATACTTGACGTCACAGCTAACCTGAAAAATATATATTTCTTAAGATTTAAGAATATTACGTAGCCATTATTAAAATTTCTGCCTGGTTCCCGTACTTTCAACTAAAATCTAGTACAGTGTAATGTTTATGAAGTTCTAAATACTTTATCTTAATAAAACAGGACTCTTTTTGTAGGTTGGAAATCTAGCCTGTAATTAGCTGTCTATTTTTATTAGTCAACAATTAGGCAATCCAAACCACGTGACTTCCAACTTTGCGCTGCGGTCAAACGTTTGTTGACAGTAGTTAAACGTTTGTCAAAACAGTTTGTGTTTTTCCGTCGGCCTGGCTAAGTATCTTGAACTTTTAACAATATAATGTTTTTTGTGGATTGTGGCAAGGCGTTTTTGATTGTTTTCAAGTAATAAACTTTATTATACTCTTCGCAAAAACGAAGAGTATATTGTATTTGATCGGCACATTTCTAAATCAGTAAATATCGCTCGTAGAGAAAAAAAAATTATATCGTTATGTTAGTGAACGAATTCTGAACAACTTTCAAAATGTCTGTCTGTCCGTCCGTCTGTCCGTCTGTCCGTCTGTCCGTCTGTCCGTCTGTCCGTCTGTCCGTCCGTCTGTCCGTCCGTCTGTCCGTCCGTCTGTCCGTCCGTCTGTCCGTCCGTCTGTCCGTCCGTCTGTCCGTCCGTCTGTCCGTCCGTCTGTCCGTCCGTCTGTCCGTCCGTCTGTCCGTCCGTCTGTCCGTCCGTCTGTCCGTCTGTCCGCCTGTCCGTCTGTCCGTCCGTCTGTCCGTCCGTCTGTCCGTCCGTCTGTCCGTCCGTCTGTCCGTCCGTCTGTCCGTCCGTCTGTCCGTCCGTCTGTCCGTCCGTCTGTCCGTCCGTCTGTCCGTCCGTCTGTCCGTCCGTCTGTCCGTCCGTCTGTCCGTCCGTCTGTCCGTCCGTCTGTCCGTCCGTCTGTCCGTCCGTCTGTCCGTCCGTCTATCCGTCCGTCACGTTTCTTGTAAGCACGATAACTCAAGAAGGAAAAATCCGATTGTATTGAAATTTGGAGAGTAATTTAGTGTTAGCTAGATGAAGAACCCTATTGTTTTTTAACAAAATAGATTGGTAAATAAAAAAGTTATTAGTAATTTAAAATTTAAAAAAATATTTTTTACATTTTTTTATGATTTGTAATAAATATAAACCTTGCGAAATGTTATTTCCTATCACTATTTTTTTTTAATACATTTTACTAATGTGTTTCCTAATAATCACAATAAATTTTCTAATGGTATATATTACACTCATTAACAATTTTAGTAATAAGAAATGGTGGTGTAGCGGCAAGAGTTTCGTCTCGCAATCCAATTGAATCCTCGAGACAACTCGCTGTGGAAACTGTCGAGGGCCATGAAAAATACGCGGGAGGCCATACCCGCACTGACCAACGCAAAAGGACAGACATCTCTGACGGACTCGTAGAAAGCGGACGACTTAGCTAACTACTTTGCAAGTATACACAACGTACAAATACCGAACAATCCAGAACACGACCGCATCGAAAACGACATCAACGAACTGATTGGCCATGACATCCAATTGACGAGACGAGAATTTTTAAAGGTCATGGTCAAGCCCTCGGAGGTGGCTGGCATCGTCCGGACATTACCCAACAACAAAGCCCCGGGTTCAGACGGCATCGAATACAAGCTTCTTAAATATCTCCCGAGAAAAGGCATTGTGCAGTTGACGTACATTGTCAACGCGATCCTGCGACTGCAGCACTGGCCCAACCAGTGGAAATGCGCTGTGGTCGTGCCAATCCTGAAGCCGAACAAGAACGCGAAGCTCACCGGCAGCTATCGACCGATCTCGTTGCTGTCGGCGATCTCCAAGTTGATGGAGAAGGTCATCCTGATCAGATTAGACTCTGCTCAGGATGAACTCCACATCGATGACGAGTGCCAGTTCGGCTTCAGGCGGGGCAGGGGCACTGTGCAGCAGATCGTCAGGATCGTGAATGACGTCAAAGTACAATGCAACCTCGGGAAGAGCACCGTCATGGTGCTCCTCGATATTGAGAAAGCTTTCGATACCGTATGGATCCCGGGACTGCTTCATAAACTAAACGCACTGGACTTCCCCATGCACATAACGAAACTTGTTCACTCTTTCCTGACAGGCAGATCGCTGCAGGTCAGAGTGAATAATAAACTATCAACTCGGCGGGACATTCGCGCGGGCGTCCTCCAGGGGTCATGCCTGTCACCAAAACTATACAACCTATATATCTCCGACTTCCCGGAATTCCCGAATTCGAACCTTGCCAAGTACGCCGATGACACGGCCATGTACGTGCATTCACACAATGCACAGACAGCTAATATGTTGCTGAAGGCTCACTTGGCCCGTGCCACGGCGTATTACGACAAGTGGAAAATTTGGATCAATGCCGAAAAGTCGGAATCAATTCTATTCACGCGCCGTTTCACCGAAAATCGGATTCTAACACCACTTTCGATCGGGGGTCGCCAAATTCCAATTAAACGATGCGTGAAGTATCTAGGGGTAAACTTGGACAAGAGACTGACGTTCAACATTTACATAAACGAGACAGTACGCAAGGTCTACTCCATGTCCAGGAGTCTGTATCCTCTCCTGGCAAGGGGTAGCGGACTCAACAGGACAAATAAAAAATTGTTGTATACGATGGTGATCAGGCCGGCCATCACATATGCGGCGCCGGTGTGGTGCAGCATTCCGACCACGACAATGAGAAAACTCCGAGTTCTCGAACACAAATTTATGCGCCTCATTTCTGATTCGGGCAGATACAGCTCCCTCAGAGATCTATATAATCGTTGCCACGACATAACACCACTAGCGGACTACGTCCAAGACATCTCCCAAAAATTCTGTCACTTCAAGCTGGGCGATAGTCCGCTAACCCGCAACATAACACGAATCAGACAGCATAATGCGATGCTTTTCGATATCCGACACCCCCTACCATACCAGGCATTGCCTATCTTTCGGCAACCTCTCTAACCACACTTTCCTCTACGACAACTTCTCCTTTCCCCACCTTTAATCCTCACCAAAACCTACAACCCTCTCTATTCAATCTATTTGTTTTTACCTTTTTTTGTTCCTTGCCCATTTTTTGTCTCTAAATTCAGTCTCGACCAATAAATTCTTAACAAACAACAATTTCACATAACATTACACACTTTTAACTATCCACGACACTTTCCTGGCGCCAGGAAGACTACCAGGGTGGAATTGTCTCAAACGGGTTTTTTCGTTGAGTTTTGTTTTCCCGTGCCAGCAATCAAAATTTGTAAGTGTTCGCATGTGCGCGAAATCGATAGTTTTACAGTTTTAATTTTAATTATTTTTAAGTACCCTCGTGTACTACGTTGCACGATACTGTTAAATTTAAGCCTTTCCCCATTAGGCAGGAGTTTTAACTTACAATTAATTTTCGCCACCGTCAAACCGGACCCTCCCCGCCCAACCTCACACCCACCTCGGCGAGGTTCGCCGTGGTTGTCTGGCTGGCTCCGGGCCGGACTCTGGAATGACGCATTATTGTATGTGAATAATAATAAATGCTTGTTGTTGTTGTTGTTGTTGTTGTTGTTGTTGTTGTCTCGCAATCCAAGGGTCCCGGGTTGGGTTCGATCCCTCACTTCGTGATTTTTTTTTATATTTTTTTTTTCACAACAAAGTTGGTATCACAAAATTTAGAATGTCCATAAACTAACATTATTTACAAGAAAAATGCGAAGAGTATCCTATAGAATGTGTAACAATTATATAAAAAGCTCAGTAAATCGGCGAAGAGTATAATGCTTCCACTAGTTTAATTATGCAAAGTGAGTATTTTAAGAAGTTGGTGTTGGAAAATCAAAGTGGAAAATCAAGATGTAAAAACGATGGAAGGTGTTAGATCATCCCTTTTAATCGCGGCTATCCATCTTTGACGTCGTTTTCTCGACAGATCATTTATATGAGGGAAATATTTAGAATTCTCGACGGTAAAAGCTAACCTTGTCGTGATTTCCACGATGTCCACGACCCACTACTATGCACATATCAGGCATTTTTTCCAATTATAGCCAATAATATTATCACGAAAAAATTTAATAAGACACATTAAACAATTCTTTACAAAAACTCATATTGAAAACTTTTAAAACGCAAAAACTACATGAAAAAATGCTGCACTGGTCACAAAACAACCCAAATATTTTTGACAATGTCAAGACTCATTTTAGTTGGTTTTTTAAAGGTAATAATTGTTAATAGTCGTGTTCGGATATTACGTCTGATTGATGGGACGCATCACAATCGTTCATTTAATGCAAATCGAGCTAATCGAGCTAAATCTGAAACGTTCGAATATTACAAAATAAAGGACTCAGACGAAGCTCGACTTGCTCGGGCCTTTTTGATCGTGCAGGAAGATTTTAATTTGACGCATACGTAGTCCGCTTGAACTGTCCATAATGTTATTGACTTGTTGAGGTTAGAGTGTCATTTGGGATAAATTCTGTATTATTTTTATTCGCTATTCAATGTTCTACAAAATTTTCGAAACGTTATCTGTTAATACCCTTATAATATCCGGCAATTGATTAACGTGCAACATAAACAAACATGAGAGGTTATGTTTTAACAGATTGCTTGTAGTCCACTTCAGTTTGTTCGATATTTGTCCATGAAATAAATGGCTCCAAAGTCACGTGTAATTTATCTGTTTGCTCAATGCTCTGATTTCCGATGTAATATCCAAACACAGCTGATTTGGATCCACCGTGTGGGGAGGTTCCAGCCGCTTTCAGTAGCTGCCGATTTTTACATTAAAATAAGTTCCCTAAATATACCTCTATCAATGTGCTTAATCAGATTTAAATTACGCAGATTCGTTCTTGAAATATTCAAAAAAATCTTTAGAAATCACTAGATATATACCCGATTGACGATAACTTTCAGAGCAAAGGACACACCACTGGTGGTCTGTTCTCTAACTCAGAGAATTAGACCAATGGTGGTTGGGTCATCTTTGACGCAATGTAAACATGTGGAACTGACAACTAAACAACCTATTTGTCATATGCCACGGTACACGCGGAAAGCTTTGATGTCGCTTCTCTATGGGATAGGTTCTCTACTTTAACTTTCTATTCTACTCTACTACTCTGCTCTACGTACGTTTTGATTTATTGGACCGTTTAGGAGTAATAAGTAAGCATGTGACATAGAGAAGCCTCCTTCTATATTTATTTTTTGTAGTGGGAGAAAAAATGTGATTTTTGATGAGTTAAAAAATATGAGTGGAGTGATTTTATTTATTTATTTATGCAAATCTCAAGTCTCTATCTCACAAATATATTCGTACGCCACTTCTCACATTATTTAAACAAATACCATTTATAATATCCATTCTTAGGAAAAGTTATAAGCTTTAACATTCTACTCTTGGTAAATTTTGATTTATTAGTCCGTTTAGGAGTAATTAGCAAAAATGTGAAATTACAGGGTAGCCCCCTTCCATATGTCTTGTAGTGGAAAAAAATATAATGGTTTTTAAGCAACTAAAAAATATGTGTAGATGTAACATTTAATTTAGCTAAGCCGCAAATCTCTATTACAATTTTCGAGAACAAAAATAGAATAGACAACTATGCAAGCGATCTCTTTGAGGGGGTTTCGGAGGTGGGTCTTCTCCTAAATCTCTTTATTTTGACTTACTCCATGAGGATTTAAAAGGATTTGGTTTTACTCAGAAGGGAAAATACCCCAGCAAACACCACAGACCTCTCTGAGACATCTCATTAGTGCCCACTGACTAACACAGTTTGATTCACATTTGTGAGGTCAAAAAGATGCCAATTGAATGAATGTATATTCCAACGAGATCGCATTGCATAATTTGATTGGCATCATTTAAAATTATCATTTAACTCACATGAAATAGCGCAAAAGTGTCACGGGGGTGGGGGGTACAAATGTGATTATAAATGGAACTCGCATTTCCCCATTAAAAAGAACTCTCTTATGTTTCTATCAAAGGAATAATGAGATTTACATGTGTGAAGCCAAAGGGACGTTATTTGAACAAATGAACGGCTTCATATTTTACAAAGTGCAATTGTAGAAGCGTCTTTTATAAGTGTCCACTGCAAAGCATATTTGGCATACTTTCTGTGAGCTGTATTTTTATCACTATTTCTATTTTGTTGCACCGGCGTCGAGACCTGTCATCATCTTGCCAATCGGCATTAAGCATTCACCATTATTCAGTCTTAAGTGATGCAACGCGATCCTTCTCGAGTGTGTGTCAGTTTATATTTTGTGGATAAGAGGAAAATAAGTATATATATTATTCTTAATTATTCACACATATTATTACGTTATCGTACCTACATATTGTTACTTTGTCGTGAGCTTTATATTTAATACCAAAGTCTACTAGTAAGATAAAGGCCATTAACGTATTATATCCCTGCCAAAGAAGGCGAAGGAGGGCCGCCATTATTAACTATAATAAAAATAACAATAATTCAAATTGTATTTCAAATTCAAATATTGAGGATGGTTTTCAAAGTAATGTGATGTTAACAAATAAAATATATTCCAATGAAGAAAATAATAATTTTAATCGATTAACAGTAGATAATAGTGTGAGATCCCAGAGCCGCCAGACCTACGTCATTTTAGCAAAGCTAATATTTTGACAACAAAAAATGTAATATGTAGTTAAGAATTTATGCGTATTTGCTAGCTTCAAAGCGGGGCGCTTTTAGAGAAAACAGGTACAAAAGGTACATAAAAATTTCACGCACTACGTTAAATGGTTTATATATATGTCACTTTTCAAGTGACACGTCAACGATATTGTGTAAGTCGTCAATCTATAAAAGACATTGTACAATTGACGTACACTGTCAACACGATCTTGTGACTGCAACACTGGCCCAGCCAGTGGAAATGCGCCGTGGTCGTGACAATCCTAAAGCCGAACAAGAACGCGAAGCTCGTCGGCAGTTATCGACCGATCTCGTTGCTGTCGGCGATCTCCAAGTTGGTGGAGAAGGTCATCCTGTTCAGACTAGACGATGCTTAGGATGAACTTCACATCGATGACGAGTGCCAGTTCGGCTTCAGGCGGAGCAGGAGCACCGTGCAGCAGGTCGTCAGGATCGTGAACGACGTCAAGGTGCAATGCAACCTCGGGAAGAGCACCGTCATGGTGCTCCTCGATATTGAGAAAGCCTTCGATACCGTTTGGATCTCGGGATTACTCTACAAACTAAACTCATTGGACTTCCCAACGCACATCACGAAACTTATTCACTCCTTCCTGTCTGGCAGATCGTTGGAGGTTAGGGTGAATAATAAACTATCAACTCGGTGGGACATTCGCGCGGGCGTCCACCAGGGGTCGTGCCTGTCTCCAAAATTGTACAACTTGTACGTCTCCGACTTCCCGGAATTCCTGAATTCGAACCTTGCCAAGTACGCCGACGACACAGCCATGTACGTGCATTCGCATAACGCGCAGGCGGCTAATATGCTGCTGAAAGCGCACATGGCCCGTGCCACGGCGTATTACGACAAGTGGAAAATTCGAATCAACGCCGAGAAGTCAGAGTCGATTCTCTTCACGTGCCGCTTCACAGAAAACCGGATTCTAACGCCACTTTCGATCGGGGGTAGAGAAATTCCAATTAAGCGGTGCGTGAAGTATTTGGGGGCAAAAGACTGACGTTTAATACACACATTAACGAGACGATACGCAAGGTCTACTTCATGTCCAGGAGTCTGTATCCGCTCCTGGCACGGGGTAGCGGACTCAACAGGACCAATAAAAAGTTGTTGTACACGATGGTAATCACATACGCGGCGCCGGTGTGGTGCAGCATCCCGGCCACGACAATGCGGAAGTTGAGAGTATTAGAACACAAATTTACGCGCCTCATTTCAGACTCCGATAGGTACACCTCCCTCAGAGATCTCTATGCACATTGTCACGACATAACCCCACTAGCGGACTACGTTCAAAATTTATCGCAAAAATTCTATCAGTTCAAACTGGACGGTAGTCCGCTAACCCGCAACATTACCCGAATCAGACAGCATAACGCAATACTTTTCGATATAAGGCACACCACCATACCAGGCGTTGCCTATCTTCCGGAAACCTCCCTAGCCACACCTTCCCTCTACCATAACCTATCTCTACCCTACCCTTTATATTTCGCCAACTTTACATCTTTAGCCCCTTTCCCCCTTGTTATGTTTGTACAATTTTGTTCCTTTATCTTTTTTGTTCTTTTTGTCCTCTTTTTGTATTTCCAAATTCTCTCTAGGCCGATAACATCCTATAAATCTAAACTTTTTAAATCATATAACTTTTAACCTACTCTACCTTCCTCGACGGCGGTCAGACCACGAGGTCGTCATTTGTTCGATTGGGTTTTTTCGTTAACTCTGTTTTCCCGTATCAACAATCAAAATTTTCCAAAAGTGCGTTTGCCTAGTGAGTTTTGAGTTATTTATAGTGTATTTTAATTAGTTTTAGGCCCATGTGGGCACATGTTTTTTCATTTTTAATTAGTTCTTAAGTCTGCCTGCGGCAGATAGGAGTTTCTAACAACCCATTTTTTTTTTTTCATAATAAATAAAAAAGTGTGTACATTTTTGATTTGCATAATACATAAATAATATTCTGTAACTCAATTTAATTACCGTTAAGCCGAACTGGAGCCGCCCCGCCCAGCCCCACATTTATCACGACGCTGCACGCCGTGATTGTCGGGCTGGCTCCGGGCTGGGATCCGGCGAGGCGCATTTATGTTCGTTAAACACCTAATAAATTTGTTTTGTTGTTATTGTCAATTTATAATCTTGAGGTTCACGGTTCGATTCCTAGCGCCGTTCTTGTTTTTTTTTCATGTAACTTTTAACCTACTCTACCTTCCTCGGCGGCGCGGCGCCGGCGGTCAGACCACGAGGTCGTAATTTGCTCGAACGGGTTTTTTCGTTTTAATTAGTTTCAGGCCCATGTGGGCACATGTTTTTAATTTTTAATTAGTTCTTAAGTCAGTAGGTTTTAGTTACCCAATTAATTACCGTTAATCCGAACCGGACCCGCCCGCCCAGCTCCACATTTACCACGACGCTGCATGCCGTGATTGTCGGGCTAGCTCCGGGCCGGGATCCGGCGAGGCACATTTAAGTTCGTTAAACACCTAATAAATTTGTTTTATTGTTGTTGTTGTCTCAGTACGTATATTTTAAAAAAACTGAGACTACCTAAGTAGAACCGTAACAAGACTATTTCTAAGAATTTTCACACAATAATTCCAATCGTTTCCAAAATAATGAGATTTAAAACTACGAAATAGGAAGATTATGCTAAAACCTCTAGTATTTCTGTTAATTATTGCTATAAAGTTAAATTTAAAAACAAATTACAGATAATTTTGTCAGAAGCAACTTTTATTTGAACTATTTTTTTGTAAATGCCATATTTCCCGAGAAAATAGAGAAAAATTGAACAGAACTACACAATCAAGTGAACACAAATATTTTTTTAAAAGCTATTTTTTATACATATGGATTTAAATTACATATGAATAAAAAATAGCATTTAAAAAAATATTTGTCTTCACTAATTGTAGTTCTCTGACGATGATTGAATAAACCGAATCGTAAGAAAAGAGTAATTTTATTATAAAGATCGATAACTCAGGATATACCTTTTTTTTTTGTTGAGGGGGGAAATCCGTCATGGACACCTGGGACTTAGGTTCTATCGTCCCAGGTAGTGCCGGACTTCAACCGGCTAACCCACCCCTGCCCTTTTCAGTGTTTCCAAGTGCCCCAAATTATGCTAATCTTCCTATTTCGTAGTTTTAAATCTTATTATTTTGGAAACGACTGGAATTATTGAGTGAAAATTCTTAGCAATAGTCTACTTAGATAGTCTCAATTTTTTTTAAATATACGTACTGAGAAAAAAAGTTGTGGCCAAAAATAATAAATATTTCCCTATTGGTTGTCTCTTTCTTGGTAATCGCCACCTTAAGTTAATATTTATTGAAAAAGAAAAAAAACGGCTAGGAATTGAACCGTGAACCTCAAAATTGTAGGTTGACAAAAAACAAACAAAACAGATTTTATTCTTAAGTTTAGTACAACTATGTGCCTTGCCGGATCCTGGCCCGGAGCCAACCAAACAACCACGGCACGTGGTGCTGTGGTGAATGTGAGATGGGACGGGGCAGGTCCGGTTCGGCTTAACGCTTAACGGCGGAGGGAATTAGCTCTCCTGTTTGTTATAAACAAACTTAAAAACCAATAATAGTATTAAAAATTGCTGTCTACGCAGAGACCTAAAACTAATTAAAAATAACACAACACTTGGCAAAGCACTTACAAAATTTGGGTTGTTGACGAAATAGGGAGGAACGACTTACACGTCATATATATATATATATATATATATATATATATATATATATATATATATATATATATATATAAACCATTTAACGTAGGAACGTAAATTTTTTTATGTACCTTTTGTACCTGTTTTCTCTAAAAGCGCCCCGCTTTCACACTAGCAAATGCGCATACGTTCTTAACTACAATGACATATTACACTATTTGTTGTCAAAATATTAGTTTTGCTAAAATGACGTAGGTCTGGCGGCTCTGGGATCTTGAACTATAACGACAACCAACAAATTTTATGTAGTGGTGCCATCGACCTACTGTGTAGTATGTCAATGAGCGGTACTGCTTACTATTACTAGGAAATTTTAGTGTAGATTTGTTTCAAATTTAACAAAAAATAATCCACTCCAGCCTAGTATTAACGATACAGGGAGAAAAAATGAGCTTGATTTTATTGGTAGTGTCGTGCGAATACACCCTGGTCGTACGCAAAACAAAATGGGACAAGTCTTATAACGTATTTTTGCTAAAATCTAGTTGTGTACATCTAACTTTAATTTTTGTGATATTGTCAGTTATTTGTCAAAATTCATTGCAAGTGTGCTAAAACTAATATGTCCCATATAAGCGATTTAGTTAAAGCTGGAATTATTGCTAAAGCAGAAGATGGATGGTCGTCAGTCAATGAGACAAATTGCACTGCGTTATAATATTAACAAAAATTCGGTGTGTAACATTTTAAAAAAGTGGAGAATAAACGATACGATTAGTAGAAATCCTGGATCAGGGGCGGGCGATAAAGTATATCAACTTATCAACAAGATTTGCAATTGGTAAATACATCAGTAAAAAATCCATTTTACTCAGTTATTCAGGCTGCTGAAGAAACAAGTTTTCCTGGATCGAGTAGCACTGATCGCCGGCGAGTAAGAGAATCAGACCTACGCTGTTATCCAGCAGCACAGAAATACTTACTTAAAGCTGAGCATAAAGAAGCTCGACTAGGATTTGCGCTTTAATTTTTAGTGCATGATGTAAATTTTTGGAATAATGTAGTTTTTATAGACGAAAAAACTTTTCAGTCAACACACACCGGTCTTCGAATACTCGATTCGATGAGAAATATATATCTAACAATGACAAAACTGGTAGATTTTCCGTTAATATGTGGGCTTGGATATCTGCACGTGGTTCTGTTTTTTTGTGGCATATCGAGGAACGATTTAATAGTAAAACGTATATTAGGATTTTAGACAATATTATGCTCCCTTCTGTGTCACAATTATTTCCTAATAATGAATTCATATGTCAACAAGATAATTGAAGAGTGGATAAAGGTGTTATGTCACACTTTTAAAGTTTTGAGTAAATTAAACAAAACGGTTTTGAGTTGGAACTTATTTATTTTGTCTTCGATTCAAATGAGTAATACCTCATAAAGTAGATAAATTTCGGTTATGTTCTTTTGTTTACACTGATATTAAAGAACAATATCAAGCTGTTATGAAACTAGATTTTTCTGTCTAAAACTGTGTACATCCATTAAAATTACTGGTTGTATGTATGACATGGCGCCTTTACATAAGGACGTCCGTTGCGGCACATGTTTTGGACGTTCAGTGTGGTATTCGCTAGTATGTATACATATCTCGGAAAAGTGTTGTCCATTCCGTACAATTTCAAAGTAAATCAGATGATAGACATCCGGTAGATGTCCAATTTATGTCCATGGACGTCAGTACATTAAATGGACATAAAACGGACGTCCGGCGGACGTCGTGTGCTACTAGGGTTGCTCCTGGCAAAATGTTAATGATAAAAATGAATTTTGCGCGGACTGTAGAAAAAAGGTTGAAAAAATATGATTTTCAAGATAATAGGAAAAACAATAAAAGACGGTGGTTGCAACACGACTTACCGAGTTTCCCCTGCAGCTCGTTCGTGCAATGTGGAGGCTTCTTGGTAGGTGGCAAACCAGCAGGAGTAGTTTTGCCAAATTTAAGAGTGCAGAATATTTAAAGTTTTTAAATGAATTCATAAAGAAGATGTGACTTCAACCCGCCAAGCGTGATAGTATATCTCCTCCCATTACCAATCGGAATTGGATCTGTCGTACATCGTGGCGTTGTCGATTGCAACCAGTACCGCAAGGAAAAAGAGTGGCAAAAAATTAGAACAAAAAAAACTATTCGAAATAATAATAAAAGTTCAAATTAAAATAAATTATTTCACTACCATAACCCTCCAACGAAATATTAAATGTAACTACATTATATATATACATATTGATGTGATATAACGATTATACATAAAGGAAAAAATGACAAATGCAGTTAAAAGCCTCAATCAAAGCTACTGTTTAAAGAACTTGTATTCAGAATTACACACAAAACAATTACAAGAGAAATAAATAAAATTGAAACTAGCATTACTCACAAATAATAACTGCACTGCCAGTGTAACGTTCACTAGTCTAAACAAAGGTTAAATAGTAACAATAAACATTGTATGTTAGCTTAAAACTTGAATAAATAGATTTAAGAAATTGTGTAAATCTTATTTTATCTTAGAAAGCTAGACTTCTGAAATAAAAAACCAAAGGTAATAAATTAACATAAGGAATCCATCGTTACATTGTTTCGGTTCAATAAACAGTCACAAGTTGATCCAGGACATCTCAAAGTGGAAGAGCTTTCATTAAATAGGGAGAGCAGATTTCCATATCTGTAAACAAAATATTCTAATTTAATTCAAAAATAACACTGAAAATCTTAAGAATTAAGTAAAATAATTCAAAAACAATAAGAAAGAAAGTAAGAAAATCACATAAAAACTATGTAAACAACTCAATGTGTGCATAAAGACTATTAAAGAAAATGAGAGCACCAGCAGATTTAAATTAAAACTTTCTAAAGAATCAGTGCTCGTGTTGAAAATATGAACATTCAAAATCAAAGACAATTACCTAAAGTTAATCATGGGACATCTACCTCTGGATTACATACTTACATCTTCTTTAAAATTTCAAAATTCAACATCAGTCACCAAATTGCATGCTGTCAATGGTTATTTCCACTTTTAAACATTAAGAAACTTTGTGCTTCATGCAATTTTGCAGTCAATGCCAAGAGAATACTGTACAGAATATTTCACGATGATTTCAGTTCGATAGGTAAAGGGACACTAGTGCAGAAAGTGAAAACACATTGCCTACGATACCTGAAAATAAGAAGTTAGAAATTTAGCATTTATTTATATTGAAAATATTAAATTGTTATTAGAAATAAGTAAGTTAGGTAAATTGTAGCATAGGAAAGGTAAATCCATATCTTAATATTAGTTTAAAGCAATTTAAAATGATGTTTGTTAAAAAAATCACACAATGTTTGGTGCTAGTCTAATCTACAATATTATAAAAGGAGAAAGGTACTGGGAGAATCAGTATTAAACAGAGAATCTGTTTCAAGTATAAATGGAGGCAAGAAAGGCCTGAAAAGTAAATAATGTAAAATGTCCAAATCAAATTTATTAAAACTGACACATCAAGCAATCCAAATTCTAGAAAAAAAGTCATTAAAATTTACAAATTTTCAGGAAACAAGACCGTTTCCATGAAAAGTTTATTGAGTACATTATTTTTGATAAAAAAACAAACATGTAAAAAAAAATAATTACCATTTAAAGAAGAAATAAGTATTGAAAGTAAAATTATATGAAAGAAAAGTTTACGAAACATTAAATAAGCATTCCAGAAAGTGACAGACCAAATCTTGTGAGATTTTGGGTCTGAAAATATTTATAACCTTAAGTCTCAAGAAATGTCAGCTTGACTTACCTGTTAAAAGGCAAGTAAATTCCTTTTACCTTTAATACAAAGATTTTTAGATATAAACATATTCCAAAACAAATTATTAAATCAAATTTGACCAGAAGATAGAAAACTTTACATAGCGGGAGCAGTTAGGCACGGATCGTTATATAACCAGCTGTCAACCTGAGTGAATAGTGCGGCATCTTTGTGCTACGACTCACAACCGATCTTCCGCAAAACAGGTACCTGTCGTTAGTTATTAAATAAAGGGTAGTTTCTTAGTTTTAATTTATTTTGTAATAAAAGTTGCATAACTATAAGGAAACAGATATCTGGTATGCTGCTAAATAAATCAAGGCCAAGGTTCATAAATTTAAGAATTAATCTGTTTGTAATTTGAAATTATTATCTGATTTAGGTACCTTTTCCTACAATAAAAATTGTTACTATTTGAATTTGTTATTCATATTTATCTCTGATTAAAGATTGAGCAATTAAATAAGAACCTCGCACTGAAAGTCGACGCCTAGCGACGTATCATGCTAACAAAGTGTAATTTTTACTAGAGGGGCGAAGTCAGTGGCGCCGAATATAAATTTCTGGCTTCGAAATCAAAATTAAGCACAACTATAAATAGTAAGTATTAAAAATTTGATCCTTTATGGTAAAATCTTTACATTTATATATATATATATATATATATATATATATATATATATATATATATATATATATATATATATATATATATATTTATATTATGTGTATATATATATATTGTAATGATTTTACTATAAAGGATCAAAATTTTATACTTACTATTTCAGTTGTGCTTAATTTTGATTTAAAAGCCAGAAATTTATTCGGCGCCACTGACTTCGCCCCTTTTAGTAAAAATTACACTTTGATAGCATGATACGTCGTTTGACGTCGACTCTCTTCAGTGCGAGTTCTTATTTTTGCTCAATTGTTTTTTTTTTAATATAGAGACCAATATAAATAACAAATTCAAATAGTAACAATTTTATTTGTAAGAAAAGGTAAATCAAAATAATTTCACATTTAAACAGATTCAATTCTTAAATTTATGAACCTTGGCCTTGGTTTATTTAAATTAATTAACAGATATCTGTTTCCTTACAGTTATGCAACTTTTATTACAAATAAATTAAAACTAAGAGACTACCCTTTATTTAATAACTAACGACAGGTACCTGTTTTGCGGAAGATCGGTTGTGAATCGTAGCACAAAGATGCCGCACTATTCACTCAGGTTGACAGCTGGTTACATGACGATCCGTGATCTAACACCTAACTGCTCCCGCTATGTGAAGTTTTCTTTCTTCTGATAAATTTTGAGTTAATAATTTGTTTTGGAATATGTTCGTATCTAAAAATCTTTGTATTAAAGGTAAAGGGAATTTACTTGCTTTTAAACAGGTAAGTCAATCTGACATTTCTTGAGACTTATAGGTTATAAATATTTTCAGACCCAAAATCTCACAATATTTGGTCTGTCACCTTCTGGAATGTTTATTTAATGTTTCGTAAACTTTTCTTTCATATAACTTAACTTTCAATACTCATTTCTTCTTTAAATGGTAATTAAATTTTTTACATGTTTGTTTTATATCAAAATTAATGCACTCAATAAACTTTTTCATGGAAACGGTCTTGTTTCCTGAAAATTTGTAAATTTTTTTATGACTTTATTTTAGAATTTGGATTGCTTGATGTGTCAAATTTAATAAATTTGATTTGGACATTTTAGTTAATTTACTTTTCAGGCCTTTCTTGCCTCCTTTTATACTTGAAACAGATTCTCTGTTTAATACTGATTCTCCCAGTACCTTTCTCCTTTTATAATATTGTAAATTAAACTAGCACCAAACATTGTGTGATTTTTTAACAAATATCATTTTACATTGCTTTAAACTAATATTAAGATATGGATTTACCTTTAAACTAATATTAAGATATGGATTTACCTTTCCTATGCTACAATTTACCTAACTTACTTATTTCTAATAACAAATTAATATTTTCAATATAAATAAATGCTAAATTTCTAACTTCTTATTTTCAGGTATCGTAGGCAATGTGTTTTCACTTTCTGCACTAGTGTCCCTTTGCCTATCGAACTGAAATCATCGTGAAATGTTCTGTACAGTATTCTCTTGGAATTGACTGCAAAATTGCATGGAGCGCAAAGTTTCTTAGTGTTTAAAGGTTGAAATAACCATTGACAGCATGCAATTGGTGACTGATGTTAAATTTTGAAATTTTTATGAAGACTAAAGTATGTAATCCAGAGGTAGATGTCCCATGATTAACCTTAGGTAATTGTCTTTGATTTTTAATGTTCATATTTTAAACACGAGCACTGATTCTTTAGAAAGTTTTAATCTAAATCTGCTGGTGCTCTTATTTTCTTTAATAGTCTTTATGCACACATTGAGCTGTTTACATAGTTTTTATGTGATTTTCTTTCTTTCTTTCTCATTGTTTTTGAATTATTTTACTTAATTCTTGAGATTTTCAGTACTATATTTGAATTAAATTAGAATATTTTGTTTACAGATATGGAAATCTGCTCTTCCTATTTAATGAAAGTTCTTCCACTTTGAGATGTCCCGGATCAACTTGTGACTGTTTATTGAACCGAAACAATGTAACGATGGATTCCTTATATTAATTTATTACCTTTGGTTTTTCATTTCAGAAGTCTAGCTTTCTAAGATAAAGTAAGATTTACACAATTCCTTAAATCTACTTATTTAAGTTTTAAGCTAACATACAGTGTTTATTGTTACTATTTAACCTTTGTTTAGACTAGTGAACGTTACACTGGCAGTGCAATTATTATTTGTGATTAATGCTAGTTTCAAGTTTATTTCTTTCTCTTTTAATTGTTTTGTGTGTAAATTTTAATACAAGTTCTTTAAACAGTAGTTTCGATTGAGGTTTTTAACTACATTTGTCATTTTGTCCTTTATGTATAATCGTTATATCACATCAATATATATATATATATATATATATATATATATATACGCGTAAAATCACCAAGTGGCACCGAAAACTAAATTGACGTTCTCGCACCCCATATTTTCCGCATTTAATGTGAGCAAGTGGCTCCCTATATATTCCCGATATGTATATGCGTTTTGGCACCATATATATGGAGAAGACACTTTTTCTTTAGATACTCACTGTGTTGTTAATACATTTAGGATTGCTAACGCGCTCTGTAAAAATAGGCCATTGTGTTGCTTGTCTTTTTGAAACGTATCACATACGTCGATATCCGTGGTGTAATTGCAGAAATAGAGGAAATAAGATGAGAAATTATTCTCAAAGAATGAACTAAAAATTGTTATTGATGTTGACTCATCATATTCTATATTTAGTTTCAATTGAGGTCTAAAAAATTATTGGAAAAAAAAGACATGTAGATGAGGTTGATTAAAAAAGAAACAAATTAATTATTTATTATTCAGTGGTGATGAATCACTTATGAAAATATTTAGAATATCAATTTTAGTTATTGTAAAATACAGTGTGTATTTGTGTATATGACATACCAATAGTAACTGACATTTATTATTGACAGTTCGGCTAATTTCAAAGCATGTCGTACAAAAATAATATAATAATCGTTTCCCTCAGAAATTCTTAAAATCACAAAAATGTATTTTACAAAACAATAAGCGAGTAAAATATTAATTTCATATAATAAAAATGTCAATTTATTTACAATCTTTTGATTCTAAATATTATATTATGAAATAGTGTAATAGGTAGTATGATTTAAAAATATAATTTATTACCTTATTTTGTATGAACTGTTACATACGGTAACGTTGGATCTCAACGTTATTATATTTTGTTGAATTTGTACAATTGCTTTAAGGGTGGCGGTCTGGCTTAAAAAAATGATTTCGTAATTCAACAAGTTCTCCTGTGAACCGATTGAGAAAATATTTTGACAGGCTTTTAGAAAATACTTGATAGAATGACACTGGAATATTGTCATATAAGTCAACAAAAAAAATTTTTTTTTTGTTTTTCACATAAGAAAAAAATGTTTTTCTTTCTTTAGTTTTCAATAAGCTAGTACCATTCTATAAAGTTGCCTATAAAAGCCTATCAAAAAATTATTTTAATCGGTTTAGGAATGTAGGAGAAATTGTCGAATTACGTTCACGGCACCGCCCACCTTATTACAATAAAAGATTAAACTACGGTTGATTTCGATACTCTACTTGATTTTATTTATGCCTTTTCAGAAAATTATACATATATAATATGCTCTTAGATTTAGTTTGGGTGAAAGTTATAAAGTATATGGAGCTTTAGCTCTTAAATTTGTTAACGCTGCTAAATAGGTTGTTTTCAGAGTTATCCCATTCTCTTGTCTATAAAAGGGACAAGTGCCGTAATAAATAAATGTTTATATATTATCTTAAACTAGTTGCGGTTCAAATGGTCGGTGCATCAAAGTTTTGTCAATTTTCATACACTTATATTATTAACAGGCACTCACATCAAATCATGGGCCCCGGCCCACCTCTTTTTTATAAGTACACTACCTGTACCCAAATGTTAATTAGTTTAATATTATTGCATTGCGTTTCCTAGTCTATTCGGACCTCTAAGTGGTCGGGCCCTGGTACCACGGTACCTACTGGACCTACCCCCCCACCCTTGTTGGGGCCCTGATTATAAAGTATAGTTTAAAGTGAGAAATAATGTAAACAACAATTTGTAGATAGGCCAGACTCCTCCTGCCTGAAAGAACATAATACAGACAGATACTACAATTTTATTACATTATCAGATGAAGCTAGTTCAGGGATGAACAATGACTATGCAACTGTCATTATAATATACGTATGGCAATGCGGCAATATAGGTAGAGCAATTAATTGTAGGAATGCAGGAAATAGTCAAGTAAAATTCTAAAAAAGTAAGCTAAATAATTGTATGTGATGTTGACACTCATTGTATATATCACGGGAATGTTAATACCTTTCAGTTGAAAAGCTCTGAAAAAAATGTAATTAACAAAGATTAGGCACTTCTCAGTAGGGAGCGATTCATAACAAACATGTTATGTTAACGAAAGTAGTTACGAAAGTATAGCAACGTTTAGATTACGCTAATTATTTTTCAAAAATGATCAATCAATTGGCCTCAAGTTTTTACCTTTTTACATATTTTACATATTTACAATTGATTATTTTTATTTATTTGCTTTTATCATGATTAGACAATATTATTTAGGTATTATGCAAATCACAACTTACACACTTTTATTATGAAAATACCTACTTTCTGTATATTGTTGCCCTAATCTGGGCACGCTAATATACTAGTAATTCAATATTTCGTCAGTATTAGCTAGAAGATAGTTGTTTTGATTGGTTCTCCAATAATGAGTGTTTGAAGTATTTACCAACTAGTATATTAGCATATTTACATATTTGTTAACAATAACTGTTAATATGAAGGTCAAATTTTAATAAGTGTAGAAAATATGGATTTTTATTGCCATGTCGATAGTGAAAAATTGCATTCATTAATACAGCGAGAAACTTTTATCTTTCTAGATAAAGGATGGACAAGTTTTTATCGTGAAAGTTCTATGGGCGCGTTAGGCATTTTTCAGTAGGAAGTAAAGTACTATAAAATGTTTTTGGTTGCTTGAAGTAGAGATCTTACTTCTACTGTGTGGTCATCGGCACATATTTTTTTTTGGGTTACTTCCAATTTAGCCGAAGTTTGCAACTTTTTTATTTTTAATGGTAACTTTCTTTCGTAATCCGAAGTTCAATTTTCTTTATACTCCTTTTTTCGAATTTAAGAATGGCTGAGTAAAAATAGAATTTAACATCTCAGTAGAAAGAACGCCATGGAAAAAATATATAAGCTGCAAAATTTTAACAAGCGTACCATGGAGTGTACAAAAAACATAAAACCACCTTCTTTAATTCAATATGTCAATTTTAAACTTGTATAAAAATTTTCAAAAATTATTGAAAATAAGTCTTTTTAAACATTTTTTTTTAAGTCCCATTTTCTTTTCTATTATTTGTTTGTAATATGTGTTTTCCATTTAATTTTATTTAAATAACAGAGAATTATATAAAATTAATGAAAGCTGAATAGTTTCTTAGAAAAAGTGCCTGCAGCATAAATGTTTAAAATGAATAAGATTCCAGAAAGGTTCAATGTAATGTTGAAAAGGTCCAAAGAGGTAACAAACACGTGTTAATAATAAGACACAAAAGAAGATACTAGAACTTACTTTGACTGAATTTTAAAGTAAATGGACCACTGCACATTTTAAGGAATATATGACACATTTTAAACTAATTAGTTGGCTGGAATTATGGGGTAAAAGAATCATTGTGTACCGTGGACCACACGGTAGAAATAAAATTTCTAATTCAAGCACATTACGGTAAAAACATTTTATAGCACATCAAAAAGTTGCCTCTAACCTGCCCTTCATTACATAATTTTTTTACATATTTCGGTACATATTTAAATACCGGTTAACCGGTTATGTTCATTTTTATTTACCGATTTACCGGTTATTAAAATTTCCTGTAAATTGCATTGTGCATGTTTACACCTTTATTACTTTCTCAAAGTTTCCTTTTAGTAAAACCTAAGTTTATATTTTCTGCAAAAAGGAGATTCAAATAATAGAAAAATATGGAGACTTCCCCCATTCAAAAAATGTTTTAAAATGACTTATTTTCAACAATTATTAAACAAATTAAATAGTGGAAGCCATTACATTGTGATAATTAATCATAATGAAACAGATGAAAACACCTTTCTTTGTTTTTTATCATTAATTTATTATAACCAAACGTTACTGCAGTTTCGACAAGCGTGTAATTTTCAAACAGTTGATTCACAAATACAAAAATTATTTATAATTTAATTTTGTGTTTTAATGTTTAAAATTTACATATTAATTTAAAGAAAATGCAGTGATATCATTTTCCAAATTTTTTCGCGCACTCTTCATTTAGATAATATATTTTTAAGACACTTCTTTTCAATGGTTTTTTTAAGATTTAGAATCTTTTATAAAAATTTAAAATGGGCATACTAATAAATAAAATGCAGAGGTATTATTGTTGAAAATTTTATACCAATCATTATTAGCCAATCGGACACGTTTATTTTGTCATTGTTGCTATGACAACCATCAAATTTTTTGGAAGTTTTACTTACCCATGAGCACCTACCTATGTGATTAATAAGTGGAAATTTCCCTGGTTTGACAGCAATGATTAGACAATGGCGTTTATATTATGAAAAATATCTTTATATTTATTTTGAATTAAATTAGTACAATTCTGGCTTACTATGATTCCTTACATCATTAACTAAATCCAAATGCTTTAAAAATTTCACTTGTACATCTTCTCTCCTCAGAAAATAAAGCACATATCCGTTTTATGACATATTCCAAGACACTTGTGATTCCATGGCTAACTATTAGCGATTTTTTTAGGGCATATTATTTGTCACCACTTTAAATCACAGCAAATATCATTTAATCTTGATTTCCCTTCACTGTAGTATAAAGATTGCATACGAAATAAATTATTATGACTAATATTAATTCGCTATATTATTTTTTCTACAACTGTCAAAAAAAGGCTATGTTTGCGCATTAATGTCAGTGTCTAAAATGAGACATTTTTTCATTGACATTATTTTTTTTTGCGTTACCATGACACCGTGCGCAAAATATTTTGCACATCACATACTATTATTGCCTACTTTTTATAATTTTTAATGTTTACACGAGAATTAAACAAACATCTAGTTCAAAAATATGATTTTTTTTAACTAATGGTTTTAGTTTAATCAAACGAAAGTTGTAGAAAAAATATTGTTTGCATCTCGAGTGCAAAATTCTTTGGCCTTCTCGAACGATTTTTTGACTCGGCTGCGCCTCGTCATGATGATCGTTCTCGATCACCAAAGTAGTATTTTGCACCCTAGATACAAAAATAACTACTTATGTGGCTAGAGATAGAAAAAATTTTTACGTTTTTTATTCTTTTACAATTTAATAAATATCAGACAGTTTATTTGTAGATCTAGTTTTATTCAAAAATTTTTACGAATATTTTGGTATTTTTATTTTTGCGATGCGGTTACTAGGACCAAAGATAAAAAGGAAAATAACAGAAAATTTTAGCTTTGGCACATAAATTGTTTAAATTTTATAGGATGGGCAGATTTAATTTAAAACTTCTCATTACACTTGTTGTCACATCTAAAGCAAATTAAAATCATAAAATCGCTGCAGCAAGACAATTACTTCTTTACCTTATTTGGATGGTTAATTTGACTCCACTTAACGATAATAGTGAATCGGTATTCCCACTCAAATGTACCCTCCCGCATGACGAATTTTTTTATTACTTCCAAAAGTTGAGAGATACTGTAAACTGTGCCTTTTATTTGTCTATTTACTGTCCACTTGTATATGAAATGAATTTTGCTTTTACATTCCTATTCATGTTAATATTAATAGTTAATTTAAATTAGTACCTACTATTTTTTTTAAGTAGGTATATGGTTTGATGCGAAGTTTTGGCCACAATTCAGTTATTAAGATCATTCGAGGGTTATTAGCTATTTTATTATTTAAATATTAAATAAATGTAAATATAATAGTATATTATATTACTAGGAGTAGAACGCACTCTTTTTTTGTGTTGAGCTCAGGATTTGCGGCTGAGGCGAAGCCGAAGCCGCAAACTGGGCGAAACACAAAAAAAGGCGTTCTACTCCGTGTAATATATACTATTTTTACTTCCACATCCAGTGGAAGTATAGTAACGACAAAAAAATTTTTAAAAATTTTTATTGTTCAAATAGGCTTAGAATGTCATGAAACGTCGAGATTTTAAGTTTGAGCGAAAAAAAATTTCTGTCTGTCGGTCTGTCGATCTGTCTGTCGGTCTGTAACTTTTTTTGTGCGCACGTTTACTCTGGAACCGTTTAAGATATTGACTTGAAATTTGGTACACGTATGTATTTTAACGTGATCTGGAACTAGATTATATTTTCATCTTGTTCTATCGAAGGGTTGGGGGTAAATTGGGGTAAATTTGGGGTAATTAGGTAAATGAAGCAGGTAAGAGTCAAGAAAATTGGTATTTAGTATATTCAAGAGAAGCAAAGGTCTTGAAAAAATTTTTGGCATTAGCCACCCCCATTACCACCCCCACCCCATTATTAAAGGGGATGAAAAAAAATTGTGATTTAGTGTGTGTACAAGAACCAGAAACCTCAAAATATTTTTTTACTTCATCCACCCCCACTACCACCCCCTTATCACCACCCCCACCCTAGTACCGATGTGGGGTATCGTTTTATAGGTTTTTGGGGTGGAGGATTTCAAATAATATATTATTAAAGTTCCTTAAGCAATTATTTCCACATACAAAATTTTTTCGTTGTGAGTGACTTGGATAGAAAATCTGGATGTGGAAGTAGTGATTCCTTGGGCAGCGGTTTTTCTTCAAGCGTATTAAAATGCAAAAATTAATTTATTTATCATAAATGTACAAATATTCAAACTACAGTCTTACATGTTGACACAATATGACAAGTGGCTAGTGGATAGCGCGCCACCGGTGGCTTTCGGTATTAACATTATGTTACTAGTAGAACAATACCCACTACGGCGGCGCTTTCGGAACTAACATTATGTTACTAGTAAAACATGTCCACTACGGTGGCGTTCGGTACTAACATTTTGTTACTAGTAAAACAATGTCCTACTTCTACTTCTGTTTTTGGTGACATAATTTAAACATTTTAATACGCTTGAAGAAAAAAGTAATAAATTGATATACTTAATACTTAGTATTTGAGTTAACTAAATTAATGTAATACTAATATATATTAGCGTGACCGGATTGAGGCAACAATATCCAGAAAGTAGGTAATATCATATTAAATAAAGAAGTGTGTAAGTTGTGATTTGCATAATACCTAAATAATATTTTCTAATCATGGTAAAAGAAACTAAATAAAAATATAATTATTTGTAAAAATAAATCAAGAATAGGCTTGTAAATAGTGAATGAATGTTTCTATACCCTACTGATGAGTTCTGAGTTCGAAAAAACTTGTACTTTTCTAGAGTTGAAATAGAATGTAAGGTTCAATAGTTGCTGTGAATGACTGAATTTCAATAAATATAAACAATTTTTTGCTTTAAAATGCTAGGAATCCTATCATGTAATTCAACAGTTTGTAAGTATTAGCTAGAAGAGTAGTTGTTTTGATTGGTTCTCCAATAATGAGTGTTTTAAAGTGTTTACTTAAGTAGTATATTAACGTGACCAGATTAAGGTACCAATATACAAAAAGTATATAATTTCATATAAAATAAAATAGTGTGAATGGCTAAATTTAAATAAATGTTATAATATATTTTTTGCTTTAGAATGCTAGGAATCCTATCGTATAATTCAATACTTCGTCAGTATTAGCTAGAAGAGTAGTTTTTTTGATTAGTTCTTCAATCATGAGTGTTTTAAAGTGTTTACCTAACTAGTGTATATTAGCATGACCAGATTGAGGCACCAATATACACAAAGTAGGTAATTTTATAGTAATAAAAAAGTATGTAAGTTGTGATTTGCATAATACCTAAATATTATCTTCTATTTATGATAAAAGCAAATAAATAAAAATATAACACAGCCATACAAAAAAACAAAAATATTTTCCAAAGGTGAAAGACATCTGTCCTCATGTTTTTTGGACCACTGATTCCAAATATCACGTCAAAAATATATGTTTCACTGCTCAATTTTTAGCAAATTGACATTTTATCCCTAAATTCGGGGTTTAATGGCCTTTAAAACTAATAGCACGACATGCGTTGAAATGAAACTTCTCAATCGTTTAAAATGGCTCTTGTCACATTCTCCCAATGTTCCATCGTACCATGGAAATTATGGTGGTGTACTCTCCCCCCCTCCCCCCAAAAAAACTAGTGCAGTGAAACATATATTTTTGAAGTGATATTTGGAATCAGCTTCCCAAAAAACATAAGGACAGATGTCTTTCACCTTTGGAAAATAAAATATTTTTTTGGGCGGCTGTTTAATTAATTTTAAAAATCATGTAATACCTACTTAATTACTACTGAAAATGTAGAGGAAATATATATGTAGTACGACTTTTTCGGTTTTTAAATGGATCAACCAAACATTACATACTTTTTAATTCCAGATTTACTTGAGAAGCTTGACCATTTTCTTAAGGTGTCCAAACCAAGACTGAGTTGTTTTTGGGATGCTAGTATTTTAAATATTATGTATAAATCGAAAGGTATCTAATAGGTTTCTTAGAAATATTTTTCTGTTCCTTATCCAAAACTGCTAAAATTTACGGGGAGACATTTTAAAAAATGTGAATTGTAATTATAAAAGAAATAAAAAAATTTGCAGGTAAACTAAACCTTCTTACCAAATAGCGCAAAATATTTATTTAAACGACTAAAGATCTAAAAAAATTTTGAAATATCAATCATTTATTATTTAAGTGCGTAGACTCGTAAGAAGGCAGTTATTTTTTTTTATATATATAGTTTTACAAATATTTGATGATGGTAATAAGAAAAACACTTTTTTTCTTCATATAAACGATTTTTTTGGAATTAGTTTACAATTTTATAAAGTGAGACCAAAACATTGTGGATTAACTTTAGAGAAGAAGAAATATCAATTTTCTTATTTATAAGACACCAAAACACAAAAATTAACGTATCTCGGCCCCAAATTCAAGTAAATCACATTCTGTTTTTCAGATGTTGGTTTATTCATCTACATTCAGTTTTTGATTTCATAAATCCAGACTTATTAAAATTTGTTTATAATTACAACTGTGAAAATTATAAACAAATTCCAAAAAAAAAAATGTTCCGCGCTCAAAACAACTGTTAATATGCACATTAAATCGTAAAATTTTTTGGTGTTCTTGATTTTGGATGATTTTGATTTTGGATTTTTTTTGAAGGCTTTTCGTTTGGCATTATTGGCATCCATTAAAAAAAATAAAAAAATAAAACCCAAAAAAAAGACACAAAAAAAACCGATTTGCACCCCCTTGTGCATGCGACGACTGCCTAAAATTTGCATTTCTGGCATATTCATGGTAATTTCATTCATATATATGATTGGCATGCATTTTAAAAACGTTGCACCTGACTGGTCATGTACCGCCAGTCTATAATTGTGCTGCAAAATACATTAAAACAACTTATATTTTAAAAAATGCGCTTCTATGAGTCGGTGCATTTAAACATTAATCAACTGAAATTTCGAAATCTTTTTTATTTTCAGCTGTTTAAATAAATATTTTGCATTAAAATTAGACATCAATGTTTAGCTCAATAAAAGGGAATACTCCCATTATGATTTGTGTATTATTACTACATTATATTCTTTATATTATTCAAAAAAGACAATTTTAAAAAGATATATTTTTTGCAAATTAACAAATTATCAGAAAGTTTATTTAGACGTTTTATTTATTTCAAATTTTATTGGGAACAATTTGGTATTTTTATTTTTGAGATGCAATTACTAGGATCGAGAGAGAAATATTTGAATTTCTGGTAGATTTTACTAGCAACACATGTTCATGGTTAACTTTATTTTTAAGAGCATCCCTCTACTTGAATACTGTTGTAATTGTAAAATATTATCTTTGCTAACCTTTTCTGTTGACAATTGAACAGCTTAAAGCATGGCGTAGAAAATGAATTTATGGCTTTATTGGCCCTAAAATTCTCATCTTATAAACTCGTTTATGAAATGAATTTTGCTATTAAATCCCTATTCACATTATTTTATTATTATACCTATTTGATTTAATCAGATAGGTATATTTTAACCAAAAAAAAAAATTTAATAATAGAAAAAGAATCGTACAGAAATCCGTTTCATAATAGGTTGAACTCAATTATCGAATGTATGTGTGTGTGTGTGTGTGTGTGTGTGTGTGTAGATCGTTTCTGGTAAACACGATAACTTCTATTGGACTTAAAATAATTATTTCTTTGGCGCGTATGTAAAATAGTGTGGTAAAATACTTCCTGTTGAAATTGGGCCATATCCGCCATACAGGGCGATAGCCAGAGGCGTACAAATGATCAGGTTTTACATAAACTGTGTTTACTATAATTTTAGAGCAAAATATTACTATACAAAAATATGAAGATATATGGGGTATCAAAACTATATAATATAGTGTGTCTATGAGGTTCGAAAGTACTTTTACGTAGATTGAAGGATCTATCAATTTAACTTCAAAATGCTATTGAGGTGTTTTTAATAATGAAAGTTGCATTCGTGTGCTACCGAATGCTAATACATATTAAACATGATGACTGTAGTTAGACTGAAAATTTTTATTTCAAATTTCGAACATTTGTAAGAAATTAGAGCATATCAGTCATACAGGGCAAGCATTTCCTCAAAACAATAAAAAAAGAGACTATTAGACGAATGTGAAATTATGCATACAAATTAAAATACATTCACATAACTTTAAAAACTTAGTTATTACAGTGTAATAAAAGGTTAAATGAAGGTCGATAACGATGCCATACAACCTAATTTTATTTAAGCGCCTTTTATCTACATAAAAACCTATGGATTTTATTTGGTGTAACAAAAAGTTTTGGATTCAATCTAAGTTCCGGAAGGTATTTGAGTAAACAAAACAATGTTTAAAGTAGAGTATTTCGTCTTTTTTCTTAGCTACCTCTGGTTGTTTAGTTCACATCACAATAAACAACAAACTAGAATGTTTATTATGAAATTGCGACGAAAACTAGATATGTGCCGAACCCTTCTTGTCGATTTGTCGAAAAAATTAAGACAATTAAAATCGATAGCCTTTAAACAATTGACGGTGACTTAAGTAATAATGCATACATTTCAACGAAATTTTAGGAAGTAACGCTTCTAGTTGAGCTAAATCATCATGGCATAATATTAAGGCGAACGCCTAAAAAAAATAGCTGTCGAAAATTGAATAGTCGATTGTAAATGCATCAAGTCGTACAACATCTTTTTTGTTACAATGAAGGTTTTTTCATGTACTTTTTATTAGGCTTAATAACCTACATTGTTTTTTGAAATATTTAAAATCATTTCTTGCTTTTCTTTAAATTATCTTTTTTAAACAAATCAAAACTCTATTCGAAAATTAAAGTTATTATTATGCATCAAAAATATACAAAAATAGAAAAAATTAAAAAAAACCTGTTTTTTTTTCTATGCCCATTGGGAACGGAGATAAAAGATTTTGTTTGCGCGAAAATATGCATTTGTTTAAAATATAGTTTTTCATCACTGAAAATTACATGAAAAAACTTACATTCTGAAAGAAATATATGTTGTTTTTCTACGACTCGTCCACTTTAGTCCATGTAAAACGCGGAGTTTGACGCTCGGAATGCCCCCTCATCGGGACTACTTTTACCCCATGTTTTTTGGGTCGCTAATCACGAAAATCGGAGTCCCGCGGCTCTGAAAATAGTGCGTCACCCCTAAAGATGCCAAAAACCACCCCTTTTGGGAATACTACTGTAAAATAATGTTGTGAATGTGATAATTGTAATGATATTTTGCCAGTTCAGTATGTTCATCTAAATTAAGGACAAATTTTATAGAGGGGGTGAAACTTCCCCTAAATTGACGTAAAATGGAAAAATGATTGAATTTTTTTTTTATTCACTTTTTGATTTAAATTTAGATGAATGGAGATTTTATAATGAAGAAAAATTTTTTCCAACCCTTCAGGGGTGAAAACTACCCCTGTATCGCCTTTAAATTGAACTAACGTTTAGGGGTGAAAAAATTTTGTGGTATTTTTTCAACGGAAGTTTATCAGAAGTTTTATTTTACTGTCTTGGTGGAGTTCAGACTAGCTGAAGTTACAAGCAAACTAAAAAGTATACATCTCTACTTAATTTCTAAGCGTTAGTTCAATTTAAAGGCGATACAGGGGTAGTTTTCACCCTGATGGGTTGGAAAAAATTTTCTTTTTTATACAATCCTCAGTCTCCTAAATTTAAATCAAAAAGTGAATAAAAAAAAATTCAATCATTTTTCCAGTTTTCACCCCTGAAGAGTTGGAAACAAATTTTCTCCATTATACAATCCCCATTTATCTAAATTTAAATCAAAAAGTGAATAAAAAAAAATTCCATCATTTTTCCATTTTACGTCAATTTAGGGATATTTTCACTCCCTCTGGTTAGCCCTCAGCATAAAATTTATCCTTACATTAGATGAACATACTGAACTGGCAAAATGTCATTACAATTAGCACATTCATAACATTATTTTACAGTATTATTCCCAAAAGGGGTGGTTTTTGGCATTTTTAGGGGTGACGCACTATTTTTAGAGCCGCTGGACACCGATTTTCGTGATCAGCGACCCAAAAAATATAAATTGAAAGTAGTCCCGATGAGGGGGGCATTCCGAGCGTCAAACCCCGCGTTTTACATGGACTACTTGAACAATTGACGATTTAATTTACTACTTTGTCATTCTTTTGTTCATTACACAGGCACACACAAAAAAAGTCGAATGCGAGAAGACCTATGTATTCCCATGCATTTTGACCCGCTGAACACGAATCTGATGTCCGTTTTGACCGATTAGCTCTTGTATTTTTCCTAACCTCAAAAAAACCATAATATCTGAACATATAATTTCCGACGTATTTTCACGTGCTGAACACAATACAGTAGTCAGAATTAAAGCGCAATCTGCAAACTTCATAGAGAAATGTCATTTCAGCATATACCTAGTGAGCGGAGATGGGTAGCTTTTAATTTTCAAGTATCCTAAGGAAAATATTACTGAACAGTGAAATTCGTGTTCGGCAGGTCAAAATTCATGGGAATACATAGGGCCTGCCTTCTCGCACTCGACTTTTTTTGTGTGTGCCGCCGGTGTTATTTTTTGGACTTAAGTTTTGACAGGATGATTTATTTAGGTTAGAAATATAATGGAGTAGGAGAGAGTAAAAATATATGCATTATTACGTAAGTTATCATCAATTGTTAAAAAATTATCTTGTTTAAATTTTTTGCAACTTAACATATTGACAAAAAAGTTCGGGCTCATCGAGTTTTCTTCGCAATTTCATAACGGACATTCTAGTTTTTATTTATTTTAGTTATTATTCTATATAACTAGAGATGTTTAAAAACTGCGAAAAAATACAATTTTATACACAGTATATATAAAAACGCTACAAATAAAATATTTACTCATTCCATAATAGATACTCGGTTACAGTATGCAGTTATTTTGAAAAATAAAAAAGTTAATTCGATCACATTTTGCGCTGTAAACTACACAAAGTGAAAACGCTTCATTAATATTAATTTATTATTCAGTCATATCTTCAAGACAAATATACTTTTTGCATATACCGTGGGAAAAAGAAAGGTAATCCTAAAATAATATTAAATAGTAATACTAAAATATCAAGTTTTACTATTATGAATGAAAGGATATAGAGGAGTTTCAACATAAAAAATGCGAAAATTTGCCAATTCCCATTCAAAGCACGACCTCAAAAATATGTAATGTGGTGTGTCTTTATATAAGAATTAACTGTCTATTTTTGTGTGTTTGAGAGTTACATAGCATGTGTCGAATTCAGTGGTCTCGTTTTCGGCTATACAGGGTGTCCGGTAATACCGGTCTGGTGCCGATTCTACATGCAAAAATATGAAAGAAAATTTATATAAATATGTCAGCTAATGCCTCCTTATGGACCTACAGCCCTTTGAAGATTGAAGCCAAAAACTGGTATTCTGGTATTTCATTTTTTTTAAATTAAATAATGGCAACGAAAATTAATTAACAATGAGCTTATTGGTAATCTACTTGACTTAATTGTTACGTGAAAACTTGAAGCACATCGTCTTTTCTCATTTACACGATTTTTCTCACAAACGGTTAGTTTTTCGATTAAAATGAAAGAGGACCTTTTTTAATATTTTTAATTAGTGCTGTAGCTCAATTAGGTAGCATTTGTGGACATTGGGCACTTTTCTTCAAATTTTTGCGGACATGATCTGTACCAGAAGTTTGTCACCGATATTTTCGGACACCCTGTATAGAATATGAAGAAAGTACAGCTAAAGATTTTTAATTATATTAAAAACAATATGTAAATAAATCAGCAAATATTGATATAAATTAAGGGAAGTCATCACATATTTTTTACCTGCCCAGGAATTTGACCTTAATAGGCAGTTCACAGAGTTATAATACGATAAAGGGGTTTGTAGATTTCAAAGCGAGAAATAATGTAAACTACGGTTACTTTGTCCACAAAGGCATTAAGAAAACGATGATTAGGGGGCATTGTCGCATGTACCATAAATGTAATGTACTGTGATTTCTTTATAATTTTTAATATTCTGTGTAATGTCTTATATAATATACCCACGGACAAAATGATCGCATCATTCGAAATTTGTCATGATTTGAAGTTAATTTATTTCTAAACTGTTTGTCCGATTTTAATGATAGTTTTATTGTTTAAAAAATAGTTGCAAAGTTGTAACGAAAACGTAACTTTTTTTATACTATATCTCCTGTCCTGGACATCAAATGCTTAGAACGACGTCGAGATGTAGTTCCGTAAGTAATTGAATGTGTTCTTAATTTCTTTCAAATTAAATTTAATTTAAACTACTTAGGTACCCGAAAAATTTATCGGATTTTGTTTCATCTATAATATGATTTAAAATTCACTAGCCGTAGAAACCCTGAGGTGCCAGAAAGTCATTTTAAATATCGGGAATCGAGCGCAAATGCATGGTGCCACTAAGTACGGTTAGACATCAGTGGTTGGCGCGCCCTCTGCAGATTATACGGTTGAACCAAAATCCAGTTTTTATAGAAAAATCGACCAAGTAGCTCCATCTTGAAATTTTGTGGGAAGGATGTTATGATGTTTAGACGTTCAAATATGCGATAAAACGTTCTGGCACCTCGATCTGGTGCCAGAACGTATATATAGGTGCCACTCCGTCCATATATATGTGAATTTGGTGCCTGAACGTTCCGTTTTAAATATATATATATATATATATATATATATATATATATATATATATATATATATATATATATTGTCTCAGTCGTGCCACTTGTCTGTCCATAATATAGATTGCGCAACATTTCAAGGGCTCTAGCAAGTTTTTCTTGAAACGTGATTTTATAAGACAAAATCTTCCTTAGGCCGTAGACTATAGCAAAGTTTTGTATTTAGTACAAAAAATAAAATTGATATCGCTGTGTAAAATTAAGAAGTATTTCAGATTTCATATTTTTTGAAATTTTGTTAATAGCTCAATAAATTATACACCAAAATAAACTACAATTAATATCGCCCATATTTAAAAATAAATTAGGTCAGTAAATCTTTCCGTGATCCAATTAGATAATGGAATTTTTTTAGTCTTTCCGTCGTATTTTTTTTTCTGGTATTGAGAGTTACACGGTAGTGGGAGTGGTAGAGGGGGGAGGTGTTGCCAATAGTGCTTGAGGCCATTGGTTTTTGTATACCATTAAATTACAATTTTGATATTTTCTCGCTTTAATAATGGGGTGGGGGTGACTGATGTCATAAAAAAATGTTTCTTGTGTACACGGCAAATCGCAATTTTATTTTTTTACCCCCTTTTAATAATGGGATAAGGATAGTAAGAGGTTCGGTAAAGGGTGATTGATGCCCAAAAAAAAATTGAGGGCTTTGGTTCTTTTGTATGCGTCAAATCACAATTTTATTTTTTTTACCCATTCTTAGGCTGACGCCAAAAAAATTTTAAGACCTTGGCTTCTCGTACATACACTAAAATACAATTTTACGGACTCTTATTTGCTTGCTTTACCTATCTACCACAATTTGTCTCTTAACCTTTCAATGGAATAAGATTAAAATATAATATACTTCCAGATTACATTCTAATACATAAGTATAACAAAGATGTCAATATCATAAACAGCCTTCTTAGGCTGACGCCAAAAAAAATGTAAGACCTTAGCTTCTCGTATATACACTAAATTACAATTTTACGGACTCTTATTTGCTTGCTTTACCTATCTACCACAATTTGTCTCTTAACCTTTCAATGGAATAAGATTAAAATATAATATATTTCCAGATTACATTCTAATACATAAGTATAACAAAGATGTCAATATCATAAACAGTTCCAAAGTAACCGTACGCACGAGCAAAGTTACAGGCAGAACGGCAGACCGACAGATTCACAGAAATTTTTTTTTGCTCAAACTTAAAATCTCGATGTTTCATAACATTCTAAGCCTATTTGAGCAAAAGAAAAATTTTACTACGTGGAAGTAATTATATAGATATTCTAACAGTGTTTCATAATGTTCTTATTCAATAATGAAATATGAAACGATAATTTATTATTGTTTTGAAATTCACCAATAACATACCAAAAGTATATTATGTTTAATCAGTTTGTATGTTACAAATTAATAAAACTTGAAATATTATTCTTAAGGTGAGTAATTTGTTCCCCCAATTTACGATATTTTTCTGGAATATTTATAGATGGTTGATTTATTAACAGAAATAAAAATATTTTCCTTTGAAAATGTACAATTAATTTCGAGAAATCAAAACATAGTAATATCGAATCGAATTTACATTAATATTTTGAATGCAATAAATGCTCAGAAACTTATATGTAGTTCGTCCCATCTGTATGTCATCAGTTTACAGGCGGCTTTTCAAACACGCCGACAATAAATTGATAATTCATATAATGCTCAGACGCTCAGACAATTATCACCACGTTTTTTCAGAATTTTCAAAATCATACAAAAATAGTTACATCGAGAGTAACACTTATTTGAGCCATAAAAGAAAGGTCAGAATAAAAAATTAAGGCTACGCTACTTAATAAAACACAAAAGGAGGTTTTGATAAAAATTGGTTTTTGATGTCTCTTCACATAAAACAACAAAAATCGGTAATCCAAAATGTCAATTATTCTAAAAAACTCAAAAAGTATTTAACTTTTTATTTTTCAACTGTTTCTAAATTTTTTAAAAGATTATTATAAAAGAGAAGATCTTGGAAAAAATATGAATTTTTTCGATAAATTCAAAAATGATCAGGGCGGAGTTGGATGCATAAAAACGAATATCGCCAAATCGGCGACCTTTTGCACAACGCTGTGCAAAATTTGCCAAAACAGTTTTTCTCTGTATGAAAATGAATTAATAGCAGTTTTAATTCCTGATATATTACAGTACAGGTAAAAAATTGTAAAATAAATATAATAGAATAATCTCATATGTAATGATACTTTTTTATGGGTAATTGTTGTAGTAAAAGGTATCTTCAGCTTCTCTATGGTTCCGACACTTGCTCGCACCACCAAGGGGTGGGTAAATTTATATTAAATATTTGAAAATTGTTGTGGCTTTATTTTTGAAAGGTAAATATTTATGTTTTTGGGATCACTGATTATGAAACTGAAGCCAAAATTTAAAAAATCAAAATGGGAACTCAAATATGGCGGACGGAATTTTTTTCCGAAGCGAGTATTTTAAACGACAAAAAAATTGAGTATCCAAGTGATTTATATTAACCAAACAGTATTTTTGAAAAAAATTTAATTAACTACTGGATAATTACAGCGATAAAATGGCATGGAAATAACATTTTGTTAAAAAGAATGTGAAGACGCGCATTGTTTCTTTATTTTTTATAATGCAGAAACAATAAACATACAATCATTTTAATGTTTGATTGATCGTCTTTAATTCTGGTCCATCATAGTGTCATGGTTTCTAAGATATTCGACATTTAAAAAAACTACTGAATCCTATAAACGTTCTGATGCCGTCTTTAAACTTAAATTTCTTCAAAACTATTAATCCTATATAAATATAAAAATATTTCGTTTTCAGTGTATAACCTTTTATTTTTCATCTTCCCCATTTTTTGCAATTTATTGAGATATTTGCAAGGGAACAAAAATTTCACGTTTTTAAATTTTTAGTTAGTTTAAAATGCATTTTTTTTTTCTTGTAAAAGGAAGAAAAAATTTGAGCGTGTGATCCTGATCATACTATATTACTCTAATGTTAACGAAGTTGAGTATTTTGGTATTTTATTTTTGCTGACTACTTACAGAACAAAATTGAAACTTTTTATTAAAATAATGTGAAGAAGCATGTTTTTTCTGTCACAGCTTATTTGTCTTTAATACTATAGAAATATTATAAAAAAATCATTTGAAAGCTTAATTAATATTTCTTTGTTTTGGCTGATATAATTTTTGACGTAAGTGTCATAATTTCTCAGGTGTTTAACATTTAAATTAAATGCTTCATCTTTTAAACATTCGGACGCCATCTTTATAATCCCAGGTCTCCGAAAATATTAATTCTACAGAAATTAGGGAAAAAAAATAAATTCATCCTCTGTTCAGTAGATTTCTTATTTGTCTTTAGCATGTTTTCCCTAATTATGATCTTTTCCAATTATTTGACGAAAATCGTTATGAAATACCTTTTTCTTAAAGCGAAAGTCTAAATTTTCAAGTCCTCATAAATAAATAATATAGAAACTTTTCTGTGATGCATTCACTGCTAAACTGCCAGAAATAAATGAAATCAAATTCATATGACATTATTTTGAAATTAAAACCTCTAGTTACTGTACTAACGTGACATACTAGGATTTTAGAAAAAAATATCAAATATTTTAACTACAGAAGGGTAATTATTTTTTATTTGTTTGCTAAATAATATTCTCTAATACAGAAGGGTATTTATCAGTTTTTATCAGCATTTTAATTTATTCTCATAAAATTTCTTTAACTAAATTTTCAGCTCTTGTTATTGCCATTCAAATATGTTTGAAAACTGTAATGCGTAAAAGGCGGGAAAAAAGACAATAATGTGACAAACATGTGTCAAAAAGGTATCTATTTAAAGGGTGCACTGACCTGACCTAAATTCGAAGTGAATAATCCACCAGCAAACTGGCCCGTAAATCTTGGAAGAAACTTTTATATTACATATTTTACTTCCACATCCAGTGGAAGTATAGTAACGACAAAAAATTTTCTAAAAATTTTTATTCAAATAGGCTTAAAATTTCTGTCGGTCTGTCTGTAACTTTTTTTTGTGCGCACGTTTACTCTGGAACCGTTTAAGATATTGACTTGAAATTTGGTACACATATGTACTTTAACGAGATCTGGAACTAGATTATATTTTCATCTTGTTCCGTCGAAGGGTTGGGGGGTAAATTGGGGTAAATTTGGGGTAAATGGGTAAATCAAGCAGGTAAGAGTCCATAAAATGAGTATTTAGTATACAAAAGAGAAGCTAAGGTCTAAAATAAATTTTTGGCATTAGCCACCCTCATTACCACCCCCACCCCCTTATCAAAGGGGATGAAAAAAAAATGTGATTTAGTGTGTGTACAAGAACCAAAAGCTTCAAAATATTTTTTTACTTCATCCACCTCCACTACCAACCCTCTACCACCACCCCCACCCCCACTACCGATGTAGCATAAGGTTTTTGGGGTAGACGATTTCAAATATTATGTTGTTGAAGTTACTTTGAGTAGTATGGGTGCGCAGTGGCTTTGCTCGACTACTATGGATGCGCAGTAGGTTTCCCCGGGTATTATGGATGCGCAGTGGCTTTCCTCGAATATTTTGGATGCGCAGTGACTTTTTTCGAGTATAATAGATCGCGGTGGGTTACCTCAAGTAGTATGGATGCGCAGTGGGTAACTTTAAGTACTATGAATGCGCAGTGGCTTTCCTCGAGTACAATGGATGCGCAGTAGGTTACCACGAGTAGTATGGATGCGCAGTGGCTTTTCTCGAGTGCTAGAGATGCGCAGTATGTTACCTCAAGTGATATGGATGCGCAGTGGGTTTCTTCAAGTAAAATGGATGCGAGTGGGTTACTTCAAGAAGTTTGAATTCGCAGTGGCTTTACTCGAGTAAATTGGATGCACAGTGGGTTACCTTGAGTAGTATGGATGCGTAGTAGGTTTCCTCGAAGAAAATGCTTGCAGTAGAGGCTTTACTTCTATCGTGTAGTTTACGGCGCACAACGATTTTTTTATATCTTTGTCTTGCCATTTTCTGCGTATTAGTTCGACATTCAGTTGAAGTATATTAACGCAAAAAAAATTTTTGGAAAGTTTCATTGTTTAAATAGGCTTAGAATATCAGGAAACGTCAATATTTTAAGTCTGAGCAAAATAAATTTGTCTTTTGAGTCGGTCTGTATGTTAGTCTTGTACCTCTATTACAGATGTGGCATATAATTTTATGGGTTTTGGGGTACATGATTTCAAATATTATACCATTAAAGTTCCATAAACAATTATTTTCACATAGTGGAGTGCAAATATAGTATTTTGTTGTAAGAGACTTGGATGTGGAAGTAGTGATTCTTTGGGCAGCGGTTTTTATAATATATATTATAATATTTTAACTTTATTAATTGAATATTTATAATTTCCTATTTATTTTTCTCACATTTTTTCCTTAGATTAAGGAATATGAAAGAAGAATATTTTGGAGTCGCCATTTTCTTTTTAAATTTTTTGAACACCAGACTCGTAATTAATGATGTTTAGGTGAATATTTTCAAGCCAACATAATAGAAATTTTTCTGATTGTTACATTTTCAACATAGCTTTTCGTAAGAAATCGATTTTTTTGAAAAAAAAAATTAGCGGGCAAGGAAAAGTGGAAGAAATAGTCCAATGCAATAAGGTTTTTACTTGGGAACCCAGCTAGAGTGAATGGATTTGAATGATTTTTTTTGTTGGATTTCTAATGCCATAAAATAAAAATTTGACCCCTTGAAAATTACCGCCATTTCGAAAATCCGTAAATTAAAAAATAAAATCAAAATTATTAGAAATCTCAATAAATACAATTACCGGAATTTTAAAATATTTCATTTAAGAAATTAATGATTGTTATAGTTTTGGAGGTTGTTTATAAATAATTTGTAATGAAATGATACTTTAATCTGTAATTTTTAAAATATATATTGCCACATTACCAGCTTTTTATTTTTAAAGATGGAAACCAACTCTGAAAAATTAATTATTCTTCTAATGTTACAAATAAATTAACGAAAATCCATAGACTTATGTTTTTGGGGTCGCTGAATATGACTGTGCTATCAAAACTTAGGAGACAAAAATATTAAGGGTTGAAATCACCTTTAAATTCTGAAAAATTAATAATTCTTCTAATGTTCAAATAAATTCACGAAAATCCATATACTTATGATTTTTACGTTGCTAAATATGATTATGAGGTCTAAATTTATTTAAAAAATGGTGGAATAAAAATGATCACAAAAGAGTATAGTAATATGTACAATTTTATTAAAAATACAGATTGCTATAAATAAATCAAATTAATACAATTAAGTAAACTAATTAAATAACATTTTTAATCTGCTAAAGTACTATGTAACCCGCTTTTTTTGGGTATTCTTCGAAAAATAGACGGCTATTGCTCGTTTCTCTACCTACATTTAAAATGCGCGTACAAACTGAAAAGTTTCAACATTATTTCAAATTGTCATATCTCTGGAACAGTTTGTCGTAGGAGAAAATAAGAACCTAAACTCTTCGTTTTTTTTACAAGCTTCATTTCATTATTATATCATGATTTTATCAATCTTATAGTTTTTGAGATATTTCAATTTTAAATACATAATTTTCTTGCTTATGCGCTGAAGAACCATCTTTAATCCTTTATATCTCTGGAACAATTTGTCGTAGGAAAGCAAAAACAGACAAGCTATTCGTTTTTTTATAAGCTTCATTTTTGTACTCTTACCATTTTTTATAAAAAAATGTTTTCTGAGCAATTTCCAAAAACCCGATTTTTTTCAAAAAAATTATGAAATTTTTAATTATTGAAAATGGGTACAAAATGAAAAATGATTATTTTAAGAATTCTAAAAAAAATTGAGCATATTAGTAAAAATATGTATTAACAATATATAGAAGGATTTAAAACAAAATGAATTAATAAGAAATTAGAATAATAAGACTAAAAAAAATGGCGCCTAAATTTTTAAATGCTCTACTTTTTAATACCTTTAATTTTTACAAGAATACTTAACATATTTTGAGTAATTTTAGATTTTAACGTCGTATATTTTTTCTGAACTTTCGGGCGCCATTTTGAAAATGCCATATTTCCAAAACGGAAAAAAAAACCATTCGATTTGTTTTCGTAAAAGCTTTAATTTCGTACCCTTGCATTTTTCCAGGAATACTGATTTTACACTGAGAAAAACAGACCTTAAAAAGTTCTTAATAAAGTTTATTAAAAATATTGTAACCATTATTACGACTTTATTACTCGCAACATTTTAAAGTACTAAGAGCTATTAAAGTCATTTTCCTAAAACAGTATTATTATGGTTATCAGTTCTTCAGTTACGGTAACAAACGTATCTTATTGCAATAAATCGATATTTTTCAATAAAACCAAATTGCTACTTGTATTATGTTACCTTAATAACTTTTATTACACATTTAATAACATTTATTAAAGTTTAAGCTGTCACTATTAAAGAAGGCTAATACAATAATTCTTAATATCTGTTATTAGTTCACTAGCTATAGTAATTGGAAAACCTATTTGTGCTTAATACCCGCCGAATTGACATTACATATAGCGTATAACCCGGTCAAAATAGCTCAAAAAATAGAGGTAAGCTTACAATAATTCGCATAGAGCTGAAAATTTGTACGAATGTTGAGAACACCATTATAAATGAAATATGAAAAGTCCTCATCGATCCCACATCTGCAAAAAAATGTATTCAATATTTTGCATTTTCCAGCCAAACGGTAAGTTTAATCACCATTTCTGAGATATAGCGATTCAAAAAGTTGAAAAAGTTATGTTCTCCATATATGCCCGAGTACGCCGCCTATATACATCACTGGATCCGTAATACAAGTAAAAATATTGGTCTGTGTAACTTATACGTACAAATTGTACGATTCTGAGAATATAAACACAAAAGAAACCCAGTCAATATGTCAAAATCACATATTACTTTTACACGCAATAACTGGCTGCGATACATCAGCAATTTTCAGGAGAGGTAAAACAACAGTTTTTAAATTGTTTGAAAAACGAGATTTAGTTAAATGTTTTTCAAGAGAGTAACTCTAATCCACAAGCTGTAATCACCAACGGAATTCGCTTCCTTCTTTCTGTATATGGAGCTCCAAAAAAATTACCTGCTTAGATAAGTTTCGATACTTATCTTTTGTAAAAAATACTCGTAACAATAAATGAGTGCAATTAGCTTGTCTCCCCCCCAACCTCTGCTTCTGCTCATCAACATCTATTTCGGGTATATTATCAAGTTCAAGTGTGGCTTGGTAATCAACTAGACCCAGAAGACTGGGATTGAAAGTTAACTGACAATACATTAGAACCAATCCAGACTTTACACCCACCTGCACGGGAAAAACTCCTGAATAAAAATTTTTGCAATTGCTAAGTGCGGCTGCAAAAAAGTTGGATTGTTTTGTTCATTGGCATGTACCAGTTGTCAAGGCCAGTCGTGCTTCAATGTTGAATCGTCATCAGAAGAGGATTCTTACGATATCAGCGAGGAGACATCTGATGCATCGCTGTTAGAACAATTTACTTATATCCAGCAAAAAGAAGAAGAAGAAGGAAGAGACGAAGAAGACATTACACTTGAAGTTCCATTAGATAATTATCAATCAGATGAATAGTTTTCCCCAATTACTCATAATTCACACCGCTTTCATCATTTCCAATAGTACCATTTTTTTATTTAATACAATGTTATTTAATAGATCGTGGAATAGGCCTACCGGGGAAACCACGTTAAAAAAAACACGCCAAGTACACTACCTCACAGATGGCGTGGAAACGTGTGCATATATGGAGAACACAACTTTTTCAACTTTTTGAATCGCTACATCTCAGAAACGGTAATTCATAGGAAAAAAGTATAAGAACAATTTTTATAGATAATTACATGATCTACAATTTTTGTTTGACCTATTGTTATGATAAAACTTACCTTTTGGCTGAAAAATTAAAAAAAAAACCATATTTGAGAACTTTGACTTTAAATAAATTTTTTTGCAGATGTGGGATCGATGAGGACTTTTCACATTTCATTTATAATGGTGTTCCCAACATTCGTACCAATTTTCAGCTCAATGCGAATTATTGTAACCTTGAATATCTATTTTGACAGGGTTAGTATGCGCATAACATATTTCAGATTTCCAGTCTATTCTTGTTGGTGTACGGTGGTGCATGGTACAAGTAATGTGTCTGTTAACTATTATTAACATTATTAATATGACATATAAATTACGTTTAGTTGAGTGGGGCTTAGACTCCTATGTTGATGCATTCTAAGGTAAGAATATTTTTAATTTCAGATAATTATTATTAAGTGGTAACGTATATGCAGTGCGTCCGTAAGGGCATACATTTTAGCCAAACGCATGACTTTCTTTAATATTTTTGAAATAGGTCGATTTTTTATTTTATATTTCCGTATTGGAGTAATGACTTCATCCACATTTTTTTTGTACGGAACACTATATACTATTCGATTTTTAGAATCTATATATACATATAAAGTTAATTCCAAAAATGTGTCACACATAACGCCTAAAGGACCCCGGAACAAAACCCATGAAAATGTTGATTCGGTGGCATCGGCTGAAATTTTGGTATTTTGTAGTTCAAGTCATGCTGATCAAAAGTTCTTATCACATCAAGCCAATCCTATGGACAGTTTTTTGAGATACAGCTTGTCAAAGTTAGGTATTTTGCGTCATTTTAGACATTCAAGAAGTTTTTACTCCTAAACTATTAACTTTAGCAAAAAGTTGCAAGGGTCGAAATATTTCTGTTCAAGTCCAATGGAGCTCAAGAATTTTTTAATCAATTTTTAGGTTAGGTAAAATATATATATATGTCATATTCCGGCATGCTTCGGTGAGATTGGCTGAACATTTTAAAAAAAAGACAGATAGAGAGATTAGCTATAACATTATTAAATGAGATAAATGTGTGTCGAATTGTTCCGTAGATGTTTGCATAACCTGGCTGTTGACGTTAAAAGAAGAACTTAACAAACTGAACATTGTTTAAAATAAAGCTGTCAACTATATATATATCAACAGTTCTGTGTAAGCAGTATCTGTGGATACTGAATATAACAAATATATTCTTAAAGCTGTGTATTTAATATACACAGCACACAAACACTTATAATACGCTTCGAGAAAGAAAACAGATTCGGTTTCCGCAACGTCAGCAAAGTACTTTATTTATCTAACTGCTCCTTTGACGTAAAAGTCATAGGCGTAGAGGCAGGATCCCCACATGAAATCATGGGCCCCGGTACCAAATTACTGGCGGCCCCCCCGCGCTTAATAATTGATGAGCGAGGGGGGAAGGGGAATGTGAAAAACCATTTTTTGTCAACATCTCTCAGGCCCCCGCTACAGACTCCTCAGAAGCCCGGGCATGCGTAGAGGTTATTTTCCAGTAAAATACGGCGTATGTTATTATATTGTAGATTTCATGGACATTGTTTAGAAGAAAATACATGCGGCAGAGCATCCCCAATAAGAAACACAGAAAAAAAATGAGTTCATTATTGTTAATACGTGTTTGATAATTAATAAATGAAACTAATCAAATAATTTGTGTGCCCCTTTAAAAAATTTGTTCTTTACGAAAAAGCAACAATCATTCCGTACCCAATGTCAATATTTGTGTCGAGCAGTCATAGTAATATCAATGATATCAGACACGGAACGCCGTGCTGCAAGCGGGGAGCATTTTAACCATTTTTTTGCAGTTATACTAAACAGCAACAAAATGAAATATCAAACACGAAAACTTCCTTAATTTACATACTTCACTTTTTGTAGCTATCACTCTTCTTTCTATAGCAATAAAAAAAGTTTATCGCTTAACTATATATTTTACTGACGCTTTTTGGTATTTCTGTACCACCTGTAACAGTTTATATATTTTTTATAAAAAATATCTCCGAAAAGTGATTCTTTTTAACGCAGCAAAAAAGAAGAATATTTCGTAAAATTCGAAATTTATATCTGTAAGAACGCACGACACAATGAGTGAGAAATTAAAAAATTTAACAAAAAACTGTTTTTTCTTCAATTTCGCAATTCCGAAGTAAATGGCATACTCGAAATTCAAATCTACCAAAAGATTTTTAGTCGACTGCCTCATCTTTAAAATGCATCTTGGCGAGTACTATATTTCATACTATTAGTAATCAATTTGTAAAGTTCAGTCGCCGAGTTCCTTAGCAAAGTAATAAGTTAGTTATCGACTGGTAAAATACGACACTGTTGCCTAATTTACTGGAAATATTAGCCGGTGCCAGAACGTTTTATCGCATATTTGAACATCTAAACATCATAACATCCTTCCCACAAAATATCAAGATGGAGCTACTTGGTCGATTTTTCTATAAAAACTGGATTTTGGTTCAACCGTATAATCTGCAGAGGGCGCGCCAACCACTGATGTCTAACCGTACTTAGTGGCACCATGCATTTGCGCTCGATTCCCGATATTTAAAATGACTTTCTGGCACCTCAGGGTTTCTACGGCTAGTGAATTTTAAATCATATTATAGATGGAACAAAATCCGATACATTTTTCGGGTACCTAAGTAGTTTAAATTAAATCTAATTTGAAAGAAATTAAGAAAACCTTCAATTACTCACGGAACTACATCTCGACGTCGTTCTAAGCATTTGATGTCCAGGACAGGAGATATAGTATAAAAAAGTTACGTTTTCGTTACAACTTTGCAACTTTTTTTTAAACAATAAAACTATCATTAAAATCGGACAAACGGTTTAGAAATAAATTAACTTCAAATCATAACAAATTTTGAATGATGCGATCATTTTGTCCGTGGGTATATTATATAAGACATTATACAGAATATTAAAAATTATAAAGAAATCACAGTACATTACATTTATGGTACATGCGACAATGCCCCCTAATCATCGTTTATTTAATGCATTTGTCGACAAAGTAACCGTAGTTTACATTATTTCTCGCTTTGAAATCTAAAAACCCCTTTATCGTATTATAACTCTGTGAACTGCCTATTGAGGTCAAATTCCTGGGCAGGTAAAAATTATGTGATGACTTCCCTTAATTTATATCTAATATTTGCTGATTTATTTACTTATTGTTTTTAATATAATTAAAAATCTTTAGCTGTACTTTCTTCATATTATATACAGGGTGTCAGAAAATATCGGTAACAAACTTCTGGTACAAATTATATCCGAAAAAATTTGAAAAAAGTGCCGCAATGCCCGCAAATGTTTCAGAATTGAGCTACAGCACTAATTAAAAATATTAAAAAAGGTCCTCTTTCATTTTAATCGAAAAACTAACCGTTTGTGAGAAAAATCGAGTAAATGAGAAAACACGATGTGCTTCAAGTTTTCACGTAACAATTAAGTCAAGTAGAGTAACAATAAGCTCATTATTAATTAATTTTCATTGCCATTATTTAATTGAAAAAAAAAATGAAAATAGCAGAATACCAGTTTTTGGCTTCAATCTTCAAAGGACTGTAGGTCAATAAGGAAGCATTAGCTGACATATTTATATAAATTTTCTTTCATATTTTTGCATGTAGAATCGGCACCAGACCGGTATTATCGGACACCCTGTATAGCCGAACAATGAGACCACTGAATTCGACACATGCTATGTAACTCTCAAACACACAAAAACAGACAGTTAAATCTTATTAAACACACACACACATACACACACACCACATTACATATTATGACTGAATAATAAATTAATATTAATGGAAGCGTTATCACTTTGTGTAGTTTACAGCGCAAAATGTGATCAAATTAACTTTTTTATTTTTCAAAATAACTGCATACTGTAACCGAGTATCTATAATGGAATGAGTAAATATTTTATTTGTAGTGTTTTTATATATACCTACCGTGTATAAAATTGTGTTTTTTTGCAGTTTTTAAACATCTCTAGTTATATAGAATAATAACTAAAATAAATAAAAACTAGAATATCCGTTATGAAATTGCGAAGAAAACTCGATGAGCCCGAACTTTTTTGTCAATATGTTAAGTTGAAAAAAATTTAAACAAGATAATTTTTTAACAATTGATGATAACTTACGTAATAATGCATATATTTTTACTCTCTCCTACTCCATTATATTTCTAACCTAAATAAATCATCTTGTCAAAATTTAAGTCCAAAAAATAACACCGGCACACACAAAAAAAGTCGAGTGCGAGAAGGCAGGCCCTATGTATTCCCATGACGTTTGACCTGCTGAATACGAATTCGATGTCCGTTTTGCCAGATTGGCTCTTGTATTTTTCCTAACCTCAAAAGAACCTTAAAAATGCCCGAAACACCTCAAACAAGTAAATAAAAGGCTTAAATGAGCTGATCACCATTTCCGTGCGTATTTTGGGGCACTGAGACCGAATCTGAGGTCAGAATTGGCCGATCAGTTAGAAATTTTAACATAGTCTCAAAAAAACACCTAAAAAATGCCCGAAAAATTCCAAACAAGTAAATAAAAAGCTTACATGAACTGATCACTATATCTATACGTAATTTGGGGCACTGAAACCGAATCGGTCAGAATTTATGCGCGACGATCGAATATCTTGTAAAATCCTTATTTAGGATGAAAACGTACCCAAAAATGACTGAATCATAGCCCGAAATTGACTTTGCTCTACATAATATCTGAACATATAATTTCCGACGTATTTTCACGCGCTGAACACAATACAGTAGTCAGAATTAAAGCGCAATCTGCAAAATTCATAGAGAACTATCATTTCAGCATATACTCTCATCAATCCTAGTGAGCGGAGATAGGTAACTTTTAAATTTTCAAGTATCCTAAGGAAAATATTACTGAACAGTGAAATTTTTCAAAGTTTGCTCTGTTGAGAGAGGAATATCGTTTCGACTTAACATTTACTTACCTTGATGATTTTTTACTTTTTTTTTCTTAGAGCTGTTTAGAATTGTATAGTTTTCTTTATTCTGTTTGATTGTCATATGCCATTTGTTTCTTTTTCTATTGAGACTAGGACACCTCCACGGGCAACGATTTATTTCGGCTAAGTTCCTAGGTAAAAAATATGCCGTCATGGCAAAAGTAGAGACAGAGTTTACGATGCAGGGGAGGGAAACCCCAGTATCGGCGGCAGGTCAGGTTGGGAAAGCGGGACTGCGGGCGTCATCATGCAATCGCAGCTCTAGTGAAGTAAGAAACTTGCCTTCCTATGAGTATAGGGCTACAGGAAATTTGCAGAACTGTGTAAATAATGTGAATTCCTTCTGTTTTGTTTGTAGTAAAATCAAGGGTCCGAAAAATCGAAAAAAGATCAGCGATAAAATAAAAAATATTTATCTAAAATCTATATATGATAAGGTTTAAGTATATTCATCAAGTGTTCTTTTCCTTGTGTAAAATATTTTCCAAAGTCTTTTTCTCTTTTTCTGTATGAGCTAGAACGAACATCACTTGATACTAAATTGTCTTTTTCCATAATCGGCGCTAAATATTCTTCCCTACCATTAGATAGACCAAAATTTCTAATAACATTATTAAGTTTATCATTTCACCAAATATTGGGAGTTTTAGTTCTTATCGAACACTCATATTCACTGTCATCTTCTTGACTTTCGGAACAATCAGTTTCCATTAACCCTTTTTTAGCATTAATTCCGGAATCATTTGTATTGCTAAAAAATAACACTCTTCACGGATTCCAGGCCCCTTCGATATCATTGGATTTTTATATTTTACTTTTTAACGTTCTTTCCATTTGTCCAACATCTTATAACATATGATGCAAGGTATCATGGAAAACCTGTATCCATACTATAACATTTTAGATAAATATTTTTTATTTTATCGTTGATTTTTTTTCGAACTCGAATTTACTAAAAACAAGGCAAGAATTTTACACAAAGAACTTTAAACCGAGAACTCTAGATGTAACATATTCTAAGACAGGAACTTTACACAAAGAACTCTGAACCAAGAACTCTAAACCTTAATAGTTCTTGCCTTAGGAACTTAACAGTCTTGTCTTAATTTATAATAGTTTTAAGTTTTTGGTTTAAAGTTCTTGTCTCAGGTTATGTTGGGTTAAGAATTCTTAGTTTGAAGTTCTTGGTTTAAAGCTCTTAGCTTTTGCCTTAGGTTATGTTAGTTTTAAAGTTCTTGGTTTAAGCTTTTAATTTATTTGTTTTGGATTTTTAGGCATTTTTTGAGGTTATGTTAAAATTCCCAACTGATCTGGTAATTCCCACCTCATATTCAGTTTCAGCGCCCCAAATTACTTATAGATATAGTGATCAGCTCATTTAAGCTTTTTATTTACTTGTTTTGGGCATTTTTAAGGTGTTTTTTGAGGTCAGCAAAAATGCAAGAGCCAATCGGGCAAAACGGACATCTGATTCGTGTTCAGCGGGTCAAAATGCATGGGAATACATAGGTCTTCTCGCATTCGACTTTTTTTGTGTGTGCCTGTGTAATGAACAAAAGAATAACAAAGTAGTAAATTAAATCGTCAATTGTTCAAGTAGTCCATGTAAAATGCGGAATACATCATCGGGACAACTTTTATTTTATGTTTTTTGGGTCTCTGATCACGAAAATCGGGCTCCCGCGGCTCTAAAAATGCCGAAAACCACCCCTTTTGGGAATAATACTGTAAAATAATGTTATGAATGTGCTAATTGTAATGACATTTTGCCAGTTCAGTATGTTCATCTAAAGTAAGGATAAATTTTATGCTGAGGGCTAACCAGAGGGGGTGAAAATACCCCTAAATTGACGTAAAATGAAAAAATGATTGAATTTTTTTTATTCACTTTTTGATTTAAATTTAGATAAATGGGAATTGTATAATGAAGAAAATTTTTTTCCAACCCAAGGGGTGAAAACTGGAAAAATGATTGAATTTTTTTTATTCACTTTTTGACTTAAATTCAGGTGAATGGGGATTGTATAATGAAGAAAATTTTTTCCAACCCATCAGGGGTGAAAACTACCCCTGTATGCCTTTAAATTGAACTAACGCTTAGAAATTAAGTAGAGATGTAGTTTGCTTGTAATTTCTGATAAACTTCCGTCGAAAAAAATACCACAAAATTTTTTCACCTCTAAGCGTTAGTTCAATTTAAAGGCGATGCAGGGGTAGTTTTCACCCATGAAGGGTTGGAAAAAACTTTTCTTCATTATAAAATCCCCATTCATCTAAATTTTAATCAAAAAGTGAATAAAAAAAAATTCAATCATTTTTCCATTTTACGTCAATTTAGGGGAAATTTCACCCCCTCTATAAAATTTGTCCTTAATTTAGATGAACATACTGAACTGGCAAAATATCATTACAATTGGCACATTCATAACATTATTTTACAGTATTATTCCCAAAAGGGGTGGTTTTTGGCATTGTTAGGGGTGACGCACTATTTTTAGAGCCGCGGGACTCCGATTTTCGTGATCAGCGACTCAAAAAACATGAAGTAAAAGTAGTCCCGATGAGGGGGGCATTCCGAGCGTCAAGCTCCGCGTTTTACATGGCCGGACTAAAGTGGACGGACGAGTCGTAGAAAAACAACATATATTTCTTTCAGAATGTAGGTTTTTTCATCTAATTTTCAGTGCTATTGAAAAAACTATATTTTAAACAAATGCATATTTTCGCGCAAGCAAAATCTTTTATCTCTGTTCCCAATGGGCATAGAAAAAAAAAGATTTTTTAAATTGTTTCTTTTTTGTATATTTTTGATGCATAATAATAACTTTAATTTTCGAATAGAGTTTTGATTTGTTTAAAAAAGGTAATTTAAAGAAAAGCAAGAAATGACTTTAAATATTTCAAAAAACAATGTAGATTATTAAGCCTAATAAAAAGTACATGAAAAAACCTTCACTGTAACAAAAAAGATGTTGTACGACTTGATGCATTTACAATCGACTATTCAATTTTCGACAGCTATTTTTTTTGGGCGTTCGCCTTAATATTATGCCATGATGATTTAGCTCAACTAGAAGCGTTATTTCCTAAAATTTCGTTGAAATGTATGCATTATTACTTAAGTCGCCGTCAATTGTTTAAAGGCTATCGATTTTAATTATCTTAATTTTTTCGACATATCGACGAGAAGGGTTCGGCACATCTAGTTTTCGTCGCAATTTCATAATAAACATTCTAGTTTGTTGTTTATTGTGATATGACCTATACAACCAGTGGTAGCTAAGAAAAAAGACGAAATACTCTACTTTAAACATTGTTTTGTTTACTCAAATATCGTCCGGAACTTAGATTGAATGCAAAACTTTTTGTTACACCAAATAAAATACATAGGTTTTTATGTAGATAAAAGGCGCTTAAATAAAATTAGGTTGTATGGCATCGTTATCGACCTTAATTTAACCTTTTATTACACTGTAATAATGAACTAAGTTTTTAAAGTTATTTGAATGTATTTTAATTTGTATGCATAATTTCACATTCGTCTAATAGTCTCTTTTTTGTATTGTTTTGAGGAAATGCTTGCCCTGTATGACTGATATGCTCTAATATCTTACAAATGTTCGAAATTTGAAATAAAAATTTTCAGTCTAACTACAGTCATCATGTTTAATATGTATTAGCATTCGGTAGCACACGAATGCAATTTTCATTATTAATAACACCTCAATAGCATTTTGAAGTTAAATTGATAGACCCTTCAATCTACGTAAAAGTACTTTCGAACCTTATAGACACACTATATTATATAGTTTTGATACCCTATATATCTTCATATTTTTGTATAGTAATATTTTTCTAAAATTATAATAAACACAGTTTATGTAAAACCTGATCATTTGTACGCCTCTGGTTATCGCCCTGTATGGCGGATATGGCCCAATTTCAACAGGGAGTATTTTACCACACTATTTTACATACGCGCCAAAGAAATAATTATTTTAAGTCTAATAGAAGTTATCCTGTTTACAAGAAACTATCTACACACACACACACACACATACATTCGATAATTAAGTTCAACCTGTTATGAAACGGATTTCTGTACGTTTTTTTTTCTATTATGATTATTATTATTATTTTTTTTTTTGTTAAAATATACCTATCTGATTAAATGAAATAGGTATAATAAGAAAATAATGTGAATAGGGATTTAATAGCAAAATTCATTTCATAAACGAGTTCATAAGATGAGAATTTTAGGGCCAATAAAGCCATAAATTCATTTTCTACGCCATGCTTTAAGCTGTTCAATTGTCAACAGAAAAGGTTAGCAAAGATAATATTTTACAATTACAACAGTATCCAAGTAGAGGGATGCTCTTAAAAATAAAGTTAACCATGAACATGTGTTGCTAGTAAAATCTACCAGAAATTCAAATATTTCTCTCTCGATCCTATACTAGTGATTGCATCTCAAAAATAAAAATACCAAATTATTCCCAATAAAATTTGAAATAAATAAAACTTCCAAATAAACTATCTGATAATTTGTTAATTTACAAAAAATATATATTTTTTAAAATTGTCTTTTTGGAATAATATAAAGAATATAATGTAATAATAATACACAAATCATAATAGGAGTATTCCCTTTTATCGAGCTAAACATTGATGTCTAATTTTAATGCAAAATATTTATTTAAACAGCTGAAAATAAAAAAGACTTCGAAATTTCAGTTGATTAATGTTTAAATGCACCGACTCATAGAAGCGCATTTTTTAAATATCAGTCGTTTTAATGTATTTTGCAGCACAATTAAGAACATGTTTTTTTTTAATTTAAACATTTTTTTTTTGAATTTGTTTATAATTTTCACAGTTGTAATTATAAACAAATTTTAATAAGTATGGTTTTTTATGAAATCAAAAACAGTCAAGAATTATGAATGTAGATGAATAAACCAACATCTGAAAAACAGAATGTGATTTACTTGAATTTGGGGCCGAGATACGTTAATTTTTGTGTTTTGGTGTCTTATAAATAAAAAAATTGATATTTCTTCTTCTCTAAAGTTAGTCCTCAATGTTTTGGTCTCACTTTCTAAAATTGTAAACTAATTCCAAAAAAATCGTTTAAATGAAGAAAAAAAGTGTTTTTCTTTTTACCATCATCAAATATTTGTAAAATTATATATATAAAAAAATAATTGCCTCCTTACGAGTCTACGCACTTAAATAATAATTGATTAATATTTCAAAATCTTTTTAGATCTTTAGTCGTTTAAATAAATATTTTGCGCTATTTGGAGAGAAGGTTTAGTTCACCTGCAAAGTTTATTTCTTTTATAATTACAATTCACATTTTTTAAATTATCTCCCCGTAAATTTTAGCAGTTTTGGATAAGGAACAGAAAAATATTTCTAAGAAACCTATTAGATACCTTTCGATTTATACACAATATTTAAAATACTGGCATCTCAAAAACAACTCAGTCTTGGTTTGGACACCTTAAAAAAATGGTCAAGCTTCTCAAGTAAATCTGGAATTAAAAAGTATGAAATGTTTGGTTAATCAATTTAAAAACCGAAAAAGTCGTACTACATATATCTTTCCTCTGCATTTTCAGTAGTAATTAAGTAGGTATTACATGATTAAAATTAATTAAACAGCCACCCAAAAAATGTTTTATTTTCCAAAGGTGTTTTCCTGTTTTTTGGGAGGCTGATTCCAAATATCAACTCAAAAATATATGTTTCACTGCACTAGTTTTTTTTTGGGGGGGGGTGATGGGAGTACACCACCATAATTTCCGTGGTACGATAGAACATTGGGAGAATGTGACAAGAGCCATTTTAAACGATTCAGAAGTTTCACTTCAACGCATATCGTGCTATTAGTTTTAAAGGCCATTTAACCCCGAATTTAGGGATAAAATGTCAATTTGCTAAAAATTGAACAGTGAAACATATATTTTTGACGTGATATTTGGAATCAGCGGCCCAAAAAACATAAGGACAGATGTCTTTCACCTTTGGAAAATATTTGTTTTTTTTGTGTGGCTGTGTTATATTTTTATTTATTTGCTTTTATCATAAATAGAAGATAATATTTAGGTATTATGCAAATCACAACTTACACATTTTTTTATTACTATAAAATTACCTACTTTGTGTATATTGGTGCCTCAATCTGGTCATGCTAATATACACTAGTTAGGTAAATACTTTAAAACACTCATTATTGAAGAACTAATCAAAACAACTACTTTTCTAGCTAATACTAACGAAATATTGAATTATACGATAGGATTCCTAGCATTCTAAAGCAAAGAAATATTGAAAATTTTTATAACATTTATTTAAATTTAGCCATTCACACTATTTTATTTTATATGATATTATCTACTTTTTGTATATTGGTACCTTAATCTGGTCACGCTAATATACTACTTAAGTAAACACTTTAAAACACTCATTATTAGAGAACCAATCAAAACAACTACTCTTCTAGCTAATACTTACAAATTGTTGAATTACATGATAGGATTCCTAGCATTTTAAAGCAAAAAAATGTTTATATTTATTGAAATTCAGTCATTCACAACAACTATTGAACCTTACATTCTATTTCAACTCTAGAAAAGTACAAGTTTTTTCGAACTCAGAACTCATCAGTAGGGTATAGAAACATTCATTCACTATTTACAAGCCTGTTCTTGATTTATTTTTACAATTAATTATATTTTTATTTAGTTTCTTTTATCATGATTAGAAAATATTATTTAGGTATTATGCAAATCACAAATTACACACTTTTTTATTTAATATGATATTAGCTACTTTCTGAATATTGGTGCCTCAATCCGGTCACGCCAATATATATTAGTATTCGTATTAGTAATTCGTTACTTTTATATTTAAATTTATTTAATAGTTAAATAATAAAATAGCTAATAACCCTCGAATGATCTTAATAACTGGATTGTGGCCAAAACTTCGCATCAAACCATATACCTAGTTAAAAAAAAATGGTAGGTACTAATTCAAATTAACTATTAATATTAACATGAATAGGAATGTAAATGCAAAATTCATTTCATATACAAGTGGACAGTAAATAGACAAATAAAAGGAAAAGTTTACAGTATATTGGTGCCTCAACTTTTGGAAGTAATAAAAAAATTCGTCATGCGGAGGGTACATTTGAGCGGGAATACCGATTCCCGCTCCACTATTACCGTTGAGTGGAGTCAAATTAACCATCCAAATAAGGTAAAGAAGTAATTGTCTTGCTGCAGCGATTTTATGATTTTAATTTTCTTTAGATGTGACAACAAGTGTAATGAGAAGTTGTAGGCAGCTGCTGGTGTTATATTAATTTTTTTGGTTTTTATTTTTTTATGTGGTTTCCTCAGATCTTAGTAAAATTAAATATTTAATAGTAGATAAAATATGGAATAATGAGAGTGAAATAAAATTAAAACAAGTTTAGTGCACTTATTTCTTATATTCCCTAATCTCTAGCCACATAAAAATAATATAGCGAATTAATATTAGTCATAATAATTTATTTCGTATGCAATCTTTATACTACAGTGAAGGGAAATCAAGATGAAATAATATTTGCTGTGATTTAAAGTGGTGACAAATAATATCCCCTAAAAAAATCGCTAATAATTAGCCATGGAATCACAAGTGTCTTGGAATATGTCATAAAATGGCTCTGTGCTTTATTTTCTGAGGAAAGAAGATGTACAAGTGGAATTTTTAAAGCATTTGGAATTAGTTAATGATGTAAGGAATCATAGTAAGCCAGAATTGTACTAATTTAATTCAAAATAAATATAAAGATATTTTTCATAATATAAACGCCATTGTCTAATCATTGCTGTCAAACCAGGGAAATTTCCACTTATTAATCACATAGGTAGGTGCTCATGGGTAAGTAAGTAAAATTTCCAAAAAAATTGATGGTTGTCCTAGCAACAATGACAAAATAAACGTGTCCGATTGGCTAATAATGATTGGTATAAAGTTTTCAACAATAATACCTCTGAATTTTATTTATTAGTATGCCAATTTTAAATTTTTATAAAAAATTCTAAATCTTAAAAAACCATTGAAAAGAAGTGTCATAAAAATATATTTTCTAAATGAAGAATGCGCAAAAAAAATTGGAAAATGATATCACTGCATTTTCTTTAAATTAATATGTAAATTTTAAACATTAAAACACAAAATTAAACTATAAATAATTTTTGTATTTGTGAATCAACTGTTTGAAAATTACACGCTTGTCGAAACTGCAGTAACGTTTGGTTATAATAAATTAATGATAAAAAACAAAGAAAGGTGTTTAATTTGTTTAATAATTGTTGAAAATAAGTCATTTTAAAACATATTTTGAATGGGGGAAGTCTCCATATTTTTCTATTATTTGAATCTTTTGCAGAAAATATAAACTTATGTTTTACTAAAAGGAAGCTTTGAGAAAGTAATAAAGTTGTAAACATGCACAATGCAATTTACAGGAAATTTTAATAACCTGTAAATCGGTAAATAAAAATGAACATAACCGGTTAACCGGTATTTAAATATGTACCGAAATATGTAAAAAAAATATGTAATGAAGGGCAGGTTAGAGGCAACTTTTTGATGTGCTATAAAATATTTTTACCGTAATGTGCTTGAATTAGAAATTTTATTTCTACCGTGTGGTCCACGGTACACAATGATTCTTTTACCCCATAATTCCCGCCAACTAATTAGTTTAAAATGTGTCAGATATTCCTTAAAATGTGCAGTGGTCCATTTACTTTAAAATTCAGTCAAAGTAAGTTCTAGTATCTTCTTTTGTGTCTTATTATTAACACGTGTTTGTTACCTCTTTGTCCCTTTTCAACATTACATTGAACCTTTCTGGAATCTTATTCATTTTAAACATTTATGTTGCAGGCACTTTTTCTAAGAAACTATTCAGCTTTCATTAATTTTATATAATTCTCTGTTATTTAAATAAAATTAAATGGAAAACACATATTACAAACAAATAATAGAAAAGAAAATGGGACTTTTATTTAAAAAAATGTTTAAAAAGACTTATTTTCAATAATTTTTGAAAATTTTAATTTTTATATAAGTTTAAAATTGACATATTGAATTGAAGAAGGTAGTTTTATGTTTTTTGTACACTCCATGGTAAGCTTGTTAAAATTTTGCAGCTTATATATTTTTTCCATGGCATTCTTTCTACTGAGATGTTAAATTCTATTTTTACTCAGCCATTCTTAAATTTGAAAAAAGGAGTATAAAGAAAATTGAACTTCGAATTACGAAAGAAAGTTACCATTAAATCTAAAAAAGTTGCAAACTTCGGCTAAATTGGAAGTAACCCAAAAAAAAAATATGTGCCGATGACCACACAGTAGAAGTAAGATCTCTACTTCAAGCAACCAAAAACATTTTATAGTACTTTACTTCCTACTGAAAAATGCCTAACGCGCCCATAGAAGTTTCACGAAAAAAACTTGTCCCCATCCTTTATCTAGAAAGATAAAAGTTTCTCGCTGTATTAATGAATGCAATTTTTCACTATCGACATGGCAATAAAATCCATATTTTCTACACTTATTAAAATTTGACCTTCATATTAACAGTTATCGTTAACAAATATGTAAATATGCTAATATACTAGTTGGTAAATACTTCAAACACTCATTATTGGAGAACCAATCAAAACAACTATCTTCTAGCTAATACTGAGGAAGTATTGAATTATTAGTATATTAGCGTGCCCAGATTAGGGCAACAATATACAGAAAGTAGGTATTTTCATAATAAATAAGAAAGTGTGTAAGTTGTGATTTGCATAATACCTAAATAAAATTCTCTGATCATGATAAAAGCAAATAAATAAAAATAATCAATTGTAAATATGTAAAATATGTAAAAAGGTAAAAACTTGAGGCCTCATTTTTGAAAAATAATTAACGTAATCTAAACGTTGCCTATACTTCCGTAACTACTTTCGTTAACATAACCTGTTTGTTATGAATCGTTCCCTACTGAGAAGTGCCTAATCTTTGTTAATTACATTTTTTTCAGAGTTTTTCAACTGAAAGGTATTAACATTCCCGTGATATATACAATGAGTGTCAACATCACATACAATTATTTAGCTTACTTTTTCAGAATTTTACTTGACTATTTCCTGTATTCCTACAATTACTCTACCTATATTGCCGCATTGCCATACGTATATTATAATGACAATGCATAGCCATTGTCATCCCTGAACTAGCTCCATCTGATAATGTAATAAAATTGTAGTATCTGTCTGTATTGTGTTCTTTCAGGCAGGAGGAGTCTGGCCTACAAGGCAGAAGGGGGTGGTGTGTAGGTCCAGTAGGTACCGTGGTACCAGGGCCCGACCACTTAGAGATCCGAATAGACTAGGAAACGCAATGCAATAATATTAAACTAATTAACATTTGGGTGCAGGTAGTGTACTTATAAAAACAGGACCGAGGCTCATGATTTGATGTGAGTGCCCGTTAATAATATAAGTCTATGAACTGAAAATTGACAAAACTTTGATGCACCGACCATTTGAACCGTAACTAGTTTAAGATAATATATAAACATTTATATATAACGGCACTTATCCCTTTTATAGACAAGAGAATGGGATAAACTCTGAAAACAACCTATTTAGCAGCGTTAACAAATTTAAGAGCTAAAGCTCCATATACTTTATAACTTTCACCCAAACTAAATCTAAGAGCATATTATATATGTATAATTTTCTGAAAAGGCATAAATAAAATCAAGCAGAGTATCGAAATCAACCGTAGTTAACCTTTTATTGTAATTAAGGTGAGCGGTGCCGTGAACGTAATTCGACAATTTCTCCTACATTCCTAAACCGATTGAAATAATTTTTTGATAGGCTTTTATAGGCAACTTTATAGAATGGTACTAGCCTATTGAAAACTAAAGAAAGAAAAACATTTTTTTCTTGTGTGAAAAACAAAAAAAATATATTTTTTTTGTTGACTTCAATATCCCAGTATCATTCTATCAAGTATTTTCTAAAAGCCTGTCAAAATATTTTTCAATCGGTTCATAGGAGAACTTGTTGAATTACGAAATCATTTTTTTAAGCCAGACCGCCACCCTTAAAGCAATTGTACAAATTCAACAAAATATATTAACGTTGAGATCCAACGTTACCGTATGTAACAGTTCATACAAAATAAGGTAATAAATTATATTTTTAAATCGTACTACCTATTACACTATTTCATAATATAATATTTAGAATCAAAAGATTGTAAATAAATTGACATTTTTATTATATGAAATTAATATTTTACTCGCTTATTGTTTTGTAATATACATTTTTGTGATTTTAAGAATTTTTGAGGGAAACGATTATTATATTATTTTTGTACGACATGCTTTGAAATTAGCCGAACTGTCAATAATAAATGTCAGTTACTATTGGTATGTCATATACACAAATACACACTGTATTTTACAATAACTAAAATTGATATTCTAAATGTTTTCATAAGTGATTCATCACCACTGAATAATAAATAATTAATTTGTTTCTTTTTTAATCAACCTCATCTACTTGTCTTTTTTTTCAAATAATTTTTTAAACCCCAATTGAAACAAAATATAGAATATGATGAGTCAACATCAATAACAATTTTTAGTTCATTCTTTGAGAATTATTTCTCATCTTATTTCCTCTATTTCTGCAATTACACCACGGATATCGCACGTCTGTGATACGTTTCAAAAAGACAAGCAACACAATGGCCTATTTTTACAGAGCGCGTTAGCAATCCTAAATGTATTAACAACACAGTGAGTATCTAAAGAAAAAGTGTCTTCACCATATATACGGTGCCAAAACGCATATACATATCGGGAATATATAGGGAGCCACTTGCTCACATTAAATGCGGAAAATATTGGGTGCGGGAACGTCAATTTAGTTTTCGGTGCCACTTAGTGATTTTACGCGTATATATGTATATATATATATATATATATATATATATATATATATATATATATATATACAACGTGATCTACCAGGACATGCGGAAAATTTAACAGTAGGTTGTCCCCACCGAAAGGAGTAAAAAAAATGAAAAATTTTTAAAACAATGACCAAAAAAATTACCTTATTTTTTTTGTAGGAATGCGCCGCCAATGACTTCAACTAATCTAACGTAACGCGGTACAACCATATCACTTTATCAGACTTGGGATTGACACTACTGACAGCAAAGCTGGATCATTAGATAGAATTGACTTTTGGTTTTAATCAAATCACACTACAAAAATACTGAAATAAATCGAAGACGTTGATCTTATGCTGAAATGAAAAGCAGATATACTATACTATACGAGATATTTAGTTAAACCGGTCAATGACACGGCCGTGTAACTATTGTTCGAGCGGAAGCAAAAAACGGGGCTGTCTAGGGGTCTACACACGATCCAGTGGCACGCAGCCAGCCTTGTCGGCATGCTTTGAACTCATTCGTAAAAGTGAATTGGTCCACTGGAATTCCAATTATCTTCAAAGCGTACCAACAATGTTGACTACCTGCCGCTAGATCCTGTGTAGACCTCTTTTTTTGATCTCGCCGGCCGGCTTACTTTTTATGCCAATTAAGGAAATGTAAACAACTCGAATACGTTATTTCGACCTCTTCAGAATTAGGTCAGGACTTACTCAACATCAGTAGTGTACCTTCGCAAATTGACTAATAATTTAATATACTAAATTACCTCAGAATCCTTTAAAATTTTGCAGGGGCTTTCCCACATTGAAGACTAGCACACCATTTTATTTTCCGCATTTCTTGGTAGTTCACGTTGTATATATATATATATATATAGTAATGATTTTACTATAAAGGATCAAAATTTTAATACTTACTATTTTCAGTTGTGCTTAATTTTGATTTTGAAGCCAGAAATTTATATTCGGCGCCACTGACTTCGCCCCTCTAGTAAAAATTACACTTTGATAGCATGATACGTCGCTAGACGTCGACTCTGTTCAGTGCGAGTTCTTATTTTTGCTCAATTTTTAACCAGAGACCAATATGAATAACAAATCCAAATAGTAACAATTTTTATTGTAGGAAAAGGTAAATAAAATAATAATTTTAAATTACAACAGGTTCAATTTTCAAATTTATGAACTTTGGCCTTGATTTATTTAAATTAATTACCAGATATCTGTTTCCTTATAGTTATGCAACTTTTATTACAAAATAAATTAAAACTGAGAAACTACCCTTTATTTATATATATTATTTAATAACTAACGACAGGTACCTGTTTTGCGGAAAATCGGTTGTGAGTCGTAGCACAAAGATGTTGCACTATTTACTCAGGTTGACAGCTGGTTGCATGACGATCCGTGTTCAACACCTAACTGCTCCCGCTATGTGAAGTTTTCTTTCTTCTGATCCATTTTGATTTAATAATTTGTTTTGGAATATTTTATATCTAAAAATCTTTGTATTAAAGGTAAAAGGAATTTACTTGCTTTTTAACAGGTAAGTCAATCTGACATTTCTTGAAACTTATAGGTTATAAGTATTTTCAGACCCAAAATCTCACAAAATTTGGTATATCACTTTCTGGAATGCTTATTTAATGTTTCGTAAACTTGTCTTTCATATAATTTTACTTTCAATACTTATTTCTTCTTTAAATGGTAATTACATTTTTTACATGTTTGTTTTTATATCAAAATAATGCACTCAATAAACTTTTCATGGAAACGGTCTTGTTTCCTGAAAATTTGTAAATTTTTTGACTTTTTCTCGAGTTTGGATTGCTTGATGTGTCAATTTTAATAAATTTGATTTGGACATTTTACTTTATTTACTTTTCAGGCCTTTCTTGCCTCCATTTATACTTGCAACAGATTCTCTGTTTAATACTGATTCTCCCAGTACCTTTCTCCTTTTGTAATGTTGTAGATTAGACTAGCACCAAACATTGTGTGATTTGTTTAACAAACATCATTTTAAATTGCTTTAAACTAATATTAAGATATGGATTTACCTTTCCTATGCTACAATTTACCTAACTTACTTATTTCTAATAACAAATTAATATTTTCAATATAATAAATGCTAAATTTCTAACTTCTTATTTTCAGGTATCGTAGGCAATGTGTTTTCACTTTCTGCACTAGTGTCCCTTTGCCTATCGAACTGAAATCATCGTGAAACGTTCTGTACAGTATTCTCTTGGAATTGACTGCAAAATTGCATGGAGCGCAAAGTTTCTTAGTGTTTAAAAGTTGAAATAACCATTGACAGCATGCAATTTGGTGACTGATGTTGAATTCTGAAATTTTAATGAAGACTAAAGTATGTAATCCAGAGGTAGATGTCCCATGGTTAACTTTAGGTAATTGTCCTTGATTTTTAATGTTCATATTTTCAACACGAGCACTGATTCTTTAGAAAGTTTTAGTTTAAATCTGCTGGTGCTCTCCTTTTCTTCAATAGTTTTTATGCACACATTGAGTTGTTTACACGGTGTTTCTTACTTTCTTTCTCATTGTCTTTGAATTATTTTACTTAGTTCTTGAGATTTTCAGTGATATTTGTGAATTAAATTAGGATATTTTGTTTACAGATGTGGAAATCTGCTCTCCCTATTTAATGAAAGTTTTTCCATTTTGAGATGTCCCGGATCAACTTGTGACTGTTTATTGAACCGAAACAATATAACGATGGATTCCTTATGTTAATTTATTACCTTTGGTTTTTCATTTCAGAAGTCTAGGATTTACACAATTTCTTAAATCTACTTATTTAAGTTTTAAGCTAACATACAGTGTTTATTGTTACTATTTAACCTTTGTTTAGACTAGTGAACGTTACACTGGCAGTGCAATTATTATTTGTGATTAATACTAGTTTCAAGTTTATTTCTTTCTCTTTTAATTGTTTTGTGTGTAATTTTTAATACAAGTTCTTTAAACAGTAGCCTCGATTGAGGCTTTTAACTACATTTGTCATTTTGTCCTTTATGTATAATCGTTATATCACATCAATATATATATATATATATATATATATATATATATATTAAACATTAATGTAACTTTACCTCTCTGAGAGGTAAGATTAATAGAACATTTTTATATAAAATATTTTACATAGCATATACGTAAAATAATATCATATTTAAGTCAACATATTAACTTAATTACTTATACACAAGTTTACATATTTGCTACATAATTTTACTTAAAAATGTTTACCTACTTCATTTTACGACATCGAAGTTATGGAACGCGTCAGTGTCACGCTCACGCAGCACGCCAGTGTAAAATGATGTAAAATCTAACGTTTGTGTTTTTTGATCATTTTTGTGGATGATGTCTTTTAATAACTTTGATGCAGAACTGTGAACCATAAAGCGTTGTGACTTTTTTAAATATTTTTTTATTTGGACGTTTTCTTAGTGTAGAGGTTAGGTGCAAACATAAACATGCCCTCTTGTTTGCAAATTTGGTGTACATGTTGTACATGTGTACATGTTGGAGGTGCACCATTGAAGTGAATGACCCAAAAGTAAGTTTGTGTTGTACCGTTTTTATGAAGATATTTATTTAAATGAAACGTAATCTTTTTATAGGTTAGAATTATTTCACGGGCAATCGTTATTCTCGACAGACAATTATATCATTACATGGATTTTGTTACACAAAAGCTGTATGTTGGTGCTGTTCCCACGTTATTAAGTTCAACTGAATCCAGCGTAAGAAGTTGTAATTCAAGGAAACCCAGATCTTAATAGTGACCAAAAGCTTTTGCGAAGTACTATGCATAGGTCGGGTTATTGTTTACCGACATCTTATAGCACCTACTTTGTGTTCGTTATTGTATTGTACATATATTTCAAGGTTTTGTATGTGTAAAGTAGGCTAATATTTTCCTGCAATTTTTCTTTTGTCCAAAATTCAGCACGTCAAAATACTTCAGAAAAATTAGATCAGAACCTTTGGACAAAACCATTACCCCTTTTAGGGGATAAAAGGAGTGGTAACCAAAAACTAATAATTTTTTTTTTTAATATCAAAATCGGTTTCAACATGTTAAAAAACAGGATTAGATGGTTCTGATCAAAAGCGCAGCCCTTTTTTTGTCTTGTGATTAATGATATTGCTTGTATCGCCATTAAAAAAATTAATTTGATCATTATAAAACTACGAAGAAAACTAGAATTGTCTGCACCTTTATGGTTAATTTTGTTGCAATAAATTAAGACAATTAAGATTTGTCATTATTAAAAATATGCTTCTGGTAGAATAAAATCATCTTGGTAAAGGACCCCGCACATTTTCTTATATCAAATGGCTCTCGGTGAATGTAATAGTATAATATAATTTAATATTTATACAAAAAAACTTAAGAAACGGTAACAAGTTCGAAAATTGAATCGTTGATTGTTTACTTTTTAGTGGCGTTAATTAACAATTTGTTTATATGACTGTTAAAGAAACTACTTTCATCATGGGATTCTCACAAGATTGATGCACTCGTCTACAACTTATGCATGAAAAAAGTACTGCTTTACACACTTGTTGTATAAATAAGAGTAGGTATTTTAAAATTATTTAAAACAATTTTTTGACAATTATTTAACAAATGAATTTTTTTTTCACGCTTCACGGCTCCCAATTGGCGCAGAAAACCCCGTTTTTTAAAACTGTGTCTTTTTTTGTGATCTTTTGAAGCATTTTAATAATTTTGAATTGTTTAATTCTGAGAAAAAAAATTCTTTATAAAAAATTTAAAATGATTTTAAATAGTTTAAAAAAATTGTGTTAACACCACTGAAGAGTAGGAGAAAAATCTACATTCTAAAACAAATTGTTCTATGACTTGATGCATTTAAACAGTCAACGGTTCAATTTTCGACTTTGGTATTGTTTTTTTGGCGTTGTTATAAACATTTCCACTTGAAATTTGGTGTGGTGATTTAATGGGCTTATTTAGCATATTTTTTTTATTACATTTTGCAAAAAAATCTCTTAATTTTAGAGCGAAATTCATAAAACCAGGATATTCTAAGATCTCTAGAGGCTTTAAAATTAATCAAGAATATAGACGCTGCGTGAAGTCATTCACTCCTAGTTGCATTATCATTCCCCTTTTTTTTGGCAGTTATATGCTGAAATACTCCAATAGTCCCCAAATCACAATCTCTGGCAGATTAGACAAATCTGATTTTAAATAGCTGGGTTTTAACAGTGTAAACTCAACTTTGAGGCAGACTTTCGGATTGAATGACAGCACTTTGAGCACATCGGTTCATGTTTAAAGCAGTATACTTCTAAAACTTATCTGATCGACCTCAAATTTTCCATTCCATTGGAAGCGTGTTTTCGTAAAGTTTTGTTAAAATATATACATTATTATTTAAGCTATTACAAATTGTTTAATAACTTAACAAATTGATCAAAACAGTTTGCATTTAGTTCTAGTTCTTCACAATTTAGTAAAGGGATACAAGCTATATAACCAGATTTACTACACTATACAGGGTGCGCCACTTAAAACTCCCCAGACTTGTAACTTTTTTATTTTCGAAGCCATGACCATGTTGGGCACATCAACTTGTAGACATTTTAAAAGCCTTTAAATATCCATACAGTGATTAATTTTTTTTTGAATGGTTAAGAAAGGAAACTTAATTTCTTTGAATATTTTTTTACCTCACCCTGTACATGGACTGTGTTATTGTTTTCTTATAAAGGTTTTAATTAGCTTCAATTTATGTTATTAAAATAAAAAACTTAAAAAATAAAAAAATTGCAATTTCCTACTTAGTATATTTTAATATAAGTTAGTCTTTAAAAATATATTTTTTTATTTTTTGTTACTGTTTTATTACGCTGAATATTGTTTGTGATATGTCTTTTACAGATAAAGCATAAAATTATTATTTACATTCCTTTCAAAGTAATTTAAAAACAAAATCAGTTTGGAGTGTTTTTAATTCCTTTCTCTAAAACCAAAAAGAATTTCGAATATGACGTAATAATATAAATTGAAGCTAATTAAAACCTTTATAAGAAAACATTAACGCAGTTCATGTACAGGGTGACGTAAAAAAATATTCAAGGAAATTCAGATTTCTTTCTTAACAATTTTTTCAAAAAAAATTTTTTTTAATGCTTTAAAAATATCTACAATTTGATGTGCCTTAAAAAATGAGAAAATTACAAGCCTGGGGAGTTTTAAATGGTGCACCCCGTATATGAAATAGACTAATAATTATTTTCACAGGTTGTGTAACTGATGTTCAAGTAGCAAATGTCAGAGTGACGAAGGCTGACCAAAGAACGAGTGCAATCAGAAACGACCCGAGAAATGCTTAACACTTATTGTAGATACTTAGTTAACTTGAATATAGATTAGTTACACAAAAGACACTAGTATTAATCTCTCCTAAAGCAACAGTTAATAAAATAAATTAAATGAAATTTGAGCTTTACTAGGAATGCAAGGCAAGGTAGGTGGGTATACATCATTGGAGAAGAAAAAATATCGTATAGCTGCTTTCTAAAGAACATATAGATGACAACGTCGAGGACAACGCTTAATGCCTGGTTTACCTACTGGGATATGCAGAGATTAAGATGAAATTGAAACTTTGTTGATACTAATTAACTTAGTTTAAACTATCATTCAATTCGAGAATCTTTCCTAAGCTAATATATGTTGACAAACCAGACAACCATATCTTGCATTATATACTTTTTATCTCTTTTTGATGTAGCATGTATTTGTTTTATATACCTACCATAATGTTCAAAATAGCACCCTATAGTACTTTTTAAATATTGATACTGGAGAACTGGATTCTGGAGTTAAATATATGAATATAAATTCCTCATAAATTGTCCAGAAAAATTGATATTCTTCAGGAAATAACTGGAGGAGACATCAACTTTTAATTTTAAGTAGAATATCTCTGAACATTTTTAGAAAGTTAGATAGTTTTATATTTTAAATATAATCATTTTTTACAAAAAAATGTTCATTCAAAATATAAAACTACTCGGCTCCCTAAATAAGGTATCCGACTTAAAAATAAAACTTGGTGTCAACTTCGGTAATTTTCTAGAGAAATGTATTTTTCTGTATAACTTATAAGGAACTTTATTCATATATCTAACTTTAAAAATCCAATTGTGTAGTATCAATATTTAAAAAGTGCTGGGATATGCTATTTTGAACATACGGTAGGCAGATAAAATATATACATGCTACAAAGAGATAAAAAGTATATAAGTTACGTAACGTAAGGTCACTACCAAGTGGTTGAATATACATATATGCTACATCATAGAGAGATAAAATTAGTTACGTATGCTTTACATAGCAAGTGGTTGAATATACATATACGCTACGTCACTTGTTCCATACCGTGAGGTCACAGTGTTACCTCTCCACTATGTAAAAATCATATGCACATGTTGCTAACATTTCGCAGAGTATGAACATATGATTATGCGTCACATTTTACATAGCACGTTACTTCTGCGAAACTTAGTTTACGTAGCATTTACGTATATGCTATATATTTGTTTGCTGGTTTTATATATATATATATATATATATATATATATATATATATATATATATATATATATATATATATATATATATATTTTTTTTTTTTAGCTTTGGGTCAAAGACTATATGTATATATATATATGTATGTATGAAATCGGATTTGAAGGAAACAACTACTCAGCGGGCAAATACCCCGACCTGCATTGAATTACACCTTCAAATCGTGATCAGTAACCATCTGACCATATGAGAGTTTACCTCTCACCGTCACTTCATTTGATTCAGTTTGTATAAGACTAGCAAGTTGACCACTATCATTTGTCTGTTCCATGACCTATGGCATACTGATGAGAACATAATAAGTTCGAAACCGGTCTATGTCTGGTTTGGAACAGACAAATGATAGTTGGTTACTGATCACGATTTGAAGGTGTAATTCAATGCAGGTCGGGGTATTTGCCCGCTGAGTAGTTGTTTCCTTCAAATCCGATTTCATAAACAGTGAGTATAGCCCACTAAGGCTAGAGGTCGCCGCTCTTGGTACTTGCAAGAAAAGCAAGTCGCTATACGTCAGTGACATTTGTCCGACGTATAGTAGCATCTGACCATATGAGAGTTTACCTCTCACCGTCACTTCTATATATATATATATATATATATATATATATAAGGAGTCATCTATTGTTTTTTGTTATATATTAGTCATATACTTAAACTGGTGATGTCAGTGACGTATTCATTTTATGTTACTTCGTGTTTTATAAAACAATGTAAATCTGTTTAGTATAGAAATAAAAGATGTTGATTCGTATCTGTCTTACTAAATAATGATTAGTAACCACTTTTTAGTATTTATATTATCGGAAACGTGTTCAGCACCCTAAAAAACATGTAAAATTACACCTCACATGCCTATGCAGTGTATTTTCAATAAGCATCAATGATTGCGTCGATTCTCCAAAATGGCCACTCGCACAGACCATCACCCATTTTTTTTTTAATCACTAGACAATTACGGTAAGGGAGTAGAAAAACAATAATAAAGTTTTCCCGCGCTGCTGGTGACGTAGCTGATCCCGAACCAATGAGAAGGCTCGGGGCCTTGTCATTGGTTGCCACTTTTGTCGCCGATAACCTAGCTCAACTACCTAACTGTACTCGGTTGATAAATTCCAGAGACGGCTTTTGCTTGTACGTAGCAATAATAATACACGTACCTAAACATCACGTGTAAAATAATAATTAAAATTATTTTTGGAATAAGGAATCAAAAGTTTCCGAGAAATGCAATAAAATAAAATTCGCTATTTTACAAGCTTTCATTTAACTTGTACCTATGTCTTTCCGGTTAAATAATTGTGATGGAATTTTACCGCACTTGAACAACAACAATTTTGAAAAATCAAAATAGCGGCGCCAAGATGGCGAACCATTTCTTTCATTTATGATCCGATGCGAAGGAAAATCGAGATCTGTGGGTTTTTGGGGACGCGGATTCCGATTTTTTATCATCAAAATTGAAAAATCAAAATGGCGACGCTAAGAACGTATCGGATCACAAATAAAAAATGGTCCGCCATCTTGGCGCCGCCATTTTGATTTTTCAGTTTGGATAAAAAAATAGTAATCTGTGTCCCCAAAAATCCACAGATATCGATTTTCAGTCGTATCGGATCATAAATTAAAAATGGTCCGCCATCTTGGCGCGCCACCATTTTGATTTTCAGTTTTGATAAAAAAATAGTAATCTGCATTCCCGAAAACCCACAAAAGCGAAGAGCGAGAAATGAGATGATGTAGAGTGGAAGAGAAGCATCACACTATTTTCACAGAAGAAAATTTCTTCTGTGCTATTCTATCCATTTGTCATAATAATATATGCGTAAAAATGTTTACACGATGACACATCTTCTAAAGCCATTCCCATTATTAAAATACCCCGCCATTAACTTCGAACCGATTCGTGCACGCTCGTGCACGATATTTGAATTTGGGGAGCAAATACGTCATCAAGCAGAAATCCAAATTTGAAACGTAAAAATGAAATACTAATAGGCGATAAACTAAAATTTACTAGCTGTTTTTATTAACTAGAACCTCTAAACTGTTCACCACATATATTAGAATATCACGATTTAGATGTGCTCCCATTAATTAAAATTACGTACATATCAAGTAACAATTTAAATCCCTTTTAGATTTATTCAGAGCTGACGGGCACTGGATAAATTTGTATAAACCTGGATATTCATAAAGCTGGCCTATGGATATTCACTATACGTCCATTGTTTAGTATAGTTTAACAAACACGTCGTATGTATGTCCAGTGAATATTCCTAAGGATTTACGATGGATATTTTATGGACGTCCAAAGTTATGACAAAAGAATATCTATGTGGTCCATATCTGCCCCTTACGGATATATGCTTTATGTCCTTCATGTCCAATGTGGATATCCATAGGACGTACATAGGATATATTTGTGCTGTCTGGTAATTTTACAATATCGATATTTCCAGCTCTCTGATGGCTTGCGAGCAAGTCTTTAAGTAAGTCTTTCTATCTATCTTGGAGAAGATGGATAAGGCTGCTTGGCCATTCGCACAGCGTCATGTTGGATTAAAAGTTAACATGGTCTGACCTCAGTATTAATTTTAAGTTGGCTCTCAAATTATTTCTTGCGTTTAATGAGTTTTATTAGATTATATAGGTGTGTTAATTTCACCCCTTAGACGGCTTCTGAGTACCTTAATAGCACAACATTGTGCTATGGATATCTGAAGGACGTCCTCGACAGACATACAGGTCAATCGATGGAAGTTCATTTTTGGTTCAAAGTACACTCGACGGGCAGACGAGGGACGTCCAAATATCACAATTTTAAACAATATTTGTATATCCCAATTATTTTAACAAAAAAAAAAAAACGGAATGAGTAGGGATCGAACAGCCGATCTCATGATTTGTAAGTCAACAACAACAACAAATTTTTTTATTAATTGGGTGTATAATGCAATGTGCCTCGCTGGAACCTAGTCCGGAGCCAGCCAGACAACCACGATGCGCAGCGCCGTGGTGAGTCCGGGACAGGTCCGGTTTGGCTTAACGGAAATGGTTTGTGGTTAGAGCTCCTGCCTGCCTTACAGAGACTTAAAACTAAATTAAAAGTAATAATACGTGTCCACATGGACCTAAAACTAATTAATATTACACTAAACAACTAAACTCGCTGGGCGAAACACGCAGTTAATGAATTTTGGTTGTTGATACGGAAAACACAAACGAAAAAACCCATTCGAACAAATGACGACCTTGCGATCTGATCGCCGACAAGGAAAATAGAGTAGCTAAAAAGCTGTGGTTTAAAAAATTGGGATTTCTAAGAAGTCTTCGGCCTAGAGGGGATTTTGAAAAAACAAAAATGGCACAAAAAGAACAAATAGTACAAACATAAAGGGGGAAAGAGGGATTGGAAAGATATAAAGTTAAAGAAAGATAAAAGGTAGGGATAGAGGTAAGGTATCGTAGAAGGAAGTGTGGCTAAGGGAGTTGCCGGAAGATAGATGTAGATAGAAGAAGAAGAAGATAGATGTAGAGATTACACTGCTTGACTTGTCCAAGGCCTTTGACTGTGCCTCACATGAATTACTCGTAGAAAAGTTGAAATTTTATGGGGTTCGTGGAAGTCTATTGGAACTACTACGCTCCTATTTATGTAACAGAAAACAATGCGTCAGTGTAAATAATATAAATTCGGATCTTAATCCAGTTAAGCACGGAGTGCCTCAGGGCTCTGTATTGGGACCACTACGCTTTATTCTATATGTCAATGATATATTTCATTTTATGTTGCCCCATAGGTGTATTGTTTACACTGATGACACTACTTTGCTAACTTCCCATAGTAATCTTCACGTTATACATCAACAGACTTCTTTAATTTCTGATCAAGCCAAAACCTGGTTCATCACTAATAAAATGAAAATGAATGAGGAAAAAACTCAGAAGCTTATCTTTTCCACGAGTAACACAGTGACAAAGGGTGACAGTGTGAAACTCGTAGGTGTCACACTGGACGATAAACTAAACTGGTTTAGTCATATTGATCAGTTAAGCCACAAACTTGCCAGCACAATATTTTTGCTCCGCCAGCTAAGAAGGCATTTGTGTTTGGAAACCTTGAAAGCGAGCTATTTTTCACTGTTTCATTCACACATTAGTTATGGCATCACTTTATGGGGTAATTCTTGTCATACTATAAATATTTCATCTACAAAAGAAAGCAATTAAAATTATTGCCAATGCAGGGTATAGAGACCATTACAGGCCTCTATTTATTTCATTGGGCATTATGCCGGTACCTTTATATATTTATCTTAGTTTACTGAATATTCACAAAAACTTAAATTCTTTTGAAAGGAATTAAAATTTTCATAATTACAGCATAGTACGCGGAAATTAGGCAAATTTTTGTGGAATAGAAGAAAAAAATTATAATAAGCTGAAATGTCTATAATAGTTAGCTTATGTGTGTAAGAGTACATATCAAAAAAGTTCCCACCCCTAAGGGGTAAGCTTCATCCCTATCTCGCCCCCTTTAGGGACACCGCACTGGTTTTTTTACAATATCTTTTAAACGCTTTATCTTAAGGAAAAAACATAAGTATAGGAAAAGGTTTGTCACAAAATTCTCTACAAAAAGGATTTTGTGTTATGTATTGATATTTCTATTACTTTCACAGTTATTTTTGATCAAAATACGCCAATTATAGACCCTAAAGAAAAAAAACCGCTGCCCAAGGAATCACTACTTCCACATCCAGATTTTTTATCTAAGTCACTCACAACGAAAAAACTTTGTATGTGGAAATAATTGTTTATGGAACTTTAATAATATAATATTTGAAATCCTCTACCCCAAAAACCTATAAAACGATACCCCACATCGGTGGCGAGGTGGGGGTGGTGATAGGGGGTGGTAGTGGGGGTGGATGAAGTAAAAAAACATTTTGAGGTTTCTGGTTCTTGTACACATCCTGAATCACAATTTTTTTTCATCCCCTTTAATAATAGGGTGGGGGTGGTAATGGGGGTGGCTAATTCCAAAATTTTTTTAGAGACCTCAGCTTTACTTGTATATACTAAATATCAATTTTATGGACTCTTACCTGTTTGATTTACCTATTTTTCGCAAATTTACCCCAATTTACCCCCCAACCCTTCGACGGAACAAGATGAAAATATAATCTAGTTCTAGATCTCGTTAAAGTACATATGAGTACCAAATCAATATCTCAAACGGTTCCAGAGTAAACGTGCGCACAAAAAAAAGCTACAGACAGACAGACCGACAGACAGACAGACAGACAGACAGACCGACAGACATAATTTTTTTTTGCTCAAACTTAAAATCTCAACGTTTCGTGCCATTCTAAGCCTATTTGAACAATAAAAATTTTTAAACATTTTTTTGTCGTTACTATACTTCCACTGGATGTGGAAGTAATTATTAAGCAACCTTGCCAACAAAGAACGATTAATTTCTCAACTAGTTCAGACCTTTCAAAGTGAAGAGACTGAAACTGCGGATGATGATGCTGATACAGTTATAGTTCAAACTGCTATTCAAAAAAGTTTTAAATCCGAACCGGTCGTAATTGTAGGACAAGATGTCGATCTTCTTACCTTAATTATTGCCCTAACGCCAAATGAAAAGGATATTAGACTACTAAGGGAGGCCCAAGGTAATATAAAAGCAAGAGTTTATAGCTCTAAAGATTTACAGTTGTCAAATGTCCTTAAGAACCCAACAAAAACAATTATTTTTGCTCATGCATTTAGTGGTAGTGACACAACGTCTGCTTTTTTTGGAAAAGGCAAACTCCAAACTCTAAATTTATTAAACTCGAAAACAAATTTACAAGAAGTTGTTAAAATCTTTAACAAACCAAATGCTACACAACAGGATATTACTGAGGCTGGGGAAATATTTGCTCTTGCACTATATAAAGCACAAAAAAATGAAACGTCAATAAATCAACAAAGGTATGTTCTGTTTAACACCTCGGCTGGCAATTCTAGTCAAACGGTTACTTTGGCAAGGCTACCCCCGACGTTCGCAGCTTTGCAACAACATTTGTTGCGGGTTTACCATCAAATTCAGGCTTGGCATGGAAATATTTTAGAGTCAGAAGAATGGGGATGGAAGAAATCAGGTGATATTTTAATACCTGTTTTGACTACTGAAGCAGCAGCTCCCTCATCAATTTTAGAGTAAATTTCATGTGCCTGCAAAAAGGGCTGCGGAAAGCGATGCGGATGTTTAAAGGTTGGTTTAAAATGTTCGGCTATGTGTATGAACTGTCACGGACAAGAATGCTTTAATGCGGAACGGACCGACGAAATTGAATTTGAGCAAGAATTTTAAAGCCCTTAGTGGATTTAGTTTAATTCAATTCTATATAATTTATAAAAAGTTGTTGAAACCGAATGATACAAAACAGAATATTACAAGGCTGGATAAATATTGTGTTTCCATTCAAATGCGTTTTTGTTACCTACCTCTAAGTTTACCGTCGATTAACGTCCTTAATAATCTGCAAACGACCTATAGAAAACTTAAGTCTCAATATTTTTCAATACTTCTAGTTTTGTCGTAGAACATCACATTTTCAAAATATTATTGAAAAACCAGCACGGTGCCATTAGGCACCGTGCTGGTTTTTCACCCTTATAATTAAGGGTGATGAAGCTCACCAGTTGGAGACTTTTTGATCCTGTATTCCTACCCCCATCAACTGTCGATTCAGAAAATATCAGCTTATTATAATTTTTTTCTTCTATTTTTGCTAATTTCCGTATACTAGCACTAGAGAAACCGATTTACTAAGGCCAGCTAGGCATCGACTCACAAGATCTTCTAAAAATTCGCCGCACCTTAGGCTATATAATTTTCTTCCAAATCCACTAAAATTATTGACTATAACCATTTTAAGGGCATATTGAAAAAATTATTTTTAATCCACGGTTTTTACTCCACTGACCAGAGACGAACCCAGCTATTTTTTTTGGGGGGGGGAAAGCTACAACTATTTTGCCAACTGCCCATTTTTTTTACAACTTATATTTCCTTATGTTTTTTTTTTTATTTCAGACTGAATCTATAAGTAGCCTAGCGATACAAATATTATGCAAAAGAAGTTTAACTAAACTACTTGATGTAGGCGCTAGACAAGGGCGGATCCAGAAAGGTTACTGGGGGGGGGGCACTAACATCTACAAAAAAATTTTATCGCCTCATATGGGGGGGGAAAAATTTAACGCCTCATGGGGAAGGAATGCAAATGAAACTCCAAAAAAATTTTTTTCGAAAATTTCGGCTCATGGGGGGGGGGGTTACAAATTAAAATGGACAAAAAATTTTTCGCCTCATACACAGAAATACTATTAGAAATCCAAAAATTTTTTTTCCCACCTCATGCGAAAAAAAAAAATATCGCCTTGAAAACGTAACGAATACTTTTCTCGGGGGGAGGCAATTGCCCCTACTGCCCCCCCCCCCTGGATCCGCCCTTGGCGCTAGACCTAAGTTGACCCCGCGCTCTCCTTCATCTAGAAGCTACTGGATGAGGTAACTGTTATAGTTTAATGACCGTGGAGAAAAACAAGATACAATACGATTACGCGCAAGTCGGGGCGCAAGCTCGTGAACGTCCACGCTAGTACGGCTACCGGCCACTTCCCACTTCACATTGTGATACGCAATAGGTAGCATTAAGGGGTCTACACACGATCCAGCGGCAGGGAGCCAGCCTTGCCGCATGCCTTGAACTCATTCGTAAAAGTGAACTGGTCCGCTGGAATTCCAATTATCTTCAAAGCGTACCAACAATGTCGGGTCCCAGCAGCTGGATCGTCTGTAGACCTCTTTAATAGTCCCAGATTCTGATTCAGTGTCCTCTAAGAATTTAATATTTTAACAATTTCTGACCGACAACAATTTGTTATTATTATTATCTCTCGTTGAGATGTTGGTAACTGATATTAGTGATACTCAGTATAAACCAACAACAAACGACTTTATAACTAGGACAAAGCATTGTATTGATAAAGGCAAAAAGGAGTAATATTCTGATATTTCTAATGTAAGACAGTCTTTGAGAATTGTATGCTCTGGCCGTGCCGCCGTCTACTGGGTCGAACGTCGAATTTCCGCGAGTTGACGAGTTTATTTTGTTGGCCCGTCGCGTAGGCCCGTCGGCGTTGTGCGTTGTCCGTTGACTATTCTGTGGCTCTCACAAGTCTCACATCAGTCACATCTAAGTCATAAATAATATCAATTAAAATTATTAAATGGTCATTTAATTTTTATCAACTCATTATTCGTTTTTTTGCAATTATACCCAATAAAGATTTTTTTACATTTTTGGTGATTTTCCCAACTCAATCAACATAACCCCCCGTGGGTTCGTCTCTGCCACTGACGAGTTCGTGGCGTTTTTGACAAACCCTAAAAACATCGCTGGTTTCGTGGCATCCATTTGACGTGGCACGCACTTTCCTTGCTCCTTCAGTTTCTTGCTCTTATTTGAGCATGCAACAATAATGTTGCACGGCCACTACTTATTTCTACTTTTGAATTTCGTTACGTATTTTTCTGTTCTCTTTTATTATTTTGTTTTGTATTGTATAGGATACAAGAACATAATATAATGTCTTGATGTTATTTTACTTCCACGTCCAGTGGAAGTATAGTATCGACAAAAAAAATTTAAAAACTTTTATTGTCCAAATAGGCTTAAAATGTCATGAAACGTCGAGATTTAAAGTTTGAGCGAAAAAAAAATTTCTGTCTATCGGTCTGTCTGTCTGTAACTTTTTTTTGTGCGCACGTTTACTCTGGAATCGTTTAAGATATTGACTTGAAATTTGGTACACATATGTACTTTAACGAGATCTAGAACTTGATTATATTTTTATCTTGTTCCGTCGAAGGGTTGGGGTGTAAATTGGGGTAAATTTGGGGTAAATGGGTAAATCAAGCCGGTAAAAGTCCACGAAATTGGTATTTAGTATATACAAGAGAAGCTAAGGTCTCAAAAAAATTTTGGCATTAGCCACCCCCTATTACCATGCCCACAACCTTATTAAAGGGGATGAAAAAAATTGTGATTTAGTGTATGTACAGGAACCAGAAACCTCAAAATATTTTTTTACTTCATCCACACCCCCACTACCACCACCCCCACCCCACTACCGATGTGGGGTATCGTTTTATGGGTTTTCGGGGTAGAAGATTTCAAATATTATATTATTAAAGTTCCATAAACAATTATTTTCACATACAAAGTTTTTTCGTTGTGAGTGACTTGGATAGAGAATCTGGATGTGGAAGTAGTGATTCCTTGGGCAGCGGTTTTTACTTTTGTTAATGTTTGTTCTGCCTATATTTTATATATTATTTTTTTATATTTTTTAATTGACGTGCCATATATATATATATATATATATATATATATATATATATATATATATATATATATATATATATATATATAGGTCTAATCGAGCAACGAGAAACACCAAGGGAAGATTTTGTAGACATTTGTCCTAACCCTGCGATAGGGACTGAAGAACGAGCACGAGGTAGCTGTAGCTTACGAGCACAAGTTTCAGTCATAAAGCTAGCCATTGATCCGGGATCAACAAGACCTCTCACAACATGAGGCTGTCCCTTCACATCTAAAATTTCTACCAACACAGTAGACAATAACACAGTTTGACCTTTTTGAAAAGGCAACACACTAGTACCAACATGTACACTAGGACTGTCAGTTGTTGTCGAGGAAATCCCTGACGTTTCTATACGATTACCACCAGTAATCTCAGTAAAATGTAAAGACGTGTAATGTCTTTTCTGACATTTTAAACAAGAAGATTTCGAAGGACAAGTTCCCACACCATGGGAATCCTTTAAGCAATTAAAACACAAGTGAGTACGTTTTACAGCTGCATGACGCTCTCTAGCGATCGAGGGCAAAAACTGAGGACAACGATAGATCCAATGATCCTGTTTGCACAAAGAACAATTTCCCTGAGAACTCCCCGCAGAATTCTGGGAACTACTACAACTAGACAAGGAAGAATCAGTTTGCCCCAGTAAAGACTTGGCCTTAAAATCAACACCAGCTCGGGGTTGTTGCACAAAACGAGGTTTAGCACTGGGTGTACTAACAGCAGGTGGTTTTGAGGTAGCAATGACTTGCAAACCAACACAATGTTTCAACAAAAAATCTTTCAGCTCGGCAAATGTAGGTATTTCCGAAGCATCACCACGAAGTTCAAATCTTTTTCGGATGGCAGAAGGTAGTTTATCAGCGAGCAAGTCGACAATGATAAAATCCCAAGCTGCGACATCAAATCCCAAATTTTTTAAAATAGCTAAATTTTCAGAGAAGGTATCAACTAAACAACGCAACTCTTTCAAATTTTCCGAAGTCAAAGGATGATAATTTTTCAACAAATGCCAATGAGTGTTGGCCAAAAGTCGCTTATTCGAATAGCGATCAACTAATGTGTTATAAGCAATGTCATAATTTCCTGTAGCCAAAGGAATCGACTTTACTAGGGTAAGAGGCTCGTCCTCTAGAGAAAGCAAAAGATACTGGAATTTATCAATTTCATTTAAATGTTTTTTGCAATGTACCATAGTATCAAATAAACTTTTAAAAGATTGCCAAGCCAAAGCATCACCATTGAATTTCCGAAGTTCCAACTTGGGCAATTTTACTTCTGTGGTATACACAGTTTCTACACTACGATCTAACAATAAAGGTGCATCTAGCACGGGAGGAAATAAAGATTCAAAAATAACACGACAATTAAAGTAATCTTTTTCTAAATTTTTTCCAATAGACTCCTGATTCATGAATTCTGCATCACCTGATTGCAGCACAATTTTCAAATGTACATCTTTGAATTCACTATATAAATTATCCAAAGAATCAAATTTAATTTTGAACAACAATCTAAGATTTTCATCATTTCTAGCTTTTTCTGCTAGTTCCGCAATTTCACTAATTCTTGAAACTACAACTCTCCTCGCAAGTATTAATTCTGGTAGAGTAGCCATAGTTAAGATTTAATAAAATTTCAAACTCGTTTCAAAAATACAAACCCGTCAAAAAATACACGGTAAGGCACTGGAGACAAAACAAACGCTAGGCAAACAAAATTACAAACGCGGTTTTACAAATTACACCGGTAATCTAATTTCAAAATTTCAAACAATACGAACCCGTAAAAAAATACACGGTACGGCACTGGAGACAAAACAAACGCGACGCAACTTCACAAACTACACCGGTTGCCAGGTTGCGAGGAATGTGAAGGACAAATGACAAAAAACGGTCGACACTAAGATTTAGCGCGAACTACTACACAAAGTATTGCATCATACACGAAGAAATACAATAAAACTATAAAACTTTACAAGTTTCCGCAAGCAAGCCAACGTTATCTTTAGGCGAACTGTAGATACAATCAAATAAACAAAATCCAAAGGACTAATTCCGATTTGGCTCGAAGATCCAATGTATTATCTAGGCTCGAAGAACCAATGTTTTGTGGTACAATTTAGGATCTATATGTTATACATATATGATACGGCATATATATATATATATATATATATATATATATCTATATAGAGAACAAGTACAAAGTTACAAAATACAAATTAACAATAAAATAGGCGAAGGACCAGACTTTGCTTTGCGGAAAGACAAGTAAATAAATGTTTGGAAACCAACCTTTTACTGCACGCTCCCAATATGTAGGTCCAGGTGATTTCTCCACTCCAATAAATGTTCATAACAAAAAGGCGTGGCAAGGCACTAGGTATACATGAAGACTAACGTTTCAATACATCAAGGGGCACAATCTTGACGGACGTTGAACGGACACGATGTTAACTCGTGGAAATCTTTCGCTCAAGTGTATTTTCTTGGTTAGCTCGGCAATAACGCGCGAAAACTCTTAACGGGTTCACAACTGCGCGTGCGTCGGCAGGTTGGTCACACGTTTGTCAAACTCATAGCAAAGCAAAGTACCAAATTCAAAATTTGAACTAAATGACATATATATAACGCAAATATATATACAACTAAAATATAACGACGAAACAAGTTTTTTAAAATTAGCTTTTCCTGAATAATTACGCCCTTCTGTAAAGCGTGCATTAAAATAATGCTTGAAATTATTTTTTTCAGACTCATTATAGTGCAAGCTTTTATCAATAGTTTTTACTCAATATGATATTTATGCAAAAGTCTTTTCATCCTACGTGGCATCCCTTAAATGTATCAAATAAACCACCCTTTATGACTTTTCAACAGTTCTTAACGGTTGAAACTTAGCTTCTAACTTCATCAGAAAATTTTAAAACTTTTTGCTTCTTGCTTAAAAAAAAATAAAATACCCTGATATGCATAAAAATAAGCCGTTTTCTTTCATATGTATTTAATACGCTTCTCTCAAAATTATTCAGATTAAAAGTAATGTAAACTAAATGAACGGAAATAACAAAGAAGACGGGAAATATTTAACAAATATAAAGTAGAGGAGATTTGGACTCGCCCCTTTAAAAGGGGGTAGCTTTCCAGGGAGGGCTAATTTTGGAAAAGTTCATACTAGAAACTTTCCTTAATTTTGCCAAGGAATCTACTTAGAAATATCCTCAACATTTTAGTATAGGTGTACTTAAAATCAGAAATTTATTATATTTATAATTACGATTTTTGCTGCTGAACGCACGGAAAAGAAAGACAGTCTATATAATCTTAGCGAAGTAAAAAAGTAAAATGTATCAATAGATTTTTTGTTAAATAACAACAGTTTTTTTGTCGTCTTACAGCAGATATAAATATTATTTAGCTACGAGTCCGGTTCGAAGCCAGCCATTAGATAAACACAATTAACATAAAACATTTAATTATCATAGCCAAAAATTATCATTGCCACAGCAAAAATATTACAGATACAAACACATTAGTTGGCTGCATAATATTTACCAAGCAGATGTACAGTGTTGCCAAGACTCAGGGATTCGTATAATGCATCGAATAAAATAGGGCATTGCAAAATGCGTCAAATATATTCACTGTATATATCGCTTATACACCGACAACTGTAGCGCCATCTGAACATCAATTCGTTGAACTACATCGCGTATATTTTGAGAGAAAGGAGGTGCAAATTGATGCCCGGGCCAAATTTTGCAATTGGCGGGATTTGTTGAGAATAACATAGTCTAGGTTTTATACACGCTTATTTTTACGAAGCCCGAAGGCGGGCTTCGTATGTGTGTTGTGGGCTTCGAGTAAGCGGCAGAATATGCTGTTTTGGGCTTCGTATTGAGGCTTTATATATATATATATATATATATATATATATATATATATATATATATATATATATATATATATATATATATATATATATATATATATATATATATATATATATATATATATATATATATATATATATATATATATATACATACATGTTGTTTCTTAGGTTTTCGCGGGTGTTAAATGAAGTGTTGGTGTACTTCCGGGTGTTTTCCCACGTAGTTGATAGGCTCCTGCTGGAGCCATTGCTGTCTAAACGACGTTTCGGCAGAATCCCATCTGCCATCTTCAGGTTCTCGCTGAAAGCTGCCTACTGCTGCTCCTCGTTGCTCGAACTGGACTGTATATATATATATATATATATATATATATATATATATATACATCCTGCTATCTTCCGGGCGTCTTTTCATAATTCCTCCTCTGAGCGTCCACCCCAAGTTTCCCAAGCAATACCTACTGAATGAAATGAATATTTTTTATCTTTAAACAGTTGATGTCGTTAAAGTCCTTTAGAATTTAATAAACGAGGAAAACATTTGATAAGTTTTATATTACCGATTTCGCGGCGTCCTTTCATAAAACCATTTACGAGCATCCAAAATATACAGAAAAACGTTTAAATACCGGTCACCTAGCGTCCTGTTCGTATATTTTGCTTTTACTCAGTCAATTACTGAGCGTCTGGCAATGTTGCCAAATTTAAATTTTACTGCAATCTGTTTCCTTTTAAACTGTAAGACTGTAATATTTGCGACTTGCGATCATTCTGAGCATGTATATATTCCATTTTAATTGCACCGTCTTCATCCCCCCCCCCCCCCCCCAGTAAGGCACACACCATTCTTTAATATAAGTAAAATTTGTGTACGGGGAGTTTTAAAAGTATATTCCGAAACAGTTGATTTTAAGAGAGAAGATCTTATACACCTCTGTTGGAAAACGCTTCATTTTCCAGATACCTACAGGGTATCAGTTTTTAAAAAAGGAATATTTATTATCTAATATCTAAAAAAAATATGATTGTATTTTAGGAATAATAGCGACCAAGCTTTAAGGTAATTAATTTTCAGTGGGCGCATTGGCGGGCAAAGTAATAATAAAAAATACTGTATAATACGATACTTCTTTATTAAAATGTTGATGTTCTTTTTTGGTCAGGCAATTAAAAGTACAACTTCTTTGTGTTGTTTTTTAAATTTTTTTCATATCTCGCTTCGCTTGGAAAAAAGAACGTTTCATTGCGCGTCTAGAGATCGGGCACAAAAAAAATAATAGAATTTAATAATTTGTATTTATTTGTTTTTTTTTAACTCATAATTTTCAATTTACAGGGTGTGAAAAAAAATGTAAGCACTCTAAATTTATTTTTAGTGGAAGTGACATATTAATCACTTTACATTTTTTGATTAATTGCACATTTTTATCAATTTTCATAAAATTTTATACATTTTTTTTGTCCCTGACAAAATTTTTTAATTTTTTTTCTACTTGAAACGGAAAGTTGTATTTTTAATTGCCTAATCAAAGCACATATCAACATTTTGGCGTATTGTTTATTGTTTTATTTTACTTCCATATCCACGTAGTGGAGTAGAAGTATAATCATAAAAAAAAATCATTTTTTTTATGTTGAAATAGGCTCAGAATGTCATAAAACGTCGAAATTCTCAGGAACGCATTAAGATATTGACTTTAAATTTGGTTCACATACCGGGTGGCTCAGCCGATAGGGACACTAACACTTGTAACGTTTTTCAAATTTGGTGTAGTGATATAGGACGAAATTTCCAATTATATGATCTAAAGAACCAAAATGGCCGACTTCCAGTTTTAATGCAATTTATATGAAAATCAAATTTTTAAATGGGACAACTTGGCCTGTATATTTTTGCATATTTGGATCTGCTGGCCAAAATACATGTGATCTGGCCCTGAAATATTATTTTGCTTTTCAAAAACTATTAAAAAAAAACAGTGTCAAAAATTTTTTTTCCTTTAATTATACAAAGAGAAAGTAGACATTATGCATATCATTTTCTCCATAATTTGAAGATCTAATTAAATAATAAGTTGTGCCATAGGAGTTCCATTAAAAAAAATAGTTTTCGTTGATAAACCAATATCGTTGAACTTAATAAAGAATAAACCGTGTTTAATGTTAGTATCTGAAGAGATAATATTTTAAGGTGCTTGCAGACCAATTTTTAACAATTTTGGCTAAATCGCAGCCTTGATTAAAACTAAAAATTAAAAAATCTATATTTTTTTGGGAATCAAAATAATATTTGAGGGTCAGATCATATATATTTTGGTTAGCAGGATGCAAATATGCAAAAATATACAGGTTGTCCCATTTAAATATTTGATTTTTATGTCAATACATCGAAACTGGAAGTCGGCTATTTTGGTTCCTTGCATCATATGATTGAAAATTTCATCCCATATCACTACACCAAATTTGAAAAACATCCATTCGTTCATTTAAAAGTTACAAGAGTGTCCCTATCGGCTGAGCCACCCGGTATATATCATGACGAGATATGGAACTAGATTATATTTTATGCTAATTCCGGTGAAGGGTTAGGGGTTAAATAGGGGTAAATAAGAGAAAATAAGTAAAGCAAGCTAGTAATAGTAAAAATATTTTACAATCCACCCCAGGTTGATAAAATTGCCCCTCCAAGGAGCTGTGAGACCTTGTCGATGGTGGAGGGGCTTAAGTAGCCACGATGATCCTAAAAGCAATGCCGACGGGAGTCTTGCAAGTGACACCCGGTAGGGTCACCCAAGCCGGAATGGTTTTAGGTGAGGGGTGAAAAACCAAGGACAGCTCAACCCCAGGATCCACATCACGCGTGGTGTGGCTACGGGAACTGGCGAACCCGGGGGTAATCCGAGCCACGAGTGAGCTGTGCCACTCACTTGCTTAATACCGTAACCACGGCCCACACTTCAACGACCTCTGTGGAAAAGAAAAAGGGGCACCGCAGTGGAACGTCGTGTGGTAACTGTGGCCGGGGGGCTTACCTTAACTGGTCGACCCACGAGGAGAAAACCTCTATAAAAGAACCGACAGCGAAGTCGAAAAAACCTGCGGATACCTGACGACCTCCGCAGTATATAGTCTTGCCCCTGGAATGGGCGTCACCCAGGGGTCGACCGAATATCGTCCCACCTCGTGGGAACTACTATGGATGAGTTTTTAAAAAATAAAATGGATGGAAAAAAGGATAAATCGGCGGTGGACCTGACTATGGAAGAAGAAGAAGTCTTCAGAAGAAGGAGTTCTTTGGCACACAGCCCTACTAAAAATAGGAGCTATTCGACGTCAAAGGTGGAAGAGGAACAGGAAAAAAAGAGGAAAAGAATAGACTCCCCTAGAATTAGTGGTAAGGGAGAAGACCTTTCTAAGGTTACTTCGGAAGTGATGACGCTAATAAAACGGATGGACGATAACGTCGAAAGCTTGAAGACGCTAGTGATAAACAATCCAAATACGAAGGTAGAAATAAAAACCGGGGTAAGAGAACTGTGCAGATTGGCAGACTCCCTAGAAAGGAAGCGACAAAAATGGGCAGAAACGTCGGAAGCAGTGGTAGAAGTTGTCGCTCTGAAAATGGTGGAAATAGACAACGGCTCACAGACATGTAAGAAAGGGGCAAACCAGGTGCCAGAAAGAAGAGTAGGAGAAGCTAACACCCAGACGTACAGGATGGGGCAAGAAACGGGTACACAGACTCGTAGGGAGGTAAGAGACATAGGGACGCAGACGTGCCCGGAGGACACTGACGTACTCCAAATAGCGGAAGGTATATGGCAGGATATCAAGGTAGCCAATTCCATAGAGAAAATAGGAGAGCTGGTGGAGAGGGACTGGCCCACACAGACATTTAGGAGTGTCACGGAGTAAAGGGGAAGTGCGACAAATGCACCAATGGAGCAGGATCTAGCCTGGCTAGTGACAGAAGACATGACTCAGATCGGTGGAGTCCCAAGACAACTCAGGGATACCTACACGAAGATGGACGTGCTATGCAACCAGGCGGCAAAAATAGGAGGAGTAGCATACTTGAGGCACTCGATAAGCGGGCCCAACGAAAAAGGGGAGATGACCGAACAAGGTCGTTTCGCCTACCACCTGGTAGTTAAGAAATCGGAGGAACAGGAAATGGAACTGCCTAACTTCATCTCTAGCGTCACGAATTTAAAAGAGCTCATGCTAAAACATGGGAGAAACAAGGTGGCGGTACCGCAGCCTAGGGCTGCGGAATGGCCCAAAATGAAAAAAGCTCTTGAATGTATGCTAGCGGATACGGGTATAGAAGCGAGGATCTACGGACCCGGCATACCGCAAACCAAGAAAAATACCATGAATCCGGTCACAGAGGGAGATGAGGCACAAGCAAATGAAAGGAATCGGACTAGATCCATAGGTGGAAAGAGAGACGCGAAAAAGGCAAAAGCTCCGAGAACTGAAGCGGTAATAGTGAAGGCAGAGGGCCGGCCCTATATAGAAGTGCTACGTACGGTTAAAGATAAAGTAAACCTTCAAAGTACAGGGATTGAGCTTAAGTCGGCCAGAGAAACAAAAAAAGGTGATCTTATAACTCACTATAGTGAACGGTAAAGGCAAAGGCGAGGAGTTAAATAAGATAATAGGAGAAAAAATGCAGGGAACAAAAACACTGGTCAAGGGAGGGCAGGATAATATCCTGTACTTAAAAGACCTGGATGGAGCGGTAAATATGGAGGAAATAGAGCGAGCAATAAAAGACGAAGTCGGGGAAAAGGAACTACAGATAGAAGTAAAATCACTGAGGAAAGCATACGGGAGCATGCAGACGGCAGTGATAACGTTACAGAAAGAAGCGGCGGAAAAACTGCTGAAAAAGGGACGCATAAAAGTAGGATGGACAAACTGTAGAGTGACGCCAAAGTCCAGCATCGAGAGATGCTATAAATGCTGGCAGTATGGGCACATAGCCCACGCATGTAAGGGCCCAAACAGGGGAGACTTATGCTATAAGTGCGGACTGGAGGGGCACAAAGCCAAGGAGTGCGCCAGTACACCTTACTGCCCCATATGTCAACAGGAAGGACGTCAGGCTGGCACAAACAGATGTAGGGCAAACAGGAGTGCGGGGACGGAGGCAACGCAAAAAACGAACCAAGATGGAAGAACGAAATAGACAAAACGTTTTAACGCAGGGGAGGGAAACCCCAGCAACGGTCGGCGAGGAGGGTATGAGGGCAGGCCCCCGTCGACCGTCAGCAAGCGTCTGCCCAACACGTCGGGAGGAGAGCTGTCTAACGATCCTACAGACGAACCTACAGAGATCCGGCAAATGTCATGACCTGGCATACGCAGTGGCGATGAAAAAGGGGGTGGACATTTTGGTGGTTGGCGAACCGAACTTAAAAACTGTCAGGGGAGTAAAATGGATCAAGGATAAGAGGACAGACGTTGCAGTCTACCTGGTGAATAGGCAAATTGAAGTCAAACAAGTACATATAGGCGAAGGATTTATAATAATTGATTTAAAATCAGTTAGACTGGCATGCTGTTACAGCTCACCAAATATCCCATTAGAGACTTTTAAAAATGACATCGATAAAATGATGAACGAAGTACAGTCAAACTCAAAGGAGACAGTGGTGATGGGAGATTTCAATGCGAAATCCCCACAATGGGGAGCACCAGTAGAGGACAAAAGAGGAGAATACTGGACGGACTGGTTGGCGGCCACCGACATGGTGGTTCTAAATGATGGCAGGACTCCGACATGGTGTAGAGGGGGCAGTTCGAGTTTCATCGATATAACCTGCTCCACCCAGGGTATCGCAAGACAAGTAGTAGGATGGGAGGTATCAATGGAAGAGAGCCTGAGTGACCACAGGCATATCTTTTTCCAAATTAAGGGAGCAAAGAGACAAGAGTCTGGAGGAACAAGGAAAAGGTACCTGTTGGACAAAAGGAGATTCAGGGCAAATCTCGAACAGGAGATAAAATCCCTGCCGGAAAATTACCACTGGTCCGCCGAGGAGAGTGGGAAATTATTGGGGAAAATATACAAAAACAGTTGTATAATGAGGGTAGAAAGAGGCCCAGCAAAAGTACCATATTGGTGGAATATCGAAATCGAGGAGGCGAGGAGCGAATGCAATACCGCACGAAGGGTGTTCGCTAGAGTAAGGGAAGAAGCAAAAGCAGAAGCCAAAGAGGCGTATAAATTGAAGAAGCGAGAACTGGTGAGGATGATTCGCCTCTCAAAGAAGACCCACTGGGAAGAACTGTGCGAAGAACTGGAAAATAACATCTGGGGAGATGGCTACAGAATTGTAGTAAAAAGCCTGAGAGGTGCGGAGATGCCGTATAACCTCAGCGCTGAAAAGAGGATGAATATTGCTAGCCAGCTATTCCCCATGGATGAAGAAGAAGTAAATAGAAACGAGGAGGCCGAGGAAACAGTGAAAACACCACCTCCACCATTCACAATAGAAGAAGTAAAAGTAGCAGTGGGAAAAATGAAAACGGGAAAAAGCCCGGGTCCAGACGGACTACCAACGGAGGCACTGGTGGAAACTGTGAAAGTGGCCCCGCAAATACTGTGCGATGTAATGAACGAACTGTTGAGAGAGGCGAGGTTCCCAAAAAGTTGGAAAGTGGCGAAGTTGGTTCTCCTCTGGAAAGGCAAATGGCCTCTCGAGGAGGCCTCATCACAGAGGCCAATATGTCTATTAAATACACTGGGCAAACTATTCGAAGCACTTATAAGAGACAGAGTCGAAAATGAAATAGAGGAAAGGGGGGGTCTGTCAGAGGCCCAATACGGTTTCAGGAAGAAAAGGTCGACGATCCAAGCGATTGAATTTATAAAAAATTGGACAGCAGAGAGAAATTACAAATTAAAGCTAATGGTGACGCTGGACGTCAAAAATGCGTTCAACTCCGTCTCATGGGGAGGAATAATAAATGAGCTCCGTAGGAGAGGGATCTCCCAATACCTGATCTGTCTCATAAGGAACTATCTGAGTGATAGGAAGGTCGTAGTGTCCAGAAACGAGGAACTACAGATGACGAGAGGCGTTCCACAGGGGTCGGTGCTTGGACCTACGCTGTGGAACATCTTCTATGATGGGGTGTTGAGGATACGACTAGGGAGAAACGCTAAATTGGTAGGTTTCGCCGACGACCTGGCCCTAATAGTAAGAGCAAACGATGGGGACACGTTAAGAACATTGGCTAACGGTGCTCTAAGAGAAGTCAACAGATGGATAGAGGAGCACGGACTGGCACTAGCTCCGGAAAAGACGGAGGCGATCCTGCTGAAGGGGCACAGAACTAAGTGCAGATTAACTTTTACTCTTAGTATAAACAACCGGGAGATTGGATTAAGTAAGCACATAAGGTACCTTGGAGTTGAGATGGACGTGCAGGGCACCTTCGGCGAACACGTGAAAAGAAGTGTTGAGAAAGCAGAAAAGAGAGTTGCGGCACTAACCAGGTTGATGCCAAACATTGGAGGACCGAGGGCCCAGAGGAGGTTAATGCTTTATGGAGTAGTACAGTCAATCATCCTGTACGGTGCGCCAGTATGGCACTCAGTGCTAAGGATAGAGACGTACAGGATGATGCTGGAGAGGATCCAGCGAAAAATGCTCCTCAGGGTGATAGGAGCGTACAGAACGGCGTCGGCACGTGCAGTGCAGGTAGTGGCAGGAGTACCACCTATAGACCTGTTGGTCATGGAAAGAAGGAGATTATATGAATCAGGGCAGGGGCATACAAAACAGCAAAGAAAGGAAGAAAGGGAAGTAACTATAAGAAGTTGGCAACAGAAATGGAACGAGGAGGAAAGGGTGGCGGGTTGGACAAAGACTCTTATCCCGGTATTAAAAACATGGCTGGAATGCAAGCATAGAAATGTGGAATACTACCTGGCACAAGTACTGATAGGACATGGGTCCTTCAGAAAATACACATGCCGCATAGGAAAGGCTAGAAACACAAACTGCATCTATTGTGGTCAGGAAGATGACGTCAAACATACCCTGTTTGAATGCACAAGGTGGGAAAGGGAAAGAAGTAGGATGCATACGGAAGTGGGGGTCATTATAAACGAGGAAAATATGATCCAAGAGATGGTACTAAATCCAAACAAGTGGAAGGCAATTCACCAGTTTGTGAAAGCAGTTATGAGAAAGAAGGAGGAAGAGGAAAGAAATTTTCAGACCATCAACGGAGCAGGTTAAAATAGAAAAGAAAAAGGTGAGGAAAGGAGGATGTCCTGGGTCCGATTGGGACAAACCGCGCAACTCGAAGATATGTTTATATAGACGGTTCCGGGATGCGCAGGTTGACGAAGAAAGGGAGGGGTTTTAGCTATGGTTAAAGTCCAGCACTACCCGACCGCGATAGACCCTAAGCGGCGGGTGTCATGATGATTTCCCCTCCCAAAAAAAAAAAAAAAAAGGTTGATAAAATTGAGATATTCACTTGAAATTTGGTACACGTAGGCATTATAACGACATTTGGAACTGATTATATTTTGAGATGATTCCGTTGAAGAGTTGGGAGTTAAATAGCTATAAATAAGGGAACATGAGTAAAGCAATCAATAGCACTTGAGGAAAGCCACTGCGCTTCGATTGTACTCGAGGAAACCCACCGCGCGTTCATTTTACTCGAGAAAACCCACTGCGCATACATACTACTTGAAGTAACCTATTGCACCTCCATTCTACCCGAAGAAACCTACTGTGCATCAATGATATTCGGGGAAAGCCACTGCGCATTCATAGTACTCGAGGAAATCTACTGCGCATCATTTTACCCGAGAAAACCCACTGCGCATCCATTTTACTCGGAAAAACTCGCTGCACATTCATACTACTTGGAGTAACCTACTGCCCATCAATAGTACTTCAGGAAATCCACTCCGCATTAATTAGTAGTCGAGGAAACCTACTGCGCATCTATGCTACTCGAGGTAACTCACTTATTATAGAATCAAGAAAATAATAAAGTTCTATAAACACCGTGCAGGTTATCCAAGTCTCTCACAACGAAAAAAATATTGATAATATATTTGCACTTCACTATGTGAAAATTATTCTTTATGAAACTTTAGTAACACGATGTTTAAAAATCGCCTACCCAAAACTTATAAAACGATATCACACATCGGTAGTGGGGTGGGGAAGTGGTAGTGGGCATGGATGAAGTAATAAAAAAATGTTGAGGCCTTTGGTTCTTGTGCACACACTAACTCACAGTTTTATTTTTTCACCCTCTTTAATAGTGGGGTGAGGGTGGTAATGTGGCTGGCTAGTCCCAAAAAAAATTTTGAGAACTTAACTTCTCTTATATATACTAAATACCAATTTTATGAACTATTACTTGCTTGATTTACCTATTTACCCCCATTACTCCAATTTACCCCCAAGCCTTCAATGGAATAAGATCAAAATATAATCTAGTTCCAGATCTCGTTAAAATACATACGTATACTAAATTTCAAGACAAAATCTTAAACGGTTCCAGAGTAATCGTGCGCATAAAAAAGTTACAGACAGGCACAGATATTTTTGGTCAAACTTAAAATCTTGACGTTTCATGACATTCTAAGCCTATTTGAACAATAAAAATTTTCAAAATTTTTTTGCGTTACTATACTTTCACTGGATGTGGAAGTAATTCTCAACATATGCCTGCAATTGTTCAAACTTCACGTTTAATTCAAACTGTTTGTGGAAATTTCTAAAACAAATATGTGTTGTTTTAAAATTAAAGTTATCACTAATATCGACGCCTCTGAAATCTAATACGGCAGTCGGCAAGTCAAAACAAAAATACAGATGCTGGCATTTCTTTGCGACAGTAAACTTTCTTTGCTCTTTGTTGGCAGTTATGACTTCTGAATGCCGCTTTTTGGTTTTCCGACAGGGACTTAGCCTACATCAAGTACCAAGGTTTTTATTTTAAATACCTTTTTATTGCAATTTAAAATTTATTGCATTTGCAATTGCGCCTCTCGAGCTTGAGTGTCCGCCCTGGTTTCTTGAGCAACCTGCATCACCCGTTGGGCACGGCTTTAAACGCCTCTTTCTCTGTTGCTACCTATAGTATAAATTGCAATGTTTTGAAGTTAATTTATATTCCAATAAACCTACACGTTGCCACATGGAGATGCGGCAAAGGACGCTTGGTAATCGTCAGGCTGAAAGTAGAATATATCCTTATAGAATATACAGAAGTTGCGCCTAGCGCCACTATCGGTCGACCCGTTATACTAATAATATACCAGTAATATACAAAAAAAACAGGGTTTACTATTTTCCTGGCGTCCAAAACAAAATTTTAGACTTCGAATCTGTGGAATACTATAATCACGTGGGCAAAGCTTCTGTGACAAAACAACAGAGCGTCCGTATACGGACGCTCTGTTGAAGCTGGACGCTTGGAAGATAGCAAATCGTTAATGTTCAGACGCTCGGAAGCTAGTAGGATGAATATATATATATATATATATATATATATATATATATATATATATATATATATATATACATATATATATATATATATATAGTTGAAATCCGTATAAAAATGAAACAAGTCGACATCCATGCGTTATACTCACCTTTATACTCTATACAAATATAACGCAATTTAGCATCTGTCCATTTAACGGTAAAGGTGGCATCTGCATACATATTTTACTTGTTTAGGTATACTCCGGCTTCCGTATATATAACTTTTTGGTAATATTAGAATCCTTGCAGTGTTGCCAAGCCAGTTCAGTTTGTACAATTATAATACTGTAATGTAATCATAAATCATACTCATGGTTTTGTAAACTACTGCTTTCTAGCCATTACTCCGCTGATGATAAGAAGTCGATTTATTGCCGTTATGTACTTCAAAATAATATATATTAGGTATTCTATTGAAAAATTTATATTTTATTATAATTAGTGTCTTCATTCTCGGAACGGAAATTATGTTTACAAAAATGTTTATTATCTTATACAGTAGTGAAATTAAATTGCACTATTTGCAAAAAATATACAGGGTATCCACGGAAATTAACATTAATTTAAATTTTCTGACAATAAGCCATTTTATAAAAAAAATTGTTTAGGAAATACTAAAATACTGTATACAGGGTGGACCATTAATAATAGGCCATAGTTCAAGAGTAGATTCTTTGGATCAAAATATGAGGATATAACAAAACATGCTTTAGTAAATTGTTGTCGTGGAAAGAGATACAGGGTGTCAAAATTGTATTCTTTTTCTTTTTTTTTGCAATATCTCAACTTCACCGATCTTCTCCCAATTTGGTAAGGAAACTGTTTTTAGGCTAAGAAACAATAATTCATCTATTACATCACGCTAGCCCGTGCAGGGCGCCTCATGAGCTCTACCTTATGATGAATATTTTTTATCTTTTATTTTACGAAACGTAGTGGCACTTTTGACTAGAAAATCTCATGCAGGAGTCATTTCTACGTAAAATAGGTATACTTGATAGAACTTGATAATTCCAACCGTTTTCGAGAAAACTGCCGCATAGGTCTAAACCGTTTTCGAGAAAACTGCCGCATAGGTCTCAAAAAATTCTTTGAAAACAAACCCAATTTGAAAAGGAAAAATTGTATTTATTTAAAAGTGTGCCTTGATGACGTCTTAGTTCCGTCAAAATGTCAAACTAATGAAATTGTACGTAAATGACAGACGTCACCAAAGCACATTTTTGTGTGTAAATTAATTCTTGTTTAAATCGATTTTTTTCAATACCTCAGTGTATTTTTATTTTCCCGTATCTAAGAAATAATACAATCAAAATGAGGTTTTTGAAGTGTCCATATCATTTTCATTATTACTGTGTTAATTTAAATTCTAATAATGCTTACTTTACAGCAACGAATTTATTTAGTTAAATGTTATGGTATAGGGGACAATTCCTATCGACATGAGATTGAATTATTCTATGAAAAGTATCCTATTGTTAATAGTAGTCGACAGAGTTTGAAACAAATTTCTACGAAAATTTAATATTACTAGAGATGTAAAAGGTCTAAAAGAGCAAAGAGCAGAATGTAGCGACATTGCGAAAACATCGTTGAGGAAAAAATTCGAGCAAATTAACATAAGCAGACCTGAACTTCATAGAGTTTTAAAAGAAAATATGTTTCAGGCTGACAGACCTAAAAAATTGATGCTCTGGAATAAGGTAATGTTCAGATGTTAGTTTGAATACCGAGGAAAGAATTGTGGGATATAGTTTTATTATAAAAGTGTTATATTTTCAGACGAGTCTACCTTTAACATAAACGGTATAGTATAATCCCAAAATTATCGCTATTAGGCGCAAGACAATCCAAATTTTACAATAACTAAAAGTAACCATAAATTCAAAAATGTAAATATATGGTGTGCATTACAAAATATAGAATTATTGGCCCATACTTCTTTCAGGAAAATTTTGATCAAAATTCATATTTAAAAATGTTGAATCCTTACTTTTGATTAAAATTTGAGGAAGAAAATTTAGAATACAGACTTATGTATTTTCAACAAAACCGATGCCCCGCTCATTCGTCACTGCTGTTTCAAAATTGGCTTTCTAGACTCTTTTTAACGCTTTTTTTAGCTTGACCTATAACTTTCTAACGCATTGTAAGCAAATCAACTCACTTTTCACCCACTTCTAATTGTCGTATTTGAAACATTGCAAAATTATGCAATGCTGGTGACAATACAATAATATGGTACCATCGAGCTTGATGATGATGAAGAAACTTGTAGTTAACTATAACAGACAGTGAGTTAAATAGTTTAAATGCAGATTTTAATAAAAAACCAGATCCAGAGGTAGTTGATCAAATTAAAGCTTATAGTAAAGAAATAGCTAAAATAATACTTGAATCTCAGTATATTAATAGATAAAAAAATTAAAAATTATTTTAAAAAACGTAAATAGTAGTACTGATACACTACAAATAGATAATATGGCGGAAAAATTTGATTTACGAAGAGCTGCATCTTTGTTGCCGTCCATGAATGGGACCGAAGACTGCACAAAACAGTTGATTGATGCAATTAAATTTTATTCTGAACTTTTAAATGATTAGGACAAAAAAATTACTTATTAAATAATTGATAAAAATTAGACTATCTCAAAATGCCAAACTACGACTCGAGAAAACTTACGACACGACTGCAAACTTAGTGAAAGACATGAGAACTCATTTGTTGACCAACAAATCTGTGACATCTTTAGCATTGGGATTAAATAGGACAAGACAACTTGACAAAACCATTGATGAATTCGGCAGGGAAATCGAACAATTATTACTAACTTGACCTTGGCGCAAGTTAACGGAGACGAACCGCAATAAAAATGTTGACAAATGTGAATGAAAAAGTTGCGAAATCATCAATTGCGTACTATAATAAAAGCGAGAACTTATCAAAGTTTAACAGCAGCTATAAGTGATACGAAGGACGAGGACGATATAACTCCTCGGGTCAAACAGTGATCAGTCACAAGTTTTTCACATGGGACAAAAAAATTCAAATCACCGTTTTAATGATTCTCGTAATATTACCGAGGGAGAAATACTTCACATAAACATAATTACAGCGACAGCTATAACAAGGAAATAATCAAAAGCAGCAAAATTCATATAATAGTCATTTTAGAGGTCAAGTACGTGGTAATATAAATAGATGCGTGACCCAGGTCATGGTGTGCACCAAGCGAAGTATGCAGAAAATGACACGTTCTCAGAAAGCCAAAATAGTAAAAGCAACAACAACAGCGTCCAGTGCGTGTTTCAGATGGATTTTTCGAGCGCAAACGGAATCATATCGAATATGAATATGAAATATGAATTTCGTGATAATGAAATATGGAGCAAATTAATTAACTTTCTTCTTGGATACAGATGCATCTATAAGCATTATTTTTGCAAACTATGTTAAACATGCCTTGATTGACACGGAAAAAAAGGTAAAAATTAATGGAGACGCTGGCTCAACAGTATCCATAGGCACAGCCAATATTTTTTTAGAAATAAAGAAGAGGCAAATAAATCATGCATTTTTAGTATTGTAGAAGCTTGAAAGTGGAATGCATGGAGTGCTAGGTTTTGATTTTTTTTAAATATTCAGCACCCATTGATTATGAAAAAAGTTTATTTTTATTTCGGATTAAGGATAGGAAAATAAATGTACCATTAGAATCTAAATATGATTATTGTATGTGGATACCACAGTGCGAAATAATTAAATATATTGTAAAGTGGATAGTGATTATGACTGTGTAGTTAAATTGGATGTATTAGGTGGTTTGTAGCAGGAACCTTAGCTAGACTTAAAAATAGGATGTTTCCCATTAGGTTACTTAATGTCAATGATTGCACATACAACTCTATTTATTTTACTATTTACTGACGTTAAGAACAATCCAGTACATAAAAGTAGTTAAAAAAATTGCAAAAATTGCTATAGACCTATAAATGAGATATATACTTTAGTCGCAAATAGTCACTTTTGGAAGTCAATTGCACCATGAAAATCACATTTGTGAGAGTTGTGCCCATTGAGACTTGACCTTCATGACTTACATTTTTCCTGAATTTCAAAAAAATTCACCGAAACTCCATTTCCATAAGGTGCGGGGTCCTTTTCGACGTTTTTTTGAAAGCCTTTCATTTTTGGAAAAAACAATCAAAAAGCATTCAAAATATTCTTGATGTTTCTTTCCTTTCCATCAAAGTTATCTCGGCGACCTACTATTGGACACTCAACTCTGTGTCTGGGTGTGGGGCCTGAACAATATATGTTTAACTGTCCTTTATCCCGTTTGTATAAATATAGGTCGTTGCCATCGTACCTACCTACCTATAGTTTATTACTTATTATATTCGTGTGATTTTAGCCTCTGTCCAGTATATTTGTTATCAATTATATTACAAAATTGTATTTATATTTGATGTGGAGATCATTTTCTATCATTTCCACCAAAGTTATCTCGGCGACTTACTATTGGACACTGAAGTCTAGTCTGCAGTCGTAACTATTAAGTTTGTCTGAATTGAATCAAGAACGGGGTGGATATCAATACCAGCTCTAAAAATGTAATTTAAAAATTTCATAAAAATGCTATTTCATAGAAAAAATATTTGTGATTTTCTTTCTCTAAAAATGTGTCCCATTTCATAGTTCTTATCAATGTAAAACATTGACAGCTATAAGACAATAAAACTTCATGAGAATTTAATGGAATAAAAAAAAACTATGTATTTGTTGCTAAAAGAATTACGTTTTAGCAACAAATATCAGGCTTTTTCAATCTAACGCTATTGACCAGGCAATTTACACTATTTCGCCAGTGATATTCTTGGTCATTATAAACTTTCATAAATGAAGTCTTTTGGCCGAAAAAGGAGTATAGTCTATAAAACTTGCGGATCAGAAATAGTTTTTAAAATATATTTTAAATTTATTATGACAAGTTATCTAAGACGAATTCTGCAAATATTCAAATACTTTCCTAGTAGCACAAAATATTGGACCAACGTAAAATCATGTATTACCAATATATGAATATTGGTCTTATATGGATTGTACGTTGGTCGGCATAGACTGTTTTGTCGAGTTGAGCAGTTTTCAAATTATTAATGATTTTTTTCTAAAAATCATACGAAATTTAAGATGGCGAAGCGATTTTCTCCGTTCCCCTAGTTGGAAAAGTGGTCACTTTCAGTTTTATAAATAGAACCAGTGGTACTTGAAAAAAGAAGTTGTCCCAATTTTAAGCAATTTGACTTCTAATTCTTATTGTTAAATTATCGATCTAGATAATCTATGCATTATCCGAGGCATTTACCTTAAAGCTTCGTAATGTATTTATACTCGTATAGCAACACATATTTTTTTCTTGTCACTTAGTTGCAAAATTTTATTTAGGAACAATTATATGATCAAAAACAAAATTATATATGTTTAGTACAAATTAGCATTCACAAACAAAATTTTCTCTTTCAACGACTATACAAAGCGAAACAAGAGAATCCATTGTACAATTTTATATAAATATATTGCAAAATTTACCTTGATGGACCTTGGCAAATTCTATATCAGCGAACCGCGCGCCTGCTATATGTTTTTCATAAAGTTACGTTCGTTTCAAAAAACATTTACGGACGACCCAAATTAAGAATGAAGCGGAAGCAGAGGTTTGCGTAAAAATCACATGTTAATTTTTATCTTATATAGGTTTGAACACTATTTTTAAAACTTTAACGAATTTTTGTAAAACTCTTTTGTAGTTGCTTAAATTATGAAACATTCACAAATGGAACCCTGACGAAAATAAGCATTTTAAGTTTTGTTTTCCTCTTTTAATATTTGAGTGGTAATAACAAACAAGTATTGAAGTATTACACATTTGATGCTGTTTAGTATTTGTATTAATTATTATTATTATTCTACCCCATTTGTAATCTTATAGTAGAGACCCAAACCAAAGGTAAAAAATATGTAAAACTTAGAAGGAATGTCATATTACGTAGGTAATGATGTTTTTTATGGGTGAATTTTGTAGTAAAAGGTAACCCGTTTTCTTCAGTTTCTATGTGGTCCCGACGGAGTACCCCCGGGGGGGAAACCACTCCTCACTCAAAAAAATTTTATCGCTTATTTTAAAACTGAAGTAAAAATTTAAAAACTGGAAATGGCGGCTCCAATATACATTTTTGACGTAAGTGTGGCAATTTTTGAGGTATTTAACATTTAAATTTAATACATACTTCATCTTATAAACATATGGTCGGACGCCAGCTTTAAACTTCCATACCTCCGAAATTATTAATCCTACAGAAATAATAACAAAACAATTAGCTTATAAGCTTTCTTTTTGGTATGTAGCATTTCTTCGATAAATGCGATACTTTTGAGTGGGAGTAGCTGATGGCAAAAAAAAATTTGAGGCATTGGTTTGTGTACACACACTAAATCACAATGTTATTTTTTTACCCCCTTTAATAATGGTAGCTGATATCAATTTTTTTTGCAAACTTCCAATTTTACGGATTCTTGCACGTTTACTTACCCCTTTTACCACCAACTCTTCAATGGAAAAAGGTCAAAATATAATCTAGTTCTAGATATCGCTATAATACATATATATCATAAACCGTTCCAGAGTAATCGTGCGCACAAAAAGTTACCGACAGAGAAAAATTTATTTTGCTCACACTTAAAATTGTCGACGTTTCATGCCATTCTAAGCCTACGTGAACAGAAAAAAATATATATATTTTTTAAGTTTAGTGTATTTCCACTCCACTATGTGAATGAGTTTACTATTAAATCATCAAAAATAACAAAATTTAATCTATATGACAATCTTCCTAAATTGAGTCCTAGTTATTGTACTATACCTTAGTGAGCAATTAATTTTACATGCTGATTAACTTTGACTTATTAAATTCTAAAAATGGTTTTATACCCCAGTTAAATAAGAACAAATTTCGACGTTTAACGGAAATAACTGATAAAGTTTTGAAACTTGGCACAGATGTTCATTAAGGCCCTTTATAAGACATACTAAGTCCTGAACTCAAACTGGTGTACTTGAGCCGCCATCTCGGAAAAATGGTGCTCCTATTCAATTTCTTGCTTTTATCTCGTTAACCATTAGCGATATCGGAATTATGTTTATATAAAAATTGTACCTTATGAAATTATCTACAAAATGTCTATTATTATACTCTTCTCAAGTATGAAGACGAAAAGTACATTTCACTTGATCAACACATTTCTAAAATCGAAAAATATCGCTCGTAGACAAAAAAAAGTTATATATCATTGTGTTAGTCATAGATTTCTAAATAACTTTCACAATGTCCGCCGTTTGTCCGTCTGAATTTATTGCAATATAAACCAGATATCCGTTAAATTTCTCCAGTTTTTGATATGTTGTTCTACTGATTCAGTAGATCATATGTCTCAATGTGCACGAGTTCCAAAAACACACCCATTTACCATTTTTTACCATCTATGAGGATGGAAAGCGCTCGTATACATTTAATAACTACATTTCTATAAAAAAAAATTCTACCTTTCAGCACGGTAAAAAACCTCAGTCGAAGGATCTGACTTACATGTAGACACCCTTCCACCATTTTCCACCCCTTCTGGGATAGTGGAAGTCAATAGAGGCTGAAAACATGCATTATTTCGATTTTCCTAAACCCTTTGATATCACTGTTACATAACTTAAAATAAAAAGTTATAAACATTTAAATATATAATCGTGAGGAAATTGTTTACTAATTATTTAAATAAAAAAATTGTTTTTTAACAAAACTATATTAAGTTGAGGAATTTTAAAGCAATTTAATTCAAATTGATATATAAGGGGGTTTTTGAAGTCGCTGAAACAAAATATGATGTCAAAAAAGCCAATTCAAAATGGCTGATCCAATATGGCCGACTTCCATCAAGCAATAAAATAATTCAAAACACTATTCAATTAAAAACACAATTTAAATATTCACATAAAAACATAAAAAGAAGCTGAGAAAACGTGATATTGTACATAGCATTACAAGATAATCTGTGGAAAAGCGCCCAAACTACTTCTACAATGCTCTGCGGGCACACACACAGTGCAGCGTACGGGACAGGTGATGCGTACTGCTTGCCGCGAAGATGTTTTTTACTTTCAATATCTTTCTACTATTCAAGCATTATAATTTGACTCATGGCCCTGTGCCACGTGAATATTTTTAATATGTTTTCGATATTTTACACATGATAAAAATTGTAGAAACAATCAACATTGAGTCGATTTACCGAAAAAACTTGGTTTTTTCAATATTTCGTGAAAAGTATAGGTTTATATATATATATATATATATATATATATATATATATATATATATATATATATATATATATATATATATATATATATTCCAAAATTTGTTCATCATCCCCAAGTAGCACATAATTCTTTAAGATATCTTTAAGAAGTTCTATTTACTGTCCGCGAGGATATCTTGTATTTATGTACTCTAGAAGTCCTTTCGAAATCAAAATGAGAAATCTTTATATGTGCTCAACTTTTATGCACTGGGGAAATGTAAACTGGGCATTATATAGGAATTTCAACTTTTGTTAACCCACAAACATCTACTAGAAGTTGTAAAAGGGACTTACCATACAGCTCAATTTTCTAAGTATTATAGAAATCAAATAAAATATTAAAAGGGAAATAGTATTATTATCCTTAACAGAATACTTGTAGACATCTTCTAGAAGTTCTAAAAGGGAATTACCATACAGCTCAATTTTCTATGTATTACAGATATCAAATGAAGTATTAAAATGGAAATATTATTATTACCGCTAAAAGAACAACTATAGAAATCGCAAGAAGAAATTCTTTTAATGCATTAAATTTGTTTGCTTACCACGTAGTTTGTTACAGAAATTATTCCTGACCACTGACGATAATTAGTCATGCATTATCTTATACTCATGAATTTATAGAACATTAATAACATTACTGCAATATTCAAATTCTCTCAGGGATCATCGATTTATTTGGATGAATCTTATAACGATTTGGTTCGGTTTGGGCCTGATGTCTCATACTGAGATTTTGATTAACCAACATTTCACCAGCTGCCGCTGGCAATTCTATAAGAAGTGTGTGTGTTGGTACATCTAATAGAAATCCTATAAAGATCTTTTCAGTACCGTTTATATTGGTAAGCGATAAAATACCCGAAAGTACTACAGGAATTAAATCTGTTTGCAGGATCGATGCGGTACATCTAACAGAAATCTTATAAAGATGTCCTCGGGATCATTTATATTGGCAAGCGATAAGATATCCTAAAGATTACTATGGGAATTCTATAGGTATGGAAAAGGCTGCTCACAGGATTCTATAACTAATAGCTTTTTTTCGATTACCATGGGAAGTACTATTTAATACTGATATGCTGACATTTGCCCATCTTAGGGAACTCTTACAGACCTCTAGAAGATATTTACTAATTCCGGGATATCTTGAGGAATTAATTGTGTTACTTGGGTCAGATTTACTTGTCTTGAGGTCCTACTGTAAACGTATGCTGCATAGGTAGGTTAAATAATTTTTTTTATAAAAGTTATTAACTTTTATTTTACCCATAATTTCACGAATTTTAGAGCAATTCTTTTTATTTTCGTAAAAAAGGGGGGTTAATTTAATTTTTAAGGCAAATCTCCTTGAAACATCTTAAAGTACACTTTTCAAGCTTTAAAAACCGCACCTACAGAGATCTAATAACGCGATTTAAACCAGAGAAATGGGTAGTTAAAGTTAGTTTTATATATCAAATTTAATAATTTTCTCAAAATTTTGAAATTTTGGAGGTGTAAGTACATCTTCAAAAATAAATTTTTGAGATTTTTTTCACTCATCGGATCTTTTTATATACATTACTTCAAGAGTAAAATGTGAAAGACTCAAGTTTCTATCTTTAAAATTTTGGAATTGGTAGAGCTTTACCTATTTCATCGCAAATCTCTTTATGTTCCGACTTCATATTATGTAGGTACTATTGCTACATACATCCATCTTTGTATTTGAAAATATAATAGTCCAATAGCTACATGTTTCTTCTTTCGTTTAAGATTTTGTGAGGTCAATTTCATTAATTAGTTCAAAAGTTACAACAAATTTAGTATAGCGCGCCCGAGGCCGCGAACGCTTCGCTTGCCGTACTTATGTGCCTCCGCGTTCCATTTCCGTGCGTTAAACAAAAAAATCTGGAGCCTACATTTTTGATCGTACAAAAAAACTTCATATACATTTTTGATGTGAAATTTCCCGTACTTTCGAACGGCGTGATTACTTTTTGAAAGAAAAAAAAAATAAGATATATTTGACAAAGACTGTTCTGCGATGATCAAAGAATACCTGAATAGAAGTTCTTCTAATTACTTCTATCTGCGCGAGGGTCGCAAAGGATTATGGAGCGGCTCAGAGTAATTGCTACACTTTTTTTTGACATATAGTACTCATCTGAGTGTTTCCATCACTTCTTTGCCAGAAAGATACCGCTGTGCAGGGGTGAATAATTTTTTTAAAAATGTAGTTGTTGAATGTATACGAGCGGTAAAAAATGGTAAATGGGTGTGTTTTTGGGAGTTGTGCCCATTGGGACTTTTGATCTACAGGAACAGCAGAACAACATATCAAAAATTTTTGGAAATTTGACGGATACTGGATTTTCATTTGTGATGTGCGGGATCCTTTGGAAAGTAAGTCAGTATTAGCTAGAGGCAAAACTCTAGAGTTTTTTTAAAAAATCGATCTGTAAATAGAAAGGTTATGAAACATTTTAAAAGAAAAATGCACATGAAGAGTACCGCAACCTTTGACAACATTATAGGTTTAATTGCTACACTCGCAATTTTAATCCGCTCTCGATGATACCCACTTGATTATCGAAACGTTTGTTAGTTTACCATCTTTGTGTTTATATATTCTTATCAACGGTGTTACAACACTCTTCATGCGCATTTTTTTCTTAAATTGTTTGATAATCTTTATATTTATTAATCGACTTTTTTAAAACGCTAGTTCTTTGTCTAGCTAATACTGACTTACTGTCCAAATTTCAATAAAATCGGGTTTGTCTTCCTAAAGTTACGTGCTGACGAGAACATGATAGGCGGAGAAGCAGACGGGCAGACTAACAGATAGACTGTCAGACAGGGGACACTTCGAACGTTGTTCAGAATCCTATGGCTTACATAGTGATATGAAATTATATTCTCTAAGGGTGAGTTGTACGAAACAAGTTAAGCCATGTTCAGTTTGATCCAAAATCAGAAGCCAAGGTTGCGATTGTTATGAGAATGGTAACCATGGATTATGATCTTGGATCGAGCTGAACTTGGCTTAACCTATTTCGTACAACTCGACCTAAGAGCGATATTTACAGTTTTAGAAATGTGTTGATCAAATGCAATTTTCGTATTTCCAAAGATTATAATAGTAGATACGGAAAAAATGCACATACCTAACATTTATTGAATGGAACTTTACAAATTTAATTTTTCATATAAACATAATTCCGATGTCTCTAATAGTTAAAGAGATATAAGCAAAAAACTGAACCGGAGCACCATTTTTCCAAGATGGCGGCTCGAGCGCACCCGTTTGAGTTCAGAAATTATAGTAGGTATGTTTAATAGTAAGCCTAAACGAACATCTTTCTGAACATTTATCAATTGTCATTTCCCTCTAATTTTCTCAATTTGACTGGAGAATCAGTCACTTTTTCGTAATATAACCTTGCGAATATTCTTTATCAAAAATCAAATGTCAAGCAAATAATTTCTATTATTTTAAATGCGGTATGAAGGTATTTAACACAAAATAATATAATTAAGACAAAGTCAAGCATGTTTATTTCGTATAAATTTTGTTTATAATAAATATGTATCGATAAGAGATGAAAGGTTTAAATTATGTTTCAATGATTACATATGTGTTTTACAATGATTCCAGTAATATAATTTATAGAAGTGCCTACAATGATTCGATAGCGCGGCACGAGGGTTCGCGCGCGCGGGAAATTATCCATGATGCAGCTAACATTATTTCGTGTTATTCCTTGCGGTCATATGAAATGACAATTATTGCGGTTCTAAGAAACGTCTTGATAGCAAAAATGTTAAGAGATTTATTTCATTCACTCCCATATGATTAACTATTAATTGTAACACTGGCAAAAACATTTTTATGTTAATTGAATTGTAGCTTATTAATTGCAAATTTAAACAGTTTAACGCAGTTCGTACTCGTATACAGGGTGTTTCACGAGAAAGCGGACATGGTTTAATGGCAAACTGACCAAAGCTTTTGCAACACTTTTGCCGCCTTCGATATAAATTCCAATAAATGCCACAATATGAGCTTGAACAAATATCGATGAATGCTGTGCGCAAAAGATGTTCCTACAATTAAATTAGTCATTTACTGTTTTATTTCAAGAATAATTATTATGTTCTAATTACCAATTTAATGGAGGGGATAAAATAAATAAAAAAAAATTAATGTTAGAGGATATCGAATCAGAAATATATTTCATTCATCTCATTTATTAACAAGTACCTAATAAAAGAGCAACATAACATGCCTATGTAACAACAATAACGGTAGCAACAAAGTTACATATGAATAATGCGCATAGTAACAAAATAACAACAAAACACCAACTGAATAATTGTGCGAAAAACAGAAAAAAATGCAGATATTGTCATAAAACATATTTACAAACTAGAATTAGAATTAAATTTATATGTTCAGAATGACCTCACACAGCTTCAGATATTTTCTAGTACAGTTCACGAGATGCCCTCTGAGCTTCTTATCACTTCTGGGCTGTTTCTAATTTCGTTGCAGCATTCAACAATCCCTTGAATTAATTGATCCTTGCCGTTAATCTCCACATTGTAGACGTTACTCTTTAATTGACCCCATAAGAAATCATCTACACGGTCGAAATTCGGAGACTCCCGCTCATACACAAGGACCTTCGCGGCCAAACCATCTGACTGGATATGTATCATTTAAATGGTTTCTAATTTGATTGGAGAACTGCGGTGGGGTTCCATCATGTTGAAAGAACGTATACCTCGGATATATTTACATTTTCTAAAATATTCGTTAACAAAAATGTAAAAACCTAAATTTGAGATTCTTATCTAAGCTGACTTGCAAAAGAGCGATTAAAATGGATCAGAAAGCTTAGACATGCGCGTTGTAAGATTCAGATATTTTGATCAATCACCACCTTGAAATCAACTTAGGCCAGTTTCTAAAGTTTAGGATGAAATCTAGGCCGTAGTATGGGGTGAGGTATTTGACTGAGCTAATTTAAAATAACAAGATAAAATAGAACGCCCAACTAATAAGTTAGATTTCATAAGTTTAGCTCAGTTCAGTGATGAAAGTAACCAACTATTGTTTTGTCACATTATTTATTTACAAGTTTTCTAATAGTTCTCATTTTGAAATAAGGCTACTATGATCAACAGGTGAGGAGAGATGAGGTGAGGAGAGATGAGGTGAGGTACGGTACCGGTTTCAGTACTGGACATCACACACGCTACACACACGGACTCCTACATCAGAAACTAGACATTTACCATATGAGACGACCATAACAACAATACTCACACAAAACATCCCACCGCTCCCCCCAACAAACACAGAACCTCACCAACACCCCCTCCACCAAATTCTCCCCTTGAGGAATTCAGCGAGAGGAAATATTTTATCGCAACACAATTCAACACCTAATTTGCATTACCCATACATAGGCCTTTACCATATTATCATCCTGTAGTTTTATTACTTTGACAGAAGTGTCGTAAAGCAGGTTCTTACTCTAATTTTTTTTCCTGCATATTTTTGAACCTTAACTGTTCATCACACCAAATCTCAATCCATCTTTTAATTAATTTAAACTCCTATAAACTAAAAGAATTTATAACATCGGCGGATTGGGACGCTTCACGTCTCCGCGACGTATGTAGCATTCTAATTAATTAATATTTGATTGTAATAATGAGATACATGAGATAATCAAATATAGCCCATGACATGTCAACTTAAGAATATTTAATAAATATGGACATCGATCGGCGAAGTCAAGCACGCCGATGCGAGTCCGTCACTTGGATGGGTGACCGTAACTCACCTCGCCGTCCTGGTTAAATGGTAGAGTAGCATTAGCTAAACTTCGCCAGGACGTTAATCTAAATAAGGCATTTAGAAAAATAAAAAATAAAAACAGTGCCAACTTTAAACAATGTCTTTAAATGTTAAATCAGTTTAGATAATTTTTTATAGGGTCACTTAAAGAGTCAGGTCTATAATGTGGATATTAATGACAGGAATTATTTAAAAATCGTTAAAAGCTGCAATGAAATTAGAAACAGTTCAGATGTGATAGAAGATCCAGCGGTCATCTGAAAATATCTGCATTTTTTGTCTCTCGTACAATTATTTTGTTGCTGTTTTGTTGCTAAGCGCATTATTTACATCCAACTTTGTTGCTACCGGTATTGTTGTTGTTAATAGGTATGTTATGTTGGTGTTTTACTGGTTTTTAATAAATGAGAGGAATGAAATAAATTCTTGATTCTCAACATTTATTTTTCAAATTATTCTAAAACCTCCATAAAAATTGATAATTAAAACATAAAACCACTGCCCAAGGAATCACTACTTCCACATCCAGATTTTCTGTCCAAGTCACTCACAACGAAAAAATTTTGTATGTGGAAATAATTGTTTATGGAACTTTAATAATATAATATTTGAAGTCCTCTACCCCAAAAACACACAAAACGATACCCCACATCGGTAGTGGGGTGGGGGTGGTGATAGGGGGTGGTAGTGGGATGAAGAAAAAAAATATTGTGAGGTTTCTGGTTCTTGTACACACACTAAATCACATTTTTTTTTTTCATCCACTTTAATAATGGTGTGGAGGTGGTAATGGGGGTGGCTAATGCCAAAATTTTTTTGAGACCTTAGCTTCTCTTGTATATACTAAATACCAATTTTATGGACTCTTACCTGCTTGATTTACCTCTTTACCCCAAATTTACCTCAATTTACCCCAATTTACCCCCAAAAACCCTTTAAACGATACCCCACATCGGTAGTGGGGTGGGGGGTGGTAATAGGGGGTGGGAGTGGGGGGGGTGGATCAATTAAAAAAATATTTTGAGGTTTCTGGTTCTTGTACACACACTAAATCACAATTTTTTTTCATCCCCTTTAATAATGGGGGTGGCTAATGCCAAAATTTTTTTTGAGTCCTTAGCTTCTCTTGTCTATATTAAATACCAATTTTATGAACTCTTACCTGCTTGATTTACCTATTTACCCCAAATTTACCCCAATTTACCCCCCAACCCTTCGACGGAACAAGATGAAAATAGTTCTAGATCTCATTAAAGTGCATATGTGTACCAAATTTCAAGTCAATATCTCAAACGGATCCAGAGTAAACGTGCGCACAAAAAAAGTTACAGACCGACAGACCAACAGACAGACCGACAGACAGACAGACAGAAATTTTTTTTAGCTCAAACTTAAAATCTCGACGTTTCATGACATTCTAAGCCTATTTGAATAATAAAAATTTTTAAAAATTTTTTTGTCGTTACTATACTTCCACTGGATGTGGAAGTAAAATTACTGTTAAAAAAAAGTAAATGCCTAATTTAATTGTGAAAGTATTTTTGCGTGTATCATTCATCGATATTTTTTCAAGTCTCATATTGTGTTAAGCCGGCGCCACACATGCGGTATTCGCCGAATTCCGAACATTTGCCTTTTGGCGAACTATTCACGGAATATTTGCCGAATCACAAGCACATTCATCCACATATATGTGTAACTGTCAAAACTCAGTGTGGATACCGGAACAGACGAATCATTCGGCAAACATTTTCTCTAGAGAGAGGTGATTAAAATTTTGTGTAGCCGCATTTTTATTTATGAGTGCTGTATACTTATTAAAGAAAATAAAGAAAAGAAAGCCTAAGCAAAGAAGATGGTGGATGGTTATTAAAAAATATAAAAGTGAACCATTTTATTGTAATCAAATAAATATTTTAATGTAGATGCCACTAGCATCGACTGGAGTGTAATTTTTGAAATAGAGGATATAAACGACAAAGTTGAAATATTAAATAATTATATCATAGAACTATTGACAACCGCTCCCGCAGTATTATTGACTCATTTTGGTATAAATCTAAAAACTCTAAAGGCGTGTTTGCACGCATTTAGTTGAGTCGTTTAGTAATTTAGTAGTCGACCAGTACTCGACCAATGCGGACAGCGTGTTTTAGTTGAGTGACTTAGTGGAAAGCGCTCTCCGCATTGGTCGAGTACTAAATTACTAAACGACCCGACTAAATTACTGGATGCGTGCAAACGCGCCTTAACACCAAGTCATTGTTCCACTCCATATTTTAATTCAATTTACCCCACTAAAATAATGACAGTCGCTCTATTATGAGAGATATACTATAGTAAAATGAATTAAGTTTCAACGCATATGTGGATCGGTGTTAGGATTTGCGACAAGGCGAATATTCTTTTCTCTTTGTGTGCATTTACCGACAGTCGACGGGACTATTTGATGTTTTGCAAATAGCAAATATTTGCCTACTTGCATATGTGTAGATCTCAGATATTCGACAAATAACAAATATTCGTTATTCGGAAATCGGCACGCATGTGTGGCGTAGGCTTTATTTAGTGGAAAGTAGAGAAAAAATTAGCCCTTTGTTCAGTTGTTTTTTGTACTTCTCGAATTACATATTAAAATTTTAAAAACATTCTTTGGAAGAATAACAAAAACGTTTATTTTTTTGTTACACATATATTTAGAAATTCTGTCAATAATACATAAACGCCCCCTGTATTTCAGCAACGAGGGTGCAACTAGTTCTTTCTATCGGTGATTCTGATTACTCAAGGTGTCCTCTACCTGCCATTAAACCATTTCCTTGTTTTCGTGAAACACCCTGTGTACAGGGTGTTCTACTAGGAATTGCAGAATTTCCAGAACATTTTCAAATAAATGAAAAAGTCGTAAGTTAAACCCCCACAAAATCTACATGGGGAAAAGGGAAATCAATTTTACATAATTTAATGAAAAAAAAATACAGAGTGTTCCATTTGGCTTAAACAAGTTTTCGCCGTTTGAAGTTTACAAAATGTACCAAAAAAAAAATGAACACTTGGTATATTATTATTGAATTTCTTTACACTCTAGAGCGTAGCTCAGCTTATGGTCTTTCTGCACGCCGAAAAGCAAATGTTCATCTTTTACGTGAAAATCGTTACACCTGTCAAATTTTTTATAAAATGGTTTTTCGTTCTATTCGAAAACTTTGAAATATATAGGGTGTTCCATTTAAAATAAGCAAGTTGATATCGACTTCCGTTATAAGCGGAAGTGCCAAATGCTTGTAATTATTTTCTTTGGATTGATCATAGTAATTCCTTAAATGTTCAAAATTTTCTGGTGTTTAATTTTCCCTTTATTGATCGATGCAGTTCCCAGTGGGACACCCTGTATGTATTCAAAATAAAAGAGATGTGCATTGTACATTGTGGTCCAATTATCGTTCTCACTCCATATTCATTGGGCCCAACGCTTCATTTTGTTTTATTTTGTGTTTTAAAATCAATACCTATTTTGGTAACAATTTATATTTTTTATTTTTTCCAAATAGCAGGTTTATTATAGAACATGCCAAGCTAGATCTTTCTTTAACGGGCTAGACTTGTATAATAATTTTAACAATATTTCCGATAATGAAATAAAAATAAACAAAAAATCTCTAAATTTTCACAGAAGTAATGTAAAAATATACGTTATGTCCTTGAAATAAGCAAAAAACCGCTGCCTAAGGAATAATTACATCCACACCTACTATCCAAGTCTCTTAAACCGAAAAGAATTACGATATTACATTTGCACTTAACTATGTGGAAATAATTGTTGATAGAACATTAAGAATATATTTGAAATCGTCAACCTCAAAAACCTATAATACAATGTATTATATCAGTAGTGTCAGTGATAGTGAGGGTGACTTGTAAAAAAAATTTTTAGGCCTTTGGCTCTTGTACACACACTTATTCGCAATTTTTTATCACCCTTAATAATGGGGTGAGGGTGGTAATGGGGGTGATAGTGGGGGTGGCTGATGTAAAAAAAATGTTTGAAGACCTTGGCTTTCGTACATATGTTAAATCCCAATTTTATGGACACTTACTTGCTTGCTTTCGCTATTTACTCCCAACCCTTCAACGGAATAAGATCAAAATAGTTGGTAAAACCAAAAGTGCACATCCCGAAGTTGTTTTATCCAGTATATGTTATGTGCGTAACATCAATACGTTGCGATGCCAAATTATTACTATACTATTCGCAAATACGAAAACAAAGAATATATTGCCTTTGATCGGCATTATTTCTAAACCGTAAATCGCCCGTAGAGAAAAGTTTTTTATGTGGGTTATGTGCCCATCCGTCACGTTTCTTGTAAGTACCAAATTTTGACAGTAAGTTAACGTTAGCCAGATGAATTAATAGAAATCCTGAAAAGTTATTTCAAATAATTTATTTATATATTGTACTAATGGACATTTGATAACGAGTAGAAATTGCGGTCGGGCGTGACAGACTACCTATTTATTAATTCATATTCTGCACGGACACGGCACAATTTATTTTTAAAGGGTGCTACTGAGGTCTGAGATTAAATATACAGTCAATATATTTTTTATTTTTATTGTTGAAATAAGTATTCACAATTAGCACCGCCTAACTGCAACTTTCATTCGTTTTGTAATAATTTCATTGAATACAAGCAACTTATGACTGATAAAGTAAAATTGAAATATAATCTAATCTACGTAGTTTGTAGAATAAACTTTACCTAATAGAAACACTGTATATGACAGCTCCGGTATCTTATGCTTTTTCGTATTTATTTTGCATAATTAAAAACTTTAGTATTCTTTTGCTTTAAAATTGGAACAAAACACATTTTATATGTCTCTGGATATCGCTCTGTATAACGGATGTGACTCAAGTTCAATAAAGGTATATTGCCATGCTGTATTATATATGATTTTTTTTGTCAGAAGTCATTGTGTTTATTGAGTATTCGGCAACACCCGACTGCAAATTCTATTCGTATTGAAATAGTGTTATTAAAGATAACATTTTTAAGATAAAATTTTACATCTAATTTACAATAAGGTCGCTCGAACTCGGCGCACTGTGTATTAATTACAGTTTAGATATTTAAGATATTATTTGCAAAAATACACTGTGAAGAGTATCATATAGAATGCGTATCAAATATATTAAGAGTTCAATATATCGGCAAAACTTATTTAATGACAAGGAACGTGAAATCTAGTAGAAAATAATTGTGGTATCCGGCAAACAATCACCCATATACAGTTTTCTTGAAAACTGCTAATCCTAGAAGAAAATTTGAAATAAAAAGGTAGCGTTCATCCTATAGCTGGTATCTAGTTCGAAAGATAAAAAAATATTTCGTTTGCTCTATTTGTCCCTGCAACAGTCTGACACAACTTTAGAAAAAAAAAATTTCTACTCTTATTATTTGGCCTTCAAATTAACACATTTTGTTAACAAATACGCAAATATTATGATGACAATTTGAGACAAATTCATTGCTCGCCTCCTTTATACTTTCAGATCTCCGAGACTATTGACTCTACATAAATTAGAAAAAAACGAAATTCATTCTCAATTTAGTAGCTTTTTTATTTGCCTCTCCCATGTTTTCGCTCAGTGTAATACGTTTCGAGTTTAATACGTTTCGAGTTATTTGAAATCTCTTTTTCAAGCTAAAATCTCAATTTTCTACTCGTTATAACTTAAAAACTATCGATTTATATGAAAAGTTGCATAGGACCTTTTCTTCTCAAAGTTTGATTCTCTTTCAAGCCCAATGTTTTTTCTTCTACCACCCCCTATAAATTAGCAAGCCTCCTCCTAATATAGAAACCTTTCTTCGATACATTTACTATTAAATTGCCAATAATGAAAGAAATCCAATTCACGACATTATTCCGAAAATAAAACCTCTAGTTACTGTACTAATCAATGTATCCACAAAAATAATTTAAATATCAGTAATTACAGTCCCGATATAAGCCTGCGTTAAGAATACCTAGTAAAAATAAATTATTGAAATATAGACGTTTATTTATAATAACTTATAATATCGAATGTGCATAAGCCAACAAATTCGCTCGTAATCAGTGCTCAGATAAGCTATTTCAAGCAAAACAAGGTTGCCAATACTCTTGGAGGCCAACCTTTGCGCAGTATATATGTTCTCAATATATCGATAATCGACACCAGCGCGACTCTACGGTAGTTTATTAACACTATGCTGTATAATTTTATTAAGAATTGGGCACAAATTAGCTTCCTGTAAATTTCATGTTTTTTTGGTCTTTATAGGCAATGTGAACTTTTAAATCAAATTGCAAATTGGCGTCCGTGTATCAGAGGTCAATTTGACGAGGAAGCCAATCTTACCACGATTTTTAGATGGCAGGAAGCCACCTAAATCCGTATCTATATATATATATATATATATATATATATATATATATATATATATATATATATATATATATACGGGTATGATTAATCTGTTTCAAGTTCAACCAAAAATGAAAAAAGTTCACTAACTTTACGCACCCTGGAACATCAAAAAAATCACTACTACCACCATCAGCACCACCAGTAATAACACCAAATAGACACAATGAACCCGTAAACATTGAAAAGGACATGCACTCTTACCCCAGCCGGAACCTGAACCCCAAACTACCAATAAAAAAACACCTCCCATGATAAAACATGGGAGGTTCACAAAACAAAAAGAGTTGAATACCTTCTTTAAGGAAAAGTTAAAAGACGAACACTTATGAAAACACGCAAACAATTCCACAACTCTACCACTAAAAAATAAAGGAGATTGGAACTTAGTTAACGAATACCTAAACGAGGGGCGAGTGGAACACCACACGTACACCCCTCGTAACGAAATTCATTCCTCGAGGGCTGTACCACGCTGTAGAAATTGATGACATAAAAGAAGAACTAAAATCCATCCACAAGATACAAGTTAAGCAACTGTATATTCTAAAAGGTACCAGAAATCCCCTTTATATGCTAGTAACAAACAGCTCAAAGAACTGCAGGCAAAAATAATGGGAAAGACACATCAATAATAAGGGGATTATACAGTGTCATCGGTCCCAGCAGTGGGACAAGCCACATCGAATTGCCGAGCACACCAAGTGTTTAAAGTACGCCGATGGGCACTACACAAAAGACTGCCTCAAAAACCGAGAGGAGCTCGTGAAGTGTGTCAAGTGCGGAGAAGCTCACCCCGCTAACAGTGTTTGATGCAGAATATTGTATACAGAAAATTGAACAGATAGATATAAGGACTATGAGAATCCCACCCCCTGAAGCAAAATATCTAGCAACACCACCACCCAAAACAAACGTATGGATCCAAAGACTGTCACAACAACAACAATCCCAACAGTTCCCCCTCCCGCCACAACCAGAACCCAGAAAGGCCACCGATGCCATCACCCATTCCAAGAAGTCAACAGAGCAACGGCATGTCAAAACTACGACTTCTAAAACAACAGACGGATATAATGCCACCCTCGTCAACATCGACCAACTGCTGATGCGGATGACTGAATTAAACGAACAACTCAAGAGCTGCATTGACGCTTAGGCTTTCTTCTTGGAACGCCAATGGTGTAGGTAACAAAATTCCTTTTTTGATCAACTGTTTAATGAGGCATAAAATCGACATTATGCTTCTGTATGAAACGAAACTCAACAGACGAGACAAGTTACGCGTCCGATGGTATACGACAATATCCAAAGATAGAGCCGATATCAATAGGGGTGGCGGCGTGGCCATACTCCTCCGTAGAGAACGCCTCCGTGGAGAATGTGTGTGTGACGCTAGAAGGCGGATGAGTATCGTCGTCGCGTATAACCGGCCCTCGAATGGGTTCACGGCGGGTTGTCTCGAGAATTTGTTAAACGCAAGCCCGCGCTGCATTGCTCATAGGCGACTTTAGCGCACGACACATCAAGCATGGAGCTGCCATCGAAACAACGCGAACGGCAATACCCTGTACTATTACGTGAGTAATCGTAAAGTCGTGTTACAGTATTCGAAAAATCCCACACATTTTCCGGATAACGGTACAACACCTACCACCCTTGACATTGTGGTCAACAAGGATGTGAGAAAGCCACAACACACCACCCGTGACGTTGGAGGAACTCGCATCTGATCACAATCCAATTCTCCTGGAATTGGATAAAATGTCGAGGGAAGACATGACTCGAAAAATCACATCTTATAGAGAAGCCGACTGGCCGGCAGGCATCTCTCTAAAACGCACATAAACACGCACTTAACACTTGCAAACAACATCACCACAGCTGCCGAGATGACCTACCGGCTGCAGCGGTGGTTCAGGATCGCCATCAACACCGGATATGACGGGATAGGCTGGAGGCATTGAATCGTCGAGACAACTCACTGTGGAAGCTGTCGAAGGCCATGAAAAATACGAGGGAAAAGCAAACGACTTAGCTGGCCATTTTCAAAATATACACAACATACAGATACCAAACAATCCGGAACACGACCACACGACGTAAACGCACTGATTGGCCACAACATCCAATTGACTAGACGCGAATTTCTAAAAGTTATGGCCAAGCCCTCGAAAGTTGCAGACATCGTCCGGACCTTACCTAACGACAAGGCCCCGGGTTCAGACGGCGTTGAGTTACGCTTCTCAAATGTCTCCCGAGAAAAGGCATTGTACAATTGACGTACATTGTCAACACGATCCTGCAACTGTAACACTGGCCCAGCCAGTGAAAATTCGCCGTGGTTATGCCAATCCTGAAGCCGAACAAGAACGCGAAGCTCGTCGGCAGTTATCGATCGATTTCGTTGCTATCTCCAAGTTGGTGGACAAGGTCATTCTGATCAGACTAGACGCTGCTCAGGATGAACTTCACATCGACGACGAGGCCAGTTAGGTTTCAGGAGGAGCAGGGGTACTGTACAGCAGATCGTCAGGATCATGAATGATGTCAAGGTGCAATACAACCTCGGGAAGAGCACCGTCATGGTGCTCCTTCCTTAAGAAAGCCTTCGATACCGTACGGATCCCCCTACACACTAAACTCACTGGACTTCCCGACGCACATCACAAAATTTATTCACTCCTTCCTGTCGTGTAGATCGTTGCAGGTCAGGGTGAACAATAAACTATCAACTCGGCGGGACATTCGCTTGGGCGTCCCTCGGTCGTACCTGTCTCCAAAGTTGTACGACTTCCCGGAGTTTCCGAATTCGAACCTTGCCAAGTACGCCGACGACACAACCATGTACGTATACTCGCATAACACGCATAACACGCAGGCCACTAATATGCTGCTGAAAGCATACACGGCCCGTGCCACGGCGTATTACGATAAGTGGAAGATTCGAATCAACGCCGAGAAATCAGAGTCGATTCTCTTCACGCATCGCTTCACCGAAAACCGGATTCTAACGCCACTTTCGATCGAGGGTAGAAAAATTCCAATTAAGCGGTGCGTGAAGTATTTGGGGGTGAACCTAGACAAAAGACTGACTTTTAATACACACATTAACGAGACGATACGCAAGGTTTACTCCATGTCCAGGAGTCTGTATCCGCTCCAGGCACGGGGTAGCAGACAACGGGACTAACCTAACTGCAGCATCCCGGCCACGACAATGCGGAAGTTGAGAGTATTAGAACATAAATTTATGCGCCTCATTTCAGACTCCGGTAGGTACACCTCCCTCAGAGATCTCTATGCACGTTGCCACGACATAACCCCACTAGAGGACTACGTCCCAGAAACATCGCAAAAATTCTATCAGTTCAAACTGGGCAATAATCCGCTAACCCGCAATATTACCTGAATTAGACAGCATAATGCCATACTTTTCGATATAAGACACCCCCTATCATGGCGTTGCCTATCATATCATATCATATCATTTATTTCACCAATTAAAATACAATACACACACATATATATATATATATATATATATATATATATATATATATATATATATATATATATATATATATATATACACACACACACACACACACACACACACACATACAGGTGCGGCAATAATTGTGTGGACACTGGACATTTCGCCAAAAAATGGGGTCTTTCAAGTTATTACGTAATCAATACTCACCATTTCGAGGGCTTTCTAACTCTATTTTCAAAATTTTCTTACACACAAAATTAATGTTACTTTTACAAAAATATAATTGTGTGGCCAAGCCCCACAATTTTGTGTATATTGTGTGGACAATAATACACATCCTGTAATTCGTTACAAAAAAGGTTGTGATGGTTTATTTCAGGTACATGTTTATTTATATTAAAAAATCTGTAAATGTTTATTTATGCACTTCAGGATTACAATACTTACGTTATGCTATAAGGGAAATTTTTTTTATTTTAAAATAAATATAATCATGTAGATTATATATCATATTAGGTATTGCATTATTCCATGATTAATGTGTAGTAGGATGTCTGTATTTAAATTGTAAAGCTTCGGGTATCGATAGATATTGTCTATCAAAAAAATAATAATAATAATAAAAAATGCTCTATTTTTTGACAATTCATACTCTTTAAAACAAATGTCATATTAATGTTTGATATTTCCTACAATTTTGCAGCATTCAGGTAAATTTTTATTATCACAATCCTTTTAATATGACTAGTTTAGAAGCTTTATAAGAAATGTTTTTCAAATTTTATTACTCTAAGTTATTCATATAATGACTACTTGCATATTAAGAGCGCAAAGTGGTGTATTGCAGCTTGGGCATGAATATTGCTGCATATTGGAATCATGAAAAATTGGCATGCGTACTTTCCGTTCGAAATATACACACCATTTTTTACGACTGCAGCAAAATTGACTAAAAAACACTGATTTTTATTATTTTATTATTAAACCTCAAGCACATCGTTTCTAAAGAGAAATTCTTTGGGCTGAGCGGGCAACTTTAGTTCTCAGAGGATGGAAAGTCTATTCTCAATGACAGTTGTAGAACAAAAACGAGATTGTGATGCACCATTTTATAAGTGTTGTCCAGGATAGGCTAATTGAAAAAGAAAATAGGTATGTAAGAAGCCTATTCAATTTTTGTCAAAAAATCTACATGCCAAATATTTACACCTTTTTTCCCCAACACCTTCTGTATATTGATTTTAAGTATCTTAAACCAAAGCATATTTTAATATACAAGCTATCTATTATGGAGCCAAGATATATCGCTTTTAATAAAGAAAACAAAAACTATTTCTGCATGAGTTCTATTTTTCTTGGGCTTCATTCTTAAAAAAAATTGTATTTCCTAATAGATTTTCCGAATTCCCGGTAAGTTTTCCTGTATCCTCTTGAGACATAGAAATAAACATTTGAATCGATGGACGTTATGATGGCAAGAATTACTTATTTCTTGCCCGTTCTGACGATCTCCTAAGTATACTTATCTTTTATTTTTACGGATTTTTCGTAATTTTAATAACATATAAATTTCTTAATTTTCGAAAATGACATTATTGATATTTTTTGTTACCCATCGGTAGTTGTTTTCTAGATAGGGTATTAATTTTTCAACATATTTTATTTAAAACGTCGGGTAATAACAGTAAAACCCAATAGAAAAAAATAGGTAGAATTTATAGTAGTCTTATATCGTAAGTGCTTTTTTGGTTCTTATAGATCAAGAGGGTAGAGAAAAATCGATGAATGGGTAAATGTTCTAATATTGTAATTAAAATATAATTCTTTAAAAGTATTTATACAAAACTTCCTTATTTGTTTTGGCATATTTTATCTATCAATTAATTTTCCCTTTTGGGTAATTATAAATCACCCTGTATAATTTTTATTAAAAGTATAGCAGATTTGTATTAACTACATGCCATATATTGTCCTGTGCAACATTTTTTCCATTCATTATTTTTTAGGGCGTTTACCTTAAATTTTGTTCATTAAAAGTACAGCCGGCTTCTATCTTGGCAATGATGTCAACTATCCGCGAAATACTAATTTTCTCAGTCAAATAGTCTTTTAGTTACATCGTCATCAAGTAGACAAATACGCGGCAGACACACTGACGGAATTGAAAGACTTTATTTTTGAAATCTACGTTGGTCCTATATTTCAAATTGGATTTCTCTAGCATATAAAAATGAAACACATTATTTAATGGCTAAAATGTTTCGAAATTTTATGTTCTTCAATTTAATACCTCGTACAGAGAATTATATGTATATTTAGTTCATGATATGTATGCAGAAAACTCCGCTTTGGTGAAAGTAGACAGCAGTAAGTCAGAAAAATATAAAGTTGGCGAAGGCGTCACCCAGAGCTGCATTCCGTCACAAATTCTCTATAGTGAACATGTGATGCGACGTATGCAGAGTGGTGTGGCTCTAGGCAGAACCAAAATGTCTAGCTTGAGAACTATAAATGACACAGTATAGTTGCAGCAAGCAAGGATTAGCTCATACACCTGCTGGCCAGGCTTCAACATAAGCTCCGATTATGGTTTAAGTGTAGATAAATTATAACAAAACAAAAATTATGATTCTAGACCAAGCAAATGATAACCAAAGACATTTTACGTGTGGTAATAAATAAGACGATATACTTTGGAGCTCTTGTCGACAATATTGGCAACTGCGAGTATGAGACTCGTTGAGGAATACAGATGGAGAAATCGGTAACGTGCCAGTTGAGCAAATTTTGGTATAACAGAAATATCATGAAAAGTACTAAGATCAGATTACCGAACGCCCTGTAATATGCCCGATTATGTCTCACTTCGCTTATACTGTCAGAATAAGACACTTCACTTAGTTTCACACCACCGACCCACTCGCACCGCTGCCCGACATCAACTGCCGTCTCCTCCACAGCGCCACCTAGCATTCGATGATACTTCATTACTTGTCAACGTTAGGTACAAGTAATTCCAATACACTACACGCCCTAATTTTCTCCATCGTTTTTCATGCCTCTGAGACATGGACCATTATGTATATACATACCGCTTACTGATGCTTTCAGGATGTGAGTCAGAGAGCTCGATTCTCTAAGATATACGTTCTCAAAAGCGACTTTCCAGCATCGTATTCTCCCGAATTCTTTCATTTTTTGGCCAAGACCTTTCATTGTTTTAAAATATATTTAAATAAAGTTTCGACTTTTTAAAATTTTGATCATCTTTACAAACTTTGGTATTTGACTTATCTACAAAGGAAGTTGAGTTTATGTAACATTTCTTATCTTTTTTGAATCAAATTTTGCTTTTTATTACGTGAATATTATTTTTTCTATAAGCAAATTTCTATTCTAATAAAGTTAATTTCTAAAACGTAATATGACAATTTTCCCTCTCCGTTACACAAATCATGAATAAACTGTGTATTTAAATTTATATTGATATTTTCCTTTTTTTTTTATTCAAATTATTATAAAAATAGAAAAAAACTTACCTAGATAAAATGCAGTAAATAAAAGAATAGATAAATAATATCTGACTAAAGAAGGTCCGTTTATACAAATAAAATATGATTTTATTTCATTTATAATAATGTTCACATAAGTATGGTTATAGAGTGGTGTGTGTCCACACAATTATTGCAAGACCTACACACACATATATATATATATATATATATGTGTGTGTGTGTGTGTGTGTGTGTGTGTGTGTGTGTGTATTGTATTTTAATTTGTGAAATAAATGACATGATATGATATGATAGGCAACGCCATGGTAAGGGTGTCTTATATCGAAAAGTATGGCATTATGCTGTCTAATTCAGGTAATATTGCGGGTTAACGGATTATTGCCTAGTTTGAACTGATAGAATTTTTGCGATGTTTCTGGGACGTAGTCCTCTAGTGGGGTTATGTTGTGGCAACGTGCATAGAGATCTCTGAGGAAGGTGTACCTACCGGAGTCTGAAATGAGGCGCATAAATTTATGTTCTAATACTCTCAACTTCCGCATTGTCGTGGCCGGGATGCTGCAGTTAGGTTAGTCCCGTTATCTGCTACCCCGTGCCTGGAGCGGATACAGACTCCTGGACACGGAGTAAACCTTGCGTATCGTCTCGTTAATGTGTGTATTAAAAGTCAGTCTTTTGTCTAGGTTCACCCCCAAATACTTCACGCACCGCTTAATTGGAATTTTTCTACCCCCGATCGAAAGTGGCGTTAGAATCCGGTTTTCGGTGAAGCGATGCGTGAAGAGAATCGACTCTGATTTCTCGGCGTTGATTCGAATCTTCCACTTATCGTAATACGCCGTGGCACGGGCCGTGTATGCTTTCAGCAGCATATTAGTGGCCTGCGTGTTATGCGTGTTATGCGAGTATACGTACATGGTTGTGTCGTCGGCGTACTTGGCAAGGTTCGAATTCGGAAACTCCGAAGTCGTACAACTTTGGAGACAGGTACGACCGAGGGACGCCCAAGCGAATGTCCCGCCGAGTTGATAGTTGATTGTTCACCCTGACCTGCAACGATCTACACGACAGGAAGGATTGAATAAATTTTGTGATGTGCGTTGGGAAGTCCAGTGAGTTTAGTGTGTAGGGGGATCCGTACGGTATCGAAGGCTTTCTTAAGGAAGGAGCACCATGACGGTGCTCTTCCCGAGGTTGTATTGCACCTTGACATCATTCATGATCCTGACGATCTGCTGTACAGTACCCCTGCTCCTCCTGAAACCTAACTGGCCTCGTCGTCGATGTGAAGTTCATCCTGAGCAGCGTCTAGTCTGATCAGAATGACCTTGTCCACCAACTTGGAGATAGCAACGAAATCGATCGATAACTGCCGACGAGCTTCGCGTTCTTGTTCGGCTTCAGGATTGGCATGACCACGGCGCATTTTCACTGGCTGGGCCAGTGTTACAGTTGCAGGATCGTGTTGACAATGTACGTCAATTGTACAATGCCTTTTCTCGGGAGACATTTGAGAAGCCTAACTTAACGCCGTCTGAACCCGGGGCCTTGTCGTTAGGTAAGGTCCGGACGATGTCTGCAACTTTCGAGGGCTTGGCCATAACTTTTAGAAATTCGCGTCTAGTCAATTGGATGTTGTGGCCAATCAGTGCGTTTACGTCGTGTGGTCGTGTCCCGGATTGTTTGGTATCTATATGTTGTGTATATTTTGAAAATGGCCAGCTAAGTCGTTTGCTTTTCCCTCGTATTTTTCATGGCCTTCGACAGCTTCCACAGTGAGTTGTCTCGACGATTCAACGCCTCCAGCCTATCCCGTCATATCCGATTTTTTCCGGTGTTGATGGCGATCCTGATCCGCCGCTGCAGCCGGTAGGTCATCTCGGCGGCTGTGGTGATGTTGTTTACAAGTGTTAAGTGCGTGTTTATGTGCGTTTTAGAGAGATGCCTGCCGGCCAGTCGGCTTCTCTATAAGATGTGATTTTTCGAGTCATGTCTTCCCTCGACATTTTATCCAATTCCAGGAGAATTGGATTGTGATCAGATGCGAGTTCCTCCAACGTCACGGGTGGTGTGTCGTGGCTTTCTCACATCCTTGTTGACCACAATGTCAAGGGTGGTAGGTGTTGTACCGTTATCCGGAAAATGTTTGGGATTTTTCGGTTACTGTAACACGACTTTACGATTACTCACGTAATAGTACAGGGTATTGCCATTCGCGTTGTTTTGATGGCAGCTCCATGCTTGATGTGTCGTGCGCTAAAGTCGCCTATGAGCAATGCAGCGCGGGCTTGCGTTTAATAAATTCTCGAGACAACCCGCCGTGAACCCATTCGAGGGCCGGTTATACGCGGCGACGATACTCATCCGCCTTCTAGCGTCACACACACATTCTCCACGGAGGCGTTCTCCACGGAGGAGTATGGCCACGTCGCCTATTGATATCGGCTCTATCTTTGGGTATTGTCGTATACCATCGGACGCGTAACTTGTCTCGTCTGTTGAGTTTCGTTTCATACAGAAGCATAATGTCGATTTTATGCCTCATTAAACAATTGATCAAGAAACGAATTTTGTTACCTACACCATTGGCGTTCCAAGAAGAAAGCCTAAGTCTAAAGGGCATCGGCGGGCTGACCTTGGAAGAAAGCCGTTATCACCTGGAATTTATCAAAAGCGTCAATGCAGCTCTTGAGTTGTTCGTTTAATTCAGTCATCTGCATCGGCAGTTGGTCGATGTTGACGAGGGTGGCATTATATCCGTTTGTTGTTTTAGGAGTCGTAGTTTTGACATGTCGTTGTTCTGTTGACTTCTTGGAATGGGTGATGGCATCGGTGGCCTTTCTGGGATTCTGGTTGTGGCGGGAGGGGGAACTGTTGGGATTGTTGTTGTTGTGACAGTCTTTGGATCCATACGTTTGTTTTGGGTGGTGGTGTTGCTAGATATTTTGCTTCAGGGGGTGGGATTCTCATAGTCCTTACATCTATCTGTTCCATTTTTTGTATACAATATTCTGCATCAAACACTGTTAGCGGGGTGAGCTTCTCCGCACTTAACACACTTCACGAGCTCCTCTCGGTTTTTGAGGCAGTCTTTTGTGTAGTGCCCATCGGCGTACTTTAAACACTTGGTGTGATCGGCAATTCGATGTGCCATGTCCCCACTGCTGGCATCGATGACACTGTATAATCCCCTTATTATTGATGTGTCTTTCTCATTATTTTTGCATGCAGTTCTTTGAGCTGTTTGTTACTAGCATATAAAGGGGATTTCTGGTACCTTTTAGAATATACAGTTGCTTAACTTGTATCTCGTGGATGGATTTTAGTTCTTCTTTTATGTCATCAATTTCTACAGCGTGGTACAGCCCTCGAGGAATGAATTTCGTCACGAGAGGTGTACGTGTTGTATTCCACTCGTCCCTCGTTTAGATATTCGTTAACTAAGTTCCAATCTCCTTTATTTTTTAGTGGTAGAGTTATGGAATTGTTTGCGTGTTTTCATAAGTGTTCGTCTTTTAACTTTCCCTTAAAGAAGGTATTCAACTCTATTTGTTTTGTGAACCTCCCATGTTTTATCATGGGAGGTGTTTTTTTATTGGTAGGTTCCGGCAGGGGTAAGAGTGCATATCCTTTTCAATGTTTACGGGTTCATTGTGTGTATTTTGTGTTATTACTTGTGGTGCTGATGGTGGTAGTATTGATTTTTTTTATGTTCCAGGGTGCGTAAAGTTAGTGTTTCCGACTTCATAAACTTTTTTATTTTTTGTTGAACTTGAAAAATCATACCCGTGTTTAAATTGGTTGAGTTGTCATTAGTTAGAGAATATTATTTAGGTATTATGCAAATCACAACTTACACACTTTTTTATTTATTATGAAAATACCTACTTTCTGTATATTGTTGCCCTAATCTGGGCACGCTAATATACTAGTTAGGTAAATACTTTAAAACACTTATTACTGGAGAACCAATCAAAACAACTACTCTCCTAGCTAATACTGACGAAGTATTGAATTACATGATATGATTCTTAGCATTTTAAAGAAAAAAATATTGAAAATACTTAAATCATTTATTTACATTTAGTCATTCACACTTTTTTTTTTATTTAATATGAAATTATCTACTTTCTGTATATTGGTACCTTAACCGGGTCACGCTAATATACTACTTAGGAAAACACTTTAAAAGACTCATTATTGGAAAACCAATCAAAACAAGTACTCTTCTAGCTAATACTGACGAAGTATTGAATTACATGATAGGATGCCTGGCATTTTAAGGCAAAAAAATATATTGAAAATACTTAAATTATTTATTGAAATTCAGTCATTCACAACAATTATTATTGAACCTTGCATTCTATTTCAACTCTAGAAAAGTTGTACAAGTTTTTTCAGACTCGTTAGTTCTCATCAGTCATTAGTTGTTGCAGTGATTTTTGCCCTTAACGCTATCCTGGCTTCCATCACAACTATTGTTTATTTCATTATCAACCTGCATGCGTACGGCTGGTCTTCGTCTTCTCATAATTGTTGCTCTGTCTAGACTGACACACGAGACGTCGCTCTCAGTTCCAGATTGCTTTGGTGTAGGGCTGGCCATCCTTTGGAAGAGCCTTTTAGTTCACGTATGACCGCTTCTCTGGCGTGGTGGCGTCCATTATTTATTTTTTGAGTTTTAATTTATACATATTGTTCTTTATTTGAAAAGCCTCGAGCAGTTTTGGTCTGAAACGGTCGGGGATTCGTGAATTATCTGCCACTTGTCAATATCACTTGATTTCGTGGGGGAGATTATTTTTGACAGCTGTCAATCTGACAGCTGTCAAATAAAATTCGAACTACAGTTGTTGGTCACAAATCTGTCACTTTTGACAGCTGTCAAAATTTTTGCTACTAAAGATTCTTGGGGATTTTGATTTTTGATAGTTGTTAAAAAATTTACGTTATCGTTTACGGTATCACTGTTATTTTTAGGTTATATTGTTATTTGGGGCTATGATTACCGGAAATATTACCTGCGGTGTACCGGAAACATGTTTAGAGTTTCGTTAACTTTTAATGTCACTGTCATTTTATTTATTTTTAGTAAAAACTTACGTGGGACCCAATTAAGGGTCGTCTATAGCCACTTTGGGGTTCTGTAACCTTTGCACAGTTACCACTGTCTTTAAACTCAGTTTTTTAGCGAAAATCACAATTCAAGACATTGCGACTTCTTTAAAAAACGCGTATATAGGGTAAGTCAACGTTTTAACTCACTCGGCCACTAACCTTGTTTACTAGTATTTACTTAAAGACTGAATAGTTGAAAGTAGGTCTTAGACTAATTTAGAAAGTACTTGAATGTTTAATAAATGTTTAGTATCAAATCTGTACCTGAGAGGTGAACAATATTATCTCCATTATTATAAATTTAGAGAAAACAGGATTTAAAGTTTTAAATAGGCCAATTGCGTATTTCTTCAGATGTAAAATAAAAAACCGCTGCCCAAGGATCATTACTTCCACATCCAGATTTTCTATCCAAGTCTCTTACAACGAAAAAAAATTGTATGTGGAAATAATTGTTTATGAAATTTTAATAATAGGTATAATATTTGATATCCTCTACCTCAAGAACTCATAAAACGATAACCACATCGGTAGTGGAGGTGGTGATAGGGGGGTGGTAGTGGGGGTGGATGAAGTAAAAAAATATTTTGAAAAATATTTTTTCTGGTTCTTGTACACACACTAAATTACATTTTTTAAATCCTCTTTAATAATGGGGTGGGGGTGGTAATGGGGGTGGCTAATGTCAAAAATTTTTTGACACCTTAGCTTCTCTTGTATATACTAAATACCAATTTTATGGACTCCTACCTGCTTGATATACCTATTTACCCCAAATTTACCCCAATTTACCTCCCCAACCCTACGACGGAACAAGATGAAAATATAATCTAGTTTCAGATCTCGTTAAAATACATATGTGTACCAAAGGACCCCGCAATAATATTATGGAAATTGAGTTTCGGTCAAATCGTCTGAATTTTGGATATGTTTTAGGTTTCGTCATCCCAAGCAAAAGTCTCAATGGGCACAAAGCTCGAAAGTCAATACTTTGGCTGCTACGGAGCTTGAAAGCTCCAAAGCTCCACCACAGATTTATTTATTCGTGCAGTCTTTATAGATTTTTAAATAACTGATTTTTTCGATTTTAATGTCTTTGTTTTTGAGGTAGCTGAATTCAAATCCAATGTCAAATTGCCCAAATTGACACTTGACAGCTGTCAATTAGCTGTCAAAGTGCCTTAACATGTTATGAGTTTATGCTGTTTAGGTAACTCAGTTCATGTATGATGTGAATACAATAATTCGACAATTGGCAGCTGTCAAAGTGCAATAACAAAGTGCAAATCTTATTTTTTTGTTATGACTTTATGCTTTTTAGGTAACTGAGTTACATAACAAAAAAATAAGATTTGCACTTTGTTATAGCACTTTGACAGCTAGCTGACACCCTGTTGACAGCTGCCAATTGTCGAATTATTGTATTCACATCATGTATGAACTGAGTTACCTAAAAAGCATAAAGTCATAACAAAAAAAATAAGATTTGCACTTTGTTATTGCACTTTGACAGCTAGCTGACAGCCTGTTGACAGCTGCCAATTGTCGAATTATTGTATTCACATCATATATGAACTGAGTTACCTAAACAGCATAAACTCATAATATAAAAATAAGATTTGCACTTTGTTAAGGCACTTTCACAGCTAATTGACAGCTGTCAAGTGTCAATTTGGACAATTTGAATCGGATTTGAATTCAGCAACCTCAAGAACATAAACCTAGACATTAAAATCGAAAAAATAAGTTATTTAAAAATCTATAAAGACTGCACGAATAAATAAATCTGTGGTGGAGCTTTGGAGCTTTCAAGCTCCGTAGCAGCCAAAGTATTGATTTTCGAGATTTGTGCCCATTGAGACTTTTGCTTGGGATGACGAAGCCTAAAACATATCCAAAATTCAGACGATTTGACCTAAACCCAATTTCCATAAGATTATTGCGGGGTCCTTTCAAGTCAATATCTTAAACGTTTCCAGAGTAAACAAGCGCATAAAAAAAAGTTACAGATAGACAGACCGACAAGACATTTTTTTTCGCTCAAACTTAAAATTTCAACGTTTTATGACATTCTAAGCCTATTTGAACGATAAAATTTTTTTAATTTTTTCTGTCGTTACTATACTTCCACTGGGCGTGGAAGTAACTAGCAATTTGATTTTTTCAGTTTGTAAAAAAGTCATTTAACTGATATATTTTATAAAAGAACTACCTATAACAAACTATACCTGACCATAATTAAAGGCACTTGAGATTGTTTACAACCAAATGACAAATCAGGTAAATAAAAAAAAATGTAAATCCTCCAAGACACCTTCAAAAGATTACACTCAGGAAAGATTATGATTCACAGACTTCATTCTGAGTAAAATCCTTCCTGTTGCTGATTTTACTTTCCTATATTTGCAGACAAGATATTTTAGGTAATTTTAGATATTATTTGAAGGTTTAGTGGTAAATAGTAGTATCTCTAAAGGGATTAATAGAAGAAAATTGAATTAAATGACGAGTTTTAAGCAGATCACTCTCAATATACGCTGCTAAAAGTTTAATTGTATTATTATATAAACAGTTTGAGACATATTTCATTTACAAACACTTCAATTTCAAACATAATCTAACTTTAATGCCATATAGGCCGAGAGCTGGCAGTAAAAATAACTTCCTCATAAGTTACCAAAGGTTTGAACTGACACGTCGGTACTACTTTAGGTTGTAATTTTAAAACCGCCTGTCTGCCGGGCGTAATTGGTCGCTTTATTAGATTTAAATTTTTTAAAAAAAATTAAAAATAGCTCAGAACTACCCAATTATTACCAATATAAATGTTGTGTGAAAATGGCCTAAGATCTTAACTAAATTGAAATCGTAGGCGTCTGCCGTTGGGAATGGTCGCTATTTTGGAGCAGACGCTGTTAATTACGTCAAAAAAACGCCGTCAACTTCCTCACAGGTTATCGCCGTTATTTTTGTGTCATATTACTAAATATGTTAGTAACAAAAGTTGAAAAAGAAAACTTTGGCAGACAGTCGCTTTCAAACCGCAGACGGGGTATTAAGTTGAAAAGTAAAAAAAAATTGTCTACACTCCAACTGCAAATTTTAGCTTATAAAAGGTACCTATTTGGATTAAAGATTTGCAAAATTTCTTACAATGGAAAATCACTTGTAACTTTTCAAGTAAATATTGCATTTTTAAAATAAGCGTTAATCACATATGTCAAAAAACGCCGACAACTCCCTCACATGTTACCTTCAATTTTTTTTTTCAATGGATATTTATTATTGTGTAAGTAATAAAGATGTATAAAGAACACTTCGGCCGAGACTTCGGCAGACGGTCGCATTCAAAGGACATCAATATATGAAAGTACGCGTAATACCTAAATTATTTAAAACGACCTCGGGAATATAGAGGTCCTTAAGCAAAAATTTTATGTACCTAACAAAGAGGCTAGTGATATAACACTTATTAAATATTCATTTAATTTTAAAGACCCAATAAAAACAAAAGAAATAGAAGCAAAAATAGAAAAAATTAATCTATTCATCTTCATCACCACTTGTATTGTAAAATACGTCATCTTCATCTATGTCCGGATCTGGGATTTTACAAATTTCCTCAAGTGTAGAAGGGGTTTGTGGTCCAATAAACCATTCCACTTGGTATCTTCCATCGATTAAAAGCCAGCCATGTTCTTCAGGATTTAAAAAAATTGGATTAGCCTCTGCTGCATAATTCCAGAAGGCGAAAACTTGATTAACCCTTTTTATTTTATTTATTAGTACCTTTCGACAAGGTGGCATCAAGCTCCCATCGAAATTTTTAACTTTATCTAATGGATTTCTTCTCTGGGCTACAGTACCACCATGGTTTCTAAGAAACAAATCTAGCCTTGTGTCATTCACACTATTAGCATTATGCCTACCATACATGCAGCATACAAATTTTTCAATGCCTTGAATTTGCTCTTCCGATATCCTGGGAATGGCCAAAAGAAGCAAAAATTCTGGCAATATTTAAATCTTTCTCAATAATGTTAAAAGGCTTTATTTTAACGTTTTGGACAAATGATGCTGTATAATCATTGCCTGTTAAAGCGTGATAGGCAGGTAAAGCTTGGGAAATGATGTCTCCTAAATTTGTGTACATATCGTTAAAAGAAACGTATCTCAGAGTATTTTTTAACTGAAGTCCAGTTTCTATCCAAATATTCACTCTATAGTTTTTGCATATTTCCCACTACTATTATTAATATATCAGTATCGGAGGCACGTATTACAACATTTATACTTTCTGGTACTTTAGATATATGAAATATAATTCTATTATCAACTTCATGATGGGTAGAATATAAAAAGTTATGCCTAACATCAAGCAAAAGAATAGACCTAATTTTCGATAAGTGTGTAGTGCCATCGTTAAAAAACATTGAAAGAGACAGAAGAGCAGGGGTATCAGGAAGGGATAATATGTTTAATATTATTGGAGAAGAGCAGAAGCGGCCTAACGATTTTTTAAAAACATTGAGAAGTGACTCTTTTAAAACCGAATTCGTAAAGTTTTTAGTGAAACATTGGAAAACTAGTATTCCTCCAGATATTTTGGGAGACAAAATTCTTCGAGTAAATTGTGAAGATATTTGTTACATGTTTTATGAGATTTATGGACTTGTGAATTGTGAAATTGATGAGGTTTTATATTCTACTCATCATAAAGCTGATAATAAAATTATATTTCATATATCTAAACTACCAGAAAGTATAAATGTTATAATACGTGCCTCCGATACTGATATAATAATAATAGCAGTGGGAAATATGCAAAAACTAACAAATAGACTGAATATTTGGATAGAAACTGGACTTCAGTCAAAAAATACTCTGAGATACGTTTCTGTTAACGATATATACACAAATTTAGGAGACGTCCTTTACCTGCCTATCACACTTTAACAGGCAGTGATTATACAGCATCATTTGTCCGAAAAGGTAAAATAAAGCCTTTTAACATTATTGAGAAAGATCTAAATACTGCCAGAATTTTTGCTTCTTTTGGCCATTCCCAGGATATAACGGAAGAGCAAAGTCAAGGCATTGAAAAATTTGTATGCTGCATATATGGTAGGCATAATGCTAATAGTGTGAATGAAACAAGGGATACAGTACCACCATACCATGGTGGTACTGTATCCCAGAGAAGAAATCCATTAGATAAAGTTAAAAATTTTGATAGGAGCTTGATGCCACCTTATCGAAAGGTACTAATAAATAAAATAAACAGGGTTAATCAAGTTTTCGCCATCTGGAATTATGCAACAGAGGCTAATCCAAATTTTTTAAATCCTGAAGAACATGGCTGGCCTTTAATCGATGGAAGATACCAAGTCGAATGGTTTATTGGACCACAAACCCCTTCTACACTCGAAGAAATTTGCAAAATCCCAGATCCGGACATAGATGAAGATGACGTATTTTATAATACAAGTGGTGATGAAGATGAATAGATGAATTTTTTCTATTTTTGCTTCTATTTCTTTTGTTTTTATTGGGTCTTTAAAATTAAATAAATATTTAATAAGTATTATATCACTAGCCTCTTCGTTACATACAATTTTTGCTTAAGGACCTCTATATTCCCGAGGTCGTTTTAAATAATTTAGGTATTACGCGTACTTTCATATATTGATAGCAATTTACTCCCGTCTGTCCTTTGAATGCGACCGTCTGCCGAAGTGTTCTTTATACATTTTTATTACTTACACAATAATAAATATTTATTGAAAAAAAAAATTGAAGGTAAATTGTAAGGGAGTTGACGGCGTTTTTTGACGCTTATTTTAAAAATGCAATATTTACTTAAGAGAAGTTACAAGTGATTATCAATTGTAAGAAATTTTGCAAATCTTTAATCCAAATAGGTACCTTTTATAAGCTAAAATTTGCAGTTGGAGTGTAGACAATTTTTTTTTACTTTTCAACTTAATACCCCCGTCTGCGGTTTGAATGCGACCGTCTGCCAAAGTTTTCTTGTCTGCTCCAAAATAGCGACCATTCCCACCGGCAGACGCCTACGATTTCAATTTAGTTAAGATCTTAGGCCATTTTCACAGAACATTTATGTTGGTAATAATTGGGTAGTTATGAGCTATTTTTAATTTTTTTTTTTTAATTTTAATCTAATAAAGCGACCAATTACGCCCGGCAGACGGGCGGTTTTAAAATTACAACCTAAAGTAGTACCGACATGTCAGTTCAAACCTTTGGTAACATATGAGGAAGTTATTTTTACTGCCAGCTCTCGGTCTAATAGTTTACAAAAATTTATTAGGTATTATAAGTAATTTCTACTCACCTCGCTGTAGGATAACCAGTAGCATTTCATGCAAGATTTACTAATTTTTACCTCTTGATGCCATTTTTAGCACTAATAAATAATAACAAAAGCATATAGTGGAGTCACGATTGTTTACCAATTTAATTTTGGTGAAAATCTTACTGCACATAGTCGTTCTTCCTATGATACGACTTTTTATCTCAAAGAAATGGACATTCAGAGAACGTCCATTCCGTACAATTTCAAAGTAAATCAGATGATAGACGTCCAGTAGACGTCCAATTTATGTCCATGGACGTCAGTACATTAAATGGACATAAAACGGACGTCCGGCGGATATCGTGTGCTATTGGGGTAGTTCACCTCTCAATGCGTCTTTCTTCTTCTTTTTATATTGTGTGTTATGTTAGTCTAATGTTGACATTGCATCTGTATATTGATCCTATTCCATATAGAGGTGGTATTTCATCCCTTGAACATTCGTTCGGCCATATTATAATTACATAACATTTACAAGTTTATCTTTAGTATATTTGTTAGACTTTCAATGAAATTTGTAAATCCGAAGTCTCTGTTTAAGCTAAAAGTAAAATCCAATGTATTTTTCTTAAATATCTATTTGATATTTTTGATATTTTTTCCTACTCATGCAGTTAATGGATAAAAAATTAATTCACACTAGCTAATATTAATAAAAATGTTAGTAAACGAATATTGGGTGATCCCTTAGATATAGATAATTATAGACTCATAACTTTAGTTAGTTCTCTGTCTAAAATAATGGAAAAGGTAATTTACGATCAGTTATCGGTATTTATTGAAAAATACCATATTCTTACGTCATATCAACATGGCTTCAGGAGTGGTAAATCAGTAGAGACTGCTAGCGTCCAGTTACTAGATACGATTTATAATAATTTAGATAAAGGTAAATATGTGATAATGTTACAATTCGATTTATCCAAGGCGTTTGATACCTTGGATGTGGATTTTATTACCTCTTGATTTAAAAATTATTAACAATTTTAATTCATACAAACTCAAAGTTAAAAATATGTTAACAGACGGTGCATTTTATAGCGTTGATGCCTTCCTTAATAGATAAATTTATGTTTATTGGTGTTATTCTTTATATTTTGTGTACTTGACTTGTGTAGACTATTTACAATGCGTGTAGTTATATTTATACTTTTATCTATTTATTCATTTTTTTTCCTCAATGTATTATTGGTACTTACGTTATTGACGTATTAAATACATATTTTTGTGAAATTGACTTATCCTATATCATGTATAATGATCTAAAGGATTAATAAAGTATTATTATTATTATTATTATTATTATATTATTATTATTATTATTATTATTATTATTATTATTCATTAGATGAGAGAAATAATACAAGACAGATCACAGATCTTAGGCAACGTTCATACGCAGGGAGTAGTACGGTGCGGGAGGGCGATCGAGTCTGCACTTTTAACCGCTTAAAGATGATCTTTAAAGCACAACTCGGTTATTATTTCACTATCACTATTATTATTATTTTTTTGTTAAAAACCAGTCACCCTTCTCTGTGGCTCCGATCCTCACAGAGGGGAGCCGGTAGTACCGGCAGCCACTCCCCGCACCCGTGGAGTAAGTGACTACTGGGTCCGGGAATCGTGTGCCCTGAGCAGCTAATGAACCAAGAATGACGACTTTCTGCATTCTGCCGGCTAAGACCTCTGCCGAATATCGGCATGCCGATATGATCTTAAGTTCCGAAAGCAGTGTGTGTCTCGTTCCACCGAGGGCTCCTATAATCAGTACCACTATCTTAACAGTATGGTCTGGATACAGTCTGCGGAGTTCGAAGAGCAAATCTCGATATTTTGTCCGTTTTTCCTCCTCCTTCAAGACAATGTTGTTCTCCGCGGGAGCCGAGAACTCCACAACAAACATTGTCTTGAGTTGATGGTCGAGGAGGACTACGTCAGGCTTGTTGGCTTGTATTTGCCTGACGGTGGGAAAAGAGTAGTTTCAATAAATTAGACCTTCTCATTTCCCACAACGGACTCAATATCCCCCGGAGCGTAAGGCAGCACTGGTGTCTCGTCTATCCCATACGAGTGCCTTAGGTGATAATAAAGCACTCGTAATGCTCCGTCATGCCTCTGGATATAGGCCGAGACTCAATATGTCGGACAAGCCGACAACAGGTGCATTAAAGTCTCTGGCGCCCTGCGGCAGGCCCTGCAGCTGACATCAGAGACCTCTATACCCATGACACGACTGCGATAGACGAGGGTATTAAATACACCATCCTGGCAAGCCATTATGAATCCCTCGGCCTCAGACTTCAGCCCGACTGACCTTAAGAAGGCAAAGGTCAGCCTTTCGGATAAGCCAAGATTCTCTATATTTTTATAGAAAACTCCATGCATTGGCTTATCCGTGTGAAGCTGCAGAAAGATGTTGTGTTCTGCAGCTTTAATTTGGGCTTTTCGTCGAGCAGGTTCCAACTCGGTGACAGAGTCGGGATTTACCCGCTCGACGTCGAAGGAGAGACCAAGTTCATCGGCTGCTCTCTGTGCTGCCTTAAACAAAAAGGCTCCTATTCCTGCACTTTCATGGTCCCGGATCATGCAGAGGAGGGGATCCGAACTCCTGATGACCTTACAGGCTCCATCCAGAACCATCCTATTATGGAGACTCTCCAAACTCAAGAGTCCACGGCCTCCCCGATGTCTTGGGAGGTAAAGCCGAGGAACGGACGATTTAGGATGCAAACTTCTATTGAGATGCATCTTCTTGCGGGTTCCTACGTCGAGTTGACGCAACTCCTCTCGAGTCCATTTCACTACTCCAAAAGAGTAGAGTAGGATCGGAACGGCAAGCATGTTCTTCCCCGACAGTTCTGAGGACCAAATCTGTCGGAGTCGGTGCTGATACTTGCTGCGGAGAGCGTTTTTCACTACACCAACTTCTTGTTATTATTATTGTTATTATTATTATTATTTTTTTTTTCTAAAAGCCAGTCACCCTTTAAACTCTGTGGCTCCGACACTCACAGAGAGGAGCTGTTATTATTATTATTATTATTATTATTAATTTTTTTTTTTTTCGGGTAGCCCGCTGCCGGACAGGATTTCCGTGGCCTCCCACACCACACGGTAGCCGCGCCGGCAAATTTCTTACAACCACTTTCCACGACCTGTGGAGTTAGTGACTGTAAATCGTGTGCCCTAAGTAGACGAAGGGACCCTAAGATAACCGCCTTCTGCATCTAGCCTGCCAACCATTCTGCCGAATTCTGACAGGCCGGTATTATCTTCAATTCTGAGAGCAGCGAAGGCTTCATCCCGCCGAGTACGCCGATTATTAGGAGGACCATCTTGACCGAGTAGTCTGGGTCACGGTGTATTAAATAGGTGGTCCGACGTACGGCACTTTCCTATTATAATAATGGCTTCATAAGTGCATGATTTCTATTTACTTTAGTAGATGGCGAGAGCAATAAGGTCCTACACTTACCTGGGAATGTGCATCGTATAACTAACATAACCTCAAATTTTAAGGTTTTTTCATTTATTCTCATTTTTAATGTTTGTATAGGCATTATTAGCTTGGAGCCGTACTGGCTCCAAGCAAATATTTAAAAAATTCACGCAAGTGATTTTTCAATATTGTTGATTAATAAAAATAGACTGCTAATTATAGGTTAGATTCCTAACCTGCAAAAAATATCTTATTTTATTGTGACAAACTATTTAAAACTTCATACACATTACGTTGAACTTAGTTTTGGTTGAAAGTACAGGAACCAGGCAGACATTTTATTAATAGCTACGTAATACTTGTAAATCTTAAGAAACATATATTTTTGAGGTTAGCTGTAGCGACACGTGCAATGCTGCATGTAGTGTTGCATATATTCTTTCAATGTTTTAATTTAGTTACTTAATGTCAGATGTCACTGGACTCTTGTTTCACCAAACAAAAAACAAAAGGCCAGGAATGTACGCAACACTGTATGCACGTATGCACAGAACCTGTAAAATTATCTATCCATGCGTAAGTAATGAGAGAACTTATTGGTCTTGCCATCTATTACATCATGTACAAAGTAAGCACTTATGAAGCCACTGTGAGGGTTGTCGTCGCATCACCTATTTAATACACCCTGGTCTGGGTACAGCACTTGGAGCTCATACCAGAGATCACGATATTTGGTCCGTTTTTCCCCTCCTTCAAAGCGACGTTTGTCTCAGCAGGTGCTGAGAATTCGATTACAAACATCACTTTGTTCTGTTGGTCGAGGAGGACTATGTCAGGCTTGTTGGCTTGAATTAGCCTGACGGTCGGGAACAAGTAGTTCCAATAAATTCGGCACCTCTCGTTCTCGACAACGGACTCAATATCTCCGGGGATGTAAGGCAGCACTGGTGTTTGGTCTACCCCATACGAGTGCCGGAGATGGTAGTACAGCACTCGTAAAGCCGCGTTATGGCGGTGGATGTAGGCCGAAATCGCGTATACAAGGGCATGCTGAAAGAAAATGCATCAGCGATTCCGGCGCCTGACCGCAGGTCCTGCAGTTAGTATCAGGGACCTCTACACCCATTACGCGGCTTCGGTAGACCGAGATGTTTATTACACCATCCTGACAGGTCACAATGAATCCCTAGGTCTCCGACTTAAGCCCAGCTGACCTTAAAAAGGCGAAGGTCAGCCTAGTCGATAAACCCAGTGTTTCTTTGTTTTTATAGTATACACCGTGCATGGATTTATCGACATGCTGTCTAATCAGGCTCTCCTGTTCGGCAGCTTTTATTTGGGCTTTCAGGCGAGTTGGCTGAAGCTTAGTGACTGACTCTGGGTCAGCACCGCGCCGGCTATCTCATCTGACGTCGAATACGAAACCGAGTTCATCTGCGGCTCTTTTTGCTGCCTTAAACAATCCTGCGCCCACCTCTACGATTTCGTGATCTTTCACTATTAGCAAGAGCGGATCCGAGCTCCTGAGTATGTTACATGCCACTCTCAGCACTACTCTGCCATACATACACTCCAGACTCAAGATGACGTGGGAGATAAACACGAGGAACGGACGATCTAGGATGAATACTCCTATGGATGTTCATCATCTTGCGGGTATCTCTATCAAGTTGGCGCAGCTCATCTACAGTCCACTTGACTACTTCAAAGGAGTAGAGCAGAACAGAAACAGCAAGCATATTAGTGGCAGACACCTTATTCTTTCCCGAAAGTTCGGAGGACCAAATCTTTCGAAGTAGGCGTCTGTACTTGCCGCGGAGAGACTCCTTTATTTGTTGCACATCCTGGATGTAATGTTGTTACCCACCCAGGTATGTGTAGGTCTCTCCGGCATCCAGACGGCATCCAGATGTCTCAGCATGTTTCCGTCTGCGAGCTGTGCATTTTCAAAGAATTTCCCGCATCGCCCTCTCTTGATGTGGACGACCGCGCACTTGTCCAACCCGAACTCCATACCAATGGCCCGCGTGTACTCCTCGACCACCCTTAGAGCATTTTTGAAGTTCAGGCTCACCGGAGGCATACAGTTTGAGGTAATCCATATAGAACAAATGGGTGACCTTACGCCTCTGGTTGCTGGGTGGGCCACAGTGGTACCCGCGAGTTTGGCGGAGTTCAACAGATAACGGCAGCAGTGAGATGCAAAAAGGAGGGGACTCAGAGAATCTCCCTGGAATACTCCTCTTCTGAATGCTACCTGCTCTGTCGTAACCCGCTGTGCACCTGATGTTATGGTGGAACGGGTCTCCAGAGTGGCAGCTGTTGTTCTATGCATCTCACTATAGTGGCTTTGCTACCGCAAGACATTTCAGCAAATGTAACAATAGTTCATGCGATGTTGTGTCAAATTCCTTACAATACTCAATCCAGACCATTGATAGATTCCGCTTGTATTGCACAGAATCCTGTGTAATACAGCGGTCTACCAGCAGGCTGTCCTTACAACCTGCCATGGTCTTCTTGGCGCCACGCTGCTCGTATATCTGCTGGAAGACCGGATCAACCTGCCGTAGTGTCCTAGCATACAAGATACGTGTAAATAACTTGTAGCCGGAGTTCAGACAGGTGATTGATCTATAATTCCTTGGATCAGACAAATCACCCTTTTCAGGGATAAGCACAATATATCCCTCGACAAACCAGTCCGGAATCTGCTGCCCCTGGTTCAACCATTTGTTGAAAACTCTGGTCAGACGACGGTGGGTGGAAGAACATTTTTTCCACCACCAGTTATTTATGCCGTCTGGCCCCGGAGCAGCGAAGTTCTTGGTGCCAACAAAAGCTTGTTGGACTTCCTCCGAACTGATTGTCGGGCACACTTCTTCTGGCTCTCCAAAGGTTCTGTGCTATTAATGGAGTGTTGCTCCTGAATGGACGTGTCGTTTCGTAGATTCCTTTCCAGAAGCTTTCGACATCGGCTAAAGTCGGCGGATTGTCGACAACACGCTGTGGCTCCTGAAATAGGTGGGAAGGATTCGTACAAAACAATGCGTTTTGCTCCATACTTCGTACCCGCCTATTTAGCTTCTTCTTAATAGCCATAAGCGCTGGAATCCTATCTAAACAGTGCTGCTTAATAGTGAGCATCACTGTCAGATTTGGAGTGTTGTGCTGGCGTCTCAGTCCGGCTGCTGTTCGCCGAACTTTAGGCGTAAATGCCTTGCCAGTTGTTACTTACTCCACCACACTCTGGATTCGAGAAGCGTGTTGTCTAGCCAACTGTATTTTGCCTTTGATCTTTTGTACCCACCGCTTAGACTTTTCGATACCGCTCGAGGCATTATTTGTCCCCTCGCGGGGCACGAGTTGGCTAGCAGAGTTGTACACGGCAGTGTTGATCTGCCAGATGTCGGCGTCTTCTGGTAGTTCCTCATCGATGACAGAGTCCATCCGTGCCAGGTCTTGTGACTTTAGAGTAGCCCTGCTGTTAAGGCTAACCTTCGTCGTTAAGTCAACATCGGCGTATCTTTTAGCCTATTTGCCGCGGTGGAAGTGCGGCTGGCACTTCTTCCTGCTGCCGGGGTGCCCTTACGTACCCTGTCCTGCGCAGGAAGGATACTTGATCTCTGACTGTTGCTCAGAGAAGGCGCGATGCTCTGGATGCATGTCGCACCAGATTTCGTGCAATCGCGCCATGTACCCCCTGCGTGCAGGTTCGCTGCTCTCATAGCAGGTTAGCAAGTCATCTCGAAGTTCCCTCGTCCGCTTAAAGCGTCCTTGTCCTTTGCGAGCGTCGTCAACATTGAGACCATCCGATGTGACCCCCTCCAACTTGTCTCTGACCCCCATCCGAATGGGGTCTATTGTGAGAGGCCCTTTCTCTGTCGATTGGAACCAGAGACCTGGATCTCAGGATGGTTAGCCCTGAGCAGCCCTGAGATCTGACGTCTGACGTCTGACATCGGTCAGGCAGAGTTTCCTCTGCCTGTTCAGGTACACCGCGTGGAGGCTGCCGGTCCGCTTTCCATATCTTTCCATATTGTTATTATTTTTTTAATTTACTAAAAGCCAGTCACCGGTAGTACCGGCAGCCACTTCCCACATCCGTGGGGTAGTGACTACTGGGTCCGGTAATCGTGTGCTCTGAGCAGACGTAATGAACCGAGGATGACGGCCTTCTGCATTCTGCCGGCTAAGACCTCTGCCGAATTTCGGCATGCCGGTATGATCTTAAGTTCCGAAAGCAGTGTGTGTCTCGTTCCGCCGAGGGCTCCTATAATAAGTACCACTATCTTAACAGTATGGTCTGGATAGTGTCTGCGGAGTTCGAAGAGCAAATCTCAATATTTTGTCCGTTTTTCCTCCTCCTTCAAGACAATGTTGTTTTCCGCGGGAGCCGAGAACTCCACGACGAACATTGTCTTGAGTTGATGGTCGAGGAGTACTACGTCCGGCTTGTTGGCTTGTATTTGCCTGACGGTGGGAAACGAGTTGTTCCATTAAATTAGACCCTTCTCATTTCCCACAACGGACTCAATATCCCCCGGAGCGTAAGGCAGCACTGGTGTCTCGTCTATCCCATTCGAGTGCCTTAGGTGATAATAAAGCACTCGTAATGCTCCGTCATGCCTCTGGATATAGACCGAGACTGCATATGTCGGACACGCCGACAGCCAGTGCATCAGAGTCCCTGGCGCTCTGCGGCAGGCCCTGCAGCTGACATCAGGGACCTCTATACCCATGACACGACTACGATAGACGAGGGTGTACTCATGTACCACCCTGAGAGATTGGCGTAAATCTCTCTCGCTGGAGGCATAAAGTTTAAGGTCATCCATATAAAACAGATGGGTGACCTTATGCCTCTTATCGCCAGGGGTACCACAGTTGTAGCCACGGGTTTTCCGGTGCGAAACGGATAATGGCAGTAGTGAGATGCAAAACAGAAGGGGGCTGAGGGAGTCTCCCTGAAATACTCCCCTTCTGAACGACGTAATGAACGAAGAATGACGGCCTTCTGCATTCTGCCGGCTAAGACCTCTGCCGAATTTCGGCATGTCGGTATGATCTTAAGTTCCGAAAGCAGTGTGTGTCTCGTTCCACCGAGGGCTCCTATAATCAATACCACTATCTTAACAGTATGGTCTGGATACAGTCTGCGGAGTTCGAAGAGCAAATCTCGATATTTTGTTCGTTTTTCCTCCTCCTTCAAGACAATGTTGTTCTCCGCGGGAGCCGAGAACTCCACGACAAACATTGTCTTGAGTTGATGGTCGAGGAGGACTACGTCAGGCTTGTTAGCTTGTATTTGCCTGACGGTGGGAAAAGAGTAGTTCCAATAAATTAGACACTTCTCATTTCCCACAACGGACTCAATATCCCCCGGAGCGTAAGGCAGCACTGGTGTCTCGTCTATCCCATACGAGTGCCTTAGGTGATAATAAAGCACTCGTAATGCTCCGTCATGCCTCTGGATATAGGCCGAGACTGCATATGTCGGACAAGCCGACAACAGGTGCATAAAAGTCTCTGGCGCCCTGCGGCAGGCCCTGCAGCTGACATCAGGGACCTCTATACCCATGACACGACTACGATAGACGAGGGTATTAAATACACCATCCTGGCAAGCCATTATGAATCCCTCGGTCTCAGACTTCAGCCCGGCTGACCTTAAGAAGGCAAAGGTCAGCCTTTCGGATAAGCCAAGGTTCTCTATATTTTTATAGAAAACTCCATGCATTGGCTTATCCGTGTGTAGCTGCAGAAATATGGTGTGTTCTGCAGCTTTAATTTGGGCTTTTCGTCGAGCAGGTTCCAACTCGGTGACAGAGTTGGGATTTACCCGCTCAACGTCGAAGGAGAGACTAAGTTCATCGGCTGCTCTTTGTGCTACCTTAAACAAAAAGGCTCCTATTCCTGCACTTTCATGGTCTCGGACCATGCAGAGGAGGGGATCCGAACTCCTGATGACCTTACAGGCTCCATCCAGAACCATCCTATTATGGAGACTCTCCAAACTCAAGAGACCACGGCCTCCCCGATGTCGTGGGAGATATAGCCGTGGAACGGACGATTTGGGATGCAAACTTCTATTGAGATGCATCTTCTTGCGGGTTCCTACGTCGAGTTGACGCAACTCCTCTCGAGTCCATTTCACTACTCCAAAGGAGTAGAGTAGGATCGGAACGGCAAGCATGTTGGTAGCAGACACCTTGTTCTTTCCCGACAGTTCTGAGAACCAGATCTGTCGGAGTCGGTGCTGATACTTGCCGCGGAGAGCGTTTTTCACTACACCCACTTCTTGGGTGGAGCGTTGCTCGACACCCAAGTAAATGTACGACTCTCCGGCCTCTAGATGATGTAAGATGCTTCCGTCCACGAGCTGCGCGTCCTCTCCGTAGTCCCCGCATCGTCGTCTCTTGAGATGGACCAGTGCACATTTGTCCAACCCGAACTCCATACCGACAGCCTGCGTGTACTCCTGTACCACCCTGAGGGACTGGTGTAGTTTCCTCTCTCCGGAGGCATAAAGTTTAAGGTCATCCATGTAAAACAGATGGGTGACCTTATGCCTCCTATCGCCGGGGGTTCCGCAGTTGTATCCACGGGTTTTCCGGAGCGAAACGGATAATGGCAGTAGTGAGATGCAAAACAGAAGGGGGCTGAGGGAGTCTCCCTGAAATACTCCCCTTCTGAATGTTACGGACTCCGTCTGGACTCGATCGTTACCCGATGTAATAGTAAAGCGAGTCCTCCAGAGCGGCATCAGTTCTTCGATGCATCTCACTACGGGACCGGGTACCGCAAGACATCGGAGCAAGTGAACAATTAGCTCATGTGATGTCACATCAAATGCCTTGCGGTAGTCGATCCAGGCCATCAATCAACAGGTTCTCCTTCGACCCTCGTTGCTCATATATCCGTTCGTAAACCGGTTCAACTGCGTGGAGCACTCGCATGTACAAGATGCGCGTAAACACCTTGTAACATGCGTTTAAACAAGTTATCGGTCGGTAGTTCCTTGGGTTGGACAAATCTCCGTTCTTAGGGATCAGCACTGTCCACCCTTCAACCACCCAAGAAGGAATTTGCTGCTCCCCATTTAGCCAGGCATTAAAAATTCTGGCCAAATGGTGGTGGGTGCTCGATAACTTTTTCCACCAAAAGTTATTTATCCCATCTGGACCTGGAGCAGCAAAGTTCTTAGAGCCCTCGAGAGCTCTTCGAACCTCTTCTGGGGTTATTGGTTGGCACACTTCCTGTGGTTGTTGAAACCTTTGACAGAAGGTTTCAAAGTGTGCAAGGGCCGGAGAGTCTCGGTTGAGTGGAAGCTTCTCCTCGTAAAGCGTTTTCCAGAAATTTTCCACCTGATCTACAGTCGGCGGATTCTCTGCAACACGCGGAGGTGGTTCGAAAAGGCGCGAGGGCTTTTGGCGGAAGAGTTTATTTTCCGCCAGCCCCCTCGCCCGCCTCACTAGTGATTTTTTACAAACCACTATCATCCGTATCCTGTCGAGACAGTGCTGTTTGGTGGTTCACAGCACTGCCTCATTGAGTGTGTGATGGACGCGTCTTAAGTTGGCGGCTATTCGACGCACTTATTATTATTATTATTATTATTTTTTTTTTTTTGTTTTTCGCGCACGCGTTTCTGGACAGTTCTCCCGTGTCTCCGACATTCTCACGAGAGAAGCGCCAGCGACTTATTCACAGCCACTCCCCGATTTGGTCTTCCGAACTTTCGGGGAAGAACAAGGTGTCTGCAACTAACATGCTTGCCCTTCCGATTCTGCTCTACTCCTTCGGAGTAGTTAAGTGGACACTAGATGAGCTGCGCCAATTGGATAGGGATACCCGCAAGATGATGCATGTTCACAGGAGCATCCATCCTAGGTCGTCCGTTCCTCGAGTGTACCTCCCACGCCAACGGGGGGGCCGAGTACTCTTGAGTCTGGAGTGTGCGCATGGTAGAGTAGCACTGGGTGTGGCATGCAACGTCCTTAGGAGCTCGGACCCACTCCTGCGGTTTGTGAGAGATCATGAAACTGCTGGAGTTGGCGCATTTTTGTTCAAGGCAGCACGTAAGGCCGCAGATGATCTCGGTCTCATATTCGACTTCAGGCGAGGAGGCCGGCGAGGTGCTGATCTAGAATCAGTAACTGAGCTTGCGCCAAATCGCCTGACAGCCCAAATTAAAGCTGCCGAGCAGAGAAATCTGTTCAGGCATCACGTCAATAAGCCCATGCACGGTGTATTCTATAACAACATAGAGACACTGGGTTTGTCGACAAAGCTGACCTTCGCTTTCTTACGGTCAGCAGGGCTAAAGTCGGAGACTGAGGGATTCGTTGTGGCCTGCCAAGATGGTGTTATTAACACCTTGGTCTACTGCAGTCGCGTTACGGGTGTGGAGGTCCATGACATTACCTGTAGGACCTGCCGTCAGGCGCCGGAGTCGCTCATGCACTTACTATCTGCATGTCCGGTATATGCGACTTCGGCCTACATCAATAGGCATAACGCGGCTCTACGAGTGCTGTACTACCACCTTCGGCACTCGTACGAAGTAGACCAAACACCAGTGCTGCCTTACGTCCCCGGAGAGATCGAGTGCGTTGTAGAGAACGAGAAGTGCCGAATATATTGGAACTACTCGTTTCCGACGATCAGACAGATACAAGCAAACAAGCTTGACATAGTCCTCCTGGACCATCAAACCAAAGTGATGTATGTAATGGAATTCTCGGCACCTGCCGAGACAAACATCATCTTGAAGGAGGGGGAAAAACGGGCTAAATACCGAGATCACCGGTATGAGCTCCAAGCGCTTTACCCAGACTACTCGGTCAAGATGGTCGTCCTGATAATCGGTGTACTCGGTGGAATAAGGCCTACGCTGCTCTTGGAATTAAAGGCCATACCAGCCTGCCAAAACTCAGCCGAATGGTTGGCAGGCAAATGCAGAAGGCAGTTATCCTGGGGTCACTCCGTTTGCTTACGGCACATGAGTCTGGAATTTACAGTCACTTATTATTATTATTATTATTATTTTTATTGCCATTATTATTATTATTTTTTCGGGTAGCCCGCTGCCTAATTATTATTATTATTATCATTAGAAAACGCGAGCAGACGTCAGAGTCAGCAGCACTCAGGCCTGTCGGCCCATTGTACATTCGCGACGTGTAAGATCCCTTAGAAGAGACCAGTGCTCTCCACAAAAGAAAGTAGTCTATTCCAAGAGATATCCCGTAATTCCTTGGATGCAAGAATTGCCTCTTGAGGTTGTCTATGCCTTGACGCTCCTAGTGGAGCGCAGCTACATAGGATATGAGTGATGGTTTCATCCTCCATTCCACACATCCGATAAATAGGATCATCTCTCAACCTCATTGTATGTAGGTGTTTGCTCAGAGGACAGTGTCCTGTTATTAAGCCCACCATCCTTCTCATTTTCTCTATTGAGCCCAAGCAACCACTTTACGGTAGAGGCAGCCGAGGGCCCATTTATGTGGAGCCTCGACTGCCTCATTTCGGAGGCTTGAGCCCAATAGTTGTTAAACTGTGCCGCAGCCCAGTTTGCAGTTCTGAGTGAATCAGACTTCTTGGCAGACTTATTTCACTAAATATATCATAATAAAATACCTTTTTTAGTCAGAAAGCATTCGTCTTCAGTTCTTAAAGATTTTCTTTTTATTTCAGGCTTACCCAGCAAACACACTATAGGTGGCGAAGCAATGACAAGTGTTGCCAACTTTTGTCAATACCTAAAAAGTGAATATAAAGTACTGTTTAACATTTATCATCTGCCCTGTGATGGTAAGTTGATGGCCCTATGTATTAGATACGTCCTTTTTTATTGCATACTTGGATTTATTGCACCATCGTTGGTACGTCAAATATATAGAAGCAGTCTTTGGCCAAAAAAGCTATTACAAAGTACTGTCTAATCATTAAAGATAGCTCCCGCGTTGTAATGATAAATTGATGGCCCTATATGTTTAAGACGTCCTTTTGTTGTTGTGTATTTGGAAATATTTAACTATCACTGGTATATTAAATTTATAAAAGCACTTTTTTGCCAATACCTGAAAAGCGAATACAAGTTATTTGTTTATAATCATTATAACCCCCTTCAGATCTTTAGGTCAAGATGGGAGGCATCCTTGTTTCCATTCGATCGAAAAGTAGGTCTAATAAAATTTATATTGTTTTTTTAAATGCTTGTCCAAAGTCACATTTTAACTCATTAAATCAATGTGTTGCCATCAATGAATCTACTAATGATTACTGTTGATGACTTCTGCCATCTTGAAATTTTTGCCAAAAAATAAAGATTAAATTCTATTATTATTTTAAATTTAGATATTTCATTTCATGTTTCTGTGATTATTTTAAAAAGGTTCGTAGTAAAACTGGCTGTATAAACATATCGAAGTATACGAAGATGCATAAATTATGATGATACAATTTTCTAACATATATTATGTAGTGTATATATGTTAGATCACGGTTCACATGAACGACTTTTTAAAAACTTTTATTTACTTAAGTGGAGCCAACGTTGGCTCTTGAAGAAGGAATATAATAATAATTAGAAGTGTTTCATTCTAAGTGAGTTTAATAACTGACTTTACAAAGCATGTCTAGTCGTATTTATAACATACAGAACCTGAGTAAGCAAAATATAGAACAAAGGAAATGCAATTCGACATTCAGCATAAAATGTGAGAAACATAGGTGAAACATAATATCTCTAAGATAAGCGATTAATAAGAGAAGTCGTTATCATGTAATATGATATACCTGTGAAGGTTTGTTATAACTAAGTCTTGGTAATAAGCGTATATTTTTATATAACAACTTCCCCCTTAATAAAAAAGTTGATGTTATGCAGCAACTTTTGAAAATTGTTAGAAACGTTAAATGAATATGATGCAAAATAAATTGAAACAATGTTGAATGAATACAAAGCAAAATAATAATAAAATACGTAATAGTTAAAATTGGCAAACGATAATAATAATAAGCGAGTAATACATTACATAAATGTGATAAGAATAAAATACAATGGTCTAAATTAATAGACAAGGGTAAAACTCCACATATGAAAGTCTATGTTAACTCGATGTCCTCTTTTTCTTGAGGTTTAATACCGGGTCACTTTCTTAGAGGGATCAGTCTAGGAAATTTGGTAAATACTCTACTTCTATGCAGCAACTTTTGAAAATTGTTAGAAACGTTAAATGAATATAATGCAAAATAAATTGAAACAATGTTGAATGAATACAAAGCAAAATAATAATAATAAAATACGTAATAGTTAAAATTGGCAAACGATAATAATAATAAGCGAGTAATACATTACATAAATGTGATAAGAATAAAATACAATGGTCTAAATTAATAGACAAGGGTAAAACTCCACATATGAAAGTCTATGTTAACTCGACGTCCTCTTCTTCTTGAGGTTTAATACCGGGTCACTTTCTTAGAGGGATCAGTCTAGGAAATTTGGTATATACTCTACTTCGCTCTGAAGGAGGTGAATTCGCAATGCTCCACATCTTCTTCTTCTGCATTTACAAGTTATGTACAGTAGAACTAATAGAATGATAAGAGTGATTATGAAATATGTGAGCCAAGATATATGTTTGGCCACAAAAGGTTCGTTTATGAGGTCATCCAGGTCTTTGGAATATTGGTCCAATTTGTTTTTAGCAATATCTAGATCTTCTACGTCGAGACTGTTTAATTTGAACGGTTTTAATTTTGGAATTTGTATTTTGTCGGGCATGTGATTACAGCATTCAAACGGAATTTGGATTGGATGTGAATTGTCCTTAATTTCGGAAAAGTCTTTAGCACTGGCTTGTATTCGAGTAATGCTTGCATAGGCGTAACATCCTGGTTGTAGTTTGATGATGGAATTTTTGTTAATTAACTCTGTCGTGGATTCTCTTTTTGGACAGTTGATGGTGATGTGAAGTGGTTCGGAATTAATTACTAGCCATGTGTTGTCTTCAAGTTCTTCGACGTTGTATCCCTGACTAACGATGAAGGAAGTTTGACAATTTTCTGGGAGTTTCGGCAATGGTTTTAGTATTCTGGCTTCACATTTTGGTCGATAGGATATGCAAACAGGTTCGAACATAGATTGGTTCCAAAATAAAGTGGTTTGCATTCTTTCAAATTTTGTATAGGTATAAAGAATTAAAGAATCATCGTCTCTCGCGATAAACTTTTGTGAGATAGGTAAAATATGATGTAGACCAGTTCTGTTATCAAGTATCGGAATAGGGTATAGGCGATAGGTGTTATAATTTTAGGGTTCAACAAGTGGTATTGTTAAAACAAATACTAAGTTAGAATCCATTTGAAACGCTTGCAGTTCAATGATATCCAAATACTTAGCAACTGCCGATAATTTAATGGGGAGAGGCAAATTGTCCCTCCGTAAGCTCTGTGAAACTTCTTGTAGTGCTGTCACTAAGTGATTAGGGGTTATGATTGACGTGTGAATGATTCCTAATCTGGCAAATGTTATTGAATTCAGAATGTCGTTCAAATTATCTTCGATATACAAATAGCTTGCCATTAATTGTTCGGAAATATACAAAAATTTTAGTTTTATGTGAGCAGCCTCAATAGCTTGAGTCATGGTTTGAATTGTGTGTTCGATTTCTTCGAGATCTTTGTTAAACGTTTCCTCGTCAATTTGTAATTTTTGTATAGTCGAGTTGAAGTTTTTAATAACAGAAGTTGTAACTGAAATTTGATTCTTGATTAAGTTTTCCAATTGATGTTCGTCGTTATTTAGTTTATATATACAATTAGTATAGTCCTGGCCATCTTCAGCATCTAGGTTTCCAGTTATGGATTTGAATATTGTACCGATACCGTTAAGTATTCCTCGTTTATATATTTTTGTATCTGAAAAGATTTCGTCAAATTTCGTTTTTATAGAGTTGGATATTTGTGTTAAAAGGTTAAAGTCTGTTTTTATTTCACTCGTAAAAATAATTGACTTATGATCACCATTATTGAGAGTGTCTAAAATATTTTGATTTTTGTCAAAAGCTAGTTTGAGGGATGAAATATTTTTATGCACTAGCAGAGTCCATTTGTCATTTGTCACCACGATGTCCGTGTCTTGGTGGTAGTATACACCAACAGTGTTATTTATTGATCGGGGTAATTTTGTATTGACAGAGTGCTGATCCGAACAGCAGGAGAACCCTGAAAATAAATTTAATTTTCAGTGTATGGTTTCATTCTATCAAAATTTACTTTAGTTTCTTGTTTTGTCCCGAGATTTAATAAGGTAGCAGAATTTTGGAAAATTTCTTTTATTTTATAGGGACCGTTAAATTTGTTTTGCAATTTGTTTTTGATTTGTGATTCTTTTACATAAACTAAGTCACCTATTTTGTATTCGGGTCGTTTTAGGGGAACATTTCTGTCAAAGCGAACTTTCGCTTTCTCCTTTTGAGCTTGCGTTCGACTACGGGCTATTTTATAGTAGTGGGATATTCTGTTGTTTAAATCTCTAACGTATTTGGTTAACTCTTTTTGGTTATATAAAGTTTCAGGTGGTCTGTTAGACGTATGCCCAAATACGAGTTCGTGTGGGGTGAAACCGTGTGTTTTATTTACTGAATTGTTATAGCATATAACTGCATATGGTAGAATTGTAAAAGGATGTTCGTTCGGATTTTCGGTTTTATGAATACTTATCATTTCGGCTAAAGTAGCATGAAATCTTTCTATGGATCCGTTGGATTGGGGATGTCCTACGCTTGAATATGTTAATTTTATGTCGTAGAGGGTACAGAGATCTTTGAGCAAACGGTTGTCAAATTCGCCACCGTAATCGCAATGGATTCTTAATGGGGTACCATAATGTTGAAAATATAACAACAAAGTGTTCACGACAGATTTTGCGGATTTATCCGGGACTGCATAGGCTTGCGTGAATTTAGTTAATTCGTTGCGAATGGTTAAAGCGTAATTTCTAGTGGGGAATTCAAATAAATCGATATTGATTCTTTCGAATGGTGTTCTTGGGGTTTCCGTGATTACTAGAGGGTTATTCAGGTTTTTCCGGCATACCTTAGTCTTTTGACAAGTTTCGCAATTTTTTATAAAATTTTCGACATCTGTAGTTAGACCTTGCCAAGTGTATTTTTCTCTAATTCTTCGAATCGTTTCGTTTATTCCGCGATGTAGATTATTTTTGCCACTATGATATTATTCTAGGATTATTGGGATTTGGTCTTCGTCAGGTGTTTGAACAATGTTTTGACAAATTATTACTTTTAAGTCTTTTTCTGCAAAAATGAATGATAAAATTTCAAGTATAGGGAGATCTAGATTATTTTCGACAAAGTATGTCTTAGAAAGATCCAAAACGTCTTGATTTTTAAATAATAACAAAAATACATGTTCAATTACGGATTCAATATCAAAAGGTAGAGGGATGATAAAATATCTTCTATATCTAACTGTTTTGCTCGACACAATGTTTATCTTGTGGTTACAAAATTCGGGGTTTTCTTCGAATATGTCTTCGATAATTTCGTGATGGAGGTCTTGTAAGTTATTTTGTTGGAAAAAGGTTATAATATCTTCATGTTCTCGATACAAAAGTTGTTTGTTCGAGGATTTGATTTTCGAATAGTCAATTAAAGATGTTGTTTTATATAGGTTGGTGAAAGTTTCAAATTCTTGGGAAATTTGTTCGTCAGTGATCTCGTTATTGTCTGGGTTTTCGTCGTCGTCTGACTCTTCGTCATTCGCGGCTAGAACCTTTGAATAGAATTTAGAACATTTGGAAAAATGATTAATTTTGATTCTGGAAAGTGCATCCGAGTTTATATTGATTTTACCGGGTTTATAAATTATTTCGTAATCGTACTCTTCTAATTTGAGTCGCCAATGGGCAAGTCTACTTCCTGGATCTTTTATAGAGAATAGCCAGGTGAGTGGTCTGTGGTCGGTTACAAGCTTGACCTTTCTACCGTACAGATATGGTCTAAAGTGCTTTACACTCCATACTATGAATAAAAGCTCGCGTTCAATCGTTGAATATTTAGTTTCTGCACTGCACAAGGTTCTAGAAGCATAAGCAATGGGTAAATCTTTGCCAATAGGCCCCTGGCTCAGCACTGAGCCGACGGCAAATGCGCTCGCATCAGTGGTTAGGATGAAGGGTTCATCAAAATTAGAGTAAATTAATATCGGAGTGGTTGTTAATATTTGTTTCAAATTTTGAAAAGAGTTAATACAATCATTGTCGAAGAGACAGGGTATGTCTTTTTGTAGTAGTTTTGTTAGGGGCTTGGTTATCTTGGAGAAATTAGGAATAAAGCGCCTATAATATCCGGCTACGCCTAGAAATGATTTAATTTCTTTTGGGTTTTTCGGTTGAGGAAAATTTTAAATAGCGTAAACTTTCGAAGGGTTCGGTTTTACGTCGTCTTTTGTAATTAGATGTCCTAAATAAGCGACTTCCTTACGGAGAAACTCGCATTTGTCTGGTTGAATTTTGAGGTTGGCTTTTTGAAGGCGTTTAAAAACTTCAGTTAGACGGGAAATGTGTTCGTGAATTGTAGGAGAGTAAATAATAATATCGTCCATGTAGACGCGACATCGTTCATTTTGAATACCTAACAGGATGTTATACAAACTGTTTGAAAAGTTGATGGAGCGTTTTTGAGTCCAAATGGCATTCGCACGAATTCATAATGACCGTTCTCAACTGTGAAAGCAGTCTTTTGAATGTCTGCGGGATTAATTTCAATTTGGTGAAAACCAGAAGCCAAGGCTAAGGTTGTGAAATATTGGCATTTGCCAAGTTGGTCTAAAAGATCGGAAATGTTGAGCAGAGGATATTTGTCACTGATTGTAACCTCGTTGAGTTTGCGGTAGTCGACTACAACGCGCCATTTCTGTTTACCAGAAGCGCCCAGTTTTTTGGGAACTACCCAGACAGTAGAGGACCAAGGTGAGATTGAAAGTTGAATAATACCTTGACTTAATATTTTCGATACTTGGGACTTAACTTCTTCTTTATGAACCTGAGGATAGCGATACGATTTCGTAAATATCGGTCGGGAATTGTCGGTGTCAATAGGGTGTTTGATTTCATTGGTAAAGGTCAAATTGTCTCCTTCTAAATAGAATATATCTTGAAAATCTGAACAAACCTGCGTTACTATTTCGGCCTCTTCTTCGTTTAGATGATCCAAGCGCAATTCGTTCCTGATTTCAAAGGATCTGTCCGTTGTTAGGTGTTGGTCAGAGTTTTGCGTGTTTAAGTTAAAAATTGACTTAAATTTTTGTAGAGGTTCTAAATTTAAATTAGAAAAATCGACCGTCTTCGGGATGACATTAGCATTGATTATCGTTGTTAAAAATTCTCCGTTTTCGTTTACTCTAACAAGAGCATTAGGTAAACGGACTTTTTCGTTTTCCTGCGCTTGCAAAATAGCGTCAGTATTTCTGAGGTTACATTTTAGTTTATAAATTTTTTCGATACGGCCGTCAATTTGAATCTTATTTTGATTAGGGTTGTGGTTTGATTGGATTTTGTCACATTCAGGTTTCGACGAATCGTCGGTTACTTTGAAAAGTGGAACCGTTTTAAAATTGGTTATTAATCGTTTGTTTCTTATGTCGACGATACAATGATAATGCTCTAGGAAGTCAGCTCCTATCAGTCCATCAAAATTGATATCTAGGTCGTAGATGTAAACTTTGTGTGGGTCGTTATCCGTAAAGAGTATAAGAACAGATTCACTAATAGTAATTTTCTGATCGGTTATACCTTGAATAATTACATTTTCCGAAAATCTCCGTTTGTAATTTTCCGCTGCTTTTGGTTTAAAGATAGAGATACCTGCGCCAGTATCGATTAGAATTTTGAATTTGTGTGTGATGTCTTTAATGTAGTATAGATTTTTTGAATTTACGGTCAACAATGAGTGTGATAGCGTTTCTACATGAACCCTTGTTCCGGGAAGTTCAGCGACGGGTCGAAACTGTCGTTGAGGTTCATGGTTCGCATTTGATTTGTTATTTGGTCGAATTGGTCTGTTTGCTGTGTTGTAGTATCCATGGGGTACTCCGGATCTAAACAAAAATCCTGAGGATTAACAGTATAATCCTTCTGTGGCGTTTGAGAATTAGCAGTATTCACGTACTGTTCATATTGGGATATAGCTGTATAATTATCTGAAAAGCTTTGAGCGTTTTCTAAATCGTAATTTTCATAACTGTCACTTACATTTTGATAATCGGTTGAATAGTCATTGTATTGATTATTATAATCACATTGATCGTCATAAGGTTCATAGTTCAAATGATGCGTTTTTTGCTGATTAAAGCGATTAAAATTTGGGTTAGGTTGGATAGGAGAGGGTCTTTGTTGATTGAAATTCGGGTTTGGCCTTATGGCTGAGGGCCTGTTTTGCTGCGATTGATTTGGCTGATTGTTTTGAGGGAATGTCTTCTGGCCAAATTAATTGTTTTGAGAGAAATTTTGGAAATTTGGGTTTCCTTGATAATTTGGTCTCTGGAAGTTTGATGTCGATGGCATAGACTGCTGCTATTGCCTTGTACGACATTCGTTTATGGTGTGTCCATTTCTTTTACAAAATGAGCAGAATTTCTGTTGAAAGTTAGTGGTTGGTCGTTTAGGTTGTAAATTGGGATTTTTGACCGGACTATTTTTTGGAAATTTCTGTTGCTCGAAGTAGGAGAGTTGGAGTTCTCTACGAATTCTACTAACAGCCTTTAATATGCTAGGAGGATTGCTAGCACGTATAATTCTACCTAGATTCGGTTCTAAACCTGTTAGTAAATTATTAAGCGTCATGGTTTCTATAAGATCTGATTGTGCAGCTCTTTGCGTTGTCGTGAGAGTTTGTTTTTGCACTGTGGCATGCATTTTCGTATTGTGCGTTTGTAAACGCGAAACGAATATTAAGGCGGATTCTCCGGGTAATTGGTGAATTCGTTGTAGGTCTTGAATTAGGGCCGTTAGATCTCTGGAATCCCCAAAGTGGGTTTCCAATAGTGCTTTGATTTCTGGCCATGTGCCAGGATTACGCGAATTTATTAATTCGGCAGCTTTTCTTTTCAATTTATTTTTTATGTGGACGGTCAAAAGAATTTTTTGATCTCCAATTGCCATGCTTTGGGCACAATGACAGGAGTTTAGGAATGTTTGTAAATTAATGGCATTGCCATCGAATTCAGGTATTAAAGAAAATATTTCAGAGAGCTTGTAAGGCTCAATTTGCACTGGTTGTTGTTGTTGTTCGGCTGGTGACGGTACTATTGGTTGAGCTATCTCTGGTTGAGCTCTATCTGGCATTTTGCTTTTTGTATTTAGAAATTATTTGGATTGCAAAAAGAAATTGGTTGCGTATCAGCAGTATGATACGAACTTAAATTAAATTAGCTTGTTACGTTGCGTGCGTAAATGGATTGTATATTAGCTGTATAATACACAATGTTTTGTAAATACGAAAATAAATAAACTTAAAATTAAATGAACTTGTTTCGTTGCGTTTGTAAAGGAATGGATTTCACTTTGACAATAGAACTGGCTTTGTGCGCCGAGTGTATTAGCAGTATAATACACGTAAATAATTGTGATAAATAATAATCGTAAAATGAAATAAAATAACGAGATGATTCTTAAAATGACTTACGTTAATTTCATCTCCATGGGTAGGTTCTTCGTCCGTCAAGGGATTGGGATCCGCCACCATCAGTGAGGAAGGTCTCCTTGTTCTCGTAGATGTACACGTACTAGTTAGGCACTTTCTGCAGATGTTCTCCTTGTTCTCTTGCGCTTCACTACCAGTTAGGTTTCTTGTTCTAATGATGTTTACGGATCCTACCGACTGCGCCAATGTTAGATCACGGTTCACATGAATTACTTTCTAAAACTTTTATTTACTTAAATGGAGCCAACGGTGGCTCTTGAAGAAGGAATATAATAATAATTAGAAGTGTTTCATTCTAAGTGACTTTACAAAGCATGTCTAGTCGTATTTATAACATACAGAACCTGAGTAAGCAAAATATATAACAAAGGAAATGCAATTCGACATTCAGCATAAAATGTGAGAAACAAAGGTGAGACATAATATCTCTAAGATAAGCGATTAATAAGAGAAGTCGTTATCATGTAATATGATATACCTGTGAAGATTTGTTATCACTAAGTCTTGGTAATAAGCGTATATTTTTATATAACATGTCATTCTCTGCATCTGTCTCTTTCGAACTATATCAGCAATCCCCGTATATCAGTATGCTGTCATATATCAAGGCAACAGTAAAATAATTAAACTTTTCATTAACGGCTCGTGAAAAATAAGTTAATGATTATACCATTTATAAAAAATATTATTTTGGGTATTCAGCAGATAACTTTCAAAGAAAACATTCGTTTCTTTCATATACCTTTGGTGCAAGTCTGACCAAAAATGGAAGATCGACAAGACTCCCCCCTACGGTGACTTGTCGACATCTTTCATGCTTTTTGGTATTTTCTTGACTTTGAAATGTAATAAACGTTTGATTGTGATGTAGTATCCTCTAGGTAGGGCTAGAGATACTTAATATTATATATATTAGCATGATCAGACTTGAATCATCAATATATAGAAAGAGTGGTTGTTTTATTGCTTTTCATGCTGAATCTTGATATGGTAGGTGTATGAAAGATGTCGACAAGTCACCGTAGGGGGGAGTCTTGTCGATCTTCCATTTTTGGTCAGACTTGCACCAAAGGTATATGAAAGAAACGAATGTTTTCTTTGAAAGTTATCTGCTGAATACCCAAAATAATATTTTTTAACAATGATCTAAGCAGAAATAATAGGTATTTATTTATTATACCATTTATACTAGTCAATTTTATTAGTGAGAGCTTTGAAAACGGGAACTCCACACTGGCACTTTTTCTAGATCTGAGTAAAGCATTTGATTGCGTTTCTAAAGAGATTCTACTTAATAAGCTAGAATTTTACGGTTTCAGAGGTGTAACACTTAAACTTATGAATTCTTACTTATCAGATAGATATCAGTGTGTATTTTGTAAAGATAAACTTAGCAACATGCTGCCAGTACAACATGGTGTTCCGCAAGGTAGTGTATTGGGGCCGCTACTATTTTTAATCTACGTAAATGACTTACCTGACGTTATGTCAACGTTTACGGTTCTTTTTGCAGACGATACTACTTTTGCGAGACAGGTGAAGGATACTGGCAGTAATGTTGCTGACATTGCAAATGACATTATAATTAGAGCCTCTGACTGGTTTAATGCAAACAAGTTATGCTTAAATACAAATAAAACAAACTCATTACTTTTCTCAACGAAGAATAATACATTTTAGGTTTGACCTTGGATAATAAGTTGTCTTGGCATTCCCACATCAACAACTTAACTACGAAATTATCTAAAAAAATATACGCAATTAGACAGATTAAAAACAGGTCAAATCTGGATGCTGCACTCATGGCTTATCATGCGCTATTCCACAGTACTATGATATATGGTTTAATCAACTGGGATACATCCAACCAAATTTCAGATGTTTTTATTGTACAAAAAAGAGCCATAAGAGCTTTAGCGGGCGTGAATAAACTTGAAAGTTGTAAACCATGGTTTATTAAATTTAATATAATGACTTTACCATCAGAAGTAATCTACTGTCACTTAATTCATATAAAGGCACATTTGAGCGAATATGAAAAAAATGGTGAAACTCACAGTTACAATACCCGTAATCGGGATAAAATACAAACACCGCGCCAGAGACTGACTTACACAAAAAGAATTAATTTTGGAATTGAATTATTTAATTCACTTCCAAATACTGTTAAGGAATTGCCCATTAGACAGTTTAAAATAAAATTAAAACTGCATCTTTTAGCCAATGCTCAATAACAGATTTTAATTATATGTAAATTTGTGTTATTATATGATATTTATGTTGTTTGTTATGGTGTTGACTAGATTCACATCATATCCTAATGTTTGTTATATACTTGTGTTTTATGTATGTATATATATGTTAATTATTTATATGTTATGTGCTCTCTTTGACTATATTAGGACTCTATCCTAATGTCATATGATATATTTTAGTCTTATGTGTTTTTTATTTATATTTTTTTGTACCATTTTTATTTGACTTGTCAAAACACTACGGTGTTACTGTTTGATTAATAAAATTATTATTATTATTATTATTATTATTATTTGCCATTATTATTGGCAAAGTGTGTGATGGCCGATCATTGGCCAGTGTTGCACTTTAATCAATAATTTAGCGCTCCCTGCCAGTACTTTCCCAATGATGAAGTGAAGGCATGTAGGTAGTTTATTAATGAAGGGCCAATTATGGGTCTTTGCTGGGTAGATTCCAAGTAATTGAGTGATAAATGCAAAAATACCGCAAAATTAATTATCTTTATTTCCACATTCACATAGTGGAGTGGAAGAATAGTAAGCGTAAAAAAAATAAAAAAAATTTCGCTCAAATACGCTTGTAATCCACACAAATTAGATTTTTTTGAGAAATAATTTATAAAGAGTTTATATTTCCGATATAAATTCTCAATAGGGGCAGGAATAAAGATCCGAAGGGTTCCCATCTGAGCTGTGGACGAAACATCCCTTATTTTGCGAAAAATCACCCCCAACGGTGACTTCATGCTGGCTTTTCTCATTTTTCTTATTAACCGCCGTTTGGGCGAAAAAAGAGTACAGGAAAGAAATGTGTCGTCAAATTCCACTCAAAAAATTTTTTATTGACTGTTCAGCTAATTCTTACATAACTCTTGCAAGTAAGGTTCAAAGTTGAAGGTAGTTTAAAGTGCGCAGCCAAAAAACTGTCAGATGCAGTGGTTTTCACAACGAGTAGCTCCATAACGGCTGATTTTACAAGAGAACTCTTTAAGAACGAAATTATATAGCAGAATCCTCTCTATAACGTGCACGTCTCTCGAAATTTTTTACAAACAATTTTTATTAGCCTTTTCTGTCTTTTTAAACATACACTTTGTCTTTGATAAAGTGGTTTTCCCTGTGGGTTTATTACATTAAACTTCTGTCTGGTTTTATTCGTTGATTTTCGGGTAATTCTTCTTCGGCTGTTGAATTTAAGCATCCGCTCCCATGTCAGTTAGAGCACATAGTTGAGTAGTGCAATCCAAATTAAAAGAAACTGTAAAAAATAATTATTTTTTTAACTTGGTCAAAAGTGCGTGAATGTATATTTGGAGCCCACAGGTAATCGTTTCATTTGCCAAGAGATGTTACTTCGTTTTCACTCTCCTTATTTTAACGAAAGGGGCTTAATGAGAGAAAGATAAGGATATAGTATTTGTATGATATATTCAGATCAGTTCCAAAATGATCCTTAGATTTTGGCGATGATGAATTTATTGATAATGAAGCAAACCTAATGGACTAAATTAATGATGACGTCACATATTTATGCAACTTGCGTGAACGAGGCGTGACACACGGGTTGCCAAAAATGACAACCAGAATTTGACCCTTATTGACTCTGCAAGAAAGGCGTCATTCTTATAGCCAGGCAGGTAGTGACAGATTTTTAGCGTTAATATATTTAAAGCTAGATTTTTTCCCATGGTAACTTAGACAGTATCAATGATGAAGGTGCAATTCTACCAATCTATAAGTACTGCAAAAATGAGTAAAAAATTAAATAACATGTTGCAAAAAGAGATATCGATTTTCTGAAATTTCACAAAATGTCACTTTTGATTCGTTCATGCCGAGCCGAATTTTCGAATTTCGCCGTGCAATTTACGATCAGGTTTATCTGGAAGACTTCCTCTATAGGTCGCAATATCGTACGTCCGTCCCAATGGTGTTTTTCGAAAAATATGAACGTAGGTATCAGGATTGCACGTTTTTGCAATTTTTTCGGCTCCGAAATGCAAGCTGTTTTCTGCTATTTTTCGAGATATCTCTGAAGTAGTATGCTAATGAAAGAACAACCGGAGCGGCGAGGCGCTCACCAGTGAGCAGCCAATCAAAAGCTATGAAAAAGCTGGTGAACACGTGTCAAGCATCTGGCGAACAGCTGACTGTCTGGCACACAATCTAAAAATAGATTATGATGAAAGCATCTGGCGAACAGCTGGCTGTCTGGGAACCAATTAAAATAACAGTTCTCACGACATTTGGTGAACACGTGTTAGGTATCTGGTGAAAGGTGAATGACCTGTTTATCTAAATATAGATTATGATGAAAGGTGAATGGGAACCAATTAAAACTATTGTCCTCACGACGCCGTCGTTATTTCGGTAATTAATTCAATATAATAATACGTGTACATATAAATTTCTTACACACGGTATATACTTTCATAAATAAAATGTGGTTTTCATTTGCCTCAAACAACGTTTAATGTAAAGTGTTTACGCCATAAAATTCATCGAACACATGCAGACTATATTTAGCCAGTATATTTCTCATGGCTTAGCTTTGGTTTGTCGCAAATAGTACAATGCCACACCATATGCAGTCTAAGTATCTGGGGGCATGGGAGCAATGTCTATTAGGTTAAAAAAATAATGACACACAGTATGTCTAAATATTTGCAAGTGTTGTTTCGCTTTGGTCTGTCGTAAATAGTACAGTGTCACACCATATGTAAACTAATTTTAATATGCGTCAATTGCAGCCGTCTACGTGGGTTATCACAAGGCAAGCTTAAAAGTGGACCTCACACTCAACTAAAATTATAAAAAACATCTTCCAGTGTTAAATATAGCGTCTAATAACCGAACATATGTCCAGAGGGCATAGTTTTTGGGCTCCCGCAGTCATACAGAGCGCGTATTTCTGACCAACGCTAATAAAATGCATAAAGCTGTACATTTAATTTCTACATGTAAAAATAGGTACTCGCACGTTATTGGTTCTAAAAAATTTAAGCAGGATCTGCAAATCATTTACAATAATAACACAGGCTGTTACTAAAATTCTAAATTAGTGGGATTATATATGGTACTGAAAAAGCATTCAAACTCAGTTTATTAATTTTATATACACATCAAGATGAAAGTTAAGCTTTGCAGTGACGCGCCAAGTACTTTATTTTCAATACCCAGTTTTGCATATAAGTATAATAAACACCTATTAAAAACTTTTTGTTCAGGCAGGTAAGTTCAGCGGAAAAAATATGCATTTGTAAATTATTAATCAATACGATACCATATAGGAAAAGAACATAAATTAACCTTTATACAAGGTATATCCAACGTGAAAAAAAACAAACACTTTACAAAGCACAAACAGTTCATGATACATTTTAGCGACGCTTTCAAGTTAAGGTCGGAAGTTGGCTATAAATAGAAATGCCATCTGCTTGGAACTCATTAAAAATTGCAGACTATTGTAATAAAGTACACATTAAGACGGCGTAAAATAAATTGCTTGTAAAATTAGCCCAGGAAAAAAAACATTACTTATAAATAATAGTCTAGGAAACTAAACTCAAAATAAATCACATATAGTTTTACAAATATTTATTAAAAATTTTACAACTATACAAGTACATAGAAAAGATATTGATTCATAAAAGATGATAAACTGATTAATGTACAGGGTGTTAACAATAAAATATCAATTTTCACAAAAACTTAAATGGTATTACAAAAAATACAAAAACGTGTTAGACAGTACGTAAAAAGTGGATTTCCACACCTGCAGCAAACCAAGGCTTTATTTCCCAATTCCACAGCATATTCTGTTATGTGTTGAGATATCTGAGAACTTTCGATGTTTGTGTTGTAGTCCGCAACCACATCAAAAAAACAACTCATACAAAATGTTTCTGCATCATCTTCAGTTAAAGCAATACTAAAATAATGCTGAATTAGACACACGTATTGGTAAGCCCAGTTCTGCACAAACTGTAAACTATTAACTTCATGCTTCTTCTCTATTATAGATTCACTGTCTAGTTCTAGTTCTTCAGGAAGAGTATCAATCATATTTACTTTGTTGTATACTCAGAAAGACACAAAATTGCATATGCTTTATATATCGTTTAAGGATATAATAATCTTAGGTGGGGGATATTTCCATAGCAACAGATGTTATACAGACATATAGCGAACATATAGCGTTATACAGACATATAGCGAACAGCTGGCCGTCTGTGGGAACCAATTAAAACTACTGTTCTCACGACATCTAGTGAACACGTGTTCGACATCTGCCAGTGATTCACATCTAAAAGTAGATTATAACTCATAACATCTGGTGAAAGGTGAATGACCTGTCTGATACACTGGCTATGTGGGAATCAATTCAAACAGCTATTCCCACGACTGAGCCCATCTGGCAAACAGATGATATATTCGGGTTTCACTAACCTGTCTAGACAAGTTAGGTGAGACATTTAAGGAACAGCTGCCGATATAAGTTAAATAAATCAGCATGCAAATTTGCTTCCGTAGGACTTACATATAACTCTTGTTTCACCGCCTGTGTAAAGCTGTCAGGAAATAAAGGCGATCAAGTGATTTTCGATGAAGCCGATTGGAAGAGGTTTTTATCTCATCAAGGAACAGTAATGAATTACCTGTATTACAATGGAAAAATGGATGCAATTCATGAGGATAACTTTTCCATAAATTTCGAACAGTTCTCAGATGTTCTAGTAATAAAAATTTCAAAGGAAAATAATTACATATACTTGGGCTATGAATCGATGTGTTGGTTATTTGAAATACAACCGCGAGTGAAGTTTAGACTGAAAATGATTAAAAACCAACAATTTTCAAATTACTTCAAGATTCTACAAGATGGACTACAAAACCAGAGTGGTAATGTTTTTGAAAATGCTTTAAATAATTAAAGGCAATCCAAACAGCGAAAACGTCTGCATGATTCTGGAATTAATTTATATGTACCCAGATGTCTTTGAAACGGAATGTAGTAAAAGGTCGCAATGAAAAAAGTAACATTTAATGAGAAAAATAATCAAGTTCATCATCTTATAACGTGGAGCTATGCATACAATTCATCTAGAAAAAAATATTGGGAATTTATGGTGGTCGACAGACTGTGCTTTCACAGAAGAATCAAGAAAGCCTCATATATACTTAATCCTATTTTAGATAAAAATCATAGATGTAAAATATTTGATGAAAGAGTTGAAATAATAATTCAATTTAATTAGGTTATCAGTACATCTCGACGGCTGAATTTTTTATCAGACTTACTGGTTTTTAAAATAGACAGACAATGCAGGTTATTACATATTATAACAACAGCATCTCGACGGATGAATTATTTCGTTACTCATCATACATATATGTTGTTGCTTTTCAGTTACTAAACGACTAAATACATAATAAACATTTATCGTTAAGCGAGTTAAGGAATTTACCGGACTTTTGTTAAAATGGGGGTATAATATCAGTTATTCAGTTTTCGATAGAACTCACAAAATTATTTGCGTTAATATACGAGGTGTATAGTTATTAACTTCTCGCTTTGCTAAAGAAAAAAATGTCTTGAAACCAGGTATGGAACCTAGGACTTCTAGAACTTCGAGCTATTTCAACTTGTACAAATATTAATGAAAAAACCTTATAGACTAAGAAAAAATAATATATTTTGACTAGTAATTTTTACATTTTCATCTCAGATACAGGGTGTTAACAGTAAAAAATAAGGTCCAAGTTACCAAGGAAATATACACACAACTTCAAAACTTCAGATTCTAATACCTTGTTTCACAAACCACAATAGGACAGAATGACATGTTATGTGGATGGTCCACCAGACTCATAATCCAGATGTAAACGGGAATCTTTAAAATGTGGATGATTTAGGTACATAAATAACTGTACATCGTTAATATAATACGTTTTTATTTCAGTAAATATATTAAACTTTTAAAATAAAAATTGAAAAAATGCAGGTCATTGCAAAACAGGCATATTCTCTATAACAACTACATCTTGACGACTATTTCATAAACTTAAATAATTATAAAGACATTAAGAGGACAATCTGCAGTAAGACAAAACATATTTTCATTGATATATATGAAAAAGGTATATACGGGTGGGCGTGCACCTTTGACCAATGAAATATGCCGACCAAGTAAAAAGGCGGAGAATAACATATTGTGTAATATATAAGAGAAATAGTTCAAATATATTTCTGTCGTACAGAGTCGAATTTCGCGTTGGGTGCACAAGAATTTTTATTTAAAATAATTTGAGTAGGAAAACTGAATGCGGTTGTAGTGATTCCTTAGGCAGTGGTTTTTAATTAAAAGAAAAAACTATCTGTAGGTACATAATGTATATTTACAGTGTACAGGGTGTCCTAGTTAACGTGTTATGTCCGATTTTCTCGGTAGTTTTTGAGATAGGTATTTTTTTTTTCGGGGAATCTATGCCGCTAAGAAACATATAATTGAACATCAAAGAAGAATTGATCGGATTATTTATGTCCTTAATTGACTATTAAAGCATTAAAGGAAAGTAAAAAAAGGCATGTAAATTTTAAATATCACTTCCGGTTTACATGGCAATGGCTTTCTTTTTCTTGAAAATAGAATATTGATTACTTCCACATCCAGTGGTAGTATAGTAACAAAAAATTTTTGAATGTTTTTATTGTTCAAATAGGCTTAGACTGTCATGAAAGGTCGACATTTTAAGTTTGAGCAAAAAAAAAATTCTGCCTGTCTGTCTAACTTTTTTGTGCGCACGATTACTCTGGAACCGTTTAAGATATTGACTTGAAATTTGGTACACTTATGTACTTTAACGGGATCTGGAACTAGATTATATTTTCATCTTATTCCATCGAAGGGTTGGGTTGTAAATTGGGGTAAATGGGGAGGTAAACAGGTAAATCAAGCAGGTAAGAGTCCGTAAAATTGGTATTTAGTATATATAAGAGAAGCTAGGGTCTCAAAAAAATTTTTGACATTAGCTACCCCCATTACCACCCCTACCTCACTTTTTAAGGGGACGAAAAAAAAGTGTGATTTAGTGTATGTACAAGAACCAAAAACCTCAAAATATTTTTTTACCATAGGCCAAGAATTTTTATTGAAAAATTACCAAAAATCCTCGTTATGTTGGGGCGATGCCTATTACGAATAACTGGCAAAATAAGGATACATATATTACTTCAACATCCAGTGGAAGTATAGTAACGACAAAAAAATTTTTTAAAAATTTTTATTGTTCAAATAGGCTTAGAATGTCATGAAACGTCGAGATTTTAAGTTTGAGCAAAAAAAATTCTGTCTGTCTGTCGGTCTAACTTTTTTTTTGTGCGCACGTTTACTCTGGAACCGTTTGAGATACTCACTTGAAATTTAGTACACTTATGTACTTTAACGAGATCTAGAACTAGATTATATTTTCATCTTGTTCCGTCGAAGAGTTGGGGGTAAATTGGGGTAAATTTGGGGTAAATAGGTAAATCAAGCAGGTAAGAGTTCATAAAATTGGTATTTACTATATACAAGAGAAGCTAAGGTCTCAAAAAAAATTTTGGCATTAGCCCCCACCCCATTATTAAAGGGGATGAAAAAAAATTTAATTTAGTGTGTGTACAAGAACTAGAAACCTCAAAATATTTTTTTACCTTATCCACCCCCATTACCACCCTCTATCACCACCCTCACCCCATTACCGATGTGGGGTATCGTTTTATGGGTTTTTGAGGTAGAGAATTTCAAATATTATATTATTAAACAATTATTTCCACATACAACATTTTTTCGTTGTGAGTGACTTGGATAGAAAATCTGGATGTGGAAGTTGGGCAGCGGTTTTTTTTATTGTTAAATTAGTGTACAATATCGATAATTCTATCATTCCCAATTGAAATTAAAATTTTGTGGACATGCCTATTGAAAGTCGCATTTCGGAGATATGAACTTTACTTTGCTTTTTTTTAAAGGAACACTCCATATATGTACCATTTGAAACGCCATAAAAAAAGCTTTGTATTTATAATATAATACATGGTACTTATCTTAAACAAATTTTGTCTAATTTACTATAAATTTACAATTTATCAAATTAGCCATGGAAAACAAAAGTATGTAAATTAAAATAAACAATATGTTAGTTCTGTCTAATTTCACTTTATTTTAAATAAAATGGAGAATTTCAATAATTGATACAGTGTGTTTCACTTGAAATGGTAACACCCCAATAACTTTATTTTTTTTCCGATTTGAATCGCATTTTACTTAAGTATAGAACAAACTAGTATCTACTTATGATCAGAAAAACATTCGCCTCCTACGGTACCAAAGCCACCTGCGGTACCAAAATATGTGGAGAAAATCGGAAAATCATATTAGGCATTTTTTTATCGGAAAATTTTGTTAATAAAACTTGTTAAGAATTGTCCAAAATGGCCAAAATTTAATCAAAATTAAAAAATGAAAAACTTGAAATTTAAAAAATTTTGAAAATAATTAGGTATTTAAAAAAAAACTGTTTTACAACTACCTGCAGCTTGGGTTTAATTTCAAACAAAATTGTCATAGTACAGTTTTCTAAACGAAAAAACCCATTCAAATGATATTTTCGGACTTGGACATTATTTTAATAAAAATTTATATATTTTTTTTGATTAAATTTTGGACTTAAGGTTTCTGAACAATTCTTTCATTAACAAAATTTTCCAATAAAAATATGCCTAATATGATTTTTTGATTTTATCCGCATATTTTGGTACCGCAGGTGGCTTTGCATTTGTAGGACGTGAATTTTTTTCTGGTAATAAGTAGATCCTAATTTGTTCCATAAGTAAAATTAGATTCAAATCGGAAAAAAAATTTAAAAAGTGAACAGACTGGGTCATATATCATTGAAAAGATTTTTCTATGGCCTTTCAAATAGTGTAAAAATATATGGGGGTGTTCTATTTAAAAAAACCGCTGCCCAAGGAATCATTACTTCCGCATCCAGATTTTCGATCCAACTCATTCACAACGAAAAAATTTAGTAATGGGGTGGGGGTGGCTAATGCCAAACATTTTTTGAGACCTTAGCTTCTCTTGTATATACTAAATACCAATTTTCTGGACTATTAGCTGCTTGATTTAGCTGGTTACCCCAAATTTACCCCAATTTACCCCCCAACCCTCTGACGGAACAAAATGAAAATATAATCTAGTTCCAGATCTCGTTAAAGTACATTTGTGTACCAAATTTCAAGTCAATATCTTAAACGGTTACAGAGTAAACGTGCGCACAAAAAAGTTACAGACCGACAGACAGAAATTTTTTTTTCGCTCAAACTTAAAATCTCGACGTTTCATGACATTCTGAGCCTATTTGAACAATAAAAATTTAAAAAATTTTTTTTGTCGTTACTATACTTCCACTGGATGTGGAAGTAAAACCAAGGTAAAGCTCATATCTCCGAAATTCGACTTGTTTGAATTGTTTTGCTGAAATGATGTTTGGAAAATACATGTGATATCTCATAACTTTTATTTTTGAACGTATTTACGTAACTCCAAAAATAAAGAAGTTAAATGAGGTTTTAACGTTTGCACAACCACCCTGTACTGTTGACTATAATAAGGAACTTTAGTCTAGTTATTATAAAAAACACGTTCTCAAATAAATTAAACATGTTCTGATAGAACATATTAATAATAATATTTTTTTGTTTTTATGTCTTTGGTGTTTTTCAAAAAAATTGCCGCGCTTGGATTTTACCCTATAGCCGCCCCCCCCCTAAATCCGCCACTGACTGCGCTCCGTCAGAAACCCTAAAATACCTATAAGCATGTTTGGAGCATATTTAATGTCCGATATATCAAAAAATATTACAGCTAGATCCTTATGTGTTTGAAATCGGGGATAAAGGATCTAAAAGAATATGTAAAATATACAGGGTTTTTCATTTAAAAAGCAACCTTCATTGTTATATCACGTGACATATCCAAGCAATTGTTTTTTAATTGCATTTAAAAAAATATGTATACAACCTTACAACTCTTATACGAAACTTTTTTTTGTCTCCAATAATAACATAATTAAAGGGGGTCAAAATATAGTTATAATTCGTCCGCTGTCTTGGATTCCTAAATTTTTACCAAAAATTCGTAACCCGCATCCCGAAAATCCCCAGATATCGATTTTCATTCGAATAGGATCACAGATGACAAAATTCATCCGCCATCTTGGTTTTCTAAATTTTGACCGAAAATTCGTAACCCGCATCCCCGAAAACCCCCAGACATCGATTTTCAGCCAAATAGGACCATAGATGACGAAATTCGTCCGCCATCTTGGAGTCCTAAATTTTGATAAAAAATTCGTAACCCGCATCCCCGAAAACCCCCAGATATCGATTTTCAGCCAAATAGGACCATAGATGACGAAATTCGTCCGCCATCTTGGAGTCCTAAATTTTGATCAAAAATTCGTAACCCGCATCCCCGAAAACCCCCAGATATCGATTTTCAGCCAAATAGGACCATAGATGACGAAATTCGTCCGCCATCTTGGAGTCCTAAATTTTGATCAAAAATTCGTAACCCGCATCCCCGAAAACCCCCAGATATCGATTTTCAGTCGAATAGGACTATAGATCACGAAATTCGTCCGCCATCTTAGATTCCTAAATTTTGACCAAAAATTCGTAACCCGCATCCCCGAAAACCCTCCGATATCGATTTTTAGTCAAATAGGACCATAGATGACGAAATTCGTCCGCCATCTTGGAGTCCTAAATTTTGATCAAAAATTCATAACCCGCATCCCCGAAAACCCCCAGATATCGATTTTCAGTCGAATAGGTCCATAGATGACGAAATTCGTCCGCCATCTTGGATTCCTAAATTTTGACCAAAAATTCGTAACCCGCATCCCCGAAAACCATCCGATATCGATTTTTAGTCAAATAGGACCATAGATGACGAAATTCGTCCGCCATCTTGGAGTCCTAAATTTTGATCAAAAATTCATAACCCGCATCCCCGAAAACCCCCAGATATCGATTTTCAGTCGAATGGGTCCATAGATGACGAAATTCGTCCGCCATCTTGGATTCCTAAATTTTGACCAAAAATTCGTAAACCGCATCCCCGAAAACCCCCAGATATCGATTTTCAGTCGAATAGGATCGTAGATGACGAAATTCGTCCGTCATTTTGGATTCCTAAATATCTTAGCAGTATGAGATTCCTCGGAAAACCTACGTCAGATTGGATTTTGAACCATAAACTTATCTCAGAAACTACCGAGAAAACCCAGCATAGCGCGTTGACTGGGACACCCTGTACATTTTGCTTGGTAATAATTTCGAATAAATTGATTTCTGACCTAACTAAAAACCGCATTCAAATTTTCATAATAAAATTTGTAGGAGTGTTTATACAAAACCGGTCCTCTCTATTTGGCACCTTTTATTTATGTATTAACATTTTCAAGAATTTCATCTATTAAGTAATTCCTGTAAGATAAAATAATTTATAAATAAATTTAAGACATTACCAGAACTCCTAAATGCTTCCCTGGCAAGCATTCATTCGCGTCAGGTCTCCATGACAACAAGTTCCTCCCTAAAGTCTGAGAGCGTGTAAAGCTATGCGAATGCCGAGGCGAGTGCCATCTATTGACGGCAAAATTGGAAACTATTTATTGAATCTATGTTTGAAAATTAAGAGGTTATATTTTATCCACGTAATTAATTATGGACTATCTAGGTCGTCACGATTTCGTTTTTTGTAAATTCCAATTTTTCGACGTCCATTTTTTCGTTGATCACGTGTTTTTGACTAAAACAAAAAAATAAAAACGTGACGAACTGGAATATATATTTTAATACATACGTACAAAATTTGAAGTTTCTATCTTCAAAAATAAGCCGAATAATTCGTTTCTTCATTTCACTGACCGCAGATTATACTCTTAATGAATTATTTATTCGTGAAATATTCTCCACAAATATCACTCGTGCTTCTAAATTTTATCTATAAATTTTTTCTCAAGCTGAGTTGCCATAAGGTTAATATAACTCGTGCAAATTGACAGTTTATTATCAAAGATTAAATCCCTGATATTGTTTATAATTTATTATTTGTGGCATATTCATGATTTCTTAGTTTGTTGGGTATTTTGCCACTGTAAAAATATTTAAAAATTTTGATGAAATAAACCTCTGCGCCAAAAGGATCAGACAGAGGTTGGTTTTTATACTTCTATTACAAAATGTCTCACACCTAAAAATATATAAACTGAAACAAAATTGTTAAATGATAAATTGAAAAAAAAGTGAAAGTTTTGATAACGGAAAAAGAACTATTTTCCGAAACGTCAACTGCCTTCGTTTTAATTTTTCAATTTATCATTTAACAATTTTGTTTCAGTTTATATATTTTTAGGTGTGAGACATTTTGTAATAGAAGTATAAAAACCAACCTCTGTCTGATCCTTTTGGCGCAGAGGTTTATTTCATCAAAATTTTTAAATATTTTTACAGTGGCAAAATACCCAACAAACTAAGAAATTAAATCCCTCCCGCTAAAGCGGTCGGGATTTAATCAGATAATAAACTGTCAATTTGCACTCTTTATATTACCAGGCAACAACGCTTTCGAAAAAATTTTCGATAAAATTTTAAGCACTAGTGATATTACATACGATAAAAGCTGCAGGATTGTTATCAGTTCCTCTCCTTATTTGTTTATCCACAATCGGAAAATATTGAAAACATGAATGATGTCTATTCGGATACCTTTGGGCATACAAATCTGCGTGTTTTTTTTTAATCCCGTGTATACATGCTAAACAATAATAACAATAATTAACAAACAACAACAAATTTAAAGATAAAGAGCAAACTTATTAAGTTAACAATACACGTATTATTATCTGTCAAACTTCTTTTTGTCTCCACAGCACACTTCTTTTATTTGCAGCGTTGTTTTGTTGACAAAATTAACGTTTTGAATTTAGTTTTATTCAATCTCCACATACTTACTTGATAAGCGTATTTTCTCGATATTTTCATAATTATCCACTAAATAACTTGTGTATTTGGGTTAATATCAAACCGATTTTCAATTTGAAGGTATCAATGGATTTGTCGTGAAAAGAAGTATTTAACTACTTGGTACTTAAAAAATGTTGCCGTTTGAAAGAGTTGACATAATTACAAATTAGTGATTTCGGAAATTTTTGTTTGTTGTAGCTCATGGGCGTATCCAGGAAGGGCAAGGGGTCAATTGCCACCCCCCCCCCCCCCCAGAGCTACAACTTTCTGACTGCTAATTATTACTTTGAGTTTAAGAAGACTGAAAACTTACCTCAATATAACAATCACAAGTCGCCTTAATGACTTGGCCCTACTAAATATTCACCAAGAGATTCCTGTAACTTCGATGAAGTGTGTTAGGAGCTCGCAAAAGTCAAGAGAAGACTAAATATTTAGTAATATACGTTTTGTTTCTGTTATTCTGTTTCATTTTATAAGAGAATTCATGTTTCGTTAATTACATTTAATTAAATAATTTACCAATTTAAGCTCTTTGCTAATTTTCCTTGATAAACTAGAATAATTTTTGATATCTTGAAAAATAGGCTTCTTGCATTTGGCCGTTGGCGCGCATCCAAATGCAGCTCAGTAAACACGAAATATATGTATATGAAACATTTCAAAATACATCGAATACATATCATTTGAAATATATTTTTGTTATATTCCGTAAATGTTTTTTATATATAACATAAAAATAATATATTTATGAAACATTATATTTATTATTCTAAAGCAGTTAATACAATGTAGCAAGTACAAAACTTTGGAAATGTTTTATTAGAAACCTAAATAGGACATATCTAGTAAATGAATTTCTTACCGCTCCGGTAATAGGTTAAGTAAAAATAAAAATTAGATCAATCAGATCGGGGTTTGCCCAAGGATTCATTTCTAGGTACACCACTGTCGTAGCTACTACACCAATTCTAAAAATCTCAAGTTTACATTTTTCTCTTATTGTCTTGGTCCATTAGATTGTTTTAAGTGCATTCACTGTACTCTAGATGCAAAAATAAAAATAGCCCTAAAAAAATCAAGTAGTCTCAAAATTTTTCCAAATTATGAAAAATTTGCCGTTTTTGGTATATATTGCCCTTGCCAAATTTAAGACTTATATCTTGAAAACTAAACTACGGCTTGTCTAATGATTCCGTTGACATCCGATATAAACGATAATAATTTAACAGTAGATGCAAAATTCATAGTATATTATACGATAATGAAGGCCATTATTATTGAGGATGGAGATTACAACTCGAGCGAGCGAATGTTGTAACCATCCGACCCAAGGAACAATTTTGGTTTTTTAAATATATACAAGGGTGCATTAAAATATTTATAAAATGCCTTGAAAAATCTATTTTGCTGTAACAATATCCTTAATACTATCATAAAGCGACTTGTAGACTAAAAGGGCCCACCCTTATGAAGGTTGTTAAGATCTTTTTAAATTCCATCATAAAACTCCTTAGTGAGGCATAGTGCCGCTCTTGAAAACCTTGTTCAGGCCATTTTAAAACCTATTTTAAAGCTGTTGGAAGCTTTTTTATTAGCTTCCTGCATTTCTAGAAAACACCTAGAAGGCTACCTTAAAACTGGTTTTTAAAACTCTTATAAGTCCATATTAGAACTGAGAAGCTATAAGAATGTCCACGAAGGAATCCAAATAATTTTATTACTGCATTTATTTTTTCTAAACTGATTTAAGCAAACATACCATCAGACCTATTGAAGATAAAATGGAATTTGACATTTATAAAGCGTTGAGTGGCACTATAGCCTCCCTAAGGTCGATTTAAAAGGTAATAAAAAGACATCAGGTATGACAAAAAAATTAAAGCCAACGGCAGTTTATCGTTAAAACTACAAAAGAAAGGCCCAAAAAACAACGGCGCCTCAGAAATAATAATGATTTTAATATCCATACAAAATTTGCATAGGCGCGTAATCAGCAAATTTAAAAAAGTAGGCTGCTTCTCGGTTCCCACGGTAATTTTCTGTCGTTTCTTGTAATTCTACCTTAATTTGCTAAAGAAACAGTGATAATTATCAATAATTATAATTGTGAGATTGACCTTGAATATTTTTATATAAAAAGAAAAACATGACCGGCCAACTAAAACCTAATTGTCATTTTACAGTCCTCTCATTAAACTATATATTCTAATAATGGTAATGACCTAGAACATTTACTCTAAATGAAGTCCTTTTAGTCTTTTTGTATACTATCACAAATAATCCCTTCCTTACATAAATGCAAATGCACTTGGCGAAGATTATATTTACTTGATAAAGGCTGTAATAAAACGTTTGGGATTTAAAAGAACCGCCTCCAAGACGAACCGCGTTGACATTTTGATACAAAAAACTTAAAAACGTAACCTCAAAATAATTTGACACTTCAGACAGACATATTGCTTATTATATTTTTATAATAAATGTTTTATTGAGGTTTTAGAAAGTGTTTTATAGAATTAAAATTTGCCTTTTGGATTTATAGAGGCCGTTTTTCTTCATAACGGTTCCATCACAACATTTGTCAAGGATGTTTTTAGAGTCTAGTTTTGTAATGGCCTTTAATACGTACTAATAGGCATCGAAAATGTCTAGTTTTAAAAAGGATTTAAAATGCATTTATTGCAAATATATTAAAATCATAAAGAATAATTTAAGAGGTCTACACACGATCCAGCGGCAGGGAGCCAGCCTTGTCGGCATGCTTTGAACTCATTCGTAAAAGTGAACTGGTCTGCTGGAATTTCAATTATCTTCGAATGAGTTCAAAGCATGCCTACAAGGCTGGCTCCCTGCCGCTGGATCGTGCAGATTTAAAGCCTCTTTAAATCTAAATGGAATTTAAGACGTTAATAAAAATAATTAGCTTTATGGAGAGTTTTATGGAAGTATTATAAACCCATTACAAATACATATTATCCTAGAAGCAAATTAGCTTTATAATTAGATCTTACAGAATACTATAAAACTTACCATATAAGAGCAAGTATACTTGAAGCCTAAAAGGCCTTAATTACAACATCAATAAAGCACAAGACTATTTCCTAACCCTGACAAACCTTTCTTAAAACCTCCTCAAGTCAAAATGACTTTTAAATTGTTCATTGGGTCGTGTTCAGCACGTCGAAATACATCATGGATCACCCAATGGAGTTCCGAGAACAGACCACTTTTTTATTTTGTGTGCCTGTGATCATTACCTAAACCAGACACCATGTATTTACCGAATTTTTACCCTTTAAGTGTGACTATATATTTGTATTCGTAAATAAATATATCATTATTATTATTATTACTCAACCTGATACAGTTGAAGTTCCTAATACTCTGATGAATTAGCTGCCACATGAATAGAATTTCAGTTGCAATTATTTTTTACGTTCTATCGAATCCGCTCATTACTCTAAGCTACTTCGCTACTATAGCTTATTTTTAACAACTTTTAAACGATTATAAGTAATATAAGCAACTAAACTGACCGATTCCTGTAAATGTTGTTATTGGCAGTACATTTAATAGTTTTAATATTTTTCATTCCTCTTTTGTTATACTGTGTTGGTTACAAATTATTTTAGTGTCAGCATTTAAAACATTTAAAAGAATAAACAGAACGATGTGGTTGGTATGAAACCAAGAATCGACAATAAGCTTTAACGCACAACCGCGACCGCAGGGCAAAGTGTTAAAATACTGTCACTCAGCTAATAAAATCCTAGCCCACAGACTCACCACTAATTATTTTTTAAAGCACCATAGTCGGCCGACCAAGTTGTTGCGGTGATTTCACCGATACCATGTTTGTTAGTGAACGATGTTCACTTTGAAAAATGTTCGTTTTATCACGAGGGTGATGAGTTGCTTTCCCAAATGCATTGATATATTTGTGTAAAATGTATATTTCAGAATAAACGTAAGGCATAAATATGAACGGTTTAGTAAAAAAATAAATGTAAAGGAAACTTTCTAAAAACAAGCTTTTTTATTATCTAGAATAGAATAGGATAGAATAATTTATTTGACCAAGAATACAAAAACGGTTTTTGGCAAGTCACAAAATAGGTATATTAGTCCAATCATAAAGGAGATGTAGAGTGCGTGAGCAGGGACCTAAGCGGTTCCTTTAAAAAGTTGTTCAGAGTGCTTAGGGAGTGAACATACTGAAAGTCCTGACGTCTAGGAGGTGAGCCGGAGGGCGGCACAAAGAAAGTCCCACTTTTGGTTTCTTCGCTTATATCTCGTAAACGGTGCGTCGCAGGGAAAAATTCCTATACCAAATGAAAGCTCATGAAATTCTCTACAACTTTCATTTTATATATTTTTTTCGAATTCGCAACCGTTTTCGAGTTACACGCTCCGGAAAAGCGAAAATTTTTGAAAAACAGATTTTTACCTTTTCAACATTAATGAAAAAATTGCGGAAAACAATTATTTTGCCTCACGTTAAAAAATTTAAAAATTTAATGCTCTATAACTTCTTTTCTGACGACTTTTTCGTGGGAACAACATTTGAAAAGTTATCTTAACAAATAGAGCAAAAAACGTGAGGTGAACAACAAATGTAAGTGGTGATTCTTGTAGCTTCAATTTTGTATAAAATGGTCAAGCCGCTACGACGCATATTTTCCGAGATATAAGCGAAAAACCAAAAAATGGGAACTTTAAAGTGCCCCCCCCCCTCTCACCACCTAGGAGTGGGGACTTCATCTCCAGACTAGTCCAAATAAAGTTGTGAAGTCAAATTTTCTGTCCCTAAAATTTCCCTCTATAATCATTCGTTGCCTGGCCTATATTAGGATATTCTCTTACAGTTTCTAAACAATATTTTCTACAGCTTCTCTACCTGCTTTATTACATATTTTTGCTCGAGGTTTTACAAATGATCCAAACTCTTTCAAATTTTGTCATAGCCTTATGAATATTTTTATGTCTGGATGTCAAAAAATATTGATAATATGTCTTTTACAGATAAAGCATAAAATTATTATTTACATTCCTTTCAAAGTAATTTAAAAAAAAATCAGTTTGGAGTGTTTTAATTCCTTTCTCTAAAACCAAAAAGAATTTCGAATATGACGTAATAATATAAATTGAAGCTAATTAAAACCTTTATAAGAAAACGTTAACGCAGTTCATGTACAGGGTGACGTAAAAAAATATTCAAGGAAATTAAGATTTCTTTCTTAACAATTTTTTCAAAAAAAATTTTTTTTAAATGCTTTAAAAATATCTACAATTTGATGTGCCTTAAAAAATAAGAAAATTACAAGCCTGGGGAGTTTTAAATGGTGCACCCCGTATACGAAATAGACTAATATTTCAATTATTTTCACAGGTTGTGTAACATGTTCAAGTAGCAAATCTCAGAGTGACGAAGGCTGACCAAAGAACAAGTACAATCAGAAACGACCCGAGAAATGCTTAACACTTATTGTAGATACTTAGTTAACTTGAATATCGATTAGTTACACAAAAGACACTAGTATCTCTCCTAAATCAACAGTTAATAAAATAAATTAAATGAAATTTGAGCTTTACTAGGAATGCAAGGCAAGGTAGGTAGGTGCGTATACATCATTGGAGAAGAAAAAATATCGTATAGCTGCTTTCTAAAGAACATATAGATGACAACGTCGAGGACAACGCCTAATGCCTGGTTTACCTACTGGGATATGCAGAGATTAAGATGGAATTGAAACTTTGTTGATACTAATTAACTTAGTTTAAACTGTCATTAGGTGTTTTCTTTCTACCAACAATCTTAGCTAAGCTAAGTAGTTTTTCAGTCACGCCTGATGAGTGAAATATTCGTGTATGTACCACAGTTTGCATGTGACATTAAAACTACTTAGCTTAGCTAAGATTGTTGGTAGAAAGAAAACACCTATTCAATTCGAGAATCTTTCCTAAGCTAATATAAGTTGACAAATTTTATCTCTTTTGATGTAGCATGTATTTGTTTTATATACCTAATGTTCAAAATAGCACTAGCACCCTATAGTACTTTTTAAATATTGATACTAGAGAACTGGATTCTAGGAGTTAAATATATGAATATAAATTCCTCATGAATTGTCCAGAAAAATTGATATTCTTTAGGAAATAACTGGAGGAGACATCAACTTTTATTTTTAAGTAGAATACCTCTGAACATTTTTAGAAAGTTAGATAGTTTTATATTTTAAATATAACCATTTTTTACTAAAAAATTTTCATTCAAAATATAAAACTACTCGGCTCTCTAAGTAAGGTATCCGACTTAAAAATAAAACTTGGTGTCAACTTCGGTAATTTTCTAAAGAAATATATTTTTCTGTATAACTTATAAGGAACTTTATTCATATCTAACTTTAAAAATCCAATTGTGTAGTACCAATATTTAAAAAGTGCTGGGATATGCTATTTTGAACACACGGTAGGTAGATAAAATATATACATGCTACATCATAAAGAGATAAAAAGTATATAAGTTATGTAGCGTAAGGTCACATGTTGCTGACATTTCGCAGAGTATGCACATATGATTATGCGTCACATTTTACATAGCACGTTACTTCTGCGAAACTTAGTTTACGTAGCATTTACGTATATGCTATATATTTATGTTTGCTGGGATTAAGCAGATAAGTTGAAAATCCGTGAAAGCACGTCAAAAAGTGCATATAACTTTTGATGCACAAGAAATTTTTGGGCACAAATATTTTTTTCGTAATCGGGAGGTCATAGTACATTAGAATCAACAAAAAAAATTTCGGGTGGAATGTTGTCACCGAACAAAATTAAATTAAATCAATTCAACTGTACTATTAATACACACTAAAAATAACAGAATACGAAATTCAAATCTATAAATTATACTTTCTTAAGAATTCAAACATTTGTCTTGGAAAACTTGGTAGTTTCTCCTAGTAAGAAATGCCAGAATTTCGAAGAACACACAATATGTTGGCCTCTGGTTGAACGAATGTTACCATGCTACCAATTTTAGTAACCTTGATGTAACATGTCACGTTTGTCTCTAGAAAATTTGGTTAATTTTCGTAAAATTAAAAATATTTGTGAGGAAGCTATGGAAAACTATTAATAAACAAGCATCACGCCTTACAGTCTAATATAAAAGAAATTTGCTAAAGATAGGAAAAAATCGTGAGCACAAAAAAAAGTTACAGACCGACAGAGAAAGAGATTTTTTTTTCTCAAACTTAATATCTCGACGTCTCATAACTTTCTGAGCCTATTTGAACAAAAAGGAAATTACAATTTTTTTTTTTTTCATTACTATAATAATAGAGATGGGCGATTCGACTCTTTTTAATGATTCGTGCCAAACGAATCCGTATCAAGAAAAAATTCGTACTGAAAGATTCTTTCAAGAATCTGAACTGTCTGGATTGTACAAACGGATACAGTTACAACGTCGATGCGAAATATACGAACCTTTTGTTTTTGTGGGATTTGTACCATTCGAATCACTGCAAAATCACTGCAAAGATTCGTACCAATGATACGAATCATACAATTACTACCCTACTATATAATAATATTAATTAAACCTCAGTAAACGTACGAATTGTGTTCTTGGACAAACATATAAAAATCTGTATCAGTGAATTCGGCCTTATCTTATCTCTACCCAAGTGAGCAGCGTTTTCACATAATCATAGCTCCATGAGAACTGTAATAGTTGGTCTGTGAATTTATTACGTTATCACAAAAATTATATCTTTTAGGTTTATCGCCAGCAACATTGATGTTTTTGACCAACTCTGTTGTTTTTATTATTTTATTAATAAGTATTATCTGAAGCCTGTCAACGTGTGGGTAAATATGCTGAGAAATGTTATGTGAAACAAACAGTACACTGCTCGTTTTAATTTTAGACACATTTTTGTGACCCGTTATCAGGGGTGGATGGGACAGGGGGCAAACGCAAGAGTTGTAGACGAGGTTCCTTAATATACAGCTTTTAGGCGACGAAGTCAGTGCGGGGGTGAAAAGTCGGACTATCTTTGTTCCTCGAACGCGCAGCGCAGTCCCTGTCAAAAAATCCTTATAAAAACTTATAAAAAAAAATGTATAAGTTTTTATAATTTTTGATGTGTGTATTTGAAATGTGTTTTAACTGTAAATTCTCATATGGTATCTACCAGTATTGATGAATTGTTATAGTATATTTAATTAAAAGTTTTTATAGGTCTTTTATAGCGTTTTGAAAATCAATTTCCATATGATATCTATTAGTATTGATGAGTTTTTATAGTACATGTAATTAAAAGTTTCTATAGGTTTTTATAGGTTTGTATAGTGTTCTGACTGTAAATTTCCCATAGAAATTCTATTTAGTATTAATAGGTTTTTTATAGATTTTGGTTGTGATTTGAAATATATTTTTAATGCCAAATCCCATAAACTTACATAGGCAAGTAAATATCATTTACTTACTATTAATATTTCAAATATCAATAGTAATATAGTGGTAAACACTAAATACTGCAAGAGTCCCATAAACTTACATAGGTAAGTAAATATCATTATTAACTTACTATTAATATTTCAAATATCAATAGTAATATAGAGGTAAACACTAAATACTGCAAGAGTCCTTTCTTGTTTCCTCTAGCGTTCTAGCCTAAACGCAGTTAATAAGTTAGCAGTAAAAGATACTGCTTTACTTTCAATTTAACAAGCCCACGGTAGTTTCTTATCACATTAGATTAGATATGAATTAGCGACATGTATAACAGCGCCCTCTACTGGAGGCTGGAGTATGCAACACTAAACTTTCATAAGTTTTAATTATGTGTGTGTTTGTGTTTTAAATGTACATTCCTCGTATGAAACCTATTAGTATACGTAAGTTTTTATAGTATTTGAAATACAAAGTTTTTTTATAAGTTCTAAATGTGGTTTGATGTGCGGCTATTTGAAATGTGTTTTTAATGTGAATTCCTTGCCTGAGGTTTATCAGCATTTGCATATATTAATAGGAAATGCGAAGTTTTTATAATGTTTGCTCCGTACAATATAATGTTTGCTCCGTTTTTAATGTAAATTACCTATATGGAGTCTATCAGTAGTTATATGTATTAGTATATTTAAGTTTTTATAGTATTTGAAATACAAAGTTTTTTATAAGTTCTGAATATGCATGGTTTGATGTGGCTATTTGAGATGTGTCTTTAATGTAAATTCCTTATCTGAAGTCTATCAGCATTTGCGTATATTAATAGGAAATACGAAGTTTTTATAAGATTTGCAGCGTACAATGGGTTTTTAATGTAAATTCACTATATGGAGTCTATCAGTAGTTATACGTTTTCACGGTAATTGAAATATGAAGTGTTACAGGTATTTTATATATTGTAATATGTTGCAACCCCTCAAGATTTAAGGTTATGTTAGTTGCACTGAAAAGTAGGCACAGAATTCAGTAGTTCGGATGTCTGAATGTGGAAAGAACTTACTAGAAGGTCTAGAGTCAAGATTTGTAAAAGAGACGGGTTGCCTGGTAACTCAGGAACCAATAAAATTCGTGCGCGGGAGTGACGTGTCCAGAGGACCTTTTAAAATTAACATACACAACAAATGACCTACTTAAAATATGAATATCCAAAATAATATTTTCAATAACTGTGTAAGCAGAAATAAAATATATTAAACAAAGTACGACGGGATCAACGAGGTTAGTGACCTGTCCTCTACAGACCTTGGTCTAGAGTGATGACATATCTGTTCTGGAACTGTCTAGAGTATGGTGACGTCATCAGAGAAGCTTCTAGATCTGTCTTCTTTAGGTATATTAGGCATGGAGTACACCAAAAGAAAAAGAAGTTAGTGCAGTACTAATTGTCAGTTAAGAAGTTCAGTTTAGATAGCAAGAGTAGTAAGATCAGAAGAGAGTAAAGTGATCAAGTAGTACACAGTGTGTTATTAGCCAAGTAGTTATTGTTGTAATTAAGTAAGTTAATAAATTAGTGTTTAGTGTTACCCTGGTTGTTATAATTTCCGAACCCACGATACAGGGTGTTTACAAAAAGGGTGTAAGCACGTTACAATATGTATTTGAAAAGTAGTTTTAATGAAAATTCTTCATACGAGGCCTATCAGTATTTGTAAGTTCTTATATGGTGTTTGAAATACGAAGATTTTTAAAGGTTCAGATGTGTCTAAGTTCTTGAAGTATTTGAAATGTGTTTTGAATGTAAATTCCTTGCCTGAAGTCTATCAATACTTGCATTTTAATAATAAACACGAAGTTTTTATAAAATTCTATGAGGATATGCAATGGGGTTTTAAAGTAAATTCTCTGAATGAAGTCTATCAGTATATTTATAAGTATTTATGGTAATTAAATTGCGAAGTTTTATAGGTTTTTATATGAATTTGAAAGATATTAATGTAAACTCTCAGTACGAGGCCTATAAGTATTTAAAAGTTTTTATGGCGTTTGAAACACGAATATTTTATAGATTCTGTGAGATTTTAATGTATATTCCTCGCTTGAGGTCTATTGTAAAACTTTTATGCTTTTATGGGAATAAGACGGTTTTCTAAAATACAATGTGTAAGTATATACTTACAATGAATTTTAATCTTACAATGGATTTTAATGTAAATTATATGAAATCTATTGTATTAGTAAGTTTAGTTTAGTAAGTATTGTAACTTTTTTAGGTTGACTACTATTGAAATCCCATGAAAACTTTTCAAATTAATAGTTGTAAATAATACTTTTCAGTGGGTGCACTGAGAAATCCTTATTAAATTCTTATATAAAACTAAACTAATAATAACCCTTCAAAATCTTATATATACTAATTATTTCTTATTAAATGTTGTAAAATTCATCCCTGGTTTCCTGATGAAACATTATTAGTTTTACTACTATTGGAACCCCATGAACACTTTATCAAATTAATAGTTGTAAATCATTATTAATACTTTTTAATAGATGTCCCTATAAATCCTTATTAAATTCTTATATAAACTAACTGATATGGACCTATGAAGTCTTATAAAAATAAGTACAAATATATCCTTATAAAAATGTATAAAATGCCTACTAGGAACTCATTGGTATATCTTTTCAATTTCATTACTCTTCAGATTCCAAAAAAACTCACAAAAGTATTCGATAATACCTTATTCATACTTTTTAACATGCATTCTTACACGTTTCCATTAAATTATTATATAAGCTAACCTGATATATACCCATGTAGTCTTATAAAAATAAGTACAAATATATCCTTATAAAAATGTACCTATAAAATATCTGCTAGGAACTCCTTAGTATATATTTTCAATTTCAGATCCCATAAAAGCCTCAAAAATATTCGATGTAATACCTTATTAAGAGGATAATCTGCGTTAAGACAAAACATATTTTCATTGATATATATGAAAAAGGTATATACGGGTGGGCGTGCACCTTTGATCAATGAAATATGCCGACCAAGTAAAAAGGCGGAGAATAACATATTGTGTAATATATAAGAGAAATAGTTCAAACATATTTCTGTCGTACAGAGTCGAATTTCGCGTTGGGTGCACAAGAATTTTTATTTAAAGTAATTTGAGTAGGAAAACTGAATGCGGTTGTAGTGATTCCTTAGGCAGTGGTTTTTAATTAAAAGAAAAAACTATCTGTAGGTACATAATGTATATTTACAGTGTACAGGGTGTCCTAGTTAACGTGTTATGTCCGATTTTCTCGGTAGTTTTTGAGATAAGTATTTTTTTTTTTTTTTCGGGGAATCTATGCCGCTAAGAAACATATAATTGAACATCAAAGAAGAATTGATCGGATTATTTATGTTCTTAATTGACTATTAAAGCATTAAAGGAAAGTAAAAAAAGGCATGTAAATTTTAAATATCACTTCCGGTTTACATGGCAATGGCGTTCTTTTTCTTGAAAATAGAATATTGATTACTTCCACATCCAGTGGTAGTATAGTAACAAAAAAATTTTTGAAAATTTTTATTGTTCAAATAGGCTTAGACTGTCATGAAAGGTCGACATTTTAAGTTTGAGCGAAAAAAAAATTCTGCCTGTCTGTCTAACTTTTTTGTGCGCACGATTACTCTGGAACCGTTTAAGATATTGACTTGAAATTTGGTACACTTATGTACTTTAACGGGATCTGGAACTAGATTATATTTTCATCTTATTCCATCGAAGGGTTGGGTTGTAAATTGGGGTAAATGGGGAGGTAAACAGGTAAATCAAGCAGGTAAGAGTCCGTAAAATTGGTATTTAGTATATATAAGAGAAGCTAGGGTCTCGAAAAAATTTTTGACATTAGCTACCCCCATTACCACCCCTACCCCACTTTTTAAGGGGACGAAAAAAAGTGTGATTTAGTGTATGTACAAGAACCAAAAACCTCAAAATATTTTTTTACTTCATAGGCCAAGAATTTTTATTGAAAAATTACCAAAAATCCTCGTTATGTTGGGGTGATGCCTATTACGAATAACTGGCAAAATAAGGATACATATATTACTTCAACATCCAGTGGAAGCATAGTAACGACAAAAAAATTTTTTAAAAATTTTTATTGTTCAAATAGGCTTAGAATGTCATGAAACGTCGAGATTTTAAGTTTGAGCAAAAAAAATTCTGTCTGTCTGTCGGTCTAACTTTTTTTTTGTGCGCACGTTTACTCTGGAACCGTTTGAGATACTGACTTGAAATTTAGTACACTTATGTACTTTAACGAGATCTAGAACTAGATTATATTTTCATCTTGTTCCGTCGAAGAGTTGGGGGTAAATTGGGGTAAATTTGGGGTAAATAGGTAAATCAAGCAGGTAAGAGTTCATAAAATTGGTATTTACTATATACAAGAGAAGCTAAGGTCTCAAAAAAAATTTTGGCATTAGCCCCCACCCCAGTATTAAAGGGGATGAAAAAAAAATTAATTTAGTGTGTGTACAAGAACTAGAAACCTCAAAATATTTTTTTACCTTATCCACCCCCACTACCACCCTCTATCACCACCCTCACCCTATTACCGATGTGGGGTATCGTTTTATGGGTTTTTGAGGTAGAGAATTTCAAATATTATATTATTAAACAATTATTTCCACATACAACATTTTTTCGTTGTGAGTGACTTGGATAGAAAATCTGGATGTGGAAGTTGGGCAGCGGTTTTTTTTATTGTTAAATTAGTGTACAATATCGATAATTCTACCATTCCCAATTGAAATTAAAATTTTGTGGACATGCCTATTGAAAGTCGCATTTCGGAGATATGAACTTTACTTTGCTTTTTTTTAAAGGAACACTCCATATATGTACCATTTGAAACGCCATAAAAAAAGCTTTGTATTTATAATATAATACATGGTACTTATCTTAAACAAATTTTGTCTAATTTACTATAAATTTACAATTTATCAAATTAGCCATGGAAAACAAAAGTATGTAAATTAAAATAAACAATATGTTAGTTCTGTCTAATTTCACTTTATTTTAAATAAAATGGAGAATTTCAATAATTGATACAGTGTGTTTCACTTGAAATGGTAACATCCCAATAACTATTTTTTTTCCGATTTGAATCGCATTTTACTTAAGTATAGAACAAACTAGTATCTACTTGATCAGAAAAACATTCGCCTCCTACGGTACCAAAGCCACCTGCGGTACCAAAATATGTGGAGAAAATCGGAAAATCATATTAGGCATTTTTTTATCGGAAAATTTTGTTAATAAAACTTGTTCAGAATTGTCCAAAATGGCCAAAATTTAATCAAAATTAAAAAATGAAAAACTTGAAATTTAAAAAATTTTGAAAATAATTAGGTATTTAAAAAAAAAACTGTTTTACAACTACCTGGCAGCTTGGGTTTAATTTCAAACAAAATTGTCATAGTACAGTTTTCTAAACGAAAAAACCCATTCAAATGATATTTTCGGACTTGGACATTATTTTAATAAAAATTTATATATTTTTTTTGATTAAATTTTGGATTTCTGAACAATTCTTTCATTAACAAAATTTTCCAATAAAAATATGCCTAATATGATTTTTTGATTTTATCCGCATATTTTGGTACCGCAGGTGGCTTTGCATTTGTAGGACGTGAATTTTTTTCTGGTAATAAGTAGATCCTAATTTGTTCCATAAGTAAAATTAGATTTAAATCGGAAAAAAAAATTAAAAAGTGAAACAGACTGTATATATTTTTCGGACTACCATGACTTAATGTAAGAAAATATAAAACTTAATATCTACTATAGTTTTTAAGAAAAATACTGGGTCATATATCATTGAAAAGATTTTTCTATGGCCTTTCAAATGGTGTAAAAATATATGGGGGTGTTCTATTTAAAAAAACCGCTGCCCAAGGAATCACTACTTCCGCATCCAGATTTTCGATCCAACTCATTCACAACGAAAAAATTTAGTAATGGGGTGGGGGTGGCTAATGCCAAACATTTTTTGAGACCTTAGCTTCTCTTGTATATACTAAATACCAATTTTCTGGACTCTTAGCTGCTTGATTTAGCTGGTTACCTCAAATTTACCTCAATTTACCCCCCAACCCTCTGACGGAACAAAATGAAAATATAATCTAGTTCCAGATCTCGTTAAAGTACATTTGTGTACCAAATTTCAAGTCAATATCTTAAACGGTTACAGAGTAAACGTGAGCACAAAAAAGTTACAGACCGACAGACAGAAATTTTTTTTTCGCTCAAACTTAAAATCTCGACGTTTCATGACATTCTGAGCCTATTTGAACAATAAAAATTTAAAAAAATTTTTTTTGGCGTTACTATACTTCCACTGGATGTGGAAGTAAAACCAAGGTAAAGCTCATATCTCCGAAATTCGACTTGTTTGAATTGTTTTGCTGAAATGATGTTTGGAAAATACATGTGATATCTCATAACTTTTATTTTTGAACGTATTTACGTAACTCCAAAAATAAAGAAGTTAAATGAGGTTCTAACGTTTGCACCCCCACCCTGTACTGTTGACTATAATAAGGAACTTTAGTCTAGTTATTATAAAAAACACGTTCTCAAATAAATTAAACATGTTCTGATAGAACATATTAATAATAATAATTTTTTGTTTTTATGTCTGGTGTTTTTCAAAAAAATTGCCGCGCTTGGATTTTACCCTATAGCCCCCCCCCCCCCCTAAATCCGCCACTGACTGCGCTCCGTCAGAAACCCTAAAATACCTATATGCATGTTTAGAGCATATTTAATGTCCGATATATCAAAAAATATTACAGCTAGATCCTTATATGTTTGAAATCGGGGATAAAGGATCTAAAAGAAAATGTAAAAATATACAGGGTTTTTCATTTAAAAAGCAACCTTCAATGTTATATCACGTGACATATCCAAGCAATTGTTTTTTAATTGCATTTAAAAAAATATGTATACAACCTTACAACTCTTATACGAAACTTTTTTTTGTCTCCAATAATAACATAAATAAAGGGGGGTCAAAATATAGTTATAATTCGTCCGCTGTCTTGGATTCCTAAATTTTTACCAAAAATTCGTAACCCGCATCCCGAAAATCCCCAGATATCGATTTTCATTCGAATAGGATCACAGATGACAAAATTCATCCGCCATCTTGGTTTCCTAAATTTTGACCAAAAATTCGTAACCCGCATCACCGAAAACCCCCAGACATCGATTTTCAGCCAAATAGGACCATAGATGACGAAATTCGTCCGCCATCTTGGAGTCCTAAATTTTGATTAAAAATTCGTAACCCGCATCCCCGAAAACCCCCAGATATCGATTTTCAGCCAAATAGGACCATAGATGACGAAATTCGTCCGCCATCTTGGAGTCCTAAATTTTGATCAAAAATTCGTAACCCGCATCCCCGAAAACCCCCAGATATCGATTTTCAGCCAAATAGGACCATAGATGACGAAATTCGTCCGCCATCTTGGAGTCCTAAATTTTGATCAAAAATTCGTAACCCGCATCCCCGAAAACCCCCAGATATCGATTTTCAGTCGAATAGGACTATAGATCGCGAAATTCGTCCGCCATCTTAGATTCCTAAATTTTGACCAAAAATTCGTAACCCGCATCCCCGAAAACCCTCCGATATCGATTTTTAGTCAAATAGGACCATAGATGACGAAATTCGTCCGCCATCTTGGAGTCCTAAATTTTGATCAAAAATTCATAACCCGCATCCCCGAAAACCCCCAGATATCGATTTTCAGTCGAATAGGTCCATAGATGACGAAATTCGTCCGCCATCTTGGATTCCTAAATTTTGACCAAAAATTCGTAAACCGCATCCCCGAAAACCCCCAGATATCGATTTTCAGTCGAATAGGATCGTAGATGACGAAATTCGTCCGTCATTTTGGATTCCTAAATATCTTAGCAGTATGAGATTCCTCGGAAAACCTACGTCAGATTGGATTTTGAACCATAAACTTATCTCAGAAACTACCGAGAAAACCCAGCATAGCGCGTTGACTGGGACACCCTGTACATTTTGCTTGGTAATAATTTCGAATAAATTGATTTCTGACCTAACTAAAAACCGCATTCAAATTTTCATAATAAAATTTGTAGGAGTGTTTATACAAAACGGTCCTCTCTATTTGGCACCTTTTATTTATGTATTAACATTTTCAAGAATTTCATCTATTAAGTCATTCCTGTAAGATAAAATAATTTATAAATAAATTTAAGATATTACCAGAACTCCTAAATGCTTCCCTGGCAAGCATTCATTCGCGTCAGGTCTCCATGACAACAAGTTCCTCCCTAAAGTCTGAGAGCGTGTAAAGCTATGCGAATGCCGAGGCGAGTGCCATCTATTGACGGCAAAATTGGAAACTATTTATTGAATCTATGTTTGAAAAACAAGAGGTTATATTTTATCCACGTAATTAATTATGGATTATCTAGGTCGTCACGATTTCGTTTTTTGTAAATTCCAATTTTTCGACGTCCATTTTTTCGTTGATCACGTGTTTTTGACTAAAACAAAAAAATAAAAACGTGACGAACTAGAATATATATTTTAATACATACGTACAAAATTTGAAGTTTCTATCTTCAAAAATAAGCCGAATAATTCGTTTCTTCATTTCACTGACCGCAGATTATACTCTTAAACATTACTCACAAAACTGATGTGACATGCAAAATATAATTATCCTATAAAGGTGTAACGCTATCGAATTTATATTTTTAAATGCAGGTATATAAAACCATAAATAGTATTAAAAAATATAAATTAATTTAAACAGATGTCGCGAAATAATGTACAGGGCGTTATATTCGACAAAATCGTATTTTTATTATAAGTATCCAGAACAACTGATACACGTTCATGAATTTTAGTCCTTATTTTGAGGAGATCTACGTGCGCTAGTGATAAATAAAACTATATTTCCTGTCGCTTTAAACCTGTACACAAACACACAGAGTCGAACAAAAGAATTGTTATTAAATTAGCATGACACACATATTTCTATTACCCTGTATGCAAACAGTGATATATTTTATAACAGAAAAACAAATTCGTTTGAAGTAAATTTGCGATACAAGATAAAATCACGCGTAAAACACAGCTAGCCAAAGGTTATTATACTGCTCGCTGCAATTATTTTTAAACAGATCTTCTGAACCTCGTGAATGTAGATTACTCTTGAAGTCTATGGCGAATCATTTCATCCTGTTTTCATCTTCTTTCTTGGTCTTTCAAATAGTGTCTTCCTTCTTTTTTAGAAATTCTTTAGGATTATCGTAAGGAAGTATCATCATCATTAGCTCTGTATTTCTTGTGATTTCAACAGATGCCATAGACTGTTGATGACTTAAAATGACTGCAACCGAACCCACATTCAAGGCATCGAACACATAACGTTTACTTCCTATTCATATTTTAAAAAGGATTAATTAAAAATTATATTTAACAGACATATTTCCATCACCAGTCATATTTCCATCATCCTGTATATAACCTGGTAACAAAGTTTAACATAAAATTATTTTTAGAATGCTGCATATATTTTTAAGCCCCTGTATGTTGGTAGTATTTAAGTAACACGAAATAAAACGAATGTGAATAATGAAGTAAATGGAAATGCGAATAAATATACTTTACTGGTTTTTATTAGAAGTATGCATCAATGACACTTCAACGGTTATTTCATTAACCTAAATTAAACATAAAGAGATTAAACACAACACACAAAACTGATGATTAAAAATATATTTATCCTAAAAAGAACAGGCTGTTACTATGTCATGTCATGTCATGCCTTTCGCGTCTGTTAAACGCCCTGTGAAGAAAATACGCCGTTTGATTATATGATTTTAAATAAGCACAGACACCTTGCGCCATATACATAGTATTATATTCTTTCTATAACCAAACCTACCTGTTTCGATAATGGGTAATCTTAGCAGTCAAACACTGATTTATTTTATGAAATTCATATATATTATATGATTGTAAGTTAAGGAAAATATGTTGAAACCAGGGATTGAGCCTGAGACCTCTAGGACTTCAACCTCCTATAGAACAACTTACACAAATATTAATAAAAAGTTTTTATAGACTAGGAATAAAAACAAAAAAAAGTCCATAAAATGTCTATGCATGCGGAAAAGCTACCTTACGTTATGTTCGTATAGGTTCTGTCTAACAAAAGTAATTATACATACCATACCAGGTAGTTCAATACGAAACAGGATAATTTTATATTCTAGACCAGGTAATTATACATACCATACCAGGTAGTTCAATACGAAACAGGATAATTTTATATTCTAGACCAGATAATTATACATACCATACCAGGTAGTTCAACACGAAACAGGATAATTTGAAACAATAGACTTTTAGTGTGAACAAATATTAAATACTACTACTACTACTACAACCTAATAATTTGACACCATGCAGCTTCAGAGTAAAGATGCACGCCTGTAAATTTTGGGACAAGGTATTCGTTTGGCCCAGCGGTTTAAGTCGCCACTTATTTAGCCACACAAACCGTCGTTTCCACTGTGTCTCATGTAATAAGCTATTTAAAAGAAGAGACTATCTAAAAGATCATATACGAAGTATACATGAAAAGTTATTCAGTGGCAGGGAAACAGGCTCAAAAAGCACCAAGCAGCCAACCAAGACAGCTGAAGAAAAGGAAAGAGAAAGGCGTAATAAAAATATTCTGACAGTACTTAAAGCAAGACAATTATCTCAAACACAAACTAAGAATTGAAAACCTTGGTATGACATATGCAACACCTCTGATGAAGCAAATTCTAGATGTTCTACGTATTTGATAGTTGTTTGGGAAGATGTATTGAAATAAGACATTCCATCGACAGACATGCCCAGTGTCTAGGTGTCAAACAATATATTTTATATAAAATACTTTTATACAATATATTAATTACTTAATAAATTTTTGGTGGTTATATTTCTACTTGTTTTATTACTACCTCACATGCAGGCGGCTCCGGTATCATCTAATCCTATATCGATATATTTTAGTTTCGTAAAACTTTACTTATGCTATATTTCGTTATTGAAATTTTAGGCCGAGAATGCTGCAAATTTAACCGAACTGCTTAATTACTGTTCTGTAATGCACTTTATAACATAATTTTCTCTCATTTGTGCTAAGAAAAGTCTAGACGAGGTGCGCGCGCAGCTTTCTCAACCTAACCTAAACATCTAATAAATATTGGAGGTGTCAGACTGCACCTAACCTAACCTAACTTAATATTTAATATGTTAAGTTAAAATAAATAATTCCTGTTTATCTATTGATTGTAGTATCTTTTTTTAATTACCCTGTGTATTTTAAAAATATTTTCTAAATAAAAATGGATGCCTTATGCGCGTTGATGGACACCTTTTGCACGTTGGTGGACACTTCATGGATGTTGATGGACGCTTGTTGTGATAATCAACCAACTGGTTAGAGTGTTCTTCACATGTCTGTGTCAGCATCATATATTTTTTTTAACCACATTCCAAAATGTATAGGTATAGATTTCCAGCAAGCATGATATTTAAATCTTATAGATACTTGTTCCATATTTATTTTATCTGCAGGAATAATTTCTTTACGGGGGAAGTGAAAACAGTGATGCATTTCTTAAAATGTCTCTATAAATATTTCTTGTTTGTAAAAGATTTTTATAACAACTACAGCAAACCATTTTTATAGTAACTTATCAAGAATAAACCAGTCGTCTAGACTTTTCTTAGCACAAATGATAGAAAATTATGTTATAAAGTGCATTACAGAACAGTAATTAAGCAGTTCGGTTAAATTTGCAGCATTCTCGGCCTAAAATTTCAATAACGAAATATAGCATAAGTAAAGTTTTACGAAACTAAAATATATCGATATAGGATTAGATGATACCGGAGCCGCCTGCATGTGAGGTAGTAATAAAACAAGTAGAAATATAACCACCAAAAATTTATTAAGTAATTAATATATTGTATAAAAGTATTTTATATAAAATATATTGTTTGACACCTTTTGCACGTTGGTGGACACTTCATGGATGTTGATGGACGCTTGTTGTGATAATCAACCAACTGGTTAGAGTGTTCTTCACATGTCTGTGTCAGCATCATATATTTTTTTTAACCACATTCCAAAATGTATAGGTATAGATTTCCAGCAAGCATGATATTTAAATCTTATAGATACTTGTTCCATATTTATTTTATCTGCAGGAATAATTTCTTTACGGGGGAAGTGAAAACAGTGATGCATTTCTTAAAATGTCTCTATAAATATTTCTTGTTTGTAAAAGATTTTTATAACAACTACAGCAAACCATTTTTATAGTAACTTATCAAGAATAAACCAGTCGTCTAGACTTTTCTTAGCACAAATGATAGAAAATTATGTTATAAAGTGCATTACAGAACAGTAATTAAGCAGTTCGGTTAAATTTGCAGCATTCTCGGCCTAAAATTTCAATAACGAAATATAGCATAAGTAAAGTTTTACGAAACTAAAATATATCGATATAGGATTAGATGATACCGGAGCCGCCTGCATGTGAGGTAGTAATAAAACAAGTAGAAATATAACCACCAAAAATTTATTAAGTAATTAATATATTGTATAAAAGTATTTTATATAAAATATATTGTTTGACACCTAGACACTGGGCATGTCTGTCGATGGAATGTCTTATTTCAATACATATTCCCAAACAACCATCAAATACGTAGAACATCTAGAATTTGCTTCATCAGAGGTGTTGCATATGTCATACCAAGGTTTTCAATTCTTAGTTTGTGTTTGAGATAATTGTCTTGCTTTAAGTACTGTCAGAATATTTTTATTACGCCTTTCTCTTTCCTTTTCTTCAGCTGTCTTGGTTGGCTGCTTGGTGCTTTTTGAGCCTGTTTCCCTGCCACTGAATAACTTTTCATGTATACTTCGTATATGATCTTTTAGATAGTCTCTTCTTTTAAATAGCTTATTACATGAGACACAGTGGAAACGACGGTTTGTGTGGCTAAATAAGTGGCGACTTAAACCGCTGGGCCAAACAAATACCTTGTCTCAAAATTTACAGGCGTGCATCTTTACTCTGAAGCTGCATGGTGTCAAATTATTAGGTTGTAGTAGTAGTAGTAGTATTTAATATTTGTTCACACTAAAAGTCTATTGTTTCAAATTATCCTGTTTCGTGTTGAACTACCTGGTATGGTATGTATAATTATCTGGTCTAGAATATAAAATTATCCTGTTTCGTATTGAACTAGCTGGTATGGTAAGTATAATTACCTGGTCTAGAATATAAAATTATCCTGTTTCGTATTGAACTACCTGGTATGGTATGTATAATTACCTGGTCTAGAATATAAAATTATCCTGTTTCGTATTGAACTACCTGGTATGGTATGTATAATTACCTGGTCTAGAATAAAAAATTATCCTGTTTCGTATTGAACTACCTGGTATGGTATGTATAATTACTTTTGTTAGACAGAACCTATACGAACATAACGTAAGGTAGCTTTTCCGCGTGCATAGACATTTTATGGACTTTTTTTTGTTTTTATTCCTAGTCTATAAGTACTTTTTATTAATATTTGTGTAAGTTGTTCTATAGGAGGTTGAAGTCCTAGAGGTCTCAGGCTCAATCCCTGGTTTCAACATATTTTCCTTAACTTATAATCATATAATATATATGAATTTCATAAAATAAATCAGTGTTTGACTGCTAAGATTACCCATTATCGAAACAGGTAGGTTTGGTTATAGAAAGAACATAATACTATGTATATGGCGCAAGGTGTCTGTGCTTATTTAAAATCATATAATCAAACGGCATATTTTCTTCGCAGGGCGTTTAACAGACGCGAAAGGCATGACATGACATGACATAGTAACAGCCTGTTCTTTTTAGGATAAACGTATTTTTCATCATCAGTTTTGTGTGTTGTGTTTAATCTCTTTATGTTTAATTTAGGTTAATGAAATAACCGTTGAAATGTCATTGATGCATACTTCTAATAAAAACCAGTAAAATTTATTTATTCGCATTTCCATTTACTTCATTATTCACTTTCGTTTTATTTCGTGTTACTTAAATACTACCAACATACAGGGGCTTAAAAATATATGCAGCATTCTAAAAATAATTTTGTGTTAAACTTTGTTACCAGGTTATATACAGGATGATGGAAATATGACTGGTGATGGAAATATGTCTGTTAAATATAATTTTTTATTAATCCTTTTTAAAATATGAATAGGAAGTAAACGTTATGTGTTCGATGCCTTGAATGTGAGTTCGGTTGCAGTCATTTTAAGTCATCAACAGTCTATGACATCTGTTGAAATCACAAGAAATACAGAGCTAATGATGATGATACCTCTGTTGGTGAACTGAGATCAATCCGCTAACTTGGGCGGTGGTAAAAAAGTTTGTGTTTATTAAAAAAAATTATAATAATAATGAGAGCGAGAGAGATAGTGGACTGTCGCGGTATAGAAAAAGAGATTTGTATGGATCCTACCTTAAATCCTCTCCGAATCTAGTCACCAGCTTCTGGAGGCCTCCAGATAGGGAATCCAGTCAATCAATGTAGTATTCTAGGATCAAATGTTCACTTGGAAACACAAAGCGGGTAGTTAATAATTATTATTTTTGCGATACAAGACACTTGTCTGCGATGACACGAGGTTGAACAACGAATTGAATTAGATATCATAAAAATCATAAAAATCTCTTTTTGTTAGCGCGGCAAGCTACAGGGTGAGCCAAAATGAACGACAGCGGAGTGTATTTTATTTTTACTTAAAGTTAGCGGTACATAGTTATAGTTATAGAAAAATAATTAACAGTTAAAAATTAAATAATAAAAAAGGCTAAATAGTGACTGAGGACGGAACATACCGGCCACCTAAAATACAACGTATTTTACTATTTAGAATAGGGCAATAAGCACAATTTAACAACAGGACCTTTTAGGAGTCCATTAGCTGTACGCACAGTGGCAACGCGAACAACTCCGTCTGCACCAGGATGTACAGAATCAATGCGACCCAGTTGCCATTGTAAAGGGCGAGCTTGGGAATTTTTTATCAAAACCATGGATCCCGGTATAACAGAATTAGATGAAGAAGTCCACTTAACTTCTTTGAAGCAGTGTATGTAGATACTCGGAATGCCACCGCGACCAAAAATCCTGGTGTAAACGTTGCAGCATTTGCCAGCGAGTTAAACGTCCAACGGGCACCTCAGTCAAGTCATTTTCAGGTAGGGCAGTTAGCGGCTCAAGCGTTAAAAAATGCCCAGGCGTTAAAACGGATAGATCATTGGGATCTGAGCTTAATGGAGTTAAGGGACACGAATTTAAAAATGCTTCAATTTGAACAAGCACTGTGTATAATTCCTCATATGTCAGATTTTGTTGGCCAATAATTCGGTTTAAGTGGGTCTTAACCGACTTAATTCCCGCTTCCCAAAGCCCCCCGAAATGCGGAGCGGAAGCGGGGTTAAAATGCCATTCAATGGCCTCAGATTCCGCAGCGGATTTTAAAAGTGGGGAAAGCTGATTATAAGCACCTACAAAATTAGTGCCACAGTCGCTATAAAGATGATTGCATCGTCCCCTACGAGCAATAAACCGTCGTAATGCGGCAAAGAATGCATTAGTTGTCAAGTCGGATACAAGCTCTAGGTGCAAAGCCTTTGTGGCACAGCAAACAAATAGACATAAGTAGGCCTTCTGGGACTTAGTACCTCGCCGTTTTCCCAAAGTAATCTGAAATGGACCACCAAAGTCCAGACCAGTGTGTAAATGGTTTGATCTGGGAGATACGTGCGGAAGGCAAATTTCCCATTACAGGTTGACAGGGGAGAGGATTAAGTCGCCAACAAGTATGGCACTTAGATAAAACGCCGCGTATCGCTCTTTTTGAGGACATTATCCAAAACTGTTGCATAATCAAAAATTGAACAGATAGTAAACCAGCGTGTAAATATTTTTTATGAAAATATTCAATTATTAATTCCGTAAGACGACCAGAACGTGGCAACAAAACAGGGTGTTTTTTGTCGTAAGACAATGTAGAATGGTGTAATCGACCTCCTACTCTTATAATACCGTGATCATCAAGAAAAACACTTAATTTTCGAAAAGGTTTAGGAAGCGGTTTCCCAACTTTGATTTGATTTAAAATATCAGAAAATGCCAAATGTTGGGTACGTTTAACTAACGTTAATAGAGCTTGATGTAGTTCATGAAATAAAAAAGGAGAATTTTTTTTAATAGCGGGATTTTTTATATTGAATAGAAAGCGTTGAACATACGCGACCACGCGTTGTATTTTACTAAGGGAAGAATATTTATTTAAAAGAGGGTCAAAAATATCTAAAAAAACTGCAGAGTGTAATGTAATTTTCCTTTCCTCCGTGAGTGCTTCAAAAGGCAACACAACGTCGGAAACATGAGGGGGCCAGGAGGCTTGTGGGTCAAGCAAAAAAGGGGATCCCGCCCACCATAAGGGATTATTAAGTAACTCAGATGGAAATAACCCTCGAGAGGCGAGATCTGCAGGATTATCACCAGACGAAATGTGAAACCAATTTTCGAGTGCGATTTTGTCCTGTATAAAAGTGACACGATTACTGACAAATGTTTTCCACCTGTGTGGAGAGGACTTTATCCATGATAAAGTAATAGTGGAATCAGTCCAGGCACAAATCTTACTGAAATGTATCTTACCGTAGTACGTACATAAAACAAAAGAGAACAGATCGGCAAGGAGTACAGCACCGCAAAGTTCAAGACGCGGTATGGAAATGCGGCGCAACGGAGCTATCTTAGACTTCGCACAAACTAAAAAGGTAGTAATCCCGCCGTTTTCATCAAATAGTTTAAAATACACTACTGCACCGTAGCCTTTCATGGACGCGTCACAAAAACCATGCGCTTCACAAGATAAGCTGCCAAGTATGCGTAAATGACGAGGAATGGCAACACGAGACAACAGAGGAAGTTCAGATTTGAATCGTGACCAAAGAGAGAGCACATCATCTGGCGGTGTTTCATGCCAATCTACACCTAAAGACCACAATAACTGAATAAGATATTTAGTAAAGAATGTAATGGGAGCTAAAAAACCTAGTGGGTCGAAGATTCTGGCCAACTCTGATAAGATATGACGTTTAGTACATGATCTTTCTACAGGTTCTACGTTGTATGAAAATGTATCCAAAGCTGGATACCAGTGTAAACCTAAGATTTTTAAAATACACTCGTCGTCCAAGGAAAGGGGACTGCTAGACAAGTGAGAGGCAGGCAAATCATTTAATAAATTAGGGTCATTACTAGCCCACTTTCTTAGCTCGAAACCACCTGTCTTTAAAAGTTCGACTAGTTCATTTTTTAAATGACGAGCATTTTCCAGCGATGGGCTTCCAGTCACTATATCATCGATATAAGTATCAAAATTAATAATGTCAGCAGCTGAAGGAAAATCAGACTTTCCCTCCTCAGCTAACTGCAATAAAGTACGTATAGCAAGGTAAGGGGCCGAGGAAATACCGTAAGTAACGGTTTTCAAACGAAATTCTTGTACAGGACCATCAGACGTGAAGCGCCACAATATTCTCTGATAATCTGTATGAGCGGAATTAATTAAAATCTGTCTGTACATTTGTTTGATATCTGCGGTGAATACAACTTTATGAAGCCGAAAATTTAACAAAATGGTGACGATATCTCTTTGTAACTTGGGACCGGTTAAAAGAGTGTCATTAAGTGAAGAATAAGGTGGAATTTTAGCGGAAGCATTAAATATTACTCGTAGTTTCGTAGTACTGCTTGAAGGTTTAAGAACACAATGATGCGGGATATAAAAACTTTTTTGAGAATCGGAAGGAGATACAAGAAGCTCCATGTGGCCAAGAAATATTCTTGCATAAAATCGGAATACTGTTTATATAAAGCGGGATCCGTAGTCTACGCTCTAGAGAAAGAAAATATTTTAGAGCTAAATTACGAGAATTGGGAAAAATAGGTTCATCACTACGAAAAGGAAGAGAAACAATAAATCTACCCGTTTCATTTCGAGAAAAGGTTGTTACAAATTTTTGTTCGCAGAGTGTATCGTCTGGAGACAGAGAATTGACTTCCGGGACAGTTTCAACCTCCCAAAATTTTTTTAGAACATCTTCTACAGGGGGTGCAGAAAGAGAACAGAAAAAAGATTTAATAACTGTTAAAGCTGTGATATGTAATCTTCCCATTAAAACATAACCAAATATTGTATTCGAAGCTATAGGATGATCGACATTTCCAACGATTCGACCAGTTTCGAGGATACTAGGAAAGACGTCAGCTCCAAGTAAAATATCAATCGCCCCCGGTATATTAAAATTAGGATCAGCTAATTGCAAATGTTTAGTATAAGACCAAGTCTCGTAAGGAAAACTAATAGTGGGCAACTCATTACAAATTTTCGGAAGTACTATAGCTAACAAATCTAAACAAGGCGTTGACTTCCCAACCGGGCGGATTTTAAGAGACACTCCACTAGAACTAGTGAAGGTATGCATGGGACCCAAGCCTTGAATTGATAAGGATGTATTAAAATGTGTTAAGTCTAATCGATGAACACACTTTTGCGAAATAAAACTGGTTTGGGAACCTGAGTCTATAAGTGCCCTACATTTATGAAAATTACCATATTTATCGGATATTTCTATTAAAGCGGTTGAAAGTAAAACGGGGGTAGTTTGTGGTGTAAAACCTGAGAAAGAGTGTGTGGAAGCAGTGGCAACTGGTGTCCCATCATTAAATGAGGTACTAGCTATCTGTTGTGTAGGCGTGTCAACTGGGACAGCCGGAATATGAGTATCGGTATTTTCAAAATGCAACAAAGTATGATGTCTCTGTTGACATTTGCGACAGGTAGATGTAGAATTGCAAGTTTTAAAAGTATGCGACGAACTTAAACAATTTACACACAATCGATTCTGTTTTGAAAAATGATATCTATCCAGAGGGGATTTTTTATGAAATTCCTGACATTTATATAGTACGTGACCCTTTTTGCATATAGGGCCAACTACATTATTATTAGTATTGGCAAAAAATTACGAACTAGATGTCCGATTGGACGAGGCTAATGCCTTTGTTGTTTTATTATGCGGAGCAGAAAAGTTTAAAGTTTCTAAAGCATTATAATGACTTTCTAAAAAGTCCATCAAATTTTTTAAAATGAGTAGTTCATTAGAACTATAATGTAATTCAAAACGTGATATGGTTGTATCAAGTCGGTTCAAGAGCATATGCACCAAGATAAAGTCCCAGTGTTCTACAGGGAGTCCTAAATTTTTCAATGCGGATAAATTTTCTTGAAAAATGTCTAACAAATATCTCAAAGCCCGGGAATTTTCCGAATGTAATTTTTTAGTATTTTCAATTTCTGCCCAATGGGCAGTAGTGAGTTTATTCGAATAGCGTTGCACCAAACGGTCATAAGCAATTGTATAATTCTCGGCAGTCATAGGAACGCATTTTACGATATTAAGCGGAGGGCTGGTTAAAGCGGAAAGTAAGTAGTTGAATTTATCAACGTCATTTAAATTTTTATTATTATGTACCATAGAATTGTACATATCTATGAATGATGGAAAATTTTTCAAATCCCCCTTAAATTTAGGCAATTCAACTCGAGGTAAATGAACATGCGAAACATTGTTAATAACGGCCGCTTGAGCGTCATTGTTTACAGAATTTTCTGTAAGTATTCACTGTCAAATGATTCACGAGTTTGGGCCTCAACTCCCAAATCAGATCCGTCTCTAACAGCTAACAGTGAGAGAATGGAATTATGATTTTTATCAAACTCTTTTTTAATCTGCCCTATAACTTCGTAACGAGCTTTAAAGGATCGACGTGAAGCCTGACTATCAATTGCCATTTGTGCAATATTATACAATTCATGCATTTTGGCTATCTCATTTTGTCGAAAAGCGCGCAGTTTCTTTAATTTGTCCTCCATAGTAAGAAATTTATGTGATAAAATATATTCAAAGGTAAATACGAAATAAAAGGTATTTATTATTTGTAGCGTCACAAAAACTGACCCGACTGATAAGAGCCCGGGAATTCGTTCGAGCCGCTATCGGTATAAACTTTATATTTTACGCGATGCCTTGATAATTCTAAATCGTACTTAAATACAAATAAAATGACGAGATTCGATGTTAAGGAAATTATGCTAATTTAATAAAGTAACTTTAAGCCGAAACAAAATACACTTATGGTCAAAAAAGGTTTTCTTAAAAAATACAGCAAATAACGTGGAACTGATAAAGATAATAAATGTAAAGAATTTTAATGTAATGTAGTTTAAAATAAAATGAAAAAAACTAAATTTGAATGTTGACGTTAGTTTAACAATGCAAAAAACAATATATGCCTGAAATAAAAATGCTAGAAGAGCCAAAAAAAACGTAATCCTTGGCTAGAAGGACCAAAAAATGTTGGCGAACTGAGATCAATCCGCTAACTTGGGCGGTGGTAAAAAAGTTTATGTTTATTAAAAAAAATTATAATAATAATGAGAGCGAGAGAGATAGTGGACTGTCGCGGTATAGAAAAAGAGATTTGTATGGATCCTACCTTAAATCCTCTCCGAATCTAGTCACCAGCTTTCGGAGGCCTCCAGATAGGGAATCCAGTCAATCAATGTAGTATTCTAGGATCAAATGTTCACTTGGAAACACAAAGCGGGTAGTTAATAATTATTATTTTTGCGATACAAGACACTTGTCTGCGGTGACACGAGGTTGAACAGCGAATTGAATGGTTAGGTATCATAAAAAATCTCTTTTTGTTAGCGCGGAAAGCTACAGGGTGAGCCAAAATGAACGACAGCGGAGTGTATTTTATTTTTATTTAAAGTTAGCGGTACATAGTTATAGTTATAGAAAAATAATTAACAGTTAAAAATTAAATAATAAAAAAGGCTAAATAGTGACTGAGGACGGAACAACTTCCTTACGATAATCCTAAAGAATTTCTAAAAAAGAAGGAAGACACTATTTGAAAGACCAAGAAAGAAGATGAAAACAGGATGAAATGATTCGCCATAGACTTCAAGAGTAATCTACATTCACGAGGTTCAGAAAATCTGTTTAAAAATAATTGCAGCGAGCAGTATAATAACCTTTGGCTAGCTGTGTTTTACGCGTGATTTTATCTTGTATCGCAAATTTACTTCAAACGAATTTGTTTTTCTGTTATAAAATATATCACTGTTTGCATACAGGGTAATAGAAATATGTGTGTCATACTAATTTAATAACAATTCTTTTGTTCGACTCTGTGTGTTTGTGTACAGGTTTAAAGCGACAGGAAATATAGTTTTATTTATCACTAGCGCACGTAGATCTCCTCAAAATAAGGACTAAAATTCATGAACGTGTATCAGTTGTTCTGGATACTTATAATAAAAATACGATTTTGTCGAATATAATGCCCTGTACATTATTTCGCGACATCTGTTTAAATTAATTTATATTTTTTAATACTATTTATGGTTTTATATACCTGCATTTAAAAATATAAATTCGATAGCGTTACACCTTTATAGGATAATTATATTTTGCATGTCACATCAGTTTTGTGAATAATGTTTAATGTCTTTATAATTATTTAAGTTTATGAAATAGTCGTCAAGATGTAGTTGTTATAGAGAATATGCCTGTTTTGCAATGACCTGCATTTTTTCAATTTTTATTTTAAAAGTTTAATATATTTACTGAAATAAAAACGTATTATATTAAAGATGTACAGTTATTTATGTACCTAAATCATCCACATTTTAAAGATTCCCATTTACATATATGACATCTGGATTATGAGTCTGGTGGACCATCCACATAACATGTCATTGTGTCCTATTGTGGTTTGTGAAACAAGGTATTTGAATCTGAAGTTTTGAAGTTGTGTGTATATTTCCTTGGTAATTTGGACCTTATTTTTTACTGTTAACACCCTGTATCTGAGATGAAAATGTAAAAATTACTAGTCAAAATATATTATTTTTTCTTAGTCTATAAGGTTTTTTCATTAATATTTGTACAAGTTGAAATAGCTCGAAGTTCTAGAAGTCCTAGGTTCCATACCTGGTTTCAAGACATTTTTTTCTTTAGCAAAGCGAGAAGTTAATAACTATACACCTCGTATATTAACGCAAATAATTTTGTGAGTTCTATCGAAAACTGAATAACTGATATTATACCCCCATTTTAACAAAAGTCCGGTAAATTCGTTAACTCGCTTAATGATAAATGTTTATTATGTATTTAGTCGTTTAGTAACTGAAAAGCAACAACATATATGTATGATGAGTAACGAAATAATTCATCCGTCGAGATGCTGTTGTTATAATATGTAATAACCTGCATTGTCTGTCTATTTTAAAAACCAGTAAGTTTTTCACCAGTCTGATAAAAAATTCAGCCGTCGAGATGTACTGATAACCTAATTAAATTGAATTATTATTTCAAATCTTTCATCTCTAAAATAGGATTAAGTATATATGAGGCTTCCTTGATTCTTCTGTGAAAGCGCAGTCTGTCGACCACCATAAATTCCCAATATTTTTTTCTAGATGAATTGTATGCATAGCTCCACGTTATAAGATGATGAACTTGATTATTTTTCTCGTTAAATGTTACTTTTTTCATTGCGACCTTTTACTACATTCCGTTTCAAAGACATCTGGGTACATATAAATTAATTCCAGAATCACGCAGACGTTCCACTGTTTGGATTGCCTTTAATTATATTTAAAGCATTTTCAAAAACATTACCACTCTGGTTTTGTAGTCCATCTTGTAGAATCTTGAAGTAATTTGAAAATTGTTGGTTTTTAATCATTTTCAGTCTAAACTTCACTCGCGGTTGTATTTCAAATAAACAACACATCGATTCATAGCCCAAGTATATGTAATTATTTTCCTTTGAAATTTTTATTACTAGAGCATCTGAGAACTGTTCGAAATTTATGGAAAAGTTATCCTCATGTATTGCATCCGTTTTTCCATTGTAATACAGGTAATTCATTACTGTTCCTTGATGAGATAATAACCTCTTCCAATCGGCTTCATCGAAAATCACCTGATCGCCTTTATTTCCTGACAGCTTTACACAGGCGGTGAAACAAGAGTTATATTATGTAAGTCCTACGGAAGCAAATTTGCATGCTGATTTGTTTAACTTATATCGGCAGCTGTTCCTTAAATGTCTCACCTAACTTGTCTAGACAGGTTAGTGAAACCCGAATATATCATCTGTTTGCCAGATGGGCTCAGTCGTGGGAATAACTGTTTGAATTGGTTCCCACATAGCCAGTGTATCAGACATTCACCTTTCACCAGATGTTATGAGTCATAATCTATTTTTAGATGTGAATCACTGGCAGATGTCGAACACGTGTTCACTAGATGTCGTGAGAACAGTAGTTTTAATTGGTTCCCACAGACGGCCAGCTGTTCGCTAGATGTCTGTATAACATCTGTTGCTATGGAAATATCCCCCACCTAAGATTATTATATCCTCAAACGATATATAAAGCATATGCAATTTTGCGTCTTTCTGAGTATACAACGAAGTAAATATGATTGATAATCTTCCTGAAGAACTATAACTAGACAGTGAATCTATAATAGAGAAGAAGCATGAAGTTAATAGTTTACAGTTTGTGCAGAACTGGGCTTACCAATACGTGTGTCTAATTCAGCATTATTTTAGTATTGCTTTAATTGAAGATGATGCAGAAACATTTTGTATGAGTTGTTTTTTTGATGTGGTTGCGGACTACAACACAAACATCGAAAGTTCTCAGATATCTCAACACATAACAGACTATGCTGTGGAATTGGGAAATAAAGCCTTGGTTTGCTGCAGGTGTGGAAATCCACTTTTTACGTACTGTCTAACACGTTTTTGTATTTTTTGTAATACCATTTAAGTTTTTGTGAAAATTGATATTTTATTGTTAACACCCTGTACAATAATCAGTTTATCATCTTTTATGAATCAATATCTTTTCTATGTACTTGTATAATTGTAAAATTTTTAATAAATATTTGTAAAACTATATGTGATTTATTTTGAGTTTAGTTTCCTAGACTATTATTTATAATAAGTAATGTTTTTTTTCCTGGGCTAATTTTACAAGCAATTTATTTTACGCCGTCTTAATGTGTACTTTATTACAATAGTCTGCAATTTTTAATGAGTTCCAAGCAGATGACATTTCTATTTACAGCCAACTTCCGACCTTAACTTGAAAGCGTCGCTAAAATGTACCATGAACTGTTTGTGCTTTTTAAAGTGTTTGTTTTTTTCACGTTGGATATACCTTGTATAAAGGTTAATTTATATTCTTTTCCTATTGATTAATAATTTACAAATGCATACTGAACTTACCTGCCTGAACAAAAAGTTTTTAATAGGTGTTTATTATACTTATATGCAAAACTGGGTATTGAAAATAAAGTACTTGGCGCGTCACTGCAGAGCTTAACTTTCATCTTGATGTGTATATAAAATTAATAAACTGAGTTTGAATGCTTTTTCAGTACCATATATAATACCACTAATTTAGAATTTTAGTAACAGCCTGTGTTATTATTGTAAATGATTTGTAGATCCTACTTAAATTTTTTAGAACCAATAACGTGCGAGTACCTATTTTTACATGTAGAAATTAAATGTACAGCTTTATGCATTTTATTAGCGTTGGTCAGAAATACGCGCTCTGTATGACTGCGGGAGCCCAAAAACTATGCCCTCTGGACATATGTTCGATTATTAGACGCTATATTTAACACTGGAAGATGTTTTTTATAATTTTGGTTGAGTGTGAGGTCCACTTTTAAGCTTGCCTTGTGATAACCCACGTAGACGGCTGCAATTGACGCATATTAAAATTAGTCTACATATGGTGTGACACTGTACTAGTAGTTATACAGTACCAATACTAGCGCAATTCAAGGTCAAGCTGGAGCTGCGGCTGTAGCTGTGACGTCAGCACGCCTGCAGCCCCGCGGGGGGCGCGCAGGTGATAGATGATAGATCCTATGATCTAGGTTCTAGTGTGAGGTGAGATAATGCTAGATGATAGATTCTATTATCTAGGTTGTAGTGTGAGGTGGGATCTTCTTAGATGATAGGTGATAGGACCTAATGGGAGGGGGGAGATCCAATCCCCGAGCTTAGATATTAGATTATAGCTAAAGATAAGAGATTATATCTAAGAGGGCGTGGCTAAGAGTATATAGGATGTATCTAGTAATAAAAGAAGTATACAGGGTGTATTTAGTAATAAAAATAAGTATATAAGGTGTACTAGTGATATGGTGTATCTAGTAATAAAAATAAGATGGCTGCCGTTTATTGTTTATAGTTATTGGCGAATAGTATTGCATGTTTACGTTAGAGGGCGTTAGAGGTTAAGAAAATTGCTACAGACATCCATCATTGAGTTTAAATAGACAAGTCTTATATATGGAATAAATATTCATCTACTTCAATACGTAAATTTTATATTTGAATGTTAAAACTGTGACCAAATGCAGAGACGTTATCGGATTCCAGGAAATTGTTAATGTAAATAAATGCGGTTGTCTACAGCTATATGTATATTTAAAACGTGATTAATTGTCTTTAGATAACAGCATCCGGCGGTTATAATACAATGACTAATAAGTCACGTGATCCATTATAAGGAGCATCTCAGGGTTTGGAGAGAAATAATGTAAACAATGAAATCATCATATTTTTTCCCATATTTTTCTGCTTACTCGATACGAAAAGTGGGGGTGGAATACAGCATAAAAGTAAAGACCTGAGATCGCTGCATTCATTCACAATCTTAAAGTCGATATACAAGCAGCAGCAGCAATGTCTTTCGCAAACATTAATGTTGAAGCTCATGTCACGCCGTTCATGAAAATCTATGAGCTGGAAGTCGATAGAAAATATAAAGTGCTAGATATATATAAAGCACTTTCACCGTATGGTATCCAGATCCAAGTAATCCTCGAAAATTGTAAAGTGAGTCTACCAGCCAGATACTCACGCATTATTTCTGATGATGATATCGTAACGCTACAACAAACCATTATACTAAAAGAAGTGTACTTAGTATATAGAGGGCTAGCAGGCACGACCACTAACATTGAATTCATCGAGTCCTAAAGATGGATCCCGAAACATATAAGAAGAGGTTACAGCACTTTATAAACAATTTAAAATTACTCGGAGAAGACGTTAAGTACGTTGAAGTTTTACGTACATTTCAACATGTCAGTATCCAGCCGAAGAAGTCCAAGAACAGTTCAGTTCAGCGAGGACGTTAAAATTCATCACATTTACCATTGGAGCTATGCCCATAGAACTGCTAGATGTGGTAACTGGATGCAAGACGCCCGCGATCGAGATCGTTTTCAAATTAAAATATTACGATACGCTCAAATAATTAATCCAGTACTTGAACATAAATATTCTGTTATTATATCACAAAACATGTAACCTCTTTCTTATATGTATTAATAAATTAATTTAAAAAATGGTTGACTATTATTACCCATTTCCTAATTAAATGAAGAATTCAGATTTTTTTTTTCAAGTTTATTGTAACGAAAATGTTCATGCTACATTTTATGTCTTTTTTAATGTCGAATTTAAATATGCAATCAAAAAAATTAAATCTTAAAAAATAAAGCCAGCCCAGGCAAAAAATGAAAAAATTCATATTTTTCAAGTTTATTGTAACGAAAATGTTCATGCTACATTTTATGTGTTTTTTAATGCTGAATTCAAATATGCAATCAAAAAAATTAAATCTTAAAAAATAAAGCCACCCCAGACGAAAAATAAAAAAATAATTTAATTTTTATAATATATTTTATTTATCTGAACGCATAATACAGTAATAAAGCTTATATATGTATATGGAATACATAACCTATAAAAATAATAGCAATAATAATAATAATAATAATAATTAATATAAGTGCATAAAAATTAAACAATGCTACTTTTTTCAATCCAACTGTTATGGGAACTGTCAAATCCAAGCCATTTAACGAAAACCTTATTTCCTTTCTTCCTTAAAACTTTCTCAACGAGATACATGTCTGAATGTTTAACCTTCTGCAGTTCTTCAGTATAGAAGCATCCTTCTATTGGCTGTTTCTGTGCATCGGTCAGTAAGTATGTTATGGGGCTGGTATAATTAATTTTTGAAATAGTAAATATTTCATTAGACCAATTAGGAGTATAACCTTTATCGAACACGCCTCTGTACTTGCTTATTCTCACATGATCGTTAATTTTAAATTTAGGTAATTGCGAGTATGTAATTGTAGGATAATTGTAAACAGATTTCAAGAGTATTTTTTCATTCTTTTTATTTACATCTACAGGTTTCATGCCGATGGTACGATGCCTAGTATTATTATATTTCTTAATAATATCAGCAAGTAAATTATACCACCGAAAAGAACCATTTATACTAAATTCTTTATACATCATAGATTTTATAGTCCTATTTATTAATTTTTGAAAATTAATATTATAAAATTCGGTTCCATTATCAGTCTGTAAATTGACGGGGATTCGTTTATCTGCGACTAATATTTTTTCCATAGCTCGAGTAACATTTACGCCAGATTTAGATTTAACTGGTTCAGCCCATACGTACTTTGAAAAAACATCAATTACAATGAGAATATATTTATAATTTTTATTGTAATTAGCATATGGAATCATTTCGACTAAGTCAGCCTGAAGCAATTCATTTAAACCTCTAACTACGACTTTTCGTCTCTTAAAGTTAATTCTAGCCGGCTTATGTATTTCATTAACAATATCTCTTTTTATAGCAGACATGTTTACAGTTCAACAATAATTTACGTACTGTTAAATTAATCCAGCGGTTCGATTATTTTACTTTCTAATAGTTCCTCTAAAATTCTATTTATTTCATTCGTATGACTTGAATTGCCTGCCTCCTGTGAAGCTATCAAAAGCCTAAGACGATTGACGAGTTCATTAGGATCGTCCCAATATACGTAATCAATAGCATTATCGGTGACTTGCATCATTAATTCACCGCCTTTTACTTTACCAGGAGCACGTTGCCGAGGTTCGCGAGCGTAAAGCATCGGTTTAATAATATGCAGGTACTTCCAACTCTTACTACCGGACTTTTACTTTTCAGAATCATAATTTCTCTTATGTGCGCTAGTCCTTTTTACAATATCAATGTACTGTTTCTTATCATCATAGTTATAGTGATGCGAACGTTTTTTAAATAGTAATTCATAAAGACCGCGAGTGCCCTGATACTCTTTATTATTTATTATTAAATTGTCACCGTCAAACTGAATGGCAGAATTTCCAATATAATATTTATCTTCTTCGGGATTATATCGTACACCATATCGAAAATCATGTGTATTTTCAGTATCATGCATCATCTCAGATATATACGTTTTAGGCAGATCGCTAAATTTCTCAAGATACTTCTCATCTGACTGGTCGCCTTCTTCAGAGTCGACAATCGACGGTGACGGTGTAATATTAATATTTTTTTCATCCTCTGAGGGTTCAGACTTTTTCTTAATGTTTAAATTCTCGTCCGTCTCAAGCTTGATATGTTTAGCTATTGAATGTAAAGGTGCGGTGATTGGAGCAAAAGACTTTTCGATTTGCAGATCGTGCATTTTGAGTGCCTCTAATTTGCGCTTTACGGCTTTCCGAGCTTCGATAATTTTATTAGTAATGTCCATGTCGACAGGTGCATCAGATAACATGTGTAATTATCAACTGATTGAGATAGTAAAATCACAGGTATATATACTCGTCAAACCCCTTTCTGTATCGGCCATGTTTGATATCGCTATCTTTATCTATCACTAGGAATTCGTATTTATCTTTCCAACATAACGAGCACATATGTTTGAAATCCTCAAAGCTCATATCGGTATTAACGTGATCGGAATATACATGTCTAAGATTCATGTCATCCCGCTTGAATAATATCAGTAAATTTGCATTGTCTCTTATCAGATGTTTTGGAATGCGGGTATAGGTCTGAAGCTGTCTATCTGTTTATGCCGTCCCATGCTAAAGTAGTCACGCATCACACTTTGATTGTCGCAAGCTACGTCATCAAATATAAAAATGGAATTAATTTTAGCTTGCGCAGGCGTCATTATTACATCGCTATCCTTGAATTCATGATATCCCACGATCGAGCCGAGTACTTTTCTAAGATATTCATATTTAGGCTGGTAGAGAGATTTCGAGTAGACGTAAACATTCTTGAAATGCAAGCCGTGTGGATGAGTCAGCAGGCTTATCACGATGTTTGTTTTCCCACAATTTGAAGGTCCGCATATGATACACCTGATGCTGTCGGGTAACAGAGGACCATGTCTACTATCTTTTTTCACATGACTATCGAAATCGAGATTATCGATTTTCAGACTGTTACCTGTCTTGATGAAACGCATGATTGACACTGAGGTATTTCCACCAGGAGTTTAAGTATAAATAGCTTTCGAGCACCTGTAACACCTCAGTCTACTATTACATGCGATAGAGGTAACATGGCTGTAAACACTCTCATAAATAAATTACCTTTCGAAGCCCATATCCCTGGCTATCGTTTCTGCGGCCCGGGTACTAAATTAGAAAAAAGACTGGCGCGAGGAGATCGCGGAATTAATGGTCTAGATGAGGCGTGTCGTGACCACGACATGCAATATTCTAAAGTCAATGATGTGAAAGGACGGCATATTGCCGATAAAGAATTGGCAAAACGTGCTCTGAAGCGTGTATTTGCTAGGGATTCGTCCATCGGAGAAAGAGCGGCAGCAGCCGGTGTAGCAGGCATCATGGGTGCTAAAGTTAAATTAGGCTTGGGATGTAAAAAAAGAAAATCTGGCGGTACGATGACGTTTAAAAAAATATCCAATAAAATTCGTAAACTAGTACGTGGAGCTCCCTCTGTCGGAGATGCTATTAAAAAGGCCTCTCGTGCAGTACAGCGTATTAAAAAAGATAAAAAAATATCACCGATGGCTGCTCGCGTTATTCCTATACCGAAGACGGGTGGCGTTCTACCGCTAATACCAATATTTGCTGGACTTAGTGCTCCGGGAGCGCTAGCCGGTGGATCTGCAGGTATAGCGAAAGCTGTAAGAGATTCTGAGGCGGCAGCCTCCCAGCTTAAAGAATCTAAACGTCACAATCAGGCTATGGAGAGTATCGCCCTCGGTAAGGGACTCTATCTTCGTCCCTATCGAACAGGACTTGGACTATACATGAATAAAAACACCAACAGCAAGTGACTAGTAAAATTACCAAATCGAGCGCTCACCGACGTGGATCTGAAAAAATATGTTAAGATGTTAAATATACCTAATTTTCGAGGAATATTTATGCGAGACCGACTACCTAAACGCGTACATAAAATTGAGACAGGCATTGTGAACTTGGATAGTGATAGCGGTAATGGTACTCATTGGACTGCATACTGGAAGAACGGTTCGAAAGCTGTTTATTATGATAGTTTTGGTAATTTACAGCCTCCTCTCGAATTAATAAAATATTTAAATTGTTCTATTGAATACAATCACAAGCAGTATCAGTCTTATGACACAGTAAATTGTGGACATCTGTGTTTACAATTTCTATATAATGCATCATGCTTTTAAGTCACGTTCATTCTCAGAGCTAACCTTGAAGCCGCAACATGTCTTGTACGTTTACATTATCCGGCAAATCATCTAATTTAACCGCGCACTTTTCCCCACCCATAAACCTTGAAGACGACGCTGAATATTCGCTTGCTTTAATAAATTTCGAGGCGTATAACTCCATACCGAACATAGACGCTACAAATAATCATATATATTATGATACAGACGATAAGTTTATGAAAATTCCGGAGGGCTCGTATGAAATAGAAGATATAAATAATTACGTAAGAAAGCATTTTATTCTGAATCATGGTAACGATGGTCATATTTCTACAGTATCCAATAAAAATACGTTAAAAGTGGAAATAAAATCCAATAAGATGATAAATTTTGAAAAGCTCCTCTGGTAGTTATCGACTGTTCGTGTCAGAATGAGGTTGTAAAGTCGAGTGCAGTGGACATTAGGCTGGAATTTAGCACTAATAAAAATATTCCGAAAGACACTGCTGCATATTGTCTTATAATTCATGATAGATTGATTTTTTACAATCCTTTAACCAGTATAGTTCGTCCATACTAATATGTATATAATAGACGTGCAGGGCTTCCAGCATAAAAAGGAGTTAGCTTTTACATGTAAAGAAATTTCAATTTTTAATATTACCGATGTCTCGTGTGTACATCGGATAATTAAACCGACTGTTAGTTACGGGCTTCTTACACGCAATATTCAGAAGCAAATTAATTGGATAACTGATCATGTGCACGGTCTCCAATGGTCCACGCCTTATGATAATCTCCGGTACGGTGACCTGCAGAACTTCATCGACAGCCATGTACTTGAGAGAGAGGCAAAAGTTTTTGTCAAGGGACTGGAAAAGAAGCGATGGCTTCAGCATTATCTGTCTAATAATAATATTATTATAGACTTATATAATTGTAATAATATGAATAGTTTAATGTTAAATAATTTAGAATATCATTGTCATAAACATATTAATAATCATTTACGCTGCTCTAGGCAGAATGTCTACTCGATATATCGGTGGTATATTGTAAATAAAGATAAGGATTTTGAATAAACAAATTTATGCTAACCATACTGGCTTTTATTTCAGTATACATGTGTGCGTGTATGAATGACTAGTGGGGTGGGGGGCAGAGAGAGAAGTGGGGGGAGAGCTCTCGCCTCGAGTCAGAGCGCGGTGATCAGTTAGACGCTGCAAGGATGCACCATCAAACGGAGCTTAGAGAGCTGATAGCGGGCAATATTTGCCAATGTTCAATGTGTCAAGTCCCACCGGAGGGCTGGAGGTACCTGGGGCTGCCTCAGCCCCAGGACCCCGTAACGCAACCACCACCACCACAGGAGATGCCCCGGCTGATACTCTTAGCCGACATCGTGAAAGGTATTTAAAATATTTTTTCCGTTTCGTATAACTCAATACTTATAGATATTTTTTTAAATTGTTACAGACTCCATTGAACTCAGAATTTCTTCGGAGATTTGAAGAAGTCGATCTGCTAGCCAGCGAGACCAATAAATTTCTTTTTTTAATTAACCTACGATCTGTCCTCCTGCCGGATAGTCAGACCAGTGATTTTATTATTTTATTAATTCTACACAATTTTAATTATAATTTTTTTATATTAATAAAAAATGTTATTAATAATCTTTTTTTATTTCAATGAGTTGATAGCATCTCATACTTATTAAGTGTCTGAACAGCTCGAACAGCTCCAACAGCTCCAACAGGTGTAACAGGTACCGTACCTGTTACACCTGTTGGAGCTGTTGGAGCTGTTGGAGCTGTTCGAGCTGTTGGAACTGACCATATATAATACACGTATATGTATATGTATATGGGTTGCTTGAACAGCTCCAATAGCTCCAACAGCTCCAACAGCTCCAACAGGTACGGTACCTGTTACACCTGTTGGAGCTGTTGGAGCTGTTGGAGCTGTTCGAGCTGTTGGAGCTGGTCATATATAATACATATACATGTATTATATATGGGCTGCTTGAACAGCTCGAACAGCTCCAACAGCTCCAACAGGTGTAACAGGTACCGTACCTGTTACACCTGTTCGAGCTGTTGGAGCTGTTCGAGCTGTTGGAGCTGGTCATATATAATACACGTATATGTATATGTATATGGCCTGCTTGAACAGCTCCAACAGCTCCAACAGCTCCAACAGGTGTAACAGGTACCGTACCTGTTACACCTGTTGGAGCTGTTGGAGCTGTTGGAGCTGTTCGAGCTGTTGGAGCTGACCATATATAATACATGTATATGTATATGTATATGGGCTGCTTGAACAGCTCCAACAGCTCCAACAGGTGTAACAGGTACCGTACCTGTTACACCTGTTCGAGCTGTTGGAGCTGTTGGAGCTGTTCGAGCTGACCATATATAATACATGTATATGTATATGTATATGGGCTGCTTGAACAGCTCCAACAGCTCCAACAGCTCGAACAGCTCCAACAGGTGTAACAGGTACGGTACCTGTTACACCTGTTGGAGCTGTTCGAGCTGTTGGAGCTGTTCAAGCTGTCTCACCTGCCTCTCTCATGATCATCATGTCAGGATAGGTATTAGGAAATAAAAACACACATTTTATAAATAATTTAATTTATTAAATGTAAAATATTTATATTACAATACTTTAATACTAATTACAAAAAATGTAGACGAACTATGTCAAGCGTCTTAACATAATCTTCTAAGGTAGTCGATGGCCAGTGCCCGCTGTCTGGACCAGAGCTCCAACCAATCGGCTGCCCAGAGCGACCTTTGGATATATTATCCTCCAGCCATTTTATTAGCTGCTTATGCTCTTCATTGAAATTAATATCTAATTTGAAATGTATATTATTCCTACCAATTACTCGAAACAAAATTTCAAGAAATTCGTATTGTGTAAAGTAAGCTGCCTCGCAAAATGCTTTATTAATCGACCAATCAATACTTTTATAATTATCAGAAATATTTTTAACCGAGTACGATTTCGAATAAAAATCAGTTGACATATAATCATCATTACACGTTAATAATTCTTCTAAAAAAATTCTAAAATAACTATTATTCGCAGCGGGATAATGTCTGTTAATTACTTCTCGTAATCGATACACGGTAAGGTGAGTAATACATTCTCTTTGGAAAATATATTCCAACTGTTGAATAAAAATATCGTTTTGAAGTTTTTTCGTAAATATTTTTTTCATTAAATCGAAATTAGAACTATCTCTTAAAGCCATCCAGTATAAAGCTTTGTCCGGTATAACAATCTTTTCTAAAATTTTATGAACTAATTGATAATTACCCCGATTCAATGCATTTTGAATGTACCTCTCATATATGTCGCGAGTGATTAGTACAAGCTTGTACTGCAATTCTTTTTCTAACCCGTCCATCGCAATCAAAGTCTCTAAAGTAAATGAATCCGAACGGCTACTGCCAAGCGCTTCACTGCGTCGATGACGTCATCTGACGAGCTGAGACTTGGTGGAAATTATATCCCCAAGGTTTCGTATCGGTATTTATATAATTTATAATTCTTTTATCATCATACGGACTGAGTGCCACCTTATTCTGTTTGATAGTATATATTTCATGTTTCTTTGATCGAATTAATCGCTGCTCTTTGGTCAAAATTTCTTTATTAAATAGACAATTCGTAAAGTCTTCAAATGTAATTTTTCTGATTACCGAACGCGAGAGACCCTTGATCTTTTTATTTACCGACACCCCCTCCACTTTATAACTATACATTTTTGCACGGGGTCCTACGAATTCTGTCATTACGCGCCCTTGACATTCGTCTTTCATTACGCCTAGTACCTTCTTATTAGCATGAGGTATTCCGTAGACATTGTCTACAGGATAATCCGATGTGTCGAACTGATGGATGTCTTTTTTAATGTACTTGTATATATCAACGTCGCTAAATTCGTAAATTAAACTGTCTGTGTCCGTGTAAAGTAGTTTGGCTTGCTCACCGAATTCTTTTTTAATATAATCATAATGAAAATCGTAAAGAATAATTTTTGAAAGATCTAAAATGGCGAACCCCACATATATTGGCTTATCGAATTTAATTTTTAGTCGATTCATTTCAATAATAATCATATCCTCGCCGAAGACAGTCGAACTGTGAAAGTTCGGTTTCGCGAGCAGAGACTTGGCACCATATCTCCCCTCCCATTTAGTTACCAATTTAACATCTTTGTGCTTGCGGACATTCTCCATTGTCTTTTCCGAACACCGCATTGTTCATTAGCTTATAGAAATTTTTCTGAAACTCGTTACTTGCCTGTTTTCGTAAATCCGTATTTAAATCAATGTATTTCTTTAGCCACCGTGACTGTTTAAATTTTAATATTCTATGTACCGTCTTGAGTTTTAATCCGCGTTCTAAACATTTTTTTAAAGTCGTATAATGAATTACATATCGCGTTTTATCTAACAGAGTGGTCATTAATTTTGAATGTTTTGAACCGGGCGGCACCATATGTTCTGGACACATCGGGAGATCCTTATGTAGCTCATGTAATTCAAGTGGATACTCGATATCTACTTCCAAAATATAACCGATGTCTAACTCGTCCGATAAATTTGGAATATCTAAGGCATAAAATTGTTCGACGGGTACCCACTCGAAAGCACCTGTAGGTAGCGGAACAGACATCCCGGCTCCATACATGTTATTGATGTCAAAGTACATGATGTGAGTCTCTCTTTCGTCGGGATTAAACGCATCCCCCATGTACTTGTTGTTAGCTTTCGAATATCTGTTAGATACCTGCGCTACACCGCCTCTCACGGCTTTTTCGATCATCAGTATCATATCAATGTCTGTGAGAAGCTCTAAATTTTCTTTAGTTATTTTTAACATCGCGTCGAATGCCAGTCCCGGAGCAGTATAATAATTTAAAGCATCAAGTCCGTACGTCTGTATGCATGTCTCGCGGAAATTTTCAAATATATCAGCTAGCAGTAATACATCTGTTTTTAAATATATATCGGAATATTCCCCTAATGTCTTAATATCGAATTTATTCCAGATATTTATAGCATGGTTATAATCGCCCTCTGTTATGTTTTCGTCTGTCAGTTTACTGTAAAATTCTTCTTTAGCCGGTAGAGATGTCTCGTCTAATTTTTCCCAAGAATTTAAATAATCATAAGGAAAAACACCTTTCCGCGTTAATAATTGAAATTGTTCATCATTATTACAGTACGATTTAGTGATTCGTTTCTGGTCATCGTCGAGATAGGAAGCTAGTTTTTCGATTTTGTCTGCCATAAACCTAAACGAATCAATAAATCTTAGTTTAATTTTCGTATCTTTAACTCGTTTAGTGAAAGAAATGTATTTTTCCTTATTAATCGGTAATAATGAAATTTGTCCGTCAAATGCCGTTGCTAGCTGTTTGATTATCAGGTGGCCATCGTAACCCGATAAACAATGAAATATAACCGGAATCACGTGACTATCTTGATAATTAATGTTACATCTCATATGCGCCGGTCCCCTATAGTACCCAGTTAAATGATTGTGATCAGCTACTTTGATGTCCGTCTCTTTGAAGGGCCTCTCACAGATATGACAGACCTGCGCGAGATCGAATTCATTTTTTTGTGTCTCGTTTAACGACTCCATAGGTTTTATGTCGGACATGATTACATTAACTCGGTCTGAAATTTTTTCAAGTTCTTTAACAAACCAGTACTGACAGTCGGCGCCTCGGTACATTTTAAATTGTGATAGACTGTCATCGTACGAACATTTTAAGTAATACGCGATGCTAAAAGCTGTATGTTTCTGGTAATTTTGCGTATTTTGATTCGTGTTAGCATCACAGTCCTCTAAGATACATTCGAAATCAGCATAAATAGCGAACGGTACCCTTTCTTTATATCGGTAATTTTTAAATTTTAAAAACTTTTCATCCTCATCCGGTAATTCAATTTTGCATGTATTAGTTTTCGAATTGCAATCATTTGAATGCCGGTCTAGAAGTTCTTGAGTTGTAAAATGATTAAGACATCGGTTGCAAATAAATACTCGATGTCCGTCTGAAGATAGTTGTTTATTTAATAATCGGGACATATTCTTTATCCAAGCAAAATGATATTGCGTAGCATCAGTAAAATTATCGGCAGAATTCGTAGGAATCATTAATAAATTTACGACGCGTTCAAAACTGTATTTACTTAAACATAACGGTAAACCTTCCCTTTTAATTACGGTGTATACGTTTATCGAAATATCATTTAAGCGTTCGAATTTTTTAATATTTCTTAATTCCATCGGAAACTCGATGTCGTCATATTTCAAAACGTCCTCAAAATGAGGATATGAAGTCACTCTCTGCCCATCCTTTTTAGCCGGGTATAATGCCGAAACTACTGACCATAAGAAGCAATATTCATCATTATTTTTAACGTTAATAACGCACTTTTTTTCCTTTATAAAGTTTGGCATTTCAGCATATGTTGATAATCCCACTGTTATAGGACAATATTTATTAACATTTACTCTTAGCCCGATAATTTCCGATAAGGCCCAGCCTGAATCTTTTCCTTGAAAGTCTTCAAGATGTTTTAATAACCGTTCGGATACATTTTCTTTATACCATTCCTTTAAATCCGTATTTAAGTCTATCACAGCGTTCCTTGTAGCAAAAGTTTTTAATTCCACTGTACCATTAGTAGGCTGTACGAAGTTACATTCAAAAATAACATTTACTTTAATTAGTCCATCTTTCAAACATTTTTTAATTTGAATAGAGAAGCTCCTAAACGCTTTTTTAAAAAATAATACCGGTTCTTTAATTTGTACGTTAGTTATTATACCGGACTTAACACGATTTTTAAAACAAGATTCTACCTCTTGATATACTAAATATTTTCGTGCTGCCGGCTTTAAGGAACCGCCTAATATTTTATTTTTTAATTTTAATTTTTTCAATTGCTCTCGGTAGTATTTTAAAAGCGCTAAATTATTTTCCAATTTAAATATATTTTCACCTTTATTATCGATATGAATTTTGATTTTAATTGCCTTGGCTACTAGTTTAATATTGCTATTAATTATCGAAATATGTTGATCGATTTCATCATCGGTCTTTAAGAGCAGCAATGATTTTTTAGTTAAATTAATTATATCAGTACTGAGTTTAGATACGGTCTCGGTAGACGACATACTGTTTCAATTAGACAACCGTTCACCGCGAGAGATAAACAGCTAATGATCGAGGTGGGGAGATGACGCTGCTTTTATACTCGGCGGCCGAGGGTCACGTGACTTTGCAGTGAACGATTTCTAAAAGGCCCCCTAATTTTCATAATCTGTTCGTCTTTTACATATAAAACAATGTTAAATTGCTATATCGCTGCGGGGTGGCTACATATTCCCATAAGAAACCATGTATTGTAAGACACAAAATTCTTCGCATGCATCTTTACCGTATACCTATCTTATGTTAGTAGGCTATCAGAAATGATTTCATTTGTTTACATTAACAATTTCTCGGAATCCGATAACAGCTCTGCATTATATTCTTATTACATTGAAATCTAAACGTAGAGAAGCGAACGAATATTTATCTTATATAAAACTCAGGCTAAGTCTAGACTTGTCTGAAAAGCGTTTATATTGACTCTCGATGTTTCCTTTGATCTAGCCGCTGTAGTTATCTAAAGGTAATTAATCACGTTTTAAATATACATATAGCCGTAGACAGTCGCATTTATTTACATTAACAATTTCCTGGAATCTGATAACGCCTCTGCATTATGTTCTTAGTACATTGAAATCTAAACGTGGAGAAGCGAACGAATATTTATCTCATAAATATAAGACTTGTCTATTTAATCTCAATGATGGACGTCAGTAGCCATTTTCTTAACGCCCACTAACGTAAACATACAATACTATTAGTCAATAAACAGCAGCCATCTTATTTTAGACACACCCTGTATACTCTTAGCCACGTCCTTTTAGATATAATCTCTTATCTAAGCTCGGGGATTGGATCTCCCATCTCCCCCCTCCCATTAGGTCCTATCACCTATCATCTAAGAAGATCCCACCTCACACTACAACCTAGATAATAGAATCTATCATCTAGCATTATCTCACCTCACACTAGAACCTAGATCATAGGATCTATCATCTATCACCTGCGCGCCCCCCGCGGGGCTGCAGGCGTGCTGACGTCACAGCTACAGCCGCAGCTCCAGCTTGACCTTGAATTGCGCTAGTATTGGTACTGTATAACTACTTGTACTATTTACGACAGACCAAAGCGAAACAACACTTGCAAATATTTATACATACTGTGTGTCATTATTTTTTTAACCTAATAGACATTGCTCCCATGCCCCCAGACACTTAGACTGCATATGGTGTGGCATTGTACTATTTGCGACAAACCAAAGCTAAGCCATGAGAAATATACTGGCTAAATATAGTCTGCATGTGTTCGATGAATTTTATGGCGTAAACACTTTACATTAAACGTTGTTTGAGGCAAATTAAAACCACATTTTATTTATGAAAGTATATACCGTGTGTAAGAAATTTATAGGTACACGTATTGTTATATTGAATTAATTACCGAAATAACGACGGCGTCGTGAGGACAATAGTTTTAATTGGTTCCCATTCACCTTTCATCATAATCTATATTTAGATAAACAGGTCATTCACCTTTCACCAGATACCTAACACGTGTTCACCAAATGTCGTGAGAACTGTTATTTTAATTGGTTCCCAGACAGCCAGCTGTTCGCCAGATGCTTTCATCATAATCTGTTTTTAGATTGTGTGCCAGACAGTCAGCTGTTCGCCAGATGCTTGACATGTGTTCACCAGCTTTTTCATAGCTTTTGATTGGCTGCTCACTGGTGAGCGTCTCTCCATTCCGGTTGTTCTTTCATTAGCATACTACTCCCTATTTCAGAATATTTTTACGGATCAGTTCGGACCTAATCCAGTCCAGAGAAGAACCTAATCCAAAGATCAGTTTCAGTTCCTAGTCCATGCTAACCAACTCGCAAGGTGAACGGCTGAGCGGACCGGCACACAAACTGGATTAGTGGACTGGACTGGTGCAAAAAGACTCGTAATCTTGTACTGTACTAGTCGTACTCGTTTAGTTCAACCAGTTCATACGTCTATAAAGTGCGCGCACCGCACCGGGTCTCTAAAAATTTCAGAAAATCGATACCTCTTTTTGCAACATGTTATTTAATTTTTTACTCATTTTTGCAGTACTTATAGATTGGTAGAATTGCACCTTCATCATTAATACTGTATAAGTTATCATGGGAAAAAAATCTAACTTTAAATATATTAACGCGAAAAATTTGTCGCTACCTGAAATTTCGGCCATGTACGGCAAAAAATCGCAAATTTAGAGCTTCTACAGTTGGCAACTTTTTAATTTTGGCTCCTACGCCAAAAGACTACTCTAGCTAATTTAAATAGAATTAAATTTGCTGAATCCCCTTTTTCTATTGTTTGTATTCCGACAAAAATGAAGGAATTAGAGAGGGCGGGATTTGGGAGTTTTTTTTTCGGTTAAATTTCTCCATTTTGTAATTAACCGATACTTAATTGAAATTGATCTCATATACAATGTTCACTTAATATCATGTACTGCTTCAACGCTCCGTTAATCTCGGCCCTTCGAAACAAAGGTTTCTAAGAAAAATTATTTTTTAAGATTTACATACACTCAATAGAAAAACGTGTAATTTCCTACATTTCCTCGAATATCTCGATAATTATCGTTTTTTTTTCGAAAGATTGAGCGAGAATTGATTGAGCTTTTCGACACTTTTTTTTATTTTTTCTCTAACATAAAAAGTATCAATGATGAAAATGCAAGTCTAAGGAAACTTTTAGTGGTGCAAAAATGAGTAAAAAATGAAACATGTTACAAAAAGTTGCATAAATCGTATATTAGTCGGATCTGAGCTCCAATTTAAGGCTTAGTTTTTGAAGCCTAAGTACCTGAAAGACATACGACTGAAAAGTGTCGTACTCGATGTAAAATTGTCTGGTGAATCCGAATCCGGAGGGCGCATAAAAATCGGAGATTGCCTTCAACCTCTAATCCGCGAATTTACCCTTATTTCGGAAATTGTGAAAAATTGAATTTTTAAAATATAACTCACGTTTTCTCAAACACAAAAAATAAGCTAAAAATTTATTCTTTTTTAAATTGTAGCCCACAGTGCATTTAATGCAACAGTGTAGTTAAAACACATCTAATACTTATAGAAATTTTAGAAAAAAACATGTCGTGAACCGATACGCAGCCGGCGCATTGAAAAATATAGCCTGTGAGGTTTTTTTTATTATGGGAAATTGACAAAAACTAGATCGTACGAAATTACAAGAAAAGACCAAAATTATTTTTAATGATTGATTCAAAATGATATTTTGAGTGAAACGGAAGATTTTTTAAATTTGGCTTTCTTGCGATCGAGCGCGCTACGACTCGAAACCGGCATATGCGGGCACTCTTTTGCATTATATTTAGTTATTTGGTAGGTACTGTATTAATATTCCTGTGTCAGATTTGACCGGCTTAATTTTGTTTAAAAGATATAGTCATTAATATAGTTGTTTATTAAGTTTAATTACTTCTACTTCATGGAAGTAAAGTAACAATAAAAAATGGGATTTATTTTGTTCAAATAGGATTAGGATGTCATGAAACGTCGAAATTTTAAGTTGGACAGTATTTAAAAAAATCTGTCAGTCCGTCTTGTCTGTTACTTTCTTTCCCCGCACGATTACTCTGTGGGTGCGGAAAAGCGCCCATCCCGTGCTCTGAAAATTTTACCGTGTGGTAGACTTGTTAAAATGAAGCCGCTAAGACCATTTTTACCACTTTTGTAATAATTTTCAAAAAAGGACGCTGTACTGGGGACTATTACACTTGCAAACAACTACTTAGAAATGACTGACTTCGATTGTTTCTTACATATGGTAGGTATCAGTACACCTTTTGTCAATGTCTAATAATACTGAAGAACATCTGGAAGTTTTGGAGACATGTTACCTGTTTTCTTCCAAATAAGAAGTGTCTAGACACATATCTTGGCATGTTCATAAAATGCGTCTTCAGTAGATGGTAAAACTCTTTATCGCTCTTGCAGTTTAAAAATAAATGTGCCCTTAGTTCTTTAAGCCTTACGTGGAAATGTGAGTGACCATACAGGCATTTAATGGAGCCAGTGTTTATAAATTCCATGACGTTGCAATCGTCCACGTCATTTATATATTTTGAAAGAGGATTGAGTGTTTCCCAATTTTCAATTACCGTCTTAAATTATGTCTTTTTTTCCTTCCTAAATGTGTAGCTTATGTTATCCCACCCACTAAGTACATAAAAGGAGTCATTGTAAGGAGGAGAGGTATGAGTGCCTGTTGCTGCTTCCTCAAACGAATCGAACTTTTGAAGCCACGAGTTTACTTTTATGTTGCTGCACAAAAACAATGACAACAAAAAATATCTGTTACTTGCCACTATTGCTGTTTTTCCAAAACACAAAATTTTAGTATGGAAAATATAACTATATCGGTTTCCTCACGGTTATGAATCTTCGCGAATTTTTCAAGATATAAGCAGATTCTAATTATAGTAACTTCTTATTAATTGTAATGTATTTTGCTAAGCTGATATAAATACATTCATCATATCTATCATATTTAGAGACAATTTCATTTATAGAGGTTAGATAGCTACACCCATAATAATTTAAGTGTTTCTAAAGTTATAATGAAAATTAAACCTAAGGCATTTTAAATAACTATATTAATAACTACATATTTTAAACAAAAAAGTCGGTAAAACGTAACACAGGAATATTGTACCTACTAATACAGTACCAAATAACTAAATATAACGCAAATGAGTGCCCGCATCCGTCGGTTTCAATTCGTAGCGCGCTCGATCACAGGACGGCCAAATAAAAAAAAATCGTATCTTCCGTTTCACTCAAGAATCAATCACTAAAAATAATTTTGGTCTTTTCTTGTAATTTCGTACGATCTAATTTTTGTCAATTTCTCAAAATAAAAAAAATCTCGCATGCTACATTTTTCAATGCGTCGACTGCGTAAAGGTTCACGTGATATTTTTATCTAAAGTTTTTATACATATTAGATGTGCTTTGACTATACTGTATCATTATGTGCATTGTAAGCTACAATTTAAAAAAATAATAGATTTTTAGCTTATGTTTTGTGGGAAAAAACGCAAGTTATATTTTAAAAATTCAATTTTTCACAATTTCCAAAATGAGGGTAACTTCTCGGATTAAGGGATGAAGGCAATCCCCGATTCTCATGCGCTCTCCAGATTCGGATTGGGTAGATAATTTTGCATCGAATACGACACTTTTCAACTGTATGTCTGACAGGTACTTAGGACTGAAAGATAAACGTCTCCAGAATCTGGATTATATCTACAAGATTGAAATTTTATATACTCACAGATGACATCATGACGTCATGTTAGGTCTACCACCCACGCAAAGTGTGGAAAAAACAAACATTTTTTACTTATAAAGCTGAAATTTTTTTCTGGAATAGAAAATACAGTCTACCGATCTCATGTTGCTAAAGACTCGGTAGACGTAATGGATTGCAAGCGCGTGAAATCGACCTCTGCGCTCCGGGCCATTGCAGTTCGCGGAGAAGTTTTGCATTTTCCGCCGCGGAATGTTAATCTACAAAGATGATTTTTTGTCTACAAGCAGTTTATGCACTATGTCGATTAAAAATCATATTCTACCTCCGCTAAAAGGTGGCTAAATCTTTGGTAGATATTGCCAAAATGGCAATACATAGTCAAATCATGACAATTAAATTCTTCATTAATATTAAAGAACAGACAGTTTTATTATAGATGTGTTAATAATCACTTTTATTTACTTTACCTACGATCACTACTGTAAATAGTAAAAACACACTACCTGCCATCTATGTAAGTTGGATTTTACATATTGTAAACAAAACGCACTGTAAACAAATCGCACGGTAAACAAAACGCACGGGACACGCAAATATAGGTGGCTTAGTTCGCTGACGCGAGGTTTAAAAAGACAAATGTGCCTACGTAATTTTCAAACACTGTCAAAACTGACGTAATATTTGTTGAATAATATTGTTGACAAGTAAACTAAATTCAGATTTTACTAAATAAATAAATAAATATGATCGTAGGTAAAGTATAGTACATAATTCGAGTTGTAAAGCAATTACTGACTCATGGAAATACTTTTCCATTCGTGCGTAATATGCTTCTTACAACACTCATTACGTAATATACTATTATAATATGGCTAGTCGTCGAGCTGAAGTGAAGGTGTGGATGGAAGTTGGCGTTGGCACTTCATTAAGGTGTATAAACGTTAGTAAATTGTACGAGAGGTTGAGATCAAATATATGTATATTCGGTCTTAAGTCTTTTGTTTTTATGTTATTTAGAAAAATAAAAAAAAAGTGTTGGAAAGCGCAATCAATTCTCTTTACATAAGCTGTCTACAAATTATCGAGATATTCGAGAAAATTTCACGTTTTGCTATAGAGTGTATGTAAATCTTAAAAAAATATTTTTTCTCAGAAATCTTTGTTTCGAAGGGCCAAGATTAACGGAGCGTCAAAGTAGTACATGATATTGAAAGTTTTGTTTTAGATAGTTTTATCTGGAGAAAATATTATTAAATGTTCATGCGATTGTCCAAAAGTTTAGATGTGTCGCCATATGTGTGCTTTAGCAATCTTTGCACATAATAATTTGTCGATCACAGATGTAGCATGCAAATGGAGTAAACCTAAAAGTTAGTTCAGAGAATGATATTTCCAAAACTGCTGAAGAATGTTTTCCTCCTACGATGGCTCATCATTTTAAGCTTCTTGAAGCGTTGTTGGATTTAAGATGGACTTGAAGAAATGCGGACCCACTGGACTTGGATGGATTTTAATGAGTGAACCACTTTCAGAGTCATTTGATTTAATGGTAGATATAGAATAGTTAATAAGTTCAGAAGAATATTTGAAAACTGAAGTTCAAACTAATTTTCTAAAAGAAAGTTTGAGAATTAATACTGAAGATATAATGAAAATTCAGTCCGCTACCATAGGACAAAGCAGCAATCCCACTGGGTTAATGGTTAAAAAACATCGTTTAACTGTAAGTAATTTTGGACGCATCCTAAAAGCATGCAGAAGATCAAAATTTCCACTACAATTTCAGACTCTCACAGGTAAGAAAATAACTTTTTATTGGTTGAAATTATTTAACGGGCTGTTTTAAGGTAATACAAATCTTGATGGAATCAAGCAAATTCAATGGGGAAAATTTAACGAATCAGTTGCAGTAAAGAAATTTGAGGACATACACCACACACATGTCATCAGATCTGGAGTTTTGTTTCACCCTTGTGGCATTTTAGGGGCTAATCCTAATGGTTTGCTTGAAAATTATATCCTAATAGAAGTTAAATACCCATATACATTTTGGAATGCTATATTTAAGGACTTATTAAATAATAATTATATAGTCAGTTTTTATGGTGAAAATTACAGTGTGAATGAGGATCATGTTCATTATCATCAAATTAGGTTTGCTTCATTATCAATAAATTTCCTTATCAACCATAAATTGTACTTGTCGGCCGACTTGAATTCATTAAAATCAGTACTTTAGTTAACTTTACTAATCCAAAACTATAAAAATTTTATTACGTAACATGCAATACTACAACACAAATATCTTTTAACATGTAACCAGAATTGTGGCTATCATTTAAAATAATCAATAAAACCCTTATTTTAATAATATAGGTCCAACTGACCAAAGTAACTTAGGTATACATCAATCACAAAAGATTTCTTTCGAAGTTCGTAAAAGGGTTTCTATAAGTGACCTAAACACAATTTAAATACAGACAGACATGTGTCCGTTAGATAATTTACAATCATACGAAGATTATTCGTCTCGCAAATGGGAGTTTATATCACGATCAAAGAACGTTAGTTCGGCCCCGATGCACTACACTAAAATTTCTCGTATCACTCTGGATGATGGTATTGTTGTACCTTGCGGGGACAATTTATGCCGCCGGAATAAAACAGAAAACTTACTTACGTTTTAATCGCCGACCGTTCACTAAACAGCATCTTACTCTTACTGACAATGACGAGATTTCTCGAAGGCAGCTTAAAACAACAATTCTTGCTGATTAGTTTTACATTTAAACTTCACTTTGCACAAACTTATAATTCTATGAATTATCTCTTCAAATTCTAGAAGTGAACTCGATAGTTTTGGGTTTTATATTACTTCCTGGACCATTCTTAATGTGAACGGCCAAAAGCCGGTCACCTAGGGTGAGGGCGAGATTGCCCCAAATTCTAGCCCTCGGCTCTGTCGACTGCCGCCAACTCTCCGGTTTTGTTCTCCCAAAGTGGGGGTAGTAAGGGGCCTAACGTAAGGTTTACAACAACCAATCAAATCAACTTTTTTTCTCACGCGGCCTTATATGGGCATATTTCTACCTCCACGGCAAACACTTTTTTATCTAACACAGAGGGTAAACAAAATTGTGTGTGACCACAGGGCCGGCTTCCGACATAATACTAAACTGGTAGTAAAAAGTATATTCTTCAGTACAACATACCAGTTTTAATTAATTATTCTATAAAAGATATTAAGAGTAAATACCTGTGTTTGTTCCTCCTGTAAATATCCATGCTCCTGTGGAGCGAGCAACTTTTAATAAGCCTCTTCTGATAACTTTTTTGAGTTTGGGTTGTAGTTCAAAATTTGCCTTTCCACCCTGAATTGATATAAGAAGCCTGGGTAATTCTAAATCCCATTCTTGAGTAATTAATTGCATAAGGTATTCAGGTTTTGTATCGTGTGCCACTCTGATGTACTGAAAATTAAATATTAAATATTTTAATAAAATAGTGTGTCACAAATTACTAGGCATTCATTATGTGCATTATATATATATGAACACGGAACAAGTGAAAGCCAGGTAGACGTTGTCGGTTACAAATATCTTTTTGAATAATAAAAAGACAAGACACTGGCTGTAATCTCAGTGTCACCACGTAAAAATAAAGTGTGTTGTATTAGACCAAAATATTAATCAAATAATTATTTGCCGTCGGCCACGTCTTCTACTCATTTATATCAAGTTGCGACGTATTTTGATTAAGCCGGATCCATATTTCAAGCAGATTTGAGAAATTTTCTGATGAAAGTAAAAAATATGCCCTAAACGTTAAATGATAAACGTATGATGATACCGAGTCGAGAGAGTAGTTATTGTTATATCAACTCTTTCACTACCTGTTTATTTTATCAGCGATTAAATAGTGCTAAATATTATGCATAACAGCAAGTGTATTCGTCCCTTCTTAATTTTTTCTTCTAATTTTTACCCTTTCCTTTTTCCTTCTGCTTAAGTGAGATGCTTAACAATAATTGAAACTGTGAATAAGGAATGGTAAGTTATTTTATAATGGATTTTATTCTCAATACAGTCTAAAAAAATGCATTATATACACAAACCTAATAACATGTTTTATAATTTTTTTTTCAAATTAAGTTTAGTTTTCATCAGAGGTGAATTTATTTAATACAGACATGTTACTTCTTTGCTGTCCATACATTTTAATATATTAAACAGATAGGCTCCCGGCAAACACTCATAATTGGCACATAAATGGTTCACACGCACCGTCGCCAGCATTATCATAATTGGTACTTTTATGGGGACCTATTGGTGAAATGTCCCACCGGCCAGCAGCTGGCCATCAATTTGCTAACACTTTACAATAATGGACCATCGAAGGGCCACTACTGATTTCAACATTTGCCATTTATAGCTACATAGCAGTTTCTTAAATGGTAATGCATTATGCTGTCAACTCTGGTCATTTGGTATGAAGCCATTAATATACCATCGACAGCATATTTCTGGCTGTAAGCCCACATTTTTCAATATATTGAATTATAAGAACACTTTTACAGCAACCATATATTTTACATAACCTACCAGATTCTGGTATGTAAATTTTTTGTGAAATGTACATAGGAGATAACGTAATAAGTTAGTAAAAACATACCTACGCTATAAAAGTATTATAATCCAATATTGAAAAATGCTGAATACCAGACCAAACAATACCGTCATTATTTATATTTTGCGAATTGAGAAGTTTGGAAATATCATAAGTATCAACAAAAGCAAAATAAATTGTAAGCTACCAATAAAATATTTATTACTTAATAAAGTTAAAATGATAAAATATGCATAACAGAAATAAAATTATAATAAACAAAAAGATTTCCTTAAAATTAGGTCTGACGACATGATGCAAGATTTTGCTCACACTTTTGTATAAAATATTTTTTATTCAAAAAAATTAAAACAATAAAATATATATTATAACAGAAGTAAAGTAAAATGCACAAGAAAACAAAATACTAATATTAAGCTCAGAGCGTAGAGGCGTCTTGGCTGTACACGTATTTCTGCTTTTAGGTGAGACGATGGTGCGGCGATGAAAAGTCAGTCTACCTCTAACGCGCAGTAGCGGCGTAGTTATCTCACTCTAAAAGTACAGTTAGTACTGGCCCGAAACACGGTCTGAGGTATACTATATACTACATTCTACAACTTATCCCGACTACCACCATGCAAAACAGTGACTAAAAATGCGAGGATAGTTACCACCAACTTCAAGCGGATCATTGCGAGCAAAGCGAGCAAATAACTCGTAACTACGAGTTCTTGGCTTAATTAGCATTACACAAATTCTTACAATATTTTGGAACAGATCCTGGTGCTAGTAATGTATTCAAATTATCTACTAATTACACTCGACCTAATTACTATAAAAGTCAACCTACTTATAGTAATGTCATCATTAGTATTCAGAGCATCGGCCGAAGAAAGTTCTGCTAGTTTAATAATAGAAATAATTTTAAGTTGTAAGAATTTGAAATAAAAGGTTTTATAATATTTAAATTGTTTTTAAAAACTGAGTTCCGTGTTTTACAACTAAAAGTGGCGCAGTCGGTAGGATTTCAAAGGCTTTAACCCCTAGTGCCGTGTGTTTCAACACTTAATTGAAATCCAAGAACCAGTAGTTTTCCAACACTAGGCTACAACCCGTACTGATGCTCCCTAGACGAAAGGACATCAGCTACAATTAAACTGTAAGTGAGTTTCCTATCTCTTTGTATTTCCTTGTCGTCCCATGATAGTTTCGGCTTGGGCTAGTTTAATAAAGGCGATAATCATATAAATTGATTTATTGACAGTATCTGGGCATTTGAATAGCCTCAGAACTTGAGTAAATAGGTTAAGAAAAGAAATAAAGTAAAATATAAGTGAAAGATTAACATTTTTAAATAGATAATTGTCGTTGTATGTTAGAACAATTAGACACGTTAGTTAACCAACTAGGAAAACTTAATTTAAATAAATAAATGAATCAGCAAGCAATAAACACTAATGTACCGGCAACAGTTCCAGCTGCCATGCCACAAAATTTAATAAATTCCACCAAGGAGTTTGGACACACGCTACCTAATTATGATGGTAATCCTGAAACCCTTGAGTTTTTTTATAAATTTATGCCAAAAATATTATGACAGATATGGACGTACCACGGATAATAGCCTATCAGATTATGTTTTTTCCACATTAATTTCAAAATTAACTGTCGAAGCTGCCAAATTTATAACGTGTCGGTCGTCCAGAAGTAAATAAATGGGACCAAATAAAAAACCAACTCAGGCTCAAATTTGGTGATCATACCGATAGATTAACACTACAGCAAAACTTGAATTGTCTCACAATTAAGAGAAGCGAGAACCTGTTGGATTTCATAAATAGGATAAATAGCTCAAAGTCACGTTTACAAGTTAAAATCCATTCTGATATAACTTTAACAGCACAAATGAAAGATTTATATATTAAACAAACCGAAATTTCCAGCCTTGAAATACTCTTAGGGAACACCACGGGCGACCTGTATACTATATTATTAGCACGTAATCCACAAACTTTAGAACAAGCCACTACTATAGTCACGCAAAATATACATTTAATGCAAAGGCTCAACAGATTCAAAAACCAAAATTTGTCGAACAAAGTAAACAATCAAAATTCACTTCAAACAAACAGAATACACGTAAAACAATTCCCTAATCAAAATATTAGGCAGAATAATTTTCATTTACCATATCTACCCTACCAACCACATCATTTCAATCAACAAGCACAAAATTTCTTACAAACGAATTTCCCCAGTCAACCCATTAACGTGTAACCCAGGCAAATCCTACAAAGATTCCCCACTAATGCGCAAACATTCGGAAAACCAGTAAATGTTTTCAAACCCACAAATATTCCAAAAAATAATCCAGAGCCAATGTCCATACAAACCAGGACGCAAGTCTCACATCCACCCAATTTCGACAGACGAAACCAATTCAGACCATCCGGTCCTAGAAATTTCATTTCGAAAGAATTAAGACACCACGAATTTGACGACAAATAGATTACTCCGATTCTCAAAACTACTATTATGACTTTAACAGAGAAACATACTACACCCTTCAGGAACATGATTACCCTGAAAACATTGAAGACAAATTAGATAATTACGAAAGTCCAGAGCAAGAGACAAATGTTCAATTAGACAGTCAAACCAACGAAATGACGTAATCGAGATGAACGCATCTAAAGCCAATTCGTTACCATATGTTTACATTCCAGAGCTTGATATACAATTATTAATCGACACAGGTTGTTCTACGTCCCTCTCAAGACCTGCAATTGCAGAAAAATATTTTCTAAATTTAATATTTCACAACCCTGCTACCATCACCACATCTCTAGGTTCCAAAGAAATACATACTTCAATGACTTAAAATACCTATATTTAAAATTTTTAAATCAAATTATGAAATAGAATCCCTTCTTGAACAGTAGAAAAAGAACTACTGGCTTTTGTATTCGCTACAAAGCAATTCCGACCTTATATATACGGCATAAAATTCAAAATTGTCACAAACCACAAACCATTAACTTGGTTATTTAATTTAAAAGAACCCAACTCGCGTCTCGTCCGTTGGAGATTAAGTCTCGAAGAATTCGATTATGAAGTAGTGAAATAGTAACGCCGATGCATTGAGATTAACGCAATCGAAAATAAAAACGACCAAGATCAACCAAACGAAGATGCAGTCTCTATGATAGTCTGTCCGAACATAGACATTTGTCCCATCGAGGAAATTGATCAACTAGTCGCAGAACTAAACGACCTAATCAAACCATCTACTTCAAACAAACCTCAAATACAAATCCAACAAAACATACAGATAACACCTCCCCAAATAGAGGACGATGAAACTGTTCACTCTGCACACGAAAACCCCATATTTTCCATACCTATTTCCGAAAGATGTATCAATTCGTTTAAAAATCAAATATTTCTGAATGTATCTCCATCCGCCCTAAAAACAACCGTCAAACGAATTAAAATATTTGACAAATTCCGACTGTCATTAACACTACCTTATACTAATTTCGAAAAGAATTTATATCTTTTGTGAAAGAATATCTTAAACCAAAAACTACATACAGTATATATCTCTATGAACTGGCATTAACCCCATCATTATCGAGATCATGCAGAAAACATTCGTCCATACTAGCTATAAATTTGTACAGTCAAACATACTACTAACCGATGTAGAAACATTAGATTCTCAACGGCAAAAAATACAACACCACCACGAAACTGAAACAGCACACCGGGGAATAGAAGCTACTAAAGTATCCCTACAGAAAGTTTATTATTGGCCTAATATTGCCAACGATGTCACAACGTTTGTTAATACGCGTGGCCCCTGTCAACAAGATAAATACGAACGACACTCTAACGAAATAGAATTCTCTCCCACACCTATAGGTAAATTCCCATTCGATTACATCTACATGGACATGCTTCAAGTAGAAAAAACTTCATTCTTAACTATAATCGATAGTTTTTCCCGATACGCGTATAGATCAGAGATAAATTCAATACACTAGAAAATCTGTTAACATTTATCACTCATTTTGGCATTCCCAGAACAATCACTACAGATAGCGGAACAGAATTCAAAAATCAGTTAATTATAGATTTTTGTAAAAAACAAAATTAAAATACACCTTACTACACCTAGAAATCACAATAGCAATTCACCCACTGAACGCTTACATTCTTCATTATTAGATCAATTAAGAACTCTCAGAATAAATGACAAAAAGACAACATTAATTAAGTACGCAATAATTCCATACACTCTGCGACAAAATTCACCCCATTCAATATTATTTTAGGATTTAGTAAAAACTTACCAAAAAGAGATAATAACCGATTATGTAGAACAACACTTAAAAAATATAAAAAACATAAATCAAAAAGTCACTGAGAATAATTCTAAACAAAAGGAGAAATTGAAACAAATTAATGCAAACAGAGATAAAGCACCCGAATACACAGACGACCAGACATACCAAAACATAACCGAAAATAGAAACAAAATCGACCCAATATTGAAACCGATATAATCGAATATAATCGATAAATTAAAAAATAACAAAGTCCTAACAGACAAAGGTATTAAGCATGCATCTAACTTAAAGCCCCCGAGGAAAACTATTGAGAATGACATCTGTGTTCTAGATGACGACTCTGATGACGACCTTCTTGATGCTATACCTGCTACTCCTGGTACAAGCACTGAAGATAACCAAAATCTGTAACCTTATACTACCCTTCTCATTAGGAAATTCGAGTGTCACGCTAACCAAATATACTTATGTGAAAACAATATATTTAAATGAGTTAGAACAATACTTGGATGACATACACAGTAGCTTAAAATCAATAAAGAGGTTCGATCGCATGAAGACTCTCTCAGAATAAGTACTATCACTTCGTTATACAATGTACATGCAGAGTTAATGTTAAAAGAACTATACGAGAAATTAAACAATCTAAACCCAAAACACAGAGCAAAAAGAGTTTTATTGAATGCTGTAGGCAAGGTCCAAAAATGGCTGTACGGTACCTTAGGCGCTGACAACAGCGAAAGAATCGAAAGAGCTATATCTATCTTAGATAAAAATCAAAAATCAAAACATCACGACTTACAACAGCAATTATCTATTACAAAAAAAATTTCAGTTAAGTTCACAAAAATCATTAATCAAATTCAAACAAGTCAAGTAATTATTAATAGCAATATAAAAAGTTTAAGTACACGCATAAACACACTAATAGATTATATGAACAAGGTTCGATATAATTAATATTAACGAATTGCCAATACTTAAAGGACATCTTAACAGAGATTGAAACAGCAATAATGTTTACAGACATCCACCAGGTACACAATTCAATAATACCTATAAAAGAAATTCAAAATATAACTCTTACTCTTAGACAAATGTATTTCCCAAATATCTTATCTCATTTTAACTATATGCATTCATGTTATCAATATAGGTCAACTCAACGATATTACAAAGATAATTTGATTTATTTTGCCATCCATATACAAATGCTACAAGCTGAAAATTATCAATTATATCATCTATACCCAATTCCTATATATAATTCCATCATAGTACCTGAAAAACCCTATTTAATCCTAAACTCCAAAACTCACGTATACTTCATGGGTGGATGTTCGAAAATCGAAAACCACTGCATATATCACATAGAAGACAAACCACAAAGAACGATTGCCTACCAGCCCTATTCAACGATATCGAAGCGACCACGTGTCCAGCAATTCCCATACATGTACAAGAGGATATAGAACCAGTCTCTGAAAACCACATCATAGTTGTTCCAGTGACTTCAGTTACAGTGCACGAAATCTGTGACATAAATGGACTCTACAAAATAACTTCCCCAAGTCTATTAAAAATCAGTGAACAATGTGAAATCAACATCGAAAACATGACATTCAAAAGAATGCACAAACAGAAGAAACAGTGTTCTTTCCACCTGTTGTGAAATACAACTCTATTAATCATACAGAACCATTTAATATAAGCAATGTAAAACTAGATGAGCTAACGACACTGCAAAATAGATTAAATAGGTTGCAAATTCAACCTTTACTAAAACTGGACGTAAATAAAGATCAATACTCTGTATACGAAATAATCTTAATTACACTAATTGTAATCTTTCTCATTATTTTATGTATACCCTTATATAGTAAATATTATACTAAATTAAGGCTCTTGACCTCAAGAAAGAAGAAAACTCAATTACCCCGTGGAGAGGAAATACCACTTCAAGAAGACAGTCAGAAAATAGCATCCCCTATTTTCTTAACTTAAGGAGGGAGGAGTAATATATTCAAATTATCTACTAATTACACTCGACCCAATTACTATAAAAGCCAACCTACTTATGGTAATGTCATCATTAGTATTCAAGGCGTTGGCCGAAGAAAGTTCTGCTAGTTTAATAATAGAAATAATTTTCAGTTGTAAGAATTTGGAATAAAAGGTTTTATAACATTTAAATTGTTTTTAAAAATTGAGTTTCTTGTTTTACAACTAAAAGTTGCTGGTGTGATTTCACACCAGTTGCTCATTGGCTAATGATATTTTTTTGTGGGGAACATGAGTACTGTACTGTACTTTTTTCATTATTTTTCGTGCGTAAAACATATATTTATAGTAATAATAAAAAAAGTAAAAAGCGTTAAAAAAGTAACATTATTTCATTCACTCTTATGTATAGCCGCATACTTGAATTCTTTGAAAACAATTGGTTATCTCACGATCTTCGTTTTAGAAACGTCAAATTATGAATTTGTGTTTTCAAAGCTAATTAAGCTAATTTTGAAATGTATTTCTCTAAATATGAAAATTGAGGACTGACGTAGAAAAAATATTGTACTAAACCCATGCATAAAGTGCCTTTTTTCACTCATGGGATGGGCGGGAAAAAATAGTACCACTTTATGCACTTTTTGCGTAAATTACTATTTATTTAAAAAACTGAAACAATAAAACATATATTAGCATTCGACGTCTATGGGCATACATTTTAGATCCATGAAGTACAAAGTACATCCTTTTTTCCACTCATGGGATTGCCACACTCACTTATAGCTCATGAAAAAAAATAGCACTTTATGCACTTTTTGCGTAAATTACTATTTATTTAAAAAAACTGAAACAATAAAACATATTAGCATTCGGAGTCTATGGGCGTACATTTTAGATAGGTAAAGTACAAAGTACATCCAGTAACTGAAATGGATGTCCATAAAGTATACATCAGTATATAAGTGTATAATGGAGAGATCCTTATGAACTACTTTCCCCATACAGCTTACATCCCCACGATTTACATGTGCATATTAAAACAAGCTAAAAACGTACTCTTCGTCTGTTCACTGAACTTTTTATATAAGTGTTACACATTCTATAGGATACTCTTCGCAGTTTTTTGTAAATAATGTTAGTTTTAGATATTTTTAATTTTATAGTACGAACTTAGTTGGTAAAAGACTTGTGTATGTGTAGAATAAAGTAAAAATAAAAACACAGGAAACACCATTTGGGTTCGAACCCGGGACCCTTGGATTCCGAGTCAAAAGCGTAAGAACTAGACCACCACAGTAGTATGTAAATGGCAATGCTGCTGGATCAAGGTCATGATCAAGGTTGTGTTCAATTTCTAAGAAACGTAAATGGCCGTTATAATGAACAACTGCTATGAATTCCAAGAAACGATGGCGCCGAGATGGCGAGTATCTACAAACTTGTCTGGACTTGTCTAGGAAAGGTTATGTGAAGGTCATATAGGTCAGTATATTATTTCCGGAATAACACCTGGCTGGCATAGACCGTTGATTACTAATGACGAGCATTACATATATTATAATATATGATGGGGAAATTCTTAACGCATGCGCAGAAGTCTTATAATAATAATAATAATAATTTCGCAGAACCCGTGGTTACAATTGCGGTACCCCCGGAGATAGGAGGCATAAGGTCACCCATCTGTTTTACATGGATGACCTTAAACTTTATGCCTCCAGCGAGAGAGATTTACGCCAATCTCTCAGGGTGGTACACGAGTACACTCAGGCTGTCGGTGTGGAGTTCGGCTTGGACAAATGTGCACTGGTTCACCTCAAGAGAGGACGATGCGGTGACTACGGAGAGGACGCGCAGCTTGTAGATGGAAGCATCTTGCACCACCTAGATGCCGGAGAGACGTATAAATACTTGGGTTTTGAGCAACGCTCCACCCAAGAAGTGTCAACAGTTAAAAACGCTCTCCGCGGCAAGTACCAGCACCTCCTCCGGCAGATTTGGTCTTCCGAACTGTCGGGGAAGAATAAGGTGTCTGCAACTAACATGCTTGCCGTTCCGATCCTTCTACACTCCTTTGGGGTAGTGAAATGGACACAAGGCGAGTTGCGCCAACTCGATGTAGGAACCCGAAAGATGATGCATCTCAACAGAAGTTTGCATCCAAAATCGTCCGTTCCGCGGTTATATCTCTCACGACAGCATGGAGGCCGTGGACTCTTGAGTTTGGAGTATCTACATAGTAGGTCGGCTCTGGATGAAGATTGCAAGATCATCAAGAGTTCGGATCCCCTTCTCTGCATGATTCGCGACCATGAAAACGCAGGGACAGGGGCGTTCTTATTCAAGGCAGCACAACGAGCAGCCGATGAACTTGATCTCGACTTTGACACTGGGCGGGTAAACCCGAGTTCTGTCACCGAGCTGGAACCCGCTCAGCTAAAAGCCCATAAAAAAGCAGCAGAGCAACGTAAATTTCTGCAGCTGCATAAAGATAAGCCCTTGCATGGAGTCTTCTACAAGAACATCGAAGACAGGGGCTTATCTGAGAAGCTGACTTTTGCTTTCCTAAGGTCAGCTGGGCTGAAGTCTGAGACTGAAGGTTCATTATGGCTTGCCAGGATGGTGTCTTTAACACACTCGTCTATCGAAGTCATGTCCTGGGTATAGAGGTCCCTGATGTAAACTGTAGGGCCTGCCGAAGGGCGCCGGAGACACTTATGCACCTGTTGTCGGCTTGTCCGACATACGCTGTCTCGGCCTATATCCACAGACATGATGGAGCATTACGTGTGCTGTACTATCATCTGCGGAATACGTATGGGATAGACGAGACACCAGTGCTGCCTTACGCTCCGGGGGATATTGAGTCCGTAGTGGGGAATGAGCGGTGCCTAATTTATTGGAACTACTGGTTTCCCACCCTCAGGCAAATACAGGCCAATAAACCTGATTTAGTCCTCCTCGACCACCAACTTAGGACAATGTTTGTCATTGAATTCTCCGCCCCAGGGGAAACAAACATTGTTCTGAAAGAGGAGGAAAAACGGACTAAATATCGAGATCTTCTCTTCGAACTCCGTAGACTCTATCCGGACCACACTGTTAAACTAGTGGTTCCTATCATAGGATGCCTAGGTGGGGTGAGGCGCACACTGCTTTTGGAACTGAAGACGATACCGGCATGCCGAAACTCGGCAGAAATCTTAGCCGGAAGAATGCAGAAGGCCGTTATCCTTGGCTCGTTACGCCTGCTCAGAGCACACGATTCGCGGACCCAGTAACCACTGACCCTACGGCGTAGGGAGTGGTCTCTGGTATTACCAGCGTACCCTCTATGGCATCGGAGACAGAGAGAAGGGCGACCGGCTTCACAAAAAAAAAAAAAAATAATAATAATAATAATAATAATAATAATAATAACAATAATAATAATAAGATCAACAAGATCAACAGCCCATTGTTGACGACCGCGACGAACAAGGACGCTTTGAGTGGACAGATGAACTGAGGGACGACCTTATGCAGTGCTACGAAAGCAGTGAGCCCGCACGAAGGGGATACATGGGGCGAATGCATGTTCTGTGGTGTGCAAGGCACCCAGAACACAACGCCTTCACGCCACAAAACCTGCGTGATTATGTGTCCCACCTTCGTCGCAAGGGCTACGTGAGAGCTGCTCCTCAGCCGGTGAATGAGGTGGCCGAAGGTCCACCGCATGAACCGGTTGAGGTTGCAGTCCCAGTCATTCCACCAATACCAGAGGGCCTCAGTACCAGGCGGGGGCTACACCACATAAAAGCCCCCAGGCCACAAGATCTGGCCAGAGTGGATGAAGAACTACGTGAAGCGCTACCAGAACGGGCTGACATCTGGCACATAAACTGTGCCGTGTATGCCGCTCCTCAACGCTTTTCTCGGTTGGAGAGGCGTAATACAGCCTCCCCACAGGAGAGGGCGGAGCGGCGCATACAAAAGATGGAAGCCAAGATCCGGTCGGCGAGGCAACACGCATCCCGTATCCAATGTGTGATGGACTATATGGCGGCCAATAGGCCGTTCACGCCAAAAGTGCGTCGAATAGCCGCCAACTTAAGACGCGTCCATCACACACTCAATGAGGCAGTGCTGCGAACCACCAAACAGCACTGTCTCGACAGGATACGGATGCTAGTGTCTTGTAAGAAGTCACTAGTGAGGCGGGCGAGGGGGCTAGCGGAAAATCAACTTTTCCGCAAAAAGCCCTCGCGCCTCTTCGAACCACCTCAGCGTGTTGCTGAAAATCCGCCGACTGCAGATCAGGTGGAAAACTTCTGGAAAACGCTTTACGAGGAGAAGCTTCCACTCAACCGAGACTCTCCAGCCCTGGCACACTTTGTAACCTTTTGCCAAAGGTTTCAGCAACCACAACAGGTGTGCCAACCGATAACCCCAGAAGAGGTTCGAAGAGCTCTTGAAGGCTCTAAGAACTTTGCTGCTCCAGGTTCCGACGGGATCAATAACTTTTGGTGGAAAAAGTTATCCGGTACCCACCACCATTTGGCCAGAATTTTCAATTTATGGCTAAATGGGGAGCAGAAAATTCCTTCTTGGGTTGTCGAGGGGCGGACAGTGCTGATCCCGAAGAACGGAGATTTGTCTGACCCAAAGAACTACCGGCCGATAACCTGCCTAAACGCATGTTACAAGGTGTTTACGCGCATCTTGTACATGCGAGTGCTCCACGCGGTTGAACCGGTTTACGAACGGATATATGAGCAACGAGGGTCGAAGAGAGGTGTCGCTGGCTGCAAGGAGAACCTGCTCATTGACAGGAGTGTCACGCAGGACTCCGTGCAGTATAAGCGGAACCTCTCCATGGCCTGGATCGACTACCGCAAGGCATTTGATATGACATCGCATGAGCTCATTGTTCACTTGCTCCGATGTCTTGCAGTACCCGGTCCCGTAGTGAGATGCATCGAAGAACTGATGCCGCTCTGGAGGACTCGCTTTACCATTCCATTGGGTAACGATAGAGTCCAGACGGAGTCGGTAACATTCAGAAGGGGAGTATTTCAGGGAGACTCCCTCAGCCCCCTTCTATTTTGCATCTCATTACTGCCATTATCCGTTTCGCTCCGGAAAACCCGTGGATACAACTGCGGTACCCCTGGCGATAGGAGGCATAAGGTCACCCATCTGTTTTACATGGATGACCTTAAACTTTATGCATCCGGGGAGAGGGACCTACACCAGTCCCTCAGGGTGGTACAGGAGTACACGCAGGCTGTCGGTATGGAGTTCGGGTTGGACAAATGTGCACTGGTCCATCTCAAGAGAGGACGATGCGGAAACTACGGAGAGGACGTGCAGCTCGTGGACGGAAGCATCTTACATCATCTAGATGCCGGAGAGTCGTACACTTACTTGGGTGTCGAGCAACGCTCCACCCAAGAAGTGAGTGTAGTGAAAAACGCTCTCCGCCACAAGTATCAGCACCGACTTCGACAGATCTGGTCTGCTACCAACATGCTTGCCGTTCCGATCCTTCTCTACTCCTTTGGAGTAGTGAAATGGACTCGAGAGGAGTTGCGTCAACTCGACGTAGGAACCCGCAAGAAGATGCATCTCAATAGGAGTTTGCATCCTAAATCGTCCGTTCCACGGCTATACCTCCCACGACATCGGGGAGGCCGTGGACTCTTAAGTTTGGAGAGTCTCCATAATAGGATGGTTCTGGATGGAGCCTGTAAGGTCATCAGGAGTTCGGATCCCCTCCTCTGCATGGTCCGGGACCATGAAAATGCAGGGGTAGGAGCCTTTCTGTTTAAGGCAGCACAGAGAGCAGCCGATGAACTTGGTCTCTCCTTCGACGTCGAGCGGGTAAATCCCGACTCTGTCACCGAGTTGGAACCTACTCGACGAAAAGCCCAGATTAAAGCTGCAGAACACAACATCTTTCTGCAGCTGCACACGGATAAGCCAATGCATGGAGTTTTCTATAAAAATATAGAAAACCTTGGCTTATCCGAAAGGCTGACCTTTGCCTTCTTAAGGTCAGCTGGGCTGAAGTCTGAGACCGAGGGATTCAGGATGGTGTATTTAACACCCTCGTCTATCGTAGTCGTGTCATGGGTATAGAGGTCCCTGATGTCAGCTGCAGGGCCTGCCGCAGGGCGCCAGAGACTCTTATGCACTTGCTGTCGGCTTGCCCGACATATGCAGTCTCGGCCTATATCCAAAGGCACGATGGAGCATTACGAGTGCTTTATTACCATTTAAGGCACTCGTATGGGATAGACGAAACACCAGTGCTGCCTTACGCTCCGTGGGATATTGAGTCCGTTGTGGGAAATGAGAAGTGTCTAATTTATTGGAACTACTCTTTTCCCACCGTCAGGCAAATACAAGCCAACAAGCCTGACGTAGTACTCCTCGACCATCAACTCAAGACAATGTTCGTCGTGGAGTTCTCGGCTCCCGCGGAGAACAACATTGTCTTGAAGGAGGAGGAAAAACGGACAAAATATCGAGATCTGCTCTTCGAACTCCGCAGACTGTATCCAGACCATATTGTTAAGATAGTGGTACTGATTATAGGAGCCCTCGGTGGAATGAGACACACACTGCTTTCGGAACTCAAGATCATACCGGCATGCCGAAATTCGGTAGAGGTCTTAGCCGGCAGAATGCAGAAGGCCGTCATTCTCGGTTCATTACGTCTGCTCAGGGCACACGATTCCCGGACCCAGTAGTCACTTACCCCACGGGCGTAGGGAGTGGCTACCGGTACTACCAGCTCCCCTCTGTGAGGGTCGGAGCCACAGAGAAGGGTGACTGGTTTTTAGCTCGCTAAAAAAAAAAATAATAAGTCATGTCTTGGGTATAGAGGTCCCTGATGTAAACTGCAGGGCCTGCCGAAGAGCGCCGGAGACACTTATGCACCTGTTGTCGGCTTGTCCGACATACGCTGTCTCGGCCTATATTCACAGACATGATGGAGCATTACGTGTGCTGTACTATCATCTTCGGCACACGTATGGGATAGACGAGACACCAGTGCTGCATTACGCTCCGGGAGATATTGAGTCCGTAGTGGGGAATGAGCGGTGTCTAATTTATTGGAACTACTCGTTTCCCACCCTCAGGCAAATACAGGCCAATAAGCCTGATGTAGTCCTCCTCGACCACCAACTCAGGACAATGTTTGTCATTGAATTCTCTGCCCCAGGGGAAACAAACATTGTTCTGAAAGAGGAGGAAAAACGGACCAAATATCGAGATCTTCTCTTCGAACTCCGTAGACTCTATCCGGACCACACTGTTAAACTAGTGGTTCTCATCATAGGATGCCTAGGTGGGGTGAGGCGCACACTGCTTTCGGAATTGAAGACGATACCGGCATGCCGAGAGTCGGCAGAAATCTTAGCCGGAAGAATGCAGAAGGCCGTTATCCTTGGTTCGTTACGCCTGCTCAGAGCACACGATTCGCGGACCCAGTGATCACTAACTCTACGGCGTAGGGAGTGGTCACTGGTATTACCAGCGTACCCTCTCTGGTATCGGAGGCAGAGAGAAGGGCGACTGGATTCAAGTAAAAAAAAAAAATAATAATAATAATAATAATAATAATAATAATAATAATAATAATAATAATAATAATAAATAAGCAGGAGAGGCTAACCGTCATCCATCTAGCCACTTACTCCAGCTGGGGATGCAAAACCGAACCGGCAGCCCTAGCGCATCCAGGAGGGGAAATCGTTTCCCCTCTGGTGTCGGTCGTGGGCTTGCTGGGCTAACCACCCACAAGCCCAAAAACTTTGGTTCCAGTTGGCCGAAGACTGGGCCCCCACGATCGACCCCGTCCGGATAGGGGTCAAGGGCAAGGTGGTGGGACCCAACAGGATCGACAGCCCGTTGATGATGACCGCGATGAACATGGACGCTTTGAGTGGACAGATGAACTGAGAGACGACCTTATGTAGTGCTACGAAAGCAGTGAGCCCGCACGAAGGGGAGAATGCATGCTCTGTGGTGTGAAAGGCACCCAGAGCACAACGCCTTCACGCCACAAAACCTGCGTGATTATGTATCCCACCTTCGTCGCAGGGGCTATGTGAGGACTGCTCCTCAGCCGGTGAATGAAGTGGCCGAACGTCCACCTAATGAACCGGTTGAGGATGTAGTCCCTGCCGTTCCACCGACACCAGAGGGCCTCAGTACCAGAAGGGGGCTGCACAACTTAAAACCCCCCGAGCCACAAGATCTGGCCAGAGTGGATGCAGAACTTCGTACAGCGCTACCAGAAGAGGCTGACATCTGGCACACTTGTAACCTTTTGCCAAAGGTTTCAGCAACCACAACAGGTGTGCCAACCGATAACCCCAGAAGAGGTTCGAAGAGCTCTTGAAGGCTCTAAGAACTTTGCTGCTCCAGGTTCCGACGGGATCAATAACTTTTGGTGGAAAAAGTTATCCGGTACCCACCACCATTTGGCCAGAATTTTCAATTCATGGCTAAATGGGGAGCAGCAAATTCCTTCTTGGGTTGTCGAGGGGCGGACAGTGCTGATCCCGAAGAACGGAGATTTGTCTAACCCAAAGAACTACCGGCCGATAACCTGCTTAAACGCATGCTACAAGGTGTTTACACGCATTTTGTACATGCGGGTGCTCCACGCAGTTGAACCGGTTTACGAGCGGATATATGAGCAGCGAGAGTCAAAGAGAGGTGTCGCTGGCTGCAAGGAGAACCTGCTTATTGACAGGTGTGTCACGCAGGACTCCGTGCAGTATAAGCGTAACCTTTCCATGGCCTGGATCGACTACCGCAAGGCATTTGACATGACATCTCATGAGCTTATTTTACACTTGCTCCAATGTCTTGCGGTGCCCGGTCCCGTAGTGAGATGTATTGAAGAACTGATGCCGCTCTGGAGGACTCGCTTTACCATAACATCGGGTAACGATAGAGTCCAGACGGAGCCGGTATCGTTCAGAAGGGGAGTATTTCAGGGAGACTCCCTCAGCCCCCTTCTGTTTTGCATCTCACTACTGCCATTATCCGTTTCGCTCCGGAAAACCCGTGGCTACAACTGCGGTACCCCCGGCGACAGGAGGCATAAGGTCACCCATCTGTTTTATATGGATGACCTTAAACTTTATGCCTCTGGAGAGAGGGACCTACACCAGTCCCTCAGGGTAGTACAGGAGTACACGCAGGCTGTCGGTATGGAGTTCGGGTTGGACAAATGTGCACTGGTCCATCTCAAGAGAGGACGATACGGGGACTACGGAGAGGACGCGCAGCTCGTAGACGGAAGCATCTTACATCATCTAGATGCCGGAGAGTCGTACACTTACTTTGGTGTCGAGCAACGCTCCACCCAAGTAGTGAGTGTAGTGAAAAACGCTCTCCGCGGCAAGTATCAGCACCGACTCCGACAGATCTGGTCGTCAGAACTGTCGGGGAAGAACAAGGTGTCTGCTACCAATATGCTTGCCGTTCCGATCCTTCTCTACTCCTTTAGTGAAATGGAGTCGAGAAGAGTTGCGTCAACTCGACGTAGGAACCCGCAAGAAGATGCATCTCAATAGGAGCTTGCATCCTAAATCGTCCGTTCCACGGCTATACCTCCCGCGACATCGAGGAGGCCGTGGACTCTTGAGTTTGGAGAGTCTCCATAATAGGATGGTTCTGGATGGAGCCTGTAAGGTCATCAGGAGTTCGGATCCCCTCCTCTGCATGGTCCGGGACCATGAAAATGCAGGGGTAGGAGCCTTTTTGTTTAAGGCAGCACAGAGAGCAGCCGATGAACTTGGTCTCTCCTTCGACGTCGAGCGGGTAAATCCCGACTCTGTCACCGACGCTGCTCGACGAAAAGCCCAAATAAAAGCTGCGGAACACAACATCTTTCTGCAGCTTCACACGGATAAGCCAATGCATGGAGTTTTCTATAAAAATATAGAAAACCTTGGCTTATCCGAAAGGCTGACCTTTGCTTCCTTAAGGTCAGCCGGGCTGAAGTCTGAGACCGAGAGATTCATAATGGCTTGCCAGGACGGTGTATTTAATACCCTCGTCTATCGAAGTCGTGTCATGGGTATAGAGGTCCCTGATGTCAGCTGCAGGGCCTGCCGCAGGGCGCCAGAGACTCTGATGCACTTGTTGTCGGCTTGTCCGACATATGCAGTCTCGGCCTATATCCATAGGCACGACGGAGCATTACGAGTGCTTTATTACCATCTAAGGCACTCGTATGGGATAGACGAAACACCCGTGCTGCCTTACGCTCCGGGGGATATTGAGTCCGTTGTGGGAAATGAGAAGTGTCTAATTTATTGAAACTACTCGTTTCCCACCGTCAGGCAAATACAACCCAACAAGCCTGACATAGTCCTCCTCGACCACCAACTCAAGACAATGTTTGTCGTGGAGTTCTCGGCACCCTCGGAGAACAACATTGTCTTGAAGGAGGGGGAGAAACGGACAAAATATCGAGATTTGCTCTTCGAACTCCGCAGACTCTATCCAGACCATACTGTTAAGATAGTGGTACTGATTATAGGAGCCCTCGGTGGAACGAGACACACACTGCTTTCGGAACTTAAGATCATACCGGCATGCCGAAATTCGGCAGAGGTCTTAGCCGGCAGAATGCAGAAGGCCGCCATCCAAATAATAATAATAATAATAATAATAATAATAATAATAATAATAATAATAATAATAATAATAATAATAATAATAATAATAATAATAATAATAATAATAATAATAATAATAATAATAATAATAATAATAATAATAATAATAAATAAATAAATCTCTGGTTCACGACCGCGACAGAGAACGGGCCCCTCACAATAGACCCCAGTCGGATGGGGGTCGGAGACACGTGGGAGGGGCCATACCGGACGGTCTTAACGATGACGACAATGCTACTGTACATGGACGCTTTAGGTGGACGAGGGGACTACGGGATGACCTGCTTATCTGCTATGAGAGCAGCGAACCCGGACGCAGGGGGTACATGGCGCGGTTACACCGGTTGTGGTGCGATATGCACCCGGAGTACCGCGCCTTCTCTCAACAACATATAAGAGATCAGGTATCGTTCCTGCGTCGAACGGGCTACGAAAGGGCACCCCGTCAGCAGGAACAAGGGCCAGCCGCATCACCACCGCGGCAACTACCTGCTGAACGACAACATCACCTAGAGTACACCGATGATACCCTCAGGACGAGGGTTAGCCTTAACACCAGGGTTAACCCAAAGCCACAAGACCTGGCAAGAATGGATTCGTTACTCGATGATGAACTTCCAGAAGATGCCAACATATGGCAAATCAACAGTGCCGTGTACGCAGCCGCTAGACAACTCGTCCCCCAGCAACGCCTGGCAAGCGTGTTGGGTAAGGTCGAGAAGACTAAGCGGCGCGTACAAAAAATTGAGGCAAAAATCAAATCGGCGAGACAACACGCGTCTCGAATCCAGAGTGTGGTGGAGTATATAACGGCAGCTAAGCCATTCACGCCGAAAATTCGGCGTATAGTTGCCGGTATAAGACGACAACACCACACTCTAAATCGGACAGTGCTGCAAACCATCAAACAGCACTGTCTAGATAGGATTCGAGCACTTATGGCCATTAAAAAATCTTTGGTCAGACGAGCACGGGCAATGGAACAAAACCATCTGTTCCAAACAAGTCCCTCTCGTCTGCTCCAAGAGCCACCGCGTGTTGTGGAAAATCCGCCGTCTGTTGAGACTGTCGAAGCCTTCTGGAAGGGAATATATGAGACCACGAGTCCATTCGACAGCGACACTCCAGCGATAGCACGCTTCGAGGAGCTCTGCACCACATTGTTGGGAGAGCAAGACGAAGTGTGCCCGGCGATCAGTACCGAGGAAGTCCAACAAGCACTTGTTGGTACTAAGAACTTTGCTGCCCCGGGTCCAGATGGCATAAACAACTGGTGGTGGAAGAAATTCCCTTCCACCCACCGCCATCTGGCCCGAGTTTTCAACTCATGGTTGAACGAGGGGCAGCCGATTCCGGACTGGTTTGCCGAGGGGCGTACTGTACTGATCCCCAAAAAGGGAAATCTGTCCGACCCGAAGAATTATAGACCGATCACATGCCTCAATTCCTGCTACAAGATATTTACTCGTATCTTGTATGCCAGGACATTGAGGTCAGTTGAGCCGGTCTACCGACAGATACACGAACAGCGTGGTGGCAAGAAAGGTGTGGCAGGCTGCAAAGAGAACCTATTGATAGACCGCTGTATTACACAGGATTCTGTACAATACAAGCGTAATCTATCAATGGCGTGGATCGATTACCGCAAGGCATTTGATACAACATCTCATGCACTATTATTACACTTGCTGCAATGCCTTGTGGTACCTGCCCCACTAGTGAGATGCATTGAACAACTGTTGCCACTCTGGAGAACCCGCTTCACCATAACATCTGGTGCTCAGCGGGTATCGACAGAGTTGGTAACTTTTAGGAGAGGAGTTTTCCAGGGTGACTCCCTGAGTCCTCTCCTATTTTGCATCTCACTGCTGCCGTTATCTGTCAGGCTTCGCCAAACCCGCGGATACCAATGTGGTCCACCCAGCAATCGGAGGCATAAGGTCACCCATCTATTTTATATGGATGACCTAAAACTTTATGCCTCCGGAGAGTGCGAACTCCAAAACTCTCTAAGGGTGGTCCAAGAGTATACGCGGGCCATTGGCATGGAATTCGGGCTGGACAAGTGTGCAGTCGTCCACCTCAAGAGAGGACGAAGCGGGATATTCCTTGAAGATGCGCAGCTCGCAGACGGAAGCATCCTACGACAGCTGGATGCCGGAGAGACCTACACGTACCTGGGTGTGGAACAACATCACATCCAGGACGTGAAACAAGTTAAGGATACTCTCCGCGGCAAGTACAGACACCGGCTCCGAAAGATTTGGTCTTCTGAACTTTCGGGGAAGAACAAGGTGTCTGCAACTAATATGCTTGCCGTTCCGATTCTGCTCTACTCCTTCGGAGTAGTTAAGTGGACGCTAGAAGAGTTGCGCCAATTGGATAGGGATACCCGCAAGATGATGCATGTTCACAGGAGCATCCATCCTAGGTCGTCCGTTCCTCGAGTGTACCTCCCACGCCAACGGGGGGGCCGAGGACTCTTGAGACTGGAGTGTGCGCATGGCAGAGTAGCGCTGAGTGTGGCATGCAACGTCCTCAGGAGCTCGGACCCACTCCTGCGGTTTGTGAGAGATCATGAAACTGCAGGAGTTGGCGCATTTTTATTCAAGGCAGCACGTAAGGCCGCAGATGATCTCGGTCTCGTATTCGACTTCAGGCGAGGAGGCCGGCGAGGTGCTGAACTAGAATCAGTAACTGAGCTTGCGCCAAATCGTCTGATAGCCCAAATTAAAGCTGCCGAGCAGAGAAATCTACTCAGGCAGCACGTCGATAAACCCATGCACGGCGTATTCTATAACAACATAGAGACGCTGGGTTTATCGACAAAGCTGACCTTCGCTTTCTTACGGTCAGCAGGGCTAAAGTCGGAGACCGAAGGATTCATTGTGGCCTGCCAAGATGGTGTTATTAACACCCTGGTCTACCGCAGTCGCGTTATGGGTGTGGAGGTCCCTGACATTAATTGTAGGACCTGCCGTCAGGCGCCGGAGTCGCTCATGCACTTACTATCTGCATGTACGGTATATGCGACTTCGGCCTACATCCATAGACATAACGCGGCTCTACGAGTGCTATACTACCACCTTCGGCACTCGTACGAAGTAGACCAAACACCAGTGCTGCCTTACGTCCCCGGAGAGATCGAGTCCGTAGTCGAGAACGAGAAGTGCCGAATATATTGGAACTACTCGTTTCCGACGGTCAGGCAAATTCAGGCAAACAAGCCTGACATAGTCCTCCTAGACCACCAAACCAAGATGATGTATGTCATCGAGTTCTCGGCACCTGCCGAGACAAACATCATCTTGAAGGAGGGCGAAAAACGGACTAAATACCGAGATCTCCGGTATGAGCTCCGAGTGCTATACCCAGACTACTCGGTCAAGATGGTCGTCCTGATAATCGGTGTACTTGGTGGAATGAGGCCTACGCTGCTCTCGGAATTAAAGGCCATACCAGCCTGCCAAAAGTCAGCCGAGTGGTTGGCAGGCCAAATGCAGAAGGCAGTTATCCTGGGGTCCCTTCGTCTTCTTAGGGCACACGAATCTGGCATCTACAGTCACTAACCCTGCGGGACGCGGGGAGTGGCTGCAGATAATCCGCTGGCGCTTCTCCCGTGAGAATGTCGGAGACACGGGAGAACTGTCCAGCATCGCACACGCGAAAAAAAAAAAAAAATAAATAATAAATAAGCAGGAGAGGCTAACCGTTATCCATCTAGCCTTTGGTGAGTAGCGCGACCACTTACTCCAGCTGGGGGTGCAAAACCGAACCGGCAGCCCTAGCGCACCCGGGAGGGGAAAGCGCTTTCCCCTCTGGTGTCGGTCGTGGGCTTGTTGGGCTAACCACCCACAAGCCCGATCCTCCGGTTCCAGTTGGCCGAAGACAGGGCCCCCACGATCGACCCCGTGCGGATAGGGGTCAAGGGCAAGGTGGTGGGGCCCAACAGGGAAGGATGCCCATTGATGACGACCGCTATAACCAAGGACGCTTTGAGTGGACAGATGAACTGAGAGACGACCTGATGCACTGTTATGAAAGCAGTGAGCCCGGCCGAAGGGGGTACATGGCGCGAATGCATGCTCTGTGGTGTGAAAACCACCCAGAGCATGACGCCTTCACACCTCAGAACCTACGTGATTATGTATCCCACCTTCGTGCTAGAGGCTATGTCAGAGCCGCTCCTCAGCCAGTGAATGAGGTGGCCGAACAGCCACCGAACGAACCGGTTGAGGAAGCGGTCCCTATCGTTCCACTAACACCAGAGGGTCTCAGTACCAGACGGGGGTTGCACAACATAAAACCCCCCGGGCCACAAGATCTGGCCAGAGTGGATGCAGAACTACGTGCAGCGCTACCAGAAGAGGCTGACATCTGGCACATAAATTGTGCCGTGTATGCTGCCGCTCAACGCTTGTCTCAGGTGGAGAGGCGAAATACTACCTCTCCACAGGAAAGAGCGGGACGGCGCATACAGAAGATGGAAGCCAAGATCCGGTCGGCGAGGCAACACGCATCCCGTATCCAATGTGTGATGGACTATATGGCAGCCAACAGGCCTTTCACGCCTAAAGTGCGGCGAGTAGCTGCCAACTTAAGACGCGTCCATCACACACTTAATGGGGCAGTGCTGCAAACCACCAAACAGCACTGCCTCGACAGGATACGGATGCTAGTGTCTTGTAAGAAGTCACTAGTGAGGCGGGCGAGGGGGCTAGCGGAAAATCAACTTTTCCGCAAAAAGCCCTCGCGCCTTTTCGAACCGCCTCAGCGTGTTGCTGAAAATCCGCCGACTGCAGATCAGGTGGAAAACTTCTGGAAAACGTTGTACGAACAGAAGCTTCCACTCAACAGAGACTCTCCAGCCCTGGCACACTTTGAAATCTTTAGCCAAAGGTTTCGCCAACCACACGAGGTGTGCCAACCAATAACCCCAGAAGAGGTTCGAAGAGCTCTTGAGGGCTCTAAGAACTTTGCTGCTCCAGGTCCCGACGGGATAAATAACTTTTGGTGGAAAAAGTTATCGAGTACCCACCACCATTTGGCCAGAATTTTTAATGCCTGGCTAAATGGGGAGCAGCAAATTCCTTCTTGGGTTGTTGAGGGGCGGACAGTGCTGATCCCCAAGAACGGAGATTTGTCTAACCCAAAGAACTACCGCCCGATAACCTGTTTAAACGCATGTTACAAAGTGTTTACACGCATTTTGTACATGCGGGTGCTCCACGCAGTTGAACCGGTTTACGAACGGATACATGAGCAACGAGGGTCGAAGAGAGGTGTCGCTGGCTGCAAGGAGAACCTGCTGATTGACAGATGTGTCACGCAGGACTCCGTGCAGTATAAGCGGAACCTCTCCATGGCCTGGATCGACTACCGCAAGGCATTTGACATGACATCTCATGAGCTTATTTTACACTTGCTCCAATGTCTTGCGGTACCCGGTCCCGTAGTGAGATGTATTGAAGAACTGATGCCGCTCTGGAGGACTCGCTTTACTATAACATCCGGTAACGATAGAGTCCAGACGGAGCCGGTATCGTTCAGAAGGGGAGTATTTCAGGGAGACTCCCTCAGCCCCCTTCTGTTTTGCATCTCACTACTGCCATTATCCGTTTCGCTCCGGAAAACCCGTGGATACAACTGCGGTACCCCCGGCGATAGGAGGCATAAGGTCACCCATTTGTTTTATATGGATGACCTTAAACTTTATGCCTCCGGAGAAAGGGACCTACACCAGTCCCTTAGGGTGGTACAGGAGTACACGCAGGCTGTCGGTATGGAGTTCGGGTTGGACAAATGTGCACTGGTCCATCTCAAGAGAGGACGATGCGGGGACTACGGAGAAGACGCGCAGCTCGTAGACGGAAGCATCTTACATCATCTAGATGCCGGAGAGTCGTACACTTACTTGGGTGTCGAGCAACGCTCCACCCAAGAAGTGAGTGTAGTGAAAAACGCTCTCCGCGGCAAGTATCAGCACCGACTCCGACAGATTTGGTCTTCAGAACTGTCGGGGAAGAACAAGGTGTCTGCTACCAACATGCTTGCCGTTCCGATCCTTCTCCACTCCTTTGGAGTGGTGAAATGGAACCGAGAGGAGTTGCGTCAACTCGACGTAGGAACCCGCAAGAAGATGCATCTCAATAGGAGTTTGCATCCTAAATCGTCCGTTCCACGGTTATACCTCCCACGACATCGGGGAGGCCGTGGACTCTTGAGTTTGGAGAGTCTCCATAACAGGATGGTTCTGGATGGAGCCTGTAAGATTATCAGGAGTTCGGATCCCCTCCTCTGCATGGTTCGAGACCATGAAAATGCAGGGGTAGGAGCGTTTTTGCTTAAGGCAGCACAGAGAGCAGCCGATGAACTTGGTCTCTCCTTCGACGTCGAGCGGGTAAATAGCGACTCTGTCACCGAGTTGGAACCTGCTCGGCGAAAGGCCCAAATTAAAGCTGCAGAACACAACATCTTTCTGCAGCTTCATACGGATAAGCCAATGCATGGAGTCTTCTATAAAAATATAGAAGATCTTGGCTTATCCGAAAGGCTGACCTTTGCCTTCTTAAGGTCAGCCGGGCTGAAGTCTGAGACCGAGGGATTCATAATGGCTTGTCAGGATGGTGTATTTAACACTCTCGTTTATCGAAGTCGTGTCATGGGTATAGAGGTCCCTGATGTCAGCTGCAGGGCCTGCCGCAGGGCGCCAGAGACTTTAATGCACTTGTTGTCGGCCTGTCCGACATATGCAGTCTCGGCCTATATCCAGAGACACGACGGAGCATTACGAGTGCTTTATTATCACTTAAGGCACTCGTATGGGATAGACGAGACACCAGTGCTGCCTTACGCTCCGGGGGATATTGAGTCCGTTGTGGGAAATGAGAAGTGTCTAATTTATTGGAACTACTCGTTTCCCACCGTCAGGCAAATACAAGCCAACAAGCCTGACATAGTCCTCCTCGACCACCAACTCAAGACTGTTTGTCGTGGAGTTCTCGGCACCCGCGGAGAACAACATTGTCTTGAAGGAGGAGGAAAAACGGACAAAATATCGAGATTTGCTCTTCGAACTCCGCAGACTCTATCCAGACCATACTATCAAGATAGTGGTACTGATTATAGGAGCCCTTCGTGGAACGAGACACACACTGCTTTCGGAACTTAAGATCATACCGGCATGCCGAAATTCGGCAGAGGTCTTAGCCGGCAGAATGCAGAAGGCCGTCATCCTCGGTTCATTACGTTTGCTCAGGGCACACGATTCTCGGACCCAGTAGTCACTTACCCCACGGGTGTGGGGAGTGGCTGCCGGTGCTACCAGCTCCCCTCTGTGAGGGTCGGAGCCACAGAGAAGGGTGACTGGTTTTTAACAAAAAAATAATAATAATAATAATGTGTGTTAACCACTAATGATACAAAGTTGTATATATGGTAAGACAGCTACATGGCGGGAAATTCAAATCGAGACGATACGACAAGTAAATATGTTAATCTAAAAAAGGGTTATGTAATACTTTATTTCCGATAAGAACACCTGCTGTGAATTCGAAGAAAATTGACAACCTGCTTCTCGCAATAATATCCGGTGTACACGTGATCAATTTCTAAGAAACGCAAATGGCCGTTATAATGATCACTTGCTATGAATTCCAAGAAACGATGGCGCCGAGATGGCTGGTATCTACAGACTTGTCTAAACTTGTCTACGAAAGGTTATGTGAAGGTCATATATGTCAGTGACTCTTTATTTCCGAGAAGAACACCTGCGGCAAGTTTTATTTTAATTACATTGGAAGAAACATTTAGATCACTCTGTATATGCAAGTGACCTGTAGTAAATTTTATTTTAATTACATTGGAAGAAACATTTAGATCACTCTGTATATGCTGGTGACCTGCGGTAAATTTGATTTTAATTACATTGGAAGAAACATTTCGATCGCTCTGTATATGCTAGTGACCTGCAGTAAATTTAATGACATATAATTAATTGGAAGAATATTTCGGCACATCAATGGTCCTTAAAACCAAAATGTATTGCATTGTTTAATTTTAAATAATATATTATAAAGAACTCAAATATTCTACTTTGTTATAGGAAATAAAATATCTCAACGGTAGATATACGATATTCGTAAACAGGTGATAAGAAAATCACCTTATTTTAAAAATATTTCTCAAGTTAAAAAGATTACATATTCTTACGTTCTTGCAATGATGTGTAGAATAAAATGTCACCGGGCGTTCTTTTACAATCTGGTTTTCTCATGTAAAGTGCAAAGACATTCTTACGTTCTCATGTGTCAGACAACTGATGTCAGGAATATATTTCACAGGGTGTCATATACTATCTGGACAACGCTTTCTGATTCAACACATCAGATACCTAAAACTTTGTATCGTGTTATAAGATTAGATAGGAAATCACAATTACATACTCGAATTAAAAGATAACACATTCTTACCTTATCACATAGCAAATACAAAGAAATATATTTTTCACAGCGCGTTCTTTTTTAATCTGGACAAGTCTTTCACACGCGATGTAAAGTGCAAAGACATTCTCATATAACAAAATTATGAAGAAATATGTAGAATATATTTTTTTACAGAGGGTCATATGCAATCTGGACAATGCTTTCTCACGCGATGTCTCCGAAAAAATAATGATGACATAACATGAAGCAATATATTTTTTACATATGAAATCTAGACCTTGAAATAACACATAGTTTCATTAACTTGTCTCAACAGGTTTAGGATTCTACGAATAACATATGGTACGTAGTTGCTGCCATAGCAACAGCTATTTACCCCCTCTCCATGCAAAAAATTTTATGATATATAACGCTGGGATAAAGCATATTCTTCAGTATCGTATAGTTTCTTATACAACAATGAAGTGGGAACAATGCAACAAAGTTTTTTCAAACAAAAGCAACTTAGTTTGGCATATTCGTCAATATTGTCCAGTTCTAAATAATGGAAGTGTATATTGTGAGCCTCCAAATAAAAAATAGAAGCTTGATAGCATGTCTTCTACAAGTGGCATCAATAGAAAGGAGTGCATTCCTTCTACAAGTAGTAGCAGTGATCCAAAAACATGTGTATATTGTGGAAATAACTTTTCATTATCTTCCAACTTACAACGCCATATTAAGAATAACAGATGCCCTGTTCTGAATGATATGGATATGACTGATAGAAGAAAATTAATCGCTCTATTCTAAGCAGTTTGGAAGACAGCGTCTACAAACTTAATTGTGCTTTTAAAAGCAGGATTGCTAGTTACCGTTTTAGCAGTCCTAGAAGCCATATCGATTATTCTGATTTTTTAAAAGAAGTTAAACAAAAAGTTTTAAGCAAAATTGAAGAATACTTGCAAGAATACCAGACCCTCAAGATTAATTTTGAAATATTTGGGATTTACGAAACACCAGAAAAAGAAATGTCTGATATTAGGTCATTCAACACGAGGAATAAAATAATTACTATGTCAACGGACTTGCATCAGATCTTTGAAGAATTTAGGGAATAAATGACCGTACAAGCATCCGAATTCCAAGAAAAGGACTCTGGGTGGACGCTGAGGCGTATAATGTTCCTTGATGTAAACGTGTTTACACCAATGTCAGCTTCATCATATATTAAGTTACCCAAAACAATATCTGTAAAGAAGACTATTTTAATATACAAAACAAGGATAATGCATGCTTTGCATGGTCGATCAATGCAGCCATTTTTCCTGCAGACGGTGATCCAAGGAAGACTAGCTCGTATCTACATTACGATACTTTGCTGAATTTTAGAGGCTTAGAATTCCCTATGAAACTAAAGGATATAACCAAGTTTGAAGAAATGAACAACATTTCTGTTAATGTGTTTGTTCTTGAATCGGAATTCAAAGATGGGAAAACTATTACTGAAGTGTCGGACCATTACATTTTACTTCATGCCGATAAGCCACACACGTTAATTTACTACTTATATCAGATGACGCAGGTAACACATATTACTGCCTTATACAAGATTTATCGAGACTAGTGTCAAAACAAAAGTCGAGCCACCATGACAGATTACATATTTGTAACGGATGTCTACAATCTTTTAGAGAAGTAGAACAACTGAGAAGACATGAAGAAAACGACTATAACCATACATACACGAAACTATCATCTACTGACTTGAGAATTAATAAATATGGTGAATCAGTGACTGAAAATATCCTTAAATTCATAAGCTTTGAAAAACAATTACCGGTTCCGTTCGTAAGTTAAGCTGATTTCGAGAGTTTGCTGAAACCCATAGACCATAATGAACCTTGTGACGACAAATCATTCACTGTTAAAGTATGTGAACACCAACCTTATTCTTTCGCTTTTTATGTGAAATGCAATTTCGATGATAAGTATTCAAAGATTGTAACGTATCGAGGACTTGATGCCGCTGAAGTATTTGCTAAAAAGTTGGATGAAACAGTTCTACACTTGTATAATACCCACTTGAAACATGCTAAAGAGATGCTACGTCTGACGGACCGAGAGAAACCCGAATTTGGAAACGCGGTTTGCTGCCACATTTGCGAGAAGCCATTCAGACCATGGGAAGCAAAGGCCCGCGATCATTGCCACTAGGAGGTCAGTTCAGACCTGCTGCTCCTTCTGTTTGTAATTTGAACTATAAAGTGCCAACATTCATACCAATTTTCTTCCACAATCTGACAAACTATGAGAGTCATTTATTTATTAAGAAATTAGCGTCCAAGAAGGAGTGTGTTTCTGTAATAGCTCAAACCAAAGAGAAGTATATATCATTCTCTAAATCAATTCTTGTGGAAAAATCTACAAATCCTCAAGAACCGGACACTTACCTGAGACTAAAATTTTTAGACTCTTTTCAATTTTTATGCAAATCCCTTGATAAGCTGAGCCAGAGTTTAGAATCTCATCAGTGTACAGAAATTTGAAAATATTTTCAAAATGATGAGGAATTCAGTTTAATCAGACAGAAAGGTGTTTTCCTTACAATTATGTAGACTCGTTTGAAAAATTGGAAGAAACACAGTTACCTTCGAAAGACAAGTTTTACAATGATTTAACAAATGAGGCCATTTCTGACGATGATTACGAGCGAGCTAACAAATTTTGGAATATCTTCAAATGTGAAACGTTGGGACAATACGCAGATTTATATCTAAAATCAGACATTTTATTATTAGCCGATGTATTTGAAAATTATCGAAAAGTGTATTTGGAATAGTACAAATTAGATCCAGCTCATTATTTGACGGCGCCTTCTTTGAGCTGGGACGCCATGTTACGCGTTCAAGTCCAACACAGGTGTTGGACTTGAACTTTTAACTGATGTGGATACTGTGCATTTCTTTAGAAAAGGAATTCGAGGTGGCGTGGCCCAATGTAGCAAAAGAAAGGCTGTGGCAAATAATAAATTTTTATCGAACTATGATCCTGATAAACCAACATCACACATTATGTACCTAGACGCCACAAATTTATATGGCTCCGCAATGGAAAAATATCTGCCCACAGGTAATTTTAGGTGGTTAGAGAAAGAAGAAATCGATAATTTTGATTGTTCCCTAATTGGAGAAAATTTACCAAAAGGATATGTTTTAGAAGTGGACTTGGAACATCCTTCAAACTTGCACGATGGCCATAACGATTTACCAACTGTCAAATTAATTCCAAATTTACGAAACAAATATAAATATAACATCATCCACTACAAAAACTTGAAACAATGTTTAAAATATGGTATGAAATTAAAGAAAGTGCATAGGATAATAAAATTTTCCCAATCACCTTGGTTGAAGTCATATATCGATTTAAACACAAATCTCCGAAATGCTGCCAAAAACAAGTTTGAGAAGGATCTATTCAAGTTAATGATGAATTCAATTTTCGGCAAAACCATGGAAAACATCGACAAAAGGCAAAACTATGTACGTGCTGGGAAAATAAAAAGGTGTACTAGGTGCCAGAGCATTCATAGCCAAGTCACATTTTAAATCGTGTTCAGTATTCGATGAAAATTTAGTAGCAGTTCAATTAGAGAAATTAAAAGTTGTCTATGACAAACCACTCTACGTAGGCTTTTCCATTTTAGACATTTCCAAGACAATAATTTATGAATTTCTATATGGTTACATCAAATCCGTGTATGGAGATGAAGCAAATGTCCTCTACACAGACACCGACAGCCTAATTTTAGAAATATTTACAGATAACGTTTATGATGACATCAAGAAAAACATCCAATATTTCGATATTTCAAATTATAATATCGATAACATTTATAATATACCCAAAACAAAGTCTGTGGTAGGGAAAATGAAGGACGAATATGCTGGAAGACCAATTGAGAGCTTTTACGGTACTGGTGCCAAAGCGCACTGCGTTAAAGCCGGTGATGTAATGAAAAAAGCGAAAGGTGTTTCTAAGAGTGTTGTTAAACATCAAATAGATTATTCAGACTATGTTCAGGTTGTCGAAAACGGCGGCTTAATATTCCGTAAAATGTCGATATTTAAATCCACTTTACACACTATTCATACTGAACTTAAAAATAAAGTAGCTCTATCATCTGCCGATGATAAAAGGTATGTTATACCTGGAGATGTGAGAACTTTGGCTTGGGGATATCATCTAATTCCTGACAATAGTGATAAAAATTTAGACATTTTGCTAAAATACGCTAGACGTTTGGACATGGAAGAACCTGAAGCAGGATGGGATAGTGTTAATTTAGATGTGTCTGAATCAGAATGTGATAATTGAGATTTAGATAATTTTGATTTATTAGATTTGTAATTTATATTTAAAACATACATTATTGTTTACTTATAAATAAAACACATATACATTGTTAGTTGTTTTTATTTTATCCACCACATATTTCCTACAGATGGTTTATAATAAATATAAAGATGTGGTAAAATTATTTAATATAAATCATCCGCATCTTCGAGGGCTCCATTTACATACATGACATCTGGATTGCGAGTCTGGTGGACAGTCTACGTGACTATTCCATTCAGGACGATTGTGGTGTACAAAATAAGGCAGTTGAATCGTTAGTCTGAAATTTTCTCTATATTCCTTTGGTAACTTGGGCATATTAAACTTTTCATTCATACATCGTAATTTATAACTCTCTATGTTCTTTTGGTGTATAAGTATTCTATTTTCATCATAAAATTGTACTTTTATCCACTCATTAGTATGAAACGTGAAATCAATTTATGCAGCAGGTGACCTGATAGGTTAGTTAGTTATTTATTAAACAATAAGTATAATTTATTTACTAGAGAACCTTTCTTTATTTCTAAACAGTTTTTCGTCCCAGGTCTTCTGTACTTCATGAGGTATATGAATGATTTCTTTCTTCACAATGATCGTGGTAGTTACATTGCAATAATTACACGCTTCAACTGGATCCAAATCAGGCTGTTTTGTTCCAGGTCCATTATCAGACAACTTCTTACATGACTTTCTTTGATGAAGTCGCAGGTGTTCGTTGCGCATAAAACTTGCACTACTACAATAACCACAGATATGCTTAAACCTTGATGGAGTCTCAACTCCAATATTGGGTAACTTCCTACATGACTTTCTTTGCGCTAGCCTAGCCCAACCTAACCTAACATATTTAGCAGCATAATAGCTATCACATGCAACACGGCTTTGTATGATTAGGAACATATTTAAAAATAATTTTTACTATCTGAAATACTCAATTATCTTGTCATACATGACCCATACAAGGCAATGTAAGGTAGCTTTTCCGTCTGTATAGACATTTTATTGAATTTTTGTTGTTTTATTTCTAGTCTATAAGTTTTTTCATTAATATTTGTTAAGTTACGAACTCGACGATGAAGGGAAATCAGCATGCTATATAAAATGTGATTGTGATGATTGGAAACTCGATGATGATGGGAAATGCTCTGAACATCGTACAGAACCTCCAATTTGTAAATGTATTGATGGTGATTTAGACTAAGTTGAAACATGGAAATTTTGTAATGTCATAGAAATAAAAGAACGAAAATATATTCCATGTGTTTTATTTTACGAACAGGGTCAACCACGTCTAGACAAGTCTGGACTCGTCTAAGATGTACAGGAATGACAGATGGATGGATATGTGGTAATTAATTCAATATGTAAGCGCGTGCACATAAGGTAATTAACTTTCATTATCTCAATGCGCAGAAGCAAATTTATACTGATGCTATAAAGAAAAGAGCTAGCTGATGATCATTTATTTGTGGTGCTAGTCTCCTACAGCAACGAATCAAAATGTTTATGTGTGATTATTTTAGTAGAAGTTTTACAAGCAAAGAACATGTACGGCGTCATCAAAGAGAGTCATGTAGGAAGATACTCGATATTGGAGTTGAGACTCCATCAAGATCTAAGCATATCTGTGGTTATTGTAGTGCAAGTTTTATGCGCATCGAACACCTGCGACTTCATCAAAGAAAGTCATGTAAGAAGTTGTCTGATAATGGACCTGGAACAAAACAGCCTGATTTGGATCCAGTTGAAGCATGTAATTATTGCAATGTAACTACCACGATCATTGTGAAGAAAGAAATCATTCATATACCTCATGAAGTACAGAAGATTTGGAACGAAAAATTGTTTAGAAATAAACAAAGGTTCTCTAGTAAATAAATTATACTTATTGTTTAATAAATTACATTTATAAGAAAAGTAGTCTCATTCTTTCTCTCTCCTATATATAATAGAATATAAATTCATGTTAATTTAATGGAACATTAGTGTGTTTATAGATATTACGATGATAACCTTGCAATTTATAGTTTTGCAAGCCATTTGGCATTGAATTCTCTACATACAACAATCTTACAATACTAAAGAACACCTAAACAAAGGTACAGCTTTACACCTAATTAGGTTAGGCAGTACATATTTTACCACTGTTCCAAACACTTTATCATTATGCCTGTCTGTGTATGGATGTGTATCAGATGTAAAAGTGTATTAAAGGAATACAATACGTTCAAAAATGAAAAAATATTCCCCGTTTGCGATAATTGTGACATACAACCTATCAGGTCACCTGCTGCATAAATTGATTTCACATTTTATATTAATGTGACGATTTCTTGGAATAATATCTCAGGGTCGTATGGTAACTTACTTTTATACCAGGTTCGTTTTGAAAATCGCCATATAAATGCCCAGACTAAAAAAAAGGGGAATTTCTCCCTACAATCATTTGGTGACTAATAAGTATATATGCGTGCCAGTGCCTCAGCTATACTTAGATAAACAGTTAAAGAATAATAAAAGTGTAGGCGCCACGTAATTTAATCTGGCTGTATAATATACCACTATCTGTAATGTATTCTCCGGAAATTACGAAACTACGAAAATACAATAAAGTAAATAATACCTGAATGATTAATTATTGTAGGAGTAACCCTGTAAAAAAAAACTAGGAAAGTCAGGGAGCATTCACGCCACACCAAATAATAGCCCCAAGTAAAATCTAACGCTTAATTTAATAGAAAAGTTGACTTACAAAACAAATCGAGAAAATGTATCGTTAATTTGTGCGAGCAGTGTATATGAAAACTAATATCAAAATGCACAATAATTCAAAATAACTAATGTTATGTATAATACGTATGAATGATACCCAAATGTGATCACGTACGATTAACAAATTAGTTAATTATAATGACAATAATATAAGTGATATATTACATATGATTTTGCAGCGCACCAGATGCACTTTTGCGGGCTATAGCTATACGTAAGAATTAATCTGTGCTAATAAAATAGGGCCAATACGAACTGGATATTTTCAAGGCAGCACTTCTATTTAAACAAACACAATTTGATATATATGTAAATTCTGGAACTCAGCACATTAAATTTCAGGTGACATTAAATGCAATTTATCTCGATTATTCTTAAATATTTAAAATAACAAATACCAAAACCAATGAAACGTAAAATTAAAATAACTTGTAAGGCTTATCTGTTTGGTGGGGCTCCTTGAACTGCCAAATGATTTCCATTTGAGGCCTGAATGTCCTCCTTGAAAAATATATTTTCTTCTACTGAATTTCCAACTATATCTGACTACATACACCCAACAGGATACAATCTAGTCCTAATTACACCAAGCAGACGTATTTTCCGTGTAGTAAAATTTAAACTACGAACTAATTTAAAATATAACCGGTAATGAAAGCCGGTACGAAAACCCTACAAATAATACGAGAAAATTAGAGATGATGGTAAATAACATACCTGAATACTTTACCTCTTAGACAAGAGGGTTTAATTTCCAAACAGTTGAAAGATAACTTAACCCAGAGTTATGGTGACAATAAATCCCGAAAGCGGAAATTTTCAATCTTCCAACAAATAAATATCTTCTCCAATCCAGAGACACCAATACACCAATTCAAAATTATTAACTTTTAGGTTCGTATTATAAATCCCCTCACGGATGTTTATAAATATAAACAAATTCAATACGAATCCAGCACTTGTCACCATATACTTTTATGCCCCACAAAAACATTATCAGTCCCAGAAAAAAACAAGTTCCTCGGCAACTGAGACCGCTCGACTCCGGCACGATGCGCAACCAGATATACACCTAGGTTAAATTAACGTTGCTGATATCGTCTTCTAATAACTCAAATTAGCTTGCGGAGTAGAATATTTCCCCGCGAATAAATTTAAAATCGACCGCTCAACGATATTGTTTTTAAACCGTTACACTAATAAGTGGATAAAAGTACAATTTTATGATGAAAATAAAATACTTATACACCAAAAGAACATAGAGAGTTATAAATTACGATGTGTTAATGAAAAGTTTAATATGCCCAAGTTACCAAAGGAATATAGAGAAAATTTCAGACTAACGATTCAACTACCTTGTTTTGTACACCACAATCGTCCTGAATGGAATAGTCACGTGAATTGTCCACCAGACTCGCAATCCAGATGTCATGTATGTAAATGGAGCCTTCAAAGATGCGGATGATTTATATTAAATAATGTTACCATATCTTTATATTTATTATAAACTAGTGTAGGAAATATGTGGTGGATAAAATAAAAACAATGAACAATGTATATGTGTTTTATTTATAAGTAAACAATAATGTATATTTTTAAATATAAATTACAAATCTAATAAATCAAAATTATCTAAATCTCAATTATCACATTCTGATTCAGACTCATCTAAATTAACACTATACCATCCTGCTTCAGGTTCTTCCATGTCCATGGAAGCAAAATGTCTAAATTTTTATCACTACTGTCAGGAATTAGATGATGTCCCCAAGCCAAAGTTCTCACATCTCCAGGTATAACATACCTTTTATCATCAGCAGATGATAGAGCTACTTTATTTTTAAGTTCAGTATGAATAGTGTGTAAAGTGGATTTAAATATCGACATTTTACGGAATATTAAGCCGCCGTTTTCGACAACCTGAACATAGTCTGAAAAATCTATTTGATGTTTAACGACACTCTTAGAAACACTTTTCGCTATTTTCATTACATCACCGGCTTTAACGCAGTACGCTTTGGCACCAGTACCGTAAAAGCTCTCAATTGGTCTTCCAGCATATTCGTCCTTTTCATTTTCCCTACCACGGACTTTGTTTTGGGTATATTATAAATGTTATCGATATTATAATTTGAAATCAGAGCTGGGCGAGCACTGCTAAAAAGTGCTCGCGAGCACTAAGCTTAATTTTTTCGAGCACTAAGCACTGTTAATAGTAGAGTGCTCGCGATTACTAAGCTCTCTGAAAAAGTGCTTTAAATTCAGGAGCACTAAGCACTAAGCACTTTTTAAAAATTTAAATAATGGAGTATCTATTGATTGAGGCTAGAATTTCATTATATTTGTGTGTTATTTATAAAAATAGGTCAACAAAAACAACCTAGAAAGAAATTGAGAGATTTTTGAGAGGAAATATGTTACAGGAAAAAATTGCTTGTAGTGCCAATGAAAGTTCAGATGTGAAATTTAAACGTCGGTGTCGTATCTCAAAGTTGATATTTTTGTTAAAATTATGATTAAAATAATTAAATTGAACTAAAGTACATAATAACATGATAACAAAACATCATATTTCTTTAACTCATTTTTACTTCCACATCCAGCGGAAGTATAGTAACGCAAAAAAATATATTTTTTATTATTCAAATAGGCTTAGAATGTTATGAAACGTCGGGATTTTAAGTTTGATAAAAAAAATTCTGTCTGTCGGTCAGTCTGTCTGTAACTTTTTTGTGTGCACGTTTACTCAGGATCCGCTTAAGATATTGACTTGAAATTTGGTACACGTATGTATTTTAACGAGATCTGGAACTAGATTATATTTTGATCCTATTTCGTTGAAGGGTTGGGAGATAAATTGGGGTAAATGGGGATAAATAGGTAAATAAAGCAATAAGAGTCCGTAAAATTGGTATGTAGTATATATATATATATATATATATATATATATATATATATATATATATACTTGTAAACAGTACATTATTGAGCGCGAGATATCAATGGGTCGTTCTTGATCCCCCCGTTTAGAACTAAGATAAATAAGTATATTCTATTGCATTTTTTATCTTTCATAAAGGGGTAACGCCTTCTAAGAAATACACATTTTCAGTAGGAACATGACATTATGAAGCCCTGATATGCAACTGGTACTTTACTAGGCCCATTTGTATATTTCTATATATTACTTGGCCTTTATTGAGCCCTGCGTTGTTGCCGATATCGGTTGACTTCGATGATGAAATTTTACCTGCTTTAGGTCAAGTGTTATTAAACCTATTTAATTAAATCAAATAGGTACCGTTCCTTGTAAACGCAATAACTTCTGTTAGACTTAATATTTTTGATTAAAATCTGAAACGTGTGTAAAAGAATACTTCCTATTGAACTTGAGCCATATATATCATACAGGGCAATCGTGAGAGGCGCGCAAACTTATTTTTATATAAAACATATTCTATTTTAATTTTGGAGCAAAATGCTACTAAGGTTTTCGTTTAAACACACAAAAATTTTAAGATTTCTAGACCGCAATATACAGGGTGTCTGCCATGCTTCGACCAACTTTATGTAAACTAAGTGATAATATCAATTTTATCTTAAAATATCATTGTGGTATTTTTAACAGAACTATTATGAAATGAATGAAAGTTGCAGCCGGGCGTTGCAGACTGCGAATATCTCTTAAATACGATAAATTCTGTTGGACATAAAATTATTATCTAGAACTTGTAATATATATGCTGTTTTATACTTAAAATACTTCCTATTGAAACTGAATCATATCCGTCTTACAGGGCGCTCGTTAGAGGCGTGTAAACTCTCACCTTTTATATAAACCATGTTTTATTACAATTTTAGAGCAAAATGTTCCAAAGGTCGTTTTTTAAGAACATAAGAATACAAAATTATACATCTTGAATATTTGGATATACTGCACTATTCAGTATATCTTTCAGATTCAAGCGAGTTGCACGCTGATTAGATGACATGTTAGTTTTACCTTAAAATACTATTGAGGTATTTTTAATTAAACCATGACGAAACGAAGGGAATTTTCAGTCGGGCGTTGCCGAATACCTAATAAACACGATGATCCATAAAATGTTTATTTCAAATATGTAAAAAGGTATTTTTAATACAACTATCATGAGTCGAATAGAAGTTTGAGTTGGGCGTTGCCGACTGCAAATATATAATAAATATGATAGTTTCTGTTCATTTAAAATCTTTATTTCAATTTTGATAGACTTTTCAGTGAAATTGGGTCATATACGGCATACAGGATTATCGTCAGAGCCGTGGAAAATTAACATATTTTACATAAACTGTTTTATTGTGATTTAAGAGCAAAATATTCCAAAGTTTTTTTTTATTAAGAGCTTAAAAATACAAAGAAGGACAAGATGTTTAAACTGCAATAAAGAGTGCGTCTTTCAGGCTCGAGCGAACTTTACATAGATATTAGATGATGTTACCTTAAAACGTTATTAAGGTATTTTTAATAAGACTACTACCAATACGTATAGAATTTGCAGTCGGGCTTTTCCGAATACTTAATAAATACCATGACTTCTGACAAAAAAATTATATGTAGAATAAAGTGGTAGAATACGCCCTGATTGAAATTGATCCATGTAAGTACGTCATACAGGGTGATAGCTAGAGGCATGTAAAATGTCTTAATTAAGGACAAAAAATACGAAAATGTGTAGAATATCAGAACCGTAGGTTTGAACCAAACTTTACGTAGATTAGGTGATATATCAATTTTATTTTAAAAGGTATAACTTGTTTGTATTTAATAACTCTATTACGAAAGAATGACAATTGCAGTCAGGCGTTCCCGACTTCTAATACCTATTTCAATAACAAACATAAAAAATATTCAGAATGTGTACTTAATTGCAATAACATCCTTTAAAAGTGAATTGTGCCGTGTTCGTACAAAATATATAAAATGCGCCGTACGTCACACCCGACTGCAACTTCTACTCGTTATATTTTATTCAAGTGTATTGTTTCTGCGTATTAGTAGCAGTAGAGTAAGGTATTGGTTTCTAAGATGCTAGGAAATCGAGGAAAGAAACTAATTTCTCATACTATAAATTAAAGTAGGTAATACTGTGTTCTTTGGTTAGAAAAATCTGTTTATTATGTTCATGCTCCAGTCAAATAGGGAAGATTAGAGAGTACAAACTGATAAAGTTTTGAAACGTGGGAGATATGTTCGTTAAGGCCCTATTATACATACTAAAAGTCCCCAACTCTATCTCTTGCGCTCGCCCCGCTTATTGGAAAAATGGTGCTCCGATTAAGTTTTTTGCTTGTAACTCGCTAACTATTAAAGTCATTGAAATTATGTTTCCTATAAAAAATAAAGCTTATAGAATTCTCTATGAAAAATGTAATATACATTTTTTCTGTATCTATTATTAATATAATCTTCGAAAATACGAAAATCGCATTTGGTCGACACATTCCTAGAACCGTAAATACCACTCGTAGAAAAAATAAATTTCATATTATTAGGTTAGTTCTAGAATTTTGAATAACTTTAAAATGTCCATTTTATGTCCGTCTGCCTCTGTATGACACGTTTTTGTAAGTATGATCACGTAAAAAATAAAATTCCGGTTTTATTGAAATTTGGACAGTAAATTAGTGTTAGCTAAAGGCAGGCCCGTCGTCAGGGGTGAGGCAACAAGGCGGCTGTTTTGGAGGGGCGGCCGATTTGGGATAATATTTCATTTTTTCGATATAAACCAATATTCACAATCGCATCACACACTGATCGAATTGACCGAATTAATCACGTTTGGCACCACTCTAAAACGCATTAACTTTTTTAGTTCAGTACAACTAGTTGCAGTGAGAACAATTTTCAAAACCCCTGGGAAACATTAAACTATTTATTAATAAATGGGTTGGACAGAACCGTCCCCAGTTTAACTATTGCTCTCAGGATTCTTTTCACTCTGCCAGTTTCTGTAGCTAGTGGAGAGCGATCATTTTCCAAACTCAAAATAATTGAGGATTATAAGCGATCAAGCATGTTGCAGAATCGACTTAGTAGTTTGGCACTTATATCAATTGAACATGAACTTGCAGCAGAGAGTTTGGATTATGAAGAAATAATCATTGAATTTGCGGAAAAAAATCAAGAAAATTTTTTAAATTGTAGGCATTTTTTCTTCATACTCTAAATTAACTGCAATTCATGCTCAATTGATATTATGATTTGTAGACTTATGACAGAGATGGTTTTTATACTTTACACTTTTTATTTTTTTGTTAAATCTGTGTGTATGCATGCACTTAATTTGTAACAATAAACATGTTAGTTTTTTAATGGTAGTTTTTTCTTAATTACATACTTTAACTGAAGGTAAAGGGTGGCACTTCCTGAGTTTGCCTCAGGCGGCCAAAGCTCTAGAGACGAGCCTGTTAGAGGAAAAACCCTATTGATTTTGAAAAAAATCGATGAAACATGTGAAAACACCTTTCATAAGATTCTATAAACACAAAGATACTACATAGTATACTGACTAACGTTTCGACAATTAAGATGGGGAGGTCATTAAAATTGCAGTATGGTGCTTTGACCTGGTGTAATCTTTAATAAGATTGAAGATTACAATACTCTTCACGTGTATTTTTTTCATAAAATGTTGACTGATCGATTTTTTAAAAGAATACAGTCTCTAGTTCACACTAATTCATTATTCAAATTTCAATAAAATCGGACTCTTCTCTTTTAAGTTATTTAGCTTAAAAACATATGACGGACGGAGAGGCAGACAGAGTGCGAGTATAATAATAGATACGAAGGAAATGCATATAACATTTTTTTGTAGATAATCTTATAAGATTTATATTTTATATAAACATAATTTCGATGTCGCTAATGATTAGAGAGATATAGGTTTAAAAACTTGATCAGATCGACATTTTTCCAATATGGCGGCTCGAGCGCAACAGTTTGAGCTGGCGACTTTTTAGTATGTTTGATAGTAAATCTTAATGAACATTATTGCCAAGTTTCAAAACTTTATCAGCCTTTTCCATGAAACGTCGAAATTTGTTCCAATTTGACTGAGGTATTATGTTTTAATAGTAAAATAATATTTAGTGATGGTTAGTAATCAGGATAAAAAAAAGATATACCCTTAGAAAACAAAATAATGTAAGACAGTAAATTAAAGAAAACTATTTTGTTATGCACCATAATCATAATTAGATGTTAGTATAGATTTATTTGAACACAGATATTTTTCTAACTTCCATATTGGTAGAAATTCAGATTACAAAAAAGTAGATACATACTGCCGTGGTCTGGCGATATCCTTTCCAAACAACCTTCGGGTATAAAAAAAACGGGATGTTTGTCTCATCTTTCTGACAATTTTTTAATGTTTGTTAGATTAGGAATATATAACAGCAAAGTTACGGCTATTTACATGCAAAATAAATGTATGGATAAAGCGTAAAATATTCCTTAAAACCTTGCGTAGTTCTCTGATTAGACAAATATATTATTGCAAAAATATTTTCGCAAATTCATTCCACTCGTGATTATAATCAGGCGAACGAAAATTTTAAAAAGTAGCTAATAATAAAAATTATAGCCCTATACTATCTAGATCGGATTCTTGTTTATTACTTGGGCCCGCGAAACTCAATATGTTCACGTATGAGAACGCATAAACGGCATGTAATAAATTGTGTTACATGTTAGTGTTCTCTAATTAGATATTTTTATATACAGTGTGGTATATAAGTAACTGACAAATTAATTTTCTTCGTAATTTACGCTTTTAAAGTAAAATCGTGATGAATCAATTTTTAATTCTAAAATGAAATTATTTGAGCAGAATTTTATATTTCCTCCCTTCAGCCCCCTTGGCATTACAGGCTACTGCTTTAAAATTTTTGCGTGAGGTACACCATTTGAAGGGGGTTTTAGTTTTCTATTTAGCATTGTAGGGTTTCTTGAATTTTTTTAGTGAGAAATATTACCTTTTTAATTTCACTAAATTTGTAAAAAAAAAATTAACATGAAACTGTTTACAAATATTCAAACTGGGAACCAGTTGCTTCTTGACAATAATAGATGTGCTGATGAAATTCTCTTGAAACATTTTGTATTGCTTTCGTAGTGATTTGATCAATTTCTTGCCTTATTTGGTTTTTTAAATTATACATTATAAAATTTAAATTTAATTTTATTGATAAAAGCCCTATTTTGTTGAATTAAAGACTCTTTCAAATGAGGTTTCAGACTCTCTTATTCCATTTAAAAACTATAAAAGTGTAGCTGTCACTCCAAGAGGGTTGAAGTGGAAGGTATAAAATTCTGCTCAAATATCATTTTAGATGTAAAAACCGCTGCCGAAGGAATCACTACTTCCACGTCCAGATTTCCTATCCAAGTCTCTTACAACGAAATAACTTTAATAACATAATATTTGAAATCGTCTACCCCAAAAACCCATAAAACGATGTGTCACATGGTACTGGGGATGGTAGAGGGGTGGCTAATGCCAAAATATTTTTTTGAGACCCTTGGTTCTTGCATACACACTAAACCCTAATTTTATTTTTTACCCTCTTTAATAATAGGGTGGAGGTGGCTAATGCCAAAAATTTTTTTTTTGGGGCCGTTATGTTAACTATATGCCAAATGTTACTGTCATTAGTCACATTTTCTTCCTTAGTTATATTTTTTATATGCCCACCCTGAATATTTTTCAACAGTGGTATATCTCAGTTCTTCGTTGGTAGTAGCATCAACTACCTACCAAATATTCATTGGATAATAATATAGATATTCGCTTAAAAATGTTATTATTTTTAACAATGCATATTGATGAAACACCACATTTCTTTAAAAATGGTAAATTTTAGACAAAAATTATATAAGCAAAAGAAGCAATAATATTTTACGCACAAGCCAATCTGCAGAATTTTCAGCAGATTCTTGTACAGTGTTTAGTATCATTTATACTAACCACTAACTAAACTTATAAAAAAATTAAATATAAAACAACTTTTTAAAAACAAGCTTTTATTATTATTTCGGTGTACTAAAACGAAAAAAATAAAAAAAATAAATCAAAAAGTCTTAAAAGCGTCCCCGAAAACCCCTAGATATCCATGTTTAGTCGAATCAGATCATAAATCAAAAAAATAGTCCGCCATCTTGGTGCCGCCATTTTTATTTTTCAATATTGATAAAAAAAAACTGTAGTCCGCATCCTACAAAACCCCCAGATATCGAATTCTAGTCGTTTCGGATCATAAATTAAAAAAATGGTCCGCCATTTTGATTATTCAGTAAATGTTGGCTTATCTTTCTTTGATGACGATATTTCAGTTACCACTAAAAGAGAAATGGTTAAAGCTTTGAATAGGAAAGCACCAAATCAAGAGGGTATTAAACGACTTATGATTAGTAACATTACTGACGTTGAAAACAAGGAAATTCAGGACTTCATATGCGAGAACACTAAACAGTTTTTTCAAAAATTAGGTTTGTCTATGGAATTTTTGGAAAATGGTCCAACAACATGGAGGGAAAACAAAAGTTATACCCGATGTTTAAATATTGTAAACAAAATTAAAGTTGTAAATGATGCCGTTGAGAGAGGAATCAAACTTATTACTGACTATAATGACATTTTAACAAAAAATGAAGACCAAAAACAGTTTTTACTCCAAGTTGTAAATGATTATAAATCACAGTTTCCAAATGTAAAAAAAGAAACCCTGTCGCATGCTTTGGCCTAGTGCAAAAAATATTGTTTTTATTACTATATGTTTTGTAGATTTAGGATAATATTTGGTACTATGTATGAAAAAAACGTTTCATAATAAAATACACAAAGATAAAACGAGAGTTTTATTTCAAAAACTTCTAGTCTAGTTTTCTTAGACTACGAATTTACAGTAGTATGATACATGTCATAGTCACAACAGATAATGTCTTTGATATTTGTATGACTTGATTAGTCATTCTAAAGATAAATGTTGCTGATTAAAAAAAAAACAATGCATCAACCAAAGAATGTAAATAATTCCATTTACTTTTATTATTGCATAATAATGCATTCTGCGGAACTCCTTGCCTTCAATTTGCCTCAATAATATTTTGAGGGGACTGTTTTTTCTTCAAATGGAACCATTTGCAGGGGTGAGAAATAATAAATTTCGATTTCGAAAAAGATGGGCCACCCTTATATATATATATATATATATATATAATTATCTGAAACTTTGACATAAATTATTCCTAGTATAATAGTATATTTTCGTGGGGTGAGACTTAAAAAATACGCAAAAAAAATTCACCCCCTATAGAGATGGGCCACCCTAAATATATATATATATATATATGTATATATATATATATATACATATATATATATATATATATATATATATATATATATATATATATATATATATATATATATATATATATAAGGTATCCGTTGGCATCCTACCTAATAACGTTCTCACTTGGCATCCACTAATATACACACTGATATACACAAAATTTATTTAAAGGCTAAGTTAGCATCCTACCTATTTTACGGTTTAATTGGTGTCCTTATGAATATTTTAATCGATGCGTAAAATGACACCCAAATATAAAAATTACAGGTTTAACTGACTTCCGGCGGCGTTGTCAGATGTATGCTATGCTGCTTTATCGTATTTGCCTAGAAGAATATTATTACAATCTGCAGTCTGTCGACGTATAAGTAAATAAGGAAATCTCATCCTGTGAGAATACTAATTTATGTCACAATTTAAATTTCGAAACATGAAGTTCGCGTAAAAGTGAATTACTTTTTATTTGCTTATAATTGTTATAAAACATATTCTTTATGGGATTTGGCAAACAGTAGAAAAAACAATCTGTATGAACTAAAAAGAAAATGTATCTGCAAAGATTGGAAATTAATTTTGTAGATAGTTTTTCTTTTTAGTTCTCACAGATAGTTTTTTCTGCTATTTGTCAATTTATCAAATTTTCTGTACGAGATAGGACAGGGTGCTGTAAAGAAATATTATTCAGAAAAATAAAACTGAATTTTTTAAAATTTTGCTCACTTGCAAAGTGACCCTATAAGGGTAAAGTTGGAGTATCACGTATTTTTAACGTTTATTATTATTTATTTGAGTTCTCTTTTACACAAATTATTATTAATTAATCACCTTCTAGATTGTATTAATATTTTAATGCTTTTCAAATGTATTAGACAATTATAATTTATTCAAAAAATTATATTTTGCTATAAATTTGTAACATTTCCAACTTTTTTTAAATTTCACAATAGTTCAAAGAATACGAATTAATAATTATTTTTCAATTACACCCCCCATGAGAACTATTGGGCCTCAAAGTGACCCCATAAGGACAAAAGTAGGGTATCATGTATTTCTAGCATTTATTGTTATTTATTTGCGACTCTTTTTGCAGAAATTATTTTTAATTAGTCTCAAAAATGTTCTTTATTTTAAATATGAGCAGAGAGTCGATGAAAAATTCAAAATTTCTTAAAACCTGCACAACTCTAGCTCTATTCTGAAGAAAGTTGGCAATAAACAGGAATAAGTTGCTTAAATAATTTGCAGGTTTCATTAGCAAACTCTTAATAAACAAAATTGTGAAACTAAAAAAAGATGGAAATGCTACAAATTTGTAACAAAACGTAATTGCTTAAATAAATTATAATTATTTAAGTAAATTAAAATTGTTTAAACAATTTGAAAAACCTTAAAATATTAAGACAAACTGAAATCTGACTAATTCAAAACTATTTCTATAAAAAAATCTCAAATAAACAATACTCATTCTGAATAATTCTTTCTAAGATTTTGTCCTATCTCTTACAGAAAATAGTATATTGTGTATTTAGGTGTGAAAGCAGTACATTCCCGGACGACGATGCATCGAAGTTCGGGAATGTGCTTTCACACCGAAATACGCATACCATTTTTTCTGAAATCACAATCAATATTATTTTAAATTAAGGAATTTGTATTAATGCATAAAATTTCTTCAGTAATGAATAACATTTCTTCATTACATTTCTTCATTACAATCTAACTGCTTACTAATAAATGTAATTTTGATGTATGTGTAAGTGTAAATGTAAGTTTGATTGTTTGTCTGCGTGTATTTATTTACTGTCAAAAATATACATAAAAAACCATACGGGAATGTTACTTTCCCGGCCTATGCCGGGAAAGTAACATTTCCGTACGGTTTTGTTGATCGTTGCTTGGCAACGGATCTTTTCCGGTCTGTTTTCTGATAGTTTCTTAGCAACGGACTAAAATACTGGAATTGTGCATTTTTCGATCTGAAATCGCGCCGAAAATGTAGACATTGCCGATCGATTTCAGAAAAAGTACTTTATAAATGAGAGAAGTTACTTTTTTTTGGTAAATTTCCAAGACATATGAATTGCTCATTTAATCATGCGTCGCTCCCTGGCACACTGTATATGCTTTCTTAGAAAATGTAAGGCTTTTACTGAAACGAGAAATTGGAGATTTTTTTAATTTTTAAAACATAATAACATTGGAAATATCAACTTTATGAAAAAAATTATCGAACATTTCTTGTTGGAAATCGATAAAAAAATATTTAAAAACATTGTTTCATTGAAAAAATGTAATATTTCCTTTTGTTGTAAACAAAATTGTTTTAAACAATATCAGACCGGGTTACCGTCTGGTAACATGGATGCTCATAATCAGTAGTGTCTCCAGAACTGATTCCAACAAATAAACTGCGTCCGAAATGTATTCGAAACTCATACGCCCATACTGCCTGCTATATAACTAGACCTCCCAATGTTATAGACCAGTAACAACTTCGTAAAAAAAAATGAAAATCGGCAAAGAGACCACGGTGTTTCATTTCTACATAAAAACTTTTAAAAAGTCAAAAACCTAAACCACATTCCAATTTAAAAAAATATAAATGACTAAGTTTTAAAATCTAAAAAGGAAGTAACAGGACAAGCTTTACTTGAAAACGTTTTTATTGAAAATAAAATTATATAAAAAAAAATATTTTTAAGAAAAAGCTTTTATTTGAAAAAACTGTACTAAAAAGTAAAAATAATTTTTTTAAATTCGTACACCTGGAAACCAAAAACTTTGCGGACAGTCATATAGCACTATTGCATAGTTACTTTGCTCAATTGACCGTCCCCAAAGCTTTTGGTTTCCAGGTGTATGAATTTTAAAAAATTATTTAAACTTTTTAGTACAGTTTTTTCAAATGAAGGCTTTTTCTTAAAAATATTTTTTTTATATAATTTTATTTTTTAGTTTTTAGTCTACTTATTTTACAGACAGACAGACAAAACCCTTTCATTTGATACAAATGGCAAGGGAGTTGTGAAGAAAGATAATTTGCCATCCTAGGGAGTCCGCCATATTGGATTTATAATTGCGTTACATAGTTTATCGTATTTTACTCGTCAAACCCCTTCATTTGATTCCATATCAAGGGGGTTGTGAAGAAAAAGGCGATCTGCCAGCTTGGGACGTCCGCCATATTGAATTTAGAATGACGTCACATTGTCTATCGTATTTTACTCGTAAAACCTCAATAGGGTTGTGACTAAAAAGCCGATCCGCCATCTTGGGACATCCGCCATATTGGATTTAGACCGATAATGGCTATTCTATGTTATATTGTCACCTGACTAATACACGTGTGCCAAATTTCAAAGCTCTAGTATAATAAGAACTAGTTGAAATTCAGCTTGCAAGATTTCACCGAACAAACATACATTCATACATAACACATTGCAAGTTAAATAAAAGCTTTTAAAAAAATGAATACAACACAAATATTTAGCATTTATGAAAATGTAAACATACGCATTTCAAACCAAAATAATACAATAATGGTAAAATGAAACAAAAACCGAACATCAACTCTTAAACTCTTAAAAGGAAATTTATTTTCTCTGTCTGTATAATCCCAGGATTATGTTATGTGTACTTTGTAGTTCTAACACATTATAGTGTAAGCAAATTAGCATTCTGACTGAATAGTTTACCGAATGAATGGATTTTCACGAAACTTTGTGGATTCTGTTCGTTTTGAAGTCTAGATCAAACTCAACAAAAAAAATGGCCGCTAATATTGCCTCGCAATTGTTATAAACAATGATCTTGTTGCTAATTTGTTAACTAGTAAAATTGAGGTAAATTAAAAAAACAAAATGTCTTTTTAGATAATTTTATGAAAAATAACAACTTTTTACTCTCGTAAAATTTTCGAAAAATGCATATTTTCCGAGATATAGCGGTTGAATTATTCCAAAAAGGGTTGAAGGTGGAATAAAAAGTGACGAGAAAAATCCATAAATTCGAGTGAATATATTATTAAACTACAAGACTTTTTTTCCTTTATGACTTTTTCCTAAAGTCCAAGTTTCCCGGAAAAAACCGAAAAAAAGGCTCTTATCGGAAAACGGAAAATATCGTAAACTATGAAATTTAAAAATCTGGAAAAATTAAACGTATAGGTTAATATATTCTTTAAAATTTTGCTCTCTTCTAATTTTTTTGTAACGTACATATTTTCCGAGTTTTCAACAGTTTTTCACTATCAAAATGTATCTAAATTTTTTTCATGACACAAAATGCATGTAAACTCTAAAATTGTAATTAATTTATATATATTTAATAGAAAAATATCTAATTTGTGAAGAAAAGAAAGAACGAAAAAATTTCTACTGCAGTCTCGTAAGCAAATATTAAACCACCTTTACCCTTTCAAATAGAAAGACGTAAATTGGACTGTAAGTCGATGAAGTCTACTTATTTTGAACAATAGATAATTAACAGAATACACATCCTTTAAAATATCTGTAGAGAAAATGTTTATGAATTTAAAAAACCAAACATATGGTTGAAATTAATATATTTCGGAAAGAATTTCTTACAATAGAGGCCTTACTCCACAAGCGTCCATAATAAGACGCAATAAAACTGTCTTTCAGAAATAGCAATCCTTCATTTCAAAAAGACAAGTCAATTAGTTTCAGATACAACCCATTATTGTCTGTTTAACCGAAACTAGAATAACAGACTCCGAAAATGTAAAAAATTCTAAAATTTATCTATACAACTCTCTTAGCTGGTGTATTATACATTAATGATAATTTATATAATCAACACAATAGAAAGTAGCTTAATTGAAAATATTAGATTCATCTATAATTATATAACATATAAAATATGCTATAATTAAAATATACAAAAATATTATTTTTAATTTTTGTCACGTTTGTTAAATTATTAAGTATTTTAGTATTTATTTTATTATGAAATATATCGAAGTTTATGTCGATTTACGTGTATTTTAATATTGAGTAACTGCTATTCTATACTAATAAATTAGAAAAATTATCACATCGCCTGTTATATTACGATTTTACCAGGGGTTATTCTAACGTGCAGTTGGACACAAAATGTGCAGTAGGAAAAGTAAATTGTGCAGTGGGAAATTAAAATCTGTGTAGTTATTTTTTTTATTTATTACAAACAATAGAGTCTAGGTGCCCGTGTACTTAAATGCAATTTATACATATCCTCGTATAACTTGTACGGCATAATCACTTTTTTCCTGTGCGAAAATTTTCGTCGGACTGGAAAATCGGGAAATATATTTTGTCGGACAATTCGAGAATTTGATTCTACATATATATTCTATATATTTCTACAAAGTGTCCGACAAAAATTTTGGAACTTTGAGGGTGTCTACCACCCTAAACATAACATAATTTTAAAACATTTATTGATAACCAGCTGATTTTTTCAAGATTGCTTAATAAAAATTTGTAGAATCCAATTTTCGATTTAGGGGTGAGCGTAGAGGCGACTTCAATGTGAATATCAGTCGATATTCCGTTGAAGGAACGTCGAGCGCGGTTAGTACTTGGATGGGTGACCCATCTTGGGAAATACAGCGTTCTCATCCCACCTTCTAGCGGCTTGTATATCAGTGTATACGCGGAAGTTACGTAATTTCAGG